>OX451738.1:1129799698-1130399698 GCA_948472305.1 Vicia faba | reverse complement strand
CTTTGTATCCTCCTTGGGCTTTACCCCAATAGAGTCGAGTCTTCTGTTCACCAGTGATTTATTTTCCTGGTCTAATTCTCTTTTTATCTTTTATTTTCTATTTACCCAGTGGTGTCCTGTGTCACCTTTGGATCTATTTATTTGCATGCACAATCATAAGCATTGCATGGCCTCTTAGGGCCAAAAATAGGGTTTATTTTATATTTAAGTATCTTCAATCTCTTCGACACGAAGATGTTTTAACCTTCGTATCTCCGGATAGAAGACACTTAAATAAGGGCATCTGTTGTACCCTAATTTTCCCCCTAATATTCCTATATCATCTCATATCAACTCAATCACAACAAGTTCACACCAGGGTTTGGTTCTTCTCCCTATCTTTAGGTTCGCTCATGAGGAATCACCAAGCACCTTTATTTGTATAATGTGATCATATATGTTTTGTATTGATTAACTTTTAACTAATAAATACAATGAATGTTTATTCTAATTGATGATATTATAGGTAAGGGCACAACACATTTCATTAGGCTAATTCATAGGTTCATGAGTTTATTTCCATGCCTTCTTCAATAAAGATTCATTGAGATTCAAGCTTCATTATTGAATATTCTTTAAAGTAATATCATGACAAGGTCTACTATGATTTATCATGCCTCAATTTGTCAAAGAAAATCAAAAGATGCAAGATTTAATTGAAGAAGTTTGACCTAATTGAACAAGTTCTTGATTTCTTGATCACAAGTGCATAACTCTCTCAGTTCTTAATATTTGGAGGTGGTTATTGTTGTTATGGTTTCTTATTATCCTCAATAATAACCTCTATTCACATGGAAAAATTTATTGTGCAATAAAGTTTGTCAAAATTGAAAAGGGTTTCCAAGTCATTTTGGTGCTTGAAGTGTTAGGGTTTTGAACTTCTAAGGGCTATATCTTGTTCATCTTTTGAGATTTTTGAGTGACTCCAAATATGTGCTTCTCTTTAAATGTTTATAAACTAATAACTTCAAAAATTACAAGAAAACGTTATGTGGAAGATGCCTAATGATGAAGAAATATTACAAGTCCTCTAGATAGGCCATCAAATTCCCTTATGTGACTTCAAAAGATCATAACTTGGTCAATTTTTATCTCCTGGAGCCCATTCGTTTCCCACAATGATCCTAAGGATGTGAACTTCAACTCTTCTTTTATGTGTAAAGATTGAAAATGAGTGGAAGATGACTTAAGAACCCATAAGATTTATAGGTCACCTCATGAATTTTCACCAACTTCACAAGGCCATAACTTTTTCAATACTTGGTATTCTTTAGTGATTAAAGTTTCATAGTGCTCTTTGAGATATCTACTTTAAGATAGCATCATTATAAAATCTTAATTTTATAGGAAATACTTGGTTGAACTCAAAACATTATAGGTCACTTTTGAAGAAAAACTTAGAATTTTTCTAAGTACAAAAAGTCGGCATCTTTTTCTCAACTTTGACTCATCACAACTTTTAGCTCAGGCATCTAATTGATCCCATTATTTGCACATTGTAAATTTTGTGACCTTATCTTTCAAATGCTTCAAGAATCATGCCCTAAGGTTCCCTAAATTATGCACACCATGAGTTCAAAGACATCCACTTGAAACTGATTTTTTTCCTCCAAGTCAAAATTTGAAATGCACAATTCAGCTTCTAATCACTAATTTTTTGCGCGTTTTTACTTCTTATCATGTTTAACAATCTTCTAGAAGTGATTAGCACCTTAAAACCCACATTTTGGTTGAGTTTTGAGAAAAAATATGAGTCACACTTTTCATGTTTGCAACTTCACATGAATTCCCTCAAAACTTCATCATTCCACACGCTTGAGCATCCCATTTGCTTCCCTATAAATAGAGGACCTCACTCCTCTCATTTCTTCAAGCAAGAATAGCCTAAATCACCCTACCAAACTCCCTGTATAACTCACTTTTATGAGTTTTCAAATTCTTGTTTTCTCCACTTTTAAATCCAATTTCTTCATTGATCCTTCATCCTTGAACTTCCCTGAAGCTAACAGAAGAAGAAACAAGCCTTAAGGTGTCCTAAATCGTGCTAACCAAGTCCAGCTTCAGAACAATTTTCAGCTACTTTGTTCAGGTAGAATTCTCAATCAAATTGAACCAAATAAAGCCCTATTATACTCTATTCATCCTTCTGATTCTCATACTTCTTACAATTTGCATTTTCATTGAGAATTGAGAGAGATACTTGGGATTTTTGTCCTCGCTATTTTTTCTGATTTTCTTCAAATTAAGCCTTGCATAGTTTATATAAATTTGGCGCGAGGGTACCATTAGAATCGCCTTGAAGAGACGAAGTTAATGGTACCAGTCTTGTTCTCTGATTTTACAATTTGCGGAACCTCAATTTAGGGCGTCTGGAGGTTGAAGACAACCTACGTGTCGTGCTTCAGCCAATGATAGCGTGACATGTGATTTTTTTTGAATTGTATCCAATGCATTTATTTCACCATGCGTGTGTCATAAGAATCCTTGGATCTGATTACTTTCATTAGTCAGACTTCATCCAACACGCCATATTTTAAGTCACTTATAATTATTAAAAAATGATTTGGTGTAATTACCAAAAAAGACCATGATATGCACAATGCACCAGATCCATTGAATTTGTTTACTAACGCATTTTGACTCTCATCCAATGGTCCATACTTTTCTGACTTTATTTTTATTTTCTATTTTTTTCTATTTAATTGTTTTTAACTTCAAAAAATTATAGAAAATTCATCTCTAACCCAAAATTTCTGATAAAATTCATAAAAATATTTTTAAATATTCTCTTTTTGATTTTGATTTTATCATAATTTTATTTTCATATTTGATATTTTTTTATAATTTTTCCTTTATTTTGACTTGTTTATAATTATTTAAAAATACTTTTTGATGTTTTTAAATTTTGAAAAATTCTATAAAAATCATTTTACCCATTTCTGACCTTTTGAAATTTTTCTAGGATTTTATTTTGACTTCTACTATTTTTTTATCTTTTTTTAATTTATTTGAGTGATTTTAATTAGTTTAAAAATACTTTCATGTTTTAAAAAAATTACCAAAAAATTTATAAAAATATTGAGGCCCGCTCTGATTTTTCTATGGTCTTTTTAAGATTTTCTTTGATACTTTGTACATAGTTTACTATTTTACCTTTTATTTTCGTTTTAAAAATCATTTTTCTTTTTTTGTTTTATACATTAAATGAAATTTATTTTTTAATATATTCTGGCTATTTAATTGTTGATCATAAACTTCATTAACATCATTGGATCTTGAGTGTTGAGTTTAATTCCACTAAAATGGATGAATGATTTTAATGATAGTTTGATTAAATTTTTTATTCAAATGTATCCCCTCCTTCTTCATCTCAGACTCTTCTCTTTTATGCTACATATTGTTAGAGGATTATCTACATATCATCACTCCAAACATATGGCACATAGATTGCTATTGACCGACCTCAAAATAGGTGCGACTTCTATATAAGTCCACTTACGATTGCTTAACATAGCGTTAAATTGTGTCCCAATTCGAGCAATGATCATTCGTGGCCCAAACCTATGTTTGTAAGCCCAAGTATATTTAATTTGAAACCTTTGATCCAATAACCTTGAGGTCCATTGTTAGGAGGCTTTGGTCTTATCAATCCTCTAGTTAATCTTCATTATTTTAGAACTAAATGAATCATTTAAACATCGTAGATCATTTATTGTTGCCTTGAGATTTTGAAATGAATGATATACTTGACAAAAAGCAAATGAAACTTATTGTTGAGAGGCTTTGATTTTATCAATCTTCTAATGAGTTTTCAAATGCAAGTTTCAAGATGGTCATTCAACTAACCTCTAATTTCTAACTCATTAACAATTGAATTTTATTTCCATGGTTTTACTTTATGCTTTTATTTTTAGCACTGTTATCTTCGCATTTACATTTCATGCTATTTTCATCTTTGCTCACTTGAGCTTTTCATTTTCTTTTTGAAGATACCTAATAATTAACTTGAACAATAAAAAGCTTTAAGGTTACTTGGACTATTTGGTTACTATCCTTGGCATGATGGAGTTATGGACTTCTTGGACTTAGGATTAGAGACATTCACCTACCTTGAGACCTTGTGAATTATATTGTAATTATGTCTGGAGTTCTTGAGGTTTACCCCGAGACATTGGATTGATTATTTCCTTGCTTGCAGGTTATTTTGATTAAATACTTTGTTTGTAATCGGAAATTCACTTGTATATAGTCGTTACTCTGCCCAGTTTTTGTGAAGACTTAATGCCTTTGAAGCTTGGTTTTTTTAAGAGGTTTATCATCTTTGCTTGTTTGTTTTCAATCTAAAGGATGGGAATTCTACATTGACTCATTATGTCAAATGTTGGCTTCTTGTTGGTTAGATGGTTCTTTTCCATAGATTTTACCTTATGCTTTAGGATAGTACCTTCATCTCCTCTCATCTTCTTTAATTTCAAAAATATTCTTCCTCCTTTTGAAAAATCTTCTTGTTTTCTAAACTTCAACTGATTTTATAATACACTTGGACTTTGGTCCATGCATTTTCAAAATATTTTCTTAATCAAACTTTAACCAACATAATAATACTTTGACATTTTTTTATGAGAAGACTAAAAGTCAATCAATCTCATTCAAACCATTTTGTCATTTTGGCTTTTTTTACTTTAAACTTTTCTTAAAAGATTAGACTCTTGTCAATCCTTGTAGTGATGTGAACTACTATACTTCTATGATATGTAGTGAAGTGAGATATTTTCCACTTGGGTATTGAGCGAGGCTTTTTTGATTTTAAAATCCAAGTCATATCCTCCATTTTGAGATGAAGCAAATTCTCCTTTCTCATAATTGTGGGTTGTAAGTATGTTCTTCCACTCGGATAAGACGATGATGTCTCGTCTCTTAAAATTAACCAACACACTTGTGTTTTAAAATTTTTAAAGGTGAACTACGAGTACCCTGATCCCGTATTGCACGAAAGGTGGTATGTAGGCACTAAAGGTTCGCAACCGCGGTGGGTGAAAAAATTGTAAAAAATATATTTATTTTCTCACCTTCACCATCTATTTTTATACTACGTTTATATCCAAAAATACACATATTTTCAAAGAGGTTCCTGCGGAGTACCATATATGTTTAGGGTGCTAATACCTTCCCTTTACATAACAAACCCCCGAACTTATATTCTCCCATCCTCTTTTTGGGATATTCGCTCTTTTCCCATTCCTCTAGAAATAATAAAGCATGGTGGCGATTTATATTTTATTTGTGCGAGTCAAGTCAATCCAATGGCTTAGTCTCAACATTTCTACCACTACAGTACCAGCTCACCTTCATTATTGACCACATCATCTTATGTAATAACACAATCTTGAAACCTTATAGACATGTGTCATGTTCTCTGAGGTCTGCTTGGTCCTGGTTGCTCTATAAATTCCTCTTGTTGAACTTCTATTTCGACTTTAATTGTTGGTTCTTCGAATAAGATTATTACTGAATCTTTCTTTACATTTTATTTCCAATCCCATTCCTTAAGCTCATCTATGATCACGTCCTTTCTGATCACAATCTGCTTGTTCACTGGGTCGAGCAACATGTAACCTCCTGTCGAATGATATTCTACTAGGATCATTTGACTTGACTTATCATCAAGTTTCCTTCTCAACTAATCTGGAACATGTCTATGTGCAATAGATCTAAATACCTTCAGATGACTCAAGCTAGGCTTCACACCAGACAAACATTCTTCTGGAGTAATTCCTTCTAGCTTCTTTGTAAAAAATCTCTTCAAAATGTATGTTGCAGTCCACACAACTTCACTGAAAACTCTTTAGGTAAATTCTTTCCTTTCAACATACTTCTCACCATATTCATGATGGTTCAATTCTTTCTTTCTTTAGTTCCATTCTGATGTGAAGTGTAGGGTGGAACTACTTCATGCACAATCCCTTATTTATCACATAATGTACCAAAGTCTTTCGATACATACTCCCCACCACCATCAATCCTCAAAACATTGAGCTTTCGACCACTTTGCCTTTCGATCATACATTTAAACTTGGCAAATACCTCGATCACTTCACTTTCTTCTTTATCAGATATGTCCACCGTTTTTGGCTAAAATCATCTATGAATGTAACAAAGTATTTATTACCCCCATTTGAATCCACTTGGATTGGTCTACATAAATAAGAGTATATGATTTCAAGAATAGCCTTCGACTTGCTTCCTACATCTTTATTGAAGTTATTCTTGTATTGTTTTGCCTGCACACATTCCTCACACACCTCGTTTGGAATGTAGATTTCTAGCAACCCTGAAACCATATTTCTTCTTTTCAAATCTATGATATACTTGAAGTTGATATGGTCTAGTCGATAGTTCCATATCCATTCATCCATGTTGGCTGCAGTCAAAAGGCACCTGGGCTCCATCACATTAAGTTCAATCTTGAAGGTTCTATTTTGAGACATGGAAGCCTTCAAGATTAACCTTCCATTTGCATCGAAGACTCTCATCATCTTGTCTTTGACTAACACTTTGTAATTATTTTCGACCAATTGCCCTATGCTGAGCATGTTGCTCTTCATGCCTGGTATGTACAACACATTGGAAATTACTGACCTCTTGCCATCTTTCCTCATAATCATAACATCTCTAATACCTTCAGTTGCTAGAGTATTGTTATTTGCAAATTTTACCAAGTTCTTCATTGAGGGTTTTAGGTTGACAAACTAATATTTCCTTCCAGACATGTGTAATGAGCATCCTGAATCCAAGTAAGATTGATCCTTGAATTTTTCTTCATCTCTTTGTTGTGACCATCAGCAACATCTCTTCTTCATACTTTGTAAGCTTTGCATCACTTTCTTGATTCTTTCACTTTTTTGGACAATCAATAGAATAGTGACCATACTTCTAACAATTGAAACATTGAATGTGACTATTGTCAGGTTTTCTACCACAACATCTTCCTCTATTAGAAACATCAACTCTTTGGTTTCCTTGGTATGGTGTTCTCTGATTCGACACATTTTCTTAGTGTTGGTTTCCCCTACCTGTTGAATTTTTGTAGCCACCTTTACCTTTATTGTCGAACCACTTTCCTTTTCCTTTCTTATCTCTTGTTGATTGAGTCTGCAAAGTCATATCACTCTTCAACTTGCTTACAACTCTCTCATCCATTCTTTGTTCATGAGATTCAAGTGTCCCTTTAAGCTCTTCCTTCGACAAAGTTGACATGTCCTTCGACTCTTCTATGGAAACTACCACATGGTCGAACTTCAGAGTCAAAGATCTCAAGATCTTTCAAACAATAATTTTTGTTGTTAACGTCTCTCCACAAACCTTGATTTGATTCACTAGTTTTGTAACCCTAGTGAAAAAATCAGATATGCTCTCGCTATTTTCCATCTGAAGCAATTCATATGTTCTTTTATGAGTTTGTAACCTCGCCTCTTTCACATTTTTTGTAACTCCAAAATATTTATCAAGAATCTTTCAAGCTTCTTTTGCAGATTCTATATCACTAACCTTTTCTATTAGTACCATGGTTTTGTGGATTGGCAACATTTTTTCTAAAACATGGTTCTGACTAGATGTCGAACAAGATGTCGTGACATCCTGTTCTATCATGTAGCAGGCTTACACTGCTATTTTTAAATCTTGGCTTACTTGATTTTTTTCTGTTATATTTTTCTTTGAATATATATCATAGATTTTCTCAAGTTAAGAATATTTGTTTTGGAACATATTTGTATCTCCAACTCTGCAAAAGATACTAAATTGGGCTTGAGACAATTTAGGAAACTATGTATTGGTTGTTATAAGATTTAAGGAGATTTTTTACACAACTGGTGCATCACTCAGCTTATGGATCAAGAAACTTCTGGACTCAGAATATGAAAGCCCATGGACTACAGAGTTGTATTTTAAGGAGAATCCTAACCTAATGTAATTTAAATTTCCAACAATTGTAAAATTAGGGGAAACATAAGTCTTAGTTTTTGAAAGTCTCTTGTGTAGTTCTTTAAGTCACCCATGTTTCTTTTGATACTACGTGATCGACTAATTGTTACTTGATTGTTGGTCAAGTTATTGTCTTCACTCAAAAGTCTTTAGGCAATGAGTTGAGTATTATTCTCACTCGAAGCTTTTCAACAACAGTTTGAGTTTTTGTAATGGAAGTATGATCTTATAAATTGAGTTGTATTTGTTGCAGTCAATGGGATTGGGAGTGTTAGATATCACTGAGGTGATTTACGAAGTGAGATGGCGATTTCTCATATTTAGGGAGGACCTAGGTAGAAGTTGCATTGGGTAGGGATTAAGCGAGAATTTGTAAACGAGAGAGTTTAGCTTTGAAATAATACTGTTGATAATGGACTTCCTTCCTGGCTTGGTAGCCCCCAGATGTAGGTGATATTGCACTGAACTGGATTCACAACTCATTGTGTTATTTATCATTTTGTAGTTTTATTTTTTGTATCATATTCAACTTGATTGATCTTGTTTGTTACCAGAAGTTGTAACATTTGTCTCGACATCGTCTGCTGTTAAGACATTTTTGTTTGTATGTGTTGCATGTACCAGAATTTCAATTAGTATTAGAGTAGGCACACTGGTCTATTGGATAAGCTTCAGGGACATGTATTTATGATACTATTTGTCTTATGGAAAGCTGAAGTGATACCACTCTGGTTAATAATGGACAATAGAACTGTGAAATTTATCAGGTTGGAAGAATCTTGGTGCTTGGAAGACAGAAGAAAAGATCATGAGTTAGGTCTCTGGGTATTTGAAGTTAACAATACCATAATCATGGAATTGATAAGTGTTTTATTCCAGACTGTACATCACTTAAATTAGGGCCAACGATACTTGAGAATTTCTCAAGTCCACTCATAAAGGCATGCCTAAGTGTGTTTGTAGGAAACATTTCAGATGTGAGGCTGATCAAGAAGAAAATTCTCAAGTCTCTACTCTAGAGGTTTACACGAAAGTGACAAGCTATTGAAGAAAGACAAGAGCAATTTATTTTTGCTTTTAACTCTACGGGAGCTTAGGTTCTGGTTTCTAATTAAAGGTTTCTTTTTACTATTGTGTTCCTTGGAAAGTGATCCAATCAGGATTTGAGGAGATTGGACAGGATGTCTAGACTAAATGTCAAACACACCTGTACTAACTTCAGCATGTCTGCGATGCTAAAAAGAATGTTGGAGCTGGAGTAAAGATATATCAATGTCAAAGCATTCATGGATGTGGAGATCTTGGATCTTTATGAAACATAATGAACTACTTATCTCATGGACAACTGTGCGGGTTTTTTATATTTGGTTTGACTGGAAGATGGACTTTTTATGAAGATTTCTGAACTGAAGATTTATCTCATGATGAGCTAGAAATTTGTTTCTATGATTTGTATCTAGAATGAAGGGAGTTTTCAACTATGAAGAAATAGAAGGTGATTTATTTCTAATCTTATGTCTTAAGAGAATGAAGAAGTATCTACTATCTATGTTTTTCAAGGTGAAGTGACTCTATTTAATCCTAGAGCTTGATGTCTTGATCTAGTTTTGTAAGGATAATCCAGATCAGTTGGAGGAGTTTCTTCAAGAGGGAAGATGATTGGAAGTTTAAGGAGGATAAGTTTTCTTCTAAGCTAACTAGAAAAGAGAAAACTCAAAGTGAAAAAAGGATGTTTTCATCAAAAGGCAAGCTGAATCAAGGATGTCATAACATTATGTTGGACATTATGCTTACTCATGCTAAAAGGTATTTACTTGCATAAAAGATATATCTTCTGTGTGGGTTTATTTTAACAGTTTTAGTTATTTTCTCGAAGGTCAAGTTCAGTGTTGTTTAACCAAGAAGTGGTTAATACTCAGGGAAGGTGATTATTGCCTTATCTCTCATACCTTTCTTAGGTATCCAACTAAGATGATTGGTATTTTGACACTAACTATTCCAGACACTTAACTGCAGTAAAAGTGTTCCTTGTGGTTTGTTTAAGTCTCATTCTAATCAAATGTTACTTGTGGATGATGCTAAAAAGGAAGTTTAAGGACATTGGATAACTAAAGAATTCATGATGGATTCTCTAAGTTTTGGTAATTGGTTTTTCTTCTTACTTAAGGATTGTTGACTATGTGATCAAAGTTTGAAGGTATATATCATCAAGGAAGAATGTTCTGTCACTAATGGGGTGTATGAAGTTCCTCTGAGGATTTAAGAACAATTGCTATTTGTGTAGTATCACAAGTATTTAGTTGTTTATCCTTTTACTTGGTGTTTAAAGAAGAAGAAGTCAAGGTGTCACCCCTGAAGGTGCAACATCAGACAGTTGCAAAAGCTCTAGAACCTATTCTATGGATTGGATTGGTTTGATGCAAGGTGAAGGTCCTCATGGATAGAAGGATATATATATATATATATATATATATATATATATATATATATATATATATATATATATATATATATATATATATATATATATATATATATATATATATATATATATATATATATATATATATATATATATATATATGGTTTTCTCTTGTGAATATATTATTTTTACATTATTCAAAGGGTCTTATCTACTCATTTATGAGAACAAGGTGTGTTTATGAGTTACTTTATTGAGAGAAGTACTTTTAGTGATGAGTAACTTCAGGATCAAGATCAGTGATGTGTTCATTAAGAAAGATACTGATGTTCAACTAGATGTTGGAACATCATCACAACAATTTGTTACTCTAGCGTGTGGAAGATTATAAAGGTCCAGAAGGCACTAAATGAGGAAGCTCTTAAGAAAGCATTTAAGAGGGAGTTCCTCATTTGGATGTTGTTTTGGTCTGTGATCATCAGATGTTTCAGATATGGAATATTGAATGATTGTGAGTCTTGCGGTAAAAAGCTTTTTGCCAAGTCTAAAGAAGATTGTATTATTGGAGAATATTATGATCATCTATATTGGAATTAATTGAATCATGGTATATCTTAAAGATTAGGTATTTTTCTGAAAGGAGATGTTTTCTATATTGGGTTGATTACTAAAAGGGTACAATGTCTAACCGTATGTCATCACATTGTATTCTAACATTCAACTGCAACTAAGGGACAAGGATTTTATTTTTCTTGCAAAACAAAGTCATTGGATCTTTCATGATTATGTCAGAGTTCTTGCTACAGAATATTGGCACTCCCATGATTGGTCTGGCTAAGGAGCTTTGGGAAGGATTTTATCATAACTTGAGGTGCAAGTTATTTTGAATTTATAAGGGGTATTTTTGGAATTGTACTGTGGGAGAATTTTTCGTAGTAAATGTTTGGTCGGGGTTGCCAACTATATTCCTCCTTGTGTTTTGTGAAATCTCAAAAGAAGCATGTTCAATGGCATGAAGAATGTCATTTCAAATGTTGTATCATTTTCAGCAGTCAAAGTTTTGAAAAGAGGGAAGTTTGAACGAGGGTGTGTCTCTCTCTCATTGAGTGGTACAGTGTTTCTAAAGAATATTTTATCTCCTTCCAATAACGCTTTCATTGACTGATTTATCGTTACAAGCAAGGTTTTCGTTACAATCAAAGTAACTTACCTTATATTTATATGCTTTGCTTCCCCACGTTTCTCATTTACTGTGTTTCAACATGAGTAAATCTTCCAAAGATACTGGTGTCAAGAAGGTTCATTTGATGAAATCCAACAAGGATAAGGGCAGTGATCCTAAGAAGGCTAGGTTCCACATTACAACAAATGTTTTAACATCAATTGGAGCATCCTGGACAGGGAGAACATCTGTGACAAAGATGAAATCCTTGAGGAAGAATCAAGTTCATTTGCATGATTCAGATTCAGATGCTGACTAAGACTAGGTCAATTTCATTGACTCGGGAGGGAGAATTGGATAGTTGGTGACTCTTATCTTGTACATATTTTTTTGAGTCAGTCCTACTTAGGGGAGTTTTATTTCCCTTAAGTTAGTTTGATACTTCTAGTTCTGCATCAAGTTTTGTGTCTTATTTTTTTTTTTTTGGGGAGAAACCTAGACTGACTCTTTGTTTCTTTGGGATTTTCTTTTCTTTCTTATGTTGAGTTTGTCATGGTTAAGGAAGTTCTTTTCCCTTGATACAATTTGTGTTTTTATTAAGTTAGTTTCTTTTTCCTTGTTTGTCTTGAATCAATTCTTTCTTTAATTGATTATTTGTTTGTCAGGTTCTTTTCACTCTGCTTTTTGTCAAGTTTTGGCTAAAAGGGGGAGAAAAATGTTAAAGAGTCTAGGTTGAGGCTAGGTTAGGTCAAGTTTTGTTGCTTGTTGTATGCGACACTTTAGGAGGAGCATGACAATGCATCATGTGAGTATTGTGTTTTTTCTTGCAGTTGTTTTGCAAGGATGTTTCATAGGATGTTCTAACATCCTGTTAAAGTCTGTGTCAGTTTTTCTGTTGTGTCTTGTGTTCTAAGTTATGAGCATTGTTGTGTCCTATGATCTGAGTTATCTGAAGTTCAGGTCTGGTCCTGTTAGTCTTAACCTGGAAAGTTCAGGATGGAAAATCGAGATTGTGTACAAAGTTTACATGATAAGCATGTAGTTGTTAGAACAATATTTGGATTTGTGTTTAAATATCTGTATTTTGATTATAACAATACATATATTTGATGAGAAACCATTTTAGCTCTAATAAGTTTCTTGAGTGTGCAGATAAAAAATTCTAATTGATTCAAAACTATTGTCTAGAGAATCAGAAATAGACCAAGCACATCAGAAAGACGGTTCGCTTCTGAAGAAACATCAATAGTTCGGAGGAATGCGGAATTTTCTCCAAAAAGAGTCAGAAATCAAGATTGTTCAAGAAACAAGCTTCCAACGCAAACATCAAAAGTCTTGATTTGCTCATTAGAAAAGTTGTTGCTTATAATTCTGAAGACAAAGTCAAGACTCTTAACAGATGGAGAGAAAGCTTCTACTTCCGGATCATAAGACAAGACTTGTTCATCAGAATAGTTGATGCTCACATTTCTGAAAAACAAAGTCATATTTCTGAAGACTCAAATAGCTCATGGAATACGCACTACAACTTAACATCAGAATTATTCCATCATAAGAAAGGATGAAAGAAAGAAAGATCTTTTAAACTCACTTCAAATCAACATCATATAGTCCATCAGAAGACAAGATCAAAGGAAGACATCCTCTCAAGCTAATCTACTCAATAGAAGAACTATTATGACAGTTTCTAAAGAAACATCAACAGTTCTAAGGAATGTTGAATGATCACCAGAAAGGGAATCAAGAATGTTCTCAAGAAAGCTTCATTCTCAAGATATCAAAAACGAAGATCTCATATGTCTAGAGAAAGAATTCAAGATCAGAAATCAAGATGTGGCTGACATAAGTTGTTGCTTTGAGTTTAATCCAAAGATCATAAGTCAAGCAATCAGAAAGAAAGAAAAGGAATTCGACGTCAAAATCATATGTACTGATATAAGCTTTTATTTCAGAAATTAGACATCAGATATGCAGCTCAGTAAAAGCTGATTATTAAAGATCAAGACAAAGTGAATTAGAAAAGCTTTCACTCAAAGAAGTTGTTCCTCAGATAAGTTGTTACTTGTATATCTGAAGACAATGTTCAAATATCAGAAATACTTTGACTCTACAACAAAGGAGAATCTTCTAGATCATTATCACTCCTCAATCAGAAATCAACCCTTCAAGAACAAATAACCAAAGCTAAATAATTTAAAGACTTGTTAATCAGAAAGGTTGTTGTCTCAATATCTGATTACAAAATCCAACATCAGAAAAGCTTTTGATATCATCAAAAAAGATTTCACGTACAACGACAAGACTTGTTTCTCAGATAAGATGCTGCTTATATATCTGAAAACAAGAATCAACTATTGAAAGATTCTGAAATGAAACATCTTCTCGCTAAATCTTCATCTCTCAGATCAGATCATAAAAACGCCTTTAAGACATATTCTTAGATTATAAGAAAAGCTTTGTGTTTCAGATAGGTTGTTACCCATAATTCTGAAGGCAAGATTTGGTTCTGACCACTCTGATGTTCCTGTGCTACAACAACAAAGTAGTTTCTGAACTACTCATCAGTCATTCATCAAAAGAATGAAGACAAGTAATTGACCTCTTCCAAGCTTAATACTTCAGAATCATAAGTACATCATAAGAAGATAAAGATCAAGAAACTTAGTCAAGAAGTTTACAGTACAAATAGTACACCACAAATTCCACTATCATGATATTGGTTGTACTATTTAAAGAAGTTGTCTCCCATGTTTCTTGCTAACAACTGATCGCGACTTTATATATCTGTCAAAATGTGTAACTGCTAGTGCATAGTCTCTCGTGTAGTTTTAAAAGATTATTGAACCCACTAATAATAAAACTAATGTTATCTATGTTGCAACGCACAACTAAGGCTAAAGGGATTTGGAGTGTTAAGAAATGAGAGTCAAAAATGAAATTACTTAAGGTTGAAAACAACGACTAAACGAGTCCAAAGTATGGATCTCGCGTGCCTAAGGGACTAGTAGAATAAGATGCTGATTAGGAAATAAAATTCAATTCTGTAGAAATGTACCAACTCAAAGACTCCGTCTCACACTCTCGCACTATTGACAAGAACCACGCTCACTAACAACAGGATATTTCTCTCGCTCTCCCGTTAATTAGAAAACATATTTTGAAAGCTGATAAAATTCTAAATGATGCCTAAAGTGCTCTCGCTGTTTTTAGGATCGATGCATAGTTCCCACTATCCAATTTATTCCTCACATTCTCGCACTATCGGATTGAACCTTGGTTTATTCCTCACTCTCATGTCAAAATAATAAACTAACTGCATGGAAACTAGGACCAAAATATTCAATTATTTGTAAGTTCACACCTAAGATTTATACCAAGTCCCGTCGATTATGAAGATTCTCATACACCGGTCTCAAACAGAATTAGCCAGACATCATTTTATTTAACACAAACATATTGAAACATATAAAACATACTACTAACATGTTAATGGCAATCAACGATAATGATAATTAAGAAAACAATAAAGAAATGATAACCTAGTAATTGAAAAGGCTGAATGGAAATAAAAATGGTGGCAGGCTTGTATTGATGA
The DNA here is from genome assembly GCA_948472305.1 of Vicia faba. Classification (NCBI taxonomy): domain Eukaryota; kingdom Viridiplantae; phylum Streptophyta; class Magnoliopsida; order Fabales; family Fabaceae; genus Vicia; species Vicia faba. Next base: position 1,130,384,497 of record OX451738.1, on the reverse strand, counting down.
TCTAAGAGTTCAGTACAAGAAAAATATATACTGGTATGATAATCCCTCGATGTGAGTTATTGTCACTTATACAAGAAATTTATGCCTAGAACTATTTCGATAGAGCTTACACATAAAACTTGAATAATAGAAACTGATTATAAGGAACTATATATAGAGGAAAGGGTCCTCCAAATACTACTGGGCGGTTAAACAGGAGGGAAGATTCAAAATTCCAAAAATTGCAGTTAACTACTTCTTTAAAAACAGAAAAATTGTTCTGCGACTGAATGGCGATCACTGTTGGGGTCATGGCGATCGCCATTGCTTCAACTTGGTAAATACGTGGAAGGAGAGATAAAGCCAAATTCCATCTCCATATGGAGAACGCCATATCCCTATGGTGAACTCCATATCAGGTTGGGAAACAAAAATTTGCATATTTGCTGTATTTTAGCTCTTTTTCTGCTCTTTCTTCGATTCAGCTCCGAATTTACGACCGATGAACAAAGAAACTGCAAAACAACAAAAAGAAGGTAAAATGTAAAGAAACAAATTAAAATGTGCACGAAAAATATGCACAATGAGTTTAAATACACGATACGATTTCTCGTTATCAAATTCCCCCACACTAAGACTTTTGCTCTTCCTCGAGCAAACTCCCAATTTAAAGAAAAAGAAGATAAGCGCATTGTCTGAAACATAGGCATGAAGAAACTCAAAGATGGCAGGGAGATATTCAGCTATAGTTAAGTGGACATGTACTTGAAATTGAAAAAAAGGACACCGTAGTGACACAAAGCCACAATTGTGGTCAAAGTCTCCCCCCTATGCAATACCAATCCGAATCACATCACTATGACTCAACCTACAATCTTTTCTTCTTTTTCATCTCTTTTTCATTCTAGAGAAATAAAATTAAGCCAATTATCCTTGCGTGCACATAGTAGAAAAACCTGTTAGTGATTATGATCAACTTAGAACGGGGTTCTGGTAGCAAAATGTGGCACACCCCTTTATAACCCAATGCAATTGTGGGGGATCAGACCGTAGTACGCCCTACCAAGTCTAATACCTAAAACCAATGGACTAATTACAAGGGGAAATTTATTTTTATTTGCTTTTACTCGGGGTTCTTGTAATTATGTGGTATAACCCTCTCCATTCATCTGAGGTAGTCGCGGGGGATCAGACTGTAGTCTTCCCTACCAAGTCCATTACCAGAAACCAACAGACCAACCAACAACAGGAATTTGCAATTAATTCATTTTAGGATCATTCACTTTTTTTCATCGGTTTCCTACATAGTTTGTGCTTAGATGGTGCTGGCTGCTAATATAAACCACTCAAGAGGTTACTTTAAAGGCTTAGAATGTTGGTTTAGGCATAGTAAATGTTCAAATCAATATTGCATATTTAGGGAGTCAAGGGTGTTAGGACGGTGCCGATATTAGAAAAGCTTTCCCAAGTCCAAATAACAAAGCCTAAAAACAACCTATGCAATCAAAGTGTCATGCCATTGAATCAGAGCAAGATAAATTTTTTTGTTTTTTTGGGTAGAAACTAAGGGAATTTTCAAACAAAAAGAAAAAGTGACATATAATAAGACATAGCTGTGCATATGACTCGAAAAATAAAAACAAAATAATGGAAAATATAAAAAAACTGAACAAAATGAAAACAAAGCGGTAAAGCTTCTCCCCCACGCTTGAACCAAACATTGTCTCCAATGTTTCAGTGCAAGGAGAAAAATGAGTAGGTAGAACCTGGTAGAGAGCTTAGTAGTAATAGCCACGGCCTCTGTGCCATCCACGATCACTTCCACCTCCTCTAGGATTAGAGACATGGCGCATAAGCTCAGCCACACTTGCCACAGTCAGGCGCAAACCCTCTATTTCCTCAAGAAGGTCACCCATATTATGTTCATTTCTATTGGTATAGTCGAGCTGGTGGCCTCGAATCTCATCAATGGTGACCAGCATATCTGCCTGCTGACTTTGTCTACTCCTAAGCATCACGTCACACTCTGCATCAATATCATTCCAATTTCATAACTCGATCAAGATGTCATCAAGGTTTGTTCTCATAGTGGTATAGTTATACTCCACCTGGGAATGCTGACCGGTCGAGGTACCTGCAAAAGAGTTAGTAAAAGCATGTGTTGTATGTGCACGTGTACTAGGACTAGGAGCATCTTGCTCTATGGGATCAAATATAACATTAGAGGCAGGATCAGGGGTGGTAGTATCATATAGACAATTAGCTCTATCTCGCCCATTTGTGCGCTCAACAGAAGGCAGAGTAATGTGAACCTGTTAACTATTAACCATAAGTAAGTATTTGTCATCAGGTTTGTTCTTATACAGGCGCATGTGATAACAATAGGTTAAATCTGCAAATGGTGTTTCGAGAGGTCGAAGTGCGTCTAAATTAGAACTTAAGTTTAACGCAAGGGCTATAGTTGTGATCAGCCCTCCAACACAAATAGGACCTCCTACTTTATCCTTAATAGACTAAAAATGGGATAACAAAAATGGTGTTGGGTTAACCTTCTTCTCTAACAAGGAACACTGGATAAGGAAAATCTCTTTAGAATTTACATTTGAAGTGTTTTCCCGACCAAAAAGTGTGTTAGTTAAAATACGGTGCAAGAACTTGATGGTCGGATTATGGATAGCAGTGGCCCTAAGGCCTTCCCATGTGGTCGTGGTTTTACCGGATAGTTGGTGCCAGAAAGTAAATGCTTCAGATTTCCAAACACTCTCAAGAGGCGCTTCGCAAGAAAAACTGTCTCCATGAGGAAACTGAAAAATATTGGATCTTGGTTAAATGTGTAGTTCTGGCCGAACATTCTAAAGGTGATAGTTCCTTGGGTGCGTGGAACTCCTAACGGGTAGACATATCTAAAAGAACTAAGGAATTCATAAGTAAGCCTAGGGTAAGTCAGACTGGTCATGGAGTTGAAGTGATACATACCTAGGTTCTTGATTATCCAATTGGCACTGTCGAATAGGCCCAGAGCACACAGGGCAGCATTGTCGCGGTACCTAGTGGGTAGAACTTTTCTCATGATAAGTTTGTGGAAACTAGTTCGTTGATTCTCCCCATCAATTCTTATGGGGAATTTGATACCCATGTAGTCAATCTCTCTTAAAGACATGATGAAAGTTGGATGAGAAATAGGAAGAAAATGCATAATAGTATGAAGTGATGTATGAGATGAAGAGAAATAGTGGTGGAAAAGAAAGAAAGATTTTTGATGATTTATAGAGAATGAGAGAATGTCAATGGTTAGGGGTTATGATAGAAATAAATTGGACTGAAGAGGTGTAATGTGGGAGGCTAGAGAGACCAAAAGATTTTTGAAAAGGAACACCCATTGGGAAAATGCGCAAACGGTAATGCAAAAGGGCCCTACTGGTTATTTTACTGCCATGGAGAATGCAATTGAACAGATGGCGAACGCTATCTATGTTAACATTAAAAATTAATTTTAAAAATGGTCAATCGCGATCATCATTAGCATATGGCGAATGCCATTAGTGTTAAAAACACTAAATTAAGGAAATTGAATGTAGACAGCAGAGAAAAAGGTGTTTAACGCCTAAGGCTAATGTTGTAAAGTAGTTTTCATACGAACTTTTAATATAGCGACAAACAAATGCGATACTATGATAATTATATAGAATATGATTATAAACAAACAACAAAATTAGAAATTGAATTAATAAAGATAACTGAAATACAAATCTTGTTCACGAAAATACAAATACAAATGAAAAAACAGAATGCAAATGAAACGTACATAACGGAATATAAAAACAACTTTCTAATAGAAAAATAACAACAATCCAAATAGAGGGCTAGCCATTATGGCGTGTAGAGTTAGTCTCATCGTTACGCCTTAGAGAATAGATATGCTGAAATACACTATCAAACTGCTCAGACACAGTGTCCATGAAGCTGAGGAAATCCACTCGCAGAGAGGAAGCCTTTTCTTTAAGGAACTTAACTTCAGTCTGAAGGGTAAGGGTAGCAGTTGCAAAATCGATAGGAGGGTCTAATTGGTCAGCCTCCAGGACTCGAGACATAGCATCATGAAGGTCATCTTCAAGGATTACGTAAGGCTGAGGACTGTCAGGTGGATTAAGTGATTCATTTTGATCTTCTAGGATGTAAAACCAAATGTCCCGATTGTGAACATTTGTTTTCCCATAGTTTGGTAGCGTAAAGTTCAGGATCACCTTGTTATCAATCAAGAATTCAAATATTGCAGGTCCTAAGTTAGCAATCATGCCTAGATTAAAGCAAAACTGCAAGTGCATGGGTCAGATACCTCCAAAAGAATTAGTACGGTTAAGATGATATCTTAAACCAATCAAATCAGTGATCATAGTGACATGACCTCCTATAGAAATGATGTCATGGGTCTCTCGAGCAATCTTGTCAAGGTTGGCAAACATAAAGACAACAAGATTCACTGGCCTGCCTTGGAAAGCACAATACATGACAAATAGCTCATCTATGGAAACAAAGGTGATGTTTCCTTCCTTACCAAATAGCGTATGGGCTAATATTTTATGGAAATACTACATAGAAGGGTTGTGGATATTCTCAGAAAACATGGTTCCAGGCTCAGGATGATAGTTTCCAGTTATCTATCCCCAAAAGTAGTCATGGTTAAGTTGGGTGAAGGTATCAGCAGGTGTCTTGGTATAAGCATAAGGATCGTTTGGAAATCCTAAAAGGTCCCCTAACTCATGGTGAGTGAAACAACATTTCTGTCCAAACAATCTAAAGGTAGCTAATCCTCGAAAAAATCGAAAACCTCGGTTAGAATCATAATACAAGGAACTCAGAAACTCGAGGGTGAGACCGCGACGAGGGGTGTACCTCTTCCTCACATCAAAATTATCATAACTAATTTGGTTAAGCAAGTACATCACGCTATCACGGAGGCTTGAGGTGGTCAAAGTGAGTCCTTCAGGGTAAATAGGCAATGTCATCTCCCGCTGAGCTAAAATGTCAAAACGGTGCCTCTGTGCTCATTCCTAAAAACAATCTCCACATCATCAACTTTCTCCACTCTCCTACGGTGGTGATAAGCTATCTTAAGGTAAGCTAGCCTGAAACAAGACAAGGTTATGCTATGAATTATTTAACACCGCTTATGACGGTTAGGATCAAATAAGAATAATAATAATAAGAAATGTACATATAAAAGATAAATAAAAGAAGTGAAATATACGAAAAATAACATAATAATAGTAATTATTATAGGCTAAAATAGCTTAGGAGAGGATAAAGAGAAAAAGAAGGGAAAATAAAAGATAGGAAATAGAAATAGTAAATTAATTAGTAATAGAATATATATTTAAAAATTTGTGGGATGTTTCCATGTAGCGCCTTGTTTAATGTCAGGGCCTGGCATAAGTTTGGAAAATGGTTAATCAGATGGAAGAGCGGGAAACTCTTCTAATTTGAAACTCGCACATAAATATTTGTTTTCTAAACTATGGTGATGCTTAAGTCGCTGCCCGTTCACAAGAAAGGTCTCATTATATTTTCCTCTTATTTCCACTGCTCCGCTTTGGAAAACTCTCGCAGCCTCGAAGGGACCAGACCATCTAGAACGAAGTTTTCCCAGAAATAGTTTAAGACGAGAATTAAAGAGTAAAACTATGTCACCCTCATTAAACTTACACCTTTTTATCCTTTTATCATGCCATATCTTGGTTCTTTCCTTGTAGATTTGGGCATTTTCATAGGCATTTAGTCTAAGTTCTTCTAGTTCATGGATATCTAGAATTATTTTCTCACCTGCGGTTGTGTAATTCATGTTTAGAGTTTTAATGACCCAATAGGCTTTAGGTTCTAGCTCTACATGTAGGTGACATAATTTTCCATAAACTAGTTTGAATGGAGTGGTTCCAATCGAATTTTTGTAAGTTGTCTTATAAGCCCACAGAGCTTCATGAAGTTTTGCAGACCATTATTTCCTAGAAGTCGCGACGGCTTTCTCCAATATTTTCTTAATTTCTCTATTGGAAACCTTAACCTGTCCACTTGTTTGAGGATGATAAGATGTCTCTACCCGGTGACAAACACCATATTTTAACAGCAATTTCTCAAGAAGTTTATAAATGAAGTGTGATCCACCGTCGCTAATGACAATCCTTGGTACACCGAATCTAGGAAAAATTATTTTCTTGAAGATTTTGATGACTACTTGTGCATCATTTGTAGGAGAAGCTACTTACTCGATCCACTTAGACATGTAATTAACTACAACGAGTATGTATTTATTGCTAAAAGAAGACGAGAATGGCCCCATGAAATCTATACCCCATACATCAAATACTTCTACTTATAATATCCCCTTTAGTGGCATCTCGTCCCTTTGAGAGATATTACCAGTGCGTTGACACCAGTCATAATTTATAATCGCAAAATGGACATCCTTCTAAAGAGTAGGCCAAAAGAGGCCAGATTGCAATATCTTTACACAAGTCTTTGAAGTACTCGCATGCCCTCCATAGGGTGCAGAATGGAAATGAGATATGATATCATTTACTTCTGATTCAGGGACACATCTACGGAAAATACCACCCGCTCCTCTTTTGAAAAGTAGGGGATGATCCCAATAATAGTGTTTAAGATCATGGAAGAGTTTCTTCTTTTGCTGGTATGTTAAGTCTGGCAGGAGTACTCTAGCTGCTAGGTTGTTAACAAAGTCAACATACCATGATAAGGTGGTTTCGGTGCAAATTGACTCCACTACTTTATTAGTCTGTGTCATGATATATTTGAGAACATTCACTTGTTTGACTCTCATATTCTAATTGGGATATAAGTCGATCGTAACGAAAATCATCATTGATGGGGACTTGTTCAGGTTCTAAGTACTTGATTTTAGAAAGATGATATGGCACTACATTTTCAGTATCTTTCTTGTCTTTGATTTATAAATCAAATTATTACAATAGCGGAATCCATATTAAAAGTATGGGCTTAGCGTCCTTCTTGTTCAACAAGTATGTAATTATAGCATAATCAGTATAGACAATTATTTTGGCCCCTACTAAATAAGAGCGAAACTTATCTAAAGTGAACACAACACCAAGGAGTTCTTTCTCTGTGATAGCATAGTTCATCTACGCACTGTCCAAGGTTCTACTCGCATAGTAGATCGCACGAAGTTTTTTATCTTCTCGGTGTCATAAGATAGCGCCTACAACATAGCCACTAGCATCTCACATTATTTAAAATGGTTTACTCCAATCTGGTGGTTTCATAATGGGTAAGAGTGTTTTTCATATGTTCAAACACTTTCAGAGAGTTGTCATCAAATATAAATTCATCCTTTTTCATCAGTAAACCAGTCAGTGGTTTGGTTATCTTAGAGAAATCTTTAATGAATCACCGATAAAAACCAACATGTCCTAGAAAAGTTAAAACTTCTCTAAAAAATTTCGGAGGTTGAAGATTTTCTATAACTTCTATTTTTGCTTTATCCACTTCAATTCCTCTATCGGATATAATATATCCATGGACAATCCCTTCTCGGACCATGAAATGACATTTTTCCCATTTATGCGCTAAATTAACTTTAACGCGTCGTTCTAATACCTTTTCCAAATTCGAGAGACACCCTTCAAAACATTGTCCACAAACAGAGAAGTCATCCATAAACACTTCCATTATGTTATCTATAAAATCAGCAAATATGGCCATCATGCATCTCTGAAAAGTTGCATGAGCGTTACACAGTCTAACCGACATTCATCGATTGGAAAATGTACCATAAGGGCAAGTAAATGTAGTCTTTTCTTGGTCATTGGGATGAATGGTGTAATACGACGGGATAGCTGAATTGGTTTTCATTTTATTGCAAATGTTGCGGATAGCAAGAGTCGCCATCGGATTTTCTTTTATCCAACAAGGAAATGGTGAAAAGAACAAGAAAGACTTGTGAGATTTATTGAGTTCAGGAGGTAAGTTATGAAAATGGAAGGTTTTAGAACCCTTTTCATCTATAGTTATCTATGGTCTCTTAATCGTTATCTCATCTTGGAAATGCTTTCTGAATGCGTGTTTGAAAAATATTTAGAAATGCCAGTAGTAAGGAAACTTTGTAATGATTCTTGAGAATGCGTACAAAGTGTTTGTTTGAAAATATTTTTGAAAGTGTTTGTGTAAAAAAAGATGTTTTTGTTTGGTTTGTGAGCAAGTGATTAGGAGCTAGCTACCTACTCAATGTCTTTTTGTTCTTTTCCTTCTACTTTAGATAGTGTTATCCTACCATTAGTTAGTAGGAAGCCCTATCGTTAGATGTGAAGGGACAGGCGTCAGTCATCGTACAATCATTGAAGGCAACTTGTAGAGACGCTTTAGAAGTTTTCGTTAAGGGACTAGATCATTTACCGAAGGTAACATTCGAAAGGGTCATCGAGGGACTACGATCTTTTCAACCGAGGGTCTTTGCTAAAGTGTCCACACATTCGAGGGACATGACTGTGTTTTGTTCCGAAGGCAACAAGGGAGGTTACCCTAGAGGTGCGAGTGTGCGAGTGTGTTTAATTCAGTTTATTTATATTGCATTATGGTTTTGCTATCATTTGCTTTTAATCTTGCCATATAATCCTATTAGCTAACAGTAATATATACGAAGCATGACAATATAAGTGCATAAAAGTAAAATCCTACGCTATTACCAGGCTTCGGGAACGAGGGTACAAATAATAAAATACGGGAAAAGATTAAAATCCTAATTATCTATTACAAACCGTAAGAAATTACAATAATCAAAAAAGGCGAAAATAATAAAATACACGAAGCGATAAAAAGGAAAAGGGAAAGGAAATTGCTTTGGTGATTTTTAATAGAAAAGATTTGATGATTAACCTAATACCTAAATTTATTTTAATTAATTAAAAACCTAAAAACCCTAATTAATTTTAATTTGAAAAAAAGAAGAAAGTTTATTAATTAACACAAAAAAAACTAAACCCTAATGTTGATTAGGGTTTGTGAGAAAATTAATTGGTAAAAAATTGGTTTAACTTGATGACTTTAGGGTTTTATAAGTGAAAATAGTAAGAAAATAGGGTTTAAAAAAAGTTACCAGGGCTGGGCGTTGAACCCACACCATCTACCCTTTCAATCAACACCTTCACCACCAGGCCATGCGCGCGCCTATGTCAAAGGACAGAAGCCAATATATTTTGTACTCAACACTGCACAATATGTGAAATTATGAAAAAAGCAGCAAAAGGCAGGGATCAAACCCACGCCTTGATAGGGTAATGTCTTACATTCGTTAATTTAAATAAAACAAAATATATATAATATAAAAAAATTTCCTGAACTGGAGAGGCGTCGGAGCCCTAGCTCCGGTCGTCATCTCCGGTAGCCTCCTTCTATCAAACTTGTAAAATAGCCAAAATCAGTAATCTAAGGGAACCCTACCCCCCTAAATAAGGTCTGTGATTTCAATGAGATGATTATTTTGGCCTGAATTGTAAGGGATCTTGAGCTACAGTGAAAACTGCATGGATCAGCGTAGTTATGGTGTTTTACGATTTGGACAGCATGGGACCTCTATGATGGTTCTATCCTGCACTATCAAGCCTCAGAAACACAATGACATCATTGGTATATCTAAAAGCAAACGAAACACTAAAAAAATATAATTTTGCAAAAGTATGAGATCGGAGATGTATGCGATGGTGTTTCATGCGTTTTGGATCATCAAACTTGGTCCATTTTTACTCTGTGTGATTGCTGGGAGTGAAAGGAGTGGCTAGTTTTCCTTGGAAATGGTTGTGATAAGGATTTAAAGGTTGCCCTAAACTTGAACAATTTTGATTTTTTTGAAGGTGATTCTTGGGTAAGGGGTTGGTGGCCTTTTATGTCTGAATGAGTGTGGTTAAATAACATGGCATTAGGTCAAAGATATGGGCTTAGACCTTTGTTGACAAGCCTTTCATTTTTGTCTTATTTAATTTTGAATTATTATAAAATAAATCAAAAATAATTAAAATAAAATAGATCAAGGGGTATATGGACAAGATCTAAGGTGTATAAGGAGTGTGTAATACGGTGTGATAACTGACTTGGGTGTTTTGCATTTCATCGTAAATGTTGTGGATAGCAAGAGTCGCCACCGACTTTTCTTTTATCCAATAAAGGAAAGGGTGAAAAGAATAGGAAAAACCTTTTGAGAATTTTCTTGAGTTTGGGGGGTAGGTTATGAAAAGGGAAGGTGTTAGCACCATTTTCATCCATAGTTATCTACGCTCTTGGTTGCTATCTCACTTTTGAAATGCTTTTGTGAATGTGTTTGTTTTGAAAATATTTTGAAAAGTGCCATCGTTGGGAAAACTTTATGATGATTCTAGTCTCTATAAGAATGCATACAAAGTGTTGACTTTGAAAATATTTCAAGAAAATTGTATGTGTTGAAAGTTGTTTGTTTTTAAATGTTGTGAGCAAGAAACTACGAATGTTCTACCTACTCAAAAGAAGTCTTTGTTCTTTTCCTCCTCCTTTAGATATTGTTATCTTACCATTGATTGGTAAGAATCCATATCATTGGATGTGAAGAGATATGCGTGGGTTATCGTACAGTCATAGAAGGAAACTTATAAGACGTTTTAGCAATTATCATAAGGGACTAAGATCATTTATCGAAGGCAACATCGAAGGGTCATCGAGGGAATACAATCTTTTAACTGAGGATCTTTGCTAAAGTGTCCCACATTCGAGGGACATGACTGTATTTTTTCGAAGGCAACAAGTGAGTTCACCCTAGAGGTGCGTGTGTGAAAAGTGATTTGTTTTCAGTTAAATTGTCTTGATTACGGTTATCTAGTGATCAATTTTAAATCTTGCCATGCACGCCTAATTACTATACAATATAAAGGAAAATAATAAATTGCGGAAATTAAAGTTCTATGCTATTACAAAGCTTCGGGAATGAGGGTACAAATTTATGAATGGGGATGAAATAAAAGCCTAATTAAACTATTACAAACCGTAAATAGTTACAATAATCGAAAGAATGCAAAAATAGTAAATTACACGAAAAAAGACAAGGGAAATTGTTTTGTGAATTTATCAAATAAGGAAATTAAATAAAAAGCTATGAAAATTCGAAAATTAAAATTCTAAATAATATTTTTGGTTTTTTGTTTCTGAGAAAATTCGAAAAGAAAATAAAGATCTATTATATTATTTTATGGAATTTTTATCATGTAGAAACTAAACGATTTAAAAGAAAGTTAACTAAACAATAAAATATTAATTAACAAAATTATTCACAAAGTCCTAAACTAAATCAATTAAAAAAATTAATTAATTTAAAAACTATATTTTTATTTAATTGAATTTTAAAATCTAAACAAAAGATTAAGAAAATTATTGAAACAAGATAAAATGGGGGTTTGAAGTAGAATTAAGGGAGATGGATGGCCTAAGGGTCTGAGGCCCGATAGCTATATTTTTTTTGTCCAATGCTTCAACCGCTGCACCACGCTGCTTTATTTGTTATTACGGTACTCCCATTAATATAAAAAGCTAAGAAATAATTAAATTAGGAAAAAAATGGTGGGCCTGGGCCGAACCGGGTCGACCCAAGGTCCACCCCTTTTCTTCAAATTAGTAAAAGGGTTTGTAAATCCTAAAACAAATGTGGGAAAGAGGCAGCGCCTCTTTTCAAACAGAGACAACGCTCTTCATCTCTTTCAAACTCCAAATAAAAAATCACAATCGCATCTAGGAAATGATACAAACAAATCAACATGATGAAACTGTATTACTTACCGGATCAAAGAGATTCAAGGGAGGGCTTACGATTTCACGGTGATTCATAGGTTGATGCGGCGATGGGAGAAGTCCGACGAAAGGTGCGGCTGTGGGAGGCAAGGATGGAGGAGTTTGGCAGTGGATCTACTTCCGGTGGTGTCAGTGTTGCTAACTTGATTTGCGCGGGGCTATGTTTGTCTTCTTCTTTTTGATCTTTTCTTTGCTTTGAGTATTATTGTTTGATGTTTGAAGTTTTTGCAGGTTATTTTGCAACTATTGGTGTGAGGTTGTTATTGTTTTTGTTGGTACGAAGGTAGCAGCTGGGAGTTTCTCAAATTTTTTTATTTCTTATGTGATTCTCGTGTGCGTTAGTTTACCGTGCAGTTAAGGTCTGTAAAATTGGTGGTTAAGAATTGGAGATGGTATAGAGATATAGAAGGTTTGATTTAGTTTTTTTACATGGATTTGATAACAGAAGTTTTGGTAAGGTAATTGATGTCTGAGAGAAACAGTTGGAGAGTGTATATATAGATGAGAAAGGGTGTAAACTACGGGGGGGGGGGGGGGGGGGGGGGGGATTGATAAATTTGAACTGTTTTGGCTATTGTTTTATTTCTTTTTTGAATCGGGTTTTTGCTTTGCTAATTCTATGCAATCTTTGTGCATGTTTGGACTGTTTAAGACAGGTTTTGGAGTAGCAACACAAGGGCTTTGATGCATGATTTATGCAACAGTGACAGGGCTGTTTTTTGTAGGGCTTTTGGACTGTATATGAGGTTCTTTTATGAAGGATTTGAGAGCAGGGCAACAACTATTAGTGCAGGGCTAGACAACAATATGTTGGACTGATTTTGGACATGGAGGGTTAGGTTTAGGATCGGTTTAGGAAGATTATGGTTTGAGAATTTGTATTTTTTTTCTTGTATTTGGAACCAAAATTGTAAATTTGGAACTTTGATTAGAAAATTGATATGAGAAACTTGAATTATGAATGAACGAGATTTGGATGAAATTAAATGAAATGGTGTCTTTGCTTGAAAAACTTGAATGGTTTTGAAACATGAATATCTTGAAAGAATTGAAGCATGGAATTTGACATGCTTGAATATAGATGAAAAAAAATCACGAACTTTAAATTAGCTTTGTCAACTTGATTTGGTTAATGAGAATTGTAACTTTAGAGAATCCATGAATCAAAGCACAACTTTATCATGTTTTAATTCCAATGAGGCTCGAATATTTAAGTGAACTCGTCTTTGATACCTTAAATCCAAAATAATTCACGCGAGTGAACCATAGAAAATTTGGATGAAACCTGTGATATCGCGTAATGCTTTGCTAACTACAGTTGAAATCAAAGACATTATTCAAATGAATCCTCAAATCAACTTCACCAAGATCCTAAATAAATTTCCAACATGGTGACTTGTATTATAAGCAATATCTTGTTCGAAATTAACATGAATCTCCGAACTCAACATCTTTTTTCCATGAACAATCTCATCATGAGAATCATAGTCCTGAGAAAACAATTATGGCATGAGTTGAAATTAGAAGTTAAAAATATTCTAAATCAAGAGAATGACCTATGACAATTCGATAACTTTCAAGGTCTTCTAAACACAATTTTCCTTTGATCCTTGAAGATAAATTGTAGATGACATCACTTATGACAATGTGAAAAGATAATTGTCTCAATATCTTGAAAATTAAGGAAATTATGATTCTTGGAAGTCAGACAACAGTTACTTGAGATTAGGTCAAAGTCCAGAAAGTGACCTCTAAAATATTCGAATTTTTGATGATCTTTTGCACATAATCGGCTCTTGACTTGTAAAGAAAATTTGGAGATGAAGTCAAAGAGAGTCATACGCAAAAAGAACCATTCAAAAATATTGAATAATGAAGAAGTTACAATCGTTTGAACTTGATTTTGAAAATGTTGACTTTTTGGTCAATATAGTTGATTTTCGATCATCTCCGCAATTGACTGAGCAAACTTGTGATGCAAGGTATGAAATTTGATATGAACATTCTTAAATACATACGAAGCACCATGAAAGACACCTTAGACCTTGGAAACTCGGTCTTCCTTGAGAAATACAAAACCCTAGTTATGGACCCAATGTTTAGGAGGAGAATTTTTCTGATCAATTCTTGAGCCACCTTGAGCATTTGAGTAACCCTAGGAGAAAATCTTGAATGAAAAATGGGAGGGAAAATTTTGGGGTACAACAGCTGCCCCTGTTCAATCTTCTTAAACTTGAAAAGTTAGATTGGCATGTCCGCCATTTATGACTTTAAGTTAGAAGATGATTGAACACTTAAGTGCCCATAAATTTGCACTCGCATCAAGAAGTAACATTGTCGGTTGATTATACCGGGAATGGGCTTAAAGATGCCATTTGGAGAGGTGACAGAGAGTTGTCAAAGATCGGCTTATAGATGCCAACCAGGATAGTGACAAAATATTGGTCGGAGATTGGCTTATAGATGCCATCCATAGGTGATGAAGAGTCGTCATAATGAGTCTACGCTCGACTGTATCTGAAGAAGTATCAGAATAAATCTATGTTTGATTTAAACCGAGTCCAGAAAAATCTACTAGGATAAGTATCAGAATAAATCTTTGGTTGATTTAATCTGAGCCAGAAGAAGTATCTACGGGAAGAAGTATCAGGATAAATGTTTGGTCGATTTAAACTGAGCTAGAAAATGTTTTTTTGTCCATATTTAACTAGGAGAAGTATCAAAATAAATCTTTGGTTGATTTAAACTAAGCCAGAAAAAGTATCTACTAGGAGAAGTATCAGACTAAATTTTTTAGTCGATTTAAATTGAGCCAGAAGATGTCTGTGTCTGTCTTTAACAGGATACGAATTAGTATAAATCCTAGGGTATATTTTACTGAACCAAAGAAAGTCTCTACCGGAAACGAATCAGGATAAATCAATGGTCGATTTAATCTGAACCAGCAGAGGTCTTGAATTATCTTTAACTGGATACAAATCAGAATAAATCTTAGGGTTGATTTAACTGAACCAGAGAAAGTGTCTACCAGAAATGAATCAGGATAAATCATTGGTCAATTTAAACTGAACCAACAGAGGTCTTGAAATATCTTTAGCTGGATACGAATTAGAATAAATCTTAGGGTCGATTTAACTGAACGAGAGAAAGTGTCTAATGGAAACGAATTAGGATAAATCATTGGTCGATTTAAACTGAACCAACAGAGGTCTTGAATTATCTTTAACTGGATACGAATCAGAATAAATCTTAGGGTCGATTTCACTAAACCAGAGAAAGTGTCTACTGGAAATGAATCAGGATAAATCATTGGTCGATTTAAAATGAACCAGTAAAGGTCTTGAATTATATTTAACTGGATACGAATCAGAATAAATCTTAAGGTCAATTTAACTGAACCAGAGAAAGTGTCTACCAGAAACGAATCAGGATAAATCATTGGTTGATTTAAAATGAACCAGCAGAGATCTTGAATGGTCTTATTCGTCGTTAATGATATTCATTTGTTGATCGATCTTTCCTGAAGAGGTAAAGAGTTAGTCGTATGAAATGTCATGATGTATGAAATACATTGCGTAATGATGTTCTCAAAATAAATGAGATTGTGCTACATGCGTTTCGTATGCACATGTCATTATGTATGAATGTTGTTGAAATGTATTTTTGTATGGGAAAATAAATCCATGACTATTGCTGAGAATGAAGAGTATGGGTATCATCAACTTTGTCTAGAATACTTCCGTTGGGGATTCCTGTTTTCTGTTTGAGGAAACTCTGATGGGGATGTTGATTTCTGTTTGGGGAGAAGTTCAGGAGCCTTAGTTGTTCGTTACTCTACTGGGGATAAAAGAGATGATTAAACTTCTGAATTGTCTGGGGAGAGTAAAGTTGACTGGTTTTCTGGTTGAACTCCGGGTTTTGCAGCAACTTTCTGGGGAAAATGGAAATTCTACTAGGGAAGAGGAGTTTTGTCAGTGATTTGCGGTAGTCTAAGGAATAGACTCAAGCTGGGGAGATTGTAATCCGTTGGGGAAATAAACCATGTTGAGGAAAGTATTCTGGCGACCTTACTGGGTAAATTAATTCTTTTGGGGAAGAACTTTTGCAAGGTTTCTTTTCCAGTTTTGGAAGAACAAACTCGGCTGGGGAAGAGAATTTCCAGGAGATGTACTGATTGGAAATTCGTAAGGAAATTGTGAGGAATATATGAATTTATGAGAATTAATCTGTGGGGATAATCTCATAGAACTGGCCCTGTGGGGTTTTATGGACAGCTTGAGTGTCATCCAAACTCCTAGAATCTGGAGTAAATGCTTATTATTGTTACCATGTGTATATTTGTTAATAGTTAATCATGTTCATATGCACATGTTCATTCAATTTTAGTCGTTGGACGTTTTTGCATTCAAAACGAAAAAACAAAAAGTTTTCACTTCCAAATGTATTTGTATTGATAAGTTGCCTATAAATAGGAAATTTTGTACAAAGAGACAGAAATCCGAGTAAGAGGAAATCGCCGTGAAATGAAAGGAGTATAAAGTGAAAACAAATATATATAGCCATGTGGAAGTGATCTCATTGGGTTCCAACTCTGCCATTTCCCTTATGTCTTCGAGCATCTCATCACTTGTCGTCGGAAGAAGCCGATTGAATTGATCTTGTACCATTTGAACTTTTGACCTTGGTAATAAAGCTAGCTATAGTAATCCAACGGGACATAGTCGTAAGCTTTAATCCCTAACCTTTTCCTGGACCGCCCTTTCGGGTTTTCAGTCCACCAGGATACCCTTTTTTTCCCAAGCCGACCTTTCAAGATTTTGACTTGTCAGGTGTACAATCTTTTGTATATATCCCTGATTTTTTCCCAAACCCTTTTGGTTCACCGAGATGCCCTTATTTTTTCCTTGGTATTTCAACCTAGAGGGTCATTCTTATGCGTAGTATTTTTTGACTATGTCCGTCTTGACAGGGTGCGGGAAATCTTCGTCGTCCATAGTGGTTAGCATCATAGCACCGCCAGAGAATACTTTCTTAACAACAAATGGCCCTTCTTAAGTGGGAGTCCATTTGCCTCTGGGATCGCCTTGTGGTAGAATGATATGCTTTATTACTAAGTCGCCAGCCTGGTATACTCGATATTTGATCTTCTTGTTGAATGCCTTAATCATACGTTTTTGATACACTTAACCATGACAGACAACCGCCATCCTCTTTTTGTCAATCAAGTTCAACTGATCCAACCTAGTCTGAATCCATTCGTCTTCGTCTAAGTTTGCATCTTTCACAATCCTTAGAGAAGGAATCTGAACTTCGACAGGCAGGACAACTTCCATGCCATAGAATAAAGAGAACAGGGTTTCCCTAGTTGATGTTCGCGCCGACATACGGTAGCCATGAAGAGAAAATGGTAACATCTTATACTAGTCTTTGTAGGTCACCACCATCTTTTGCACAATCTTCTTTATATTCTTGTTGGCAGCTTCAACTGCACCATTCATCTTTGGCCTGTATGGAGAAGAGTTGTGATGCTTGATATTGAACTGCGTGCATAGTTCAGTGATCATGGCTGTTGTACCCCAAAATTTTCCCTCTCACTTATCAAGAATTTTCTTACAAGATCTCCTTGGGCTCAAGACTGCACTAGGGTTTGATCAGCTCACGACACCTCCTTATGCACTGATGACCAAAATTAGGGTTTGAGTTTGCACAAGGATTTTTGGACTATCAATGCTTCATATGACTTTCATGGACCATTATGGACCCCCAAGATTACTCATGTCAAGTTTCAAGCCTTGGATCACACTTTTGATCAGTCAATTGAACAGTTGACCTAAAAATCAGCTGTATTGGGGAAAAAGTCAACCATGGCCAATTTACAATCAAACTTAATAATTTTTTATCCACATCAAAATTTTAGACCCATATGTATCATTTGATCAAGTTTGGACCATAATTCCTCAAGAAATTTGATCAAATCTCCAAAAGGGCAAAATGGTCAAAATTAGGGTTTTGACTCGGAAAGGGAAATTTCTGATTTTTGACCTAGAAAATGGTCAATTGGTTTAAGGCATGACCTCAAGAGTCCAATTTAATCATTCTGACCTAATGACATGATTCAAAACATTGCAAGTCCATTAGATTGACAGATGAATTTTGCAATCAACTGATCAAAAGTCAACTGTATACAAAAAAGTCAAACTTTGACTTTTTAGTCAAATTCAAGTGCCAAAGATCATAATTCATCAAAAAATGTCAAAATATGAATCTTGTTCAACAAGAAATCAAAAAGTCAAGATTTCATTTTGAAAAGTTAAAATTTCTAAACTTATAAATTTTTCTAAGTGTTAAAAATTCATGTTTTTTCATAACTTTGAGCCAATTTTTCATAATGATGCAAGATGATTCAAGAGAAACTTCCAACATGAAAGTTGTATATATCCATGAAATATAAAACTTTTCTTCATACAACTTCTCCTAAAATTTCTTGGATCTCAAGTTATAATTTTATGAATACATGCTCATGAACTAAAAAAGACTTAGTGAAATTTTGCCCTAGTTAGGCAGATTTTTTACCCAACTTCATGGCAATTTTTCACATAGTTCCAAGGGGAATCTTCAAAAGAAATTCAAATATGGTTTGTAGAGAACATTTCAATATTTCCAAAATGTCCAAGAACATCTTGAGATCATTCTTTATTAGGGAGAATCGAAGTGATGAAGTTGGTGTTTTGTCACTTGGATTACAAGCCATTTTGTGAAGAACACTTGATCCAATCTTCAAGCATGTTGTAGAAATCTTGATTTTCAGGCTTCAAACTTGTTAATCACTCAATAATTTAATGCTTACACAACTGATAGAGCCATTGTCCAAGCATTTGAGCCATTATCTAAGTTGCATTTCCATTTTTGGAAGAAAGTCACCACTTCCATTTTGGAAAAGTGACTTTAATCATAATGTCAACTCTTCTTGAGCCTATAAATTGTTGTTTATAACTCAAAAGCATTTAAGAGAAAGAATAAACATATCTATAGCCTGCTAACCACCCTGCAAATCCTTGTACTTCACATTGAAACTATGTTTGTCAACTTTGCTTCAAAAACAAGTAACCAAGCCACAACATGTGATTTTCAATTTCTGAGTTGTTACAAGCCTCAAAACCTATTTTCTATAAGTACATACACTATTTTCTAGATGACACACGAATGCTAGTGCTCTGAAACTATCTCAAACACTCAAAAACCATAAATATGCTCAAGAACATCATTGATACACAATTTTGAACTAAAACTCATCATCTCCATTTCCACTCGTGCGTTTTGGAAACTAATCATTCAAGCACCTTCTATACATCACACTAAAGCAATCCAGGTCCCTGTTTTAAGACTGTAACTCCTCCATCACTATCCACCATTTTCAAATATCAAGCTTGCATGTTGACTTGAGTAGAGAGATTCATGGACTTTCAAGGCAAAGTAGGAGTTGGAATACACTCAAGGAGGTACAGGAAAGCTAAACAGATACTCAGGCCATCTCAAAAGTTGCTCAAACTCCATTCACGACTCCAGCTACAAGAGGTAAATTTTCAAACTTCTATCTCTTTATACAAGCATCATTTGATCCTGATTTGTGAAGACAAAATGTAGATATCTTTTCTCTAAAGTTGACCATGTTCATAGTTCCCATTTATATTGACTGTGTATAGAGAATTTTAAATTTGAAATTTCTGAGAAAATTAGGTTTCAATTTAGTGCCAGCAAAATTAGTTTTTATCTTTGACTTTTAGCTTACATAAGTTATATGGTTGGATTCGTGGGAAGAAACACCACAACTTTCATGTTTGAACTTTCCATTTTTGTGGAGAGATGAAAAAGATACAGGTGGTCCGGCTAGGCGCGTGGTTGAAGATGGAGTTGTCTTCAGGAAGCAGTTTCTAATATATATTTATGGTTTGAAATAAGTAAACGGATGTACAACCACCCTAATGGAAAGCGCGCGCGTACTAAGTCACTTCTTACCTAAAGGGCGAGGGTCCGAACCAATGTGAACCCCCCTTTTGCATTTTTCATATTTTCTGTTTCCCTAACATTTTTTTGCAGGCGCTGGGCCCTTTGGGCATGACAGTGTTTTTTTTTTGCTAGCACACCTCCCTGCCGACTTTTGGCACCCCCTGGCCCATTTATTTTTATTTACTTATTTATTTCATTTTTCTTTTAATTATATTTTCTAAAATACCAAAAAAATCATAAAAAAATATAAAAAATATAGATTTATGTTTGATATTATTTAAATATTTTTTCCACACAAAAAATCATTTTTGTTTATTATACTTTACTTATCTTTACTAATTACCTTATAAATTAAAATAAAAACTAGGTTATTATTTATTTAAATATATTTGTTTTAATATAAAAAACACCAAAAATATTTCACAACACCATATATTATTTTCAAGACAAAAATAAAAAAAAAAACTTTTTCTTTAAACTTATTTTCTTTTAATAAACTAAATAGAATTAGGGTTTTATTCAAAAAATATTTTCCTAATTAATTTCTTTTTCTTAATTAATTTAAGTTAATTTAATTTTGATTTAATTATTTTTCTCTAATTAGGTTTAGGTTAAAACCTCTTTCATATAAAAAATCCAAACACAAAAATCATTTCTTTCAATTTGCATTTGTACTTTATATATTTCTTCAATTATTTGTACATATTCAATTTGGTTGTAATAGATTAATTAGGTTTATATTATTGCAATCCCCCACAAATGTTGTAATAGCGTAGTAACTTTAAATTTCGCAATTTATCGCTTTTACATAACATGCTAGTAATTAGGGTTTGTATGGAAAGAATAAAATCAATCAAATAGAAAACCTTAATTCAAGACAAAAACAAGCATGAAAACAACACACTTGCACACAAGCACCCCTAGGGTAAAATCCACTTGGTTGCCTTATACAAAATGGTCGTATTACGCATGTGAGGTATCTTAGCAAAAACAAGCAAAAATAAGATCATAGTCCCCCGATGACGCTATTTAAACTTGCCTTGCAAATGATCTTAGTCCCTAAAAAAGAATGATAAGATACCTTACAACATTGCTAATCATGGCTATACGATGATCCACGCCCGTCCCGTTAACATCCAAAGATAGGGTTGCTTACCAAATAAATGGTAAGACAACAATGTCAAAGGAAAAGAAAATGAACAAGAAAGACATTTGAGTAAGTAGGTTGCTCTTAATTACTTGCTCCATTTCAAAACAAATATCCTTTCTATTTTCAAAAACAAACACCTACACATTTCAAAACATCTTACAAAACTTGAAAACATTTTCAAAAGATCAACATCTTTGTATACATTCTTATGAACGAGAATCATTACAAAGTTTTCCTAAATAATGGCATCTTTACAAAATACTTTCAAAAACCACACAAAGCACAATTTCAAACAAAAGCAAGTGATCTAGCAAGTAACTAAGAGCCCATGGAAAACCATGGATGAAAAGGGTGCTAATACCTTCCCTTTTAATAATCTACCCCCCGAACTCAAGAAATAATATCAAAGGTCTTTCCTGTGCTTTTTTACCTTTCCTTTTGGATAAAAGAAAAGTCAATGGCGACTCTTGCTAACCGCAACATTTGTGATAAAATTAAAAATCTTCAAGTCAGTTCTCCCACCGTATCACAGAACTGGTGAATCTACTGGGGAGAATTCTAAAAGTGGGGTTACCTTAGGGATATATCACATTTATTTGCTTACGTTGTTTGACTTGTATGCTTTACATTATGGTTCTTTGTTTGGGTTTGAATCCTCTACCCGGATTTGGGATACATTATAGGTAAGTAGCAATACATTGTCGAAACTGTGTGGGGTATACCGACATGGTCTAAGCATTAGCTACGTTAGTGTGACATATTTGTGGGTATCGGTAGCATTTGAGTTAATCAAAGAGAATACGGGGCCGCTGAGTGATGTCATGAAGCACTAATGAACTTCTAGAACCTTTACTTGACAAACTTTGCCTTTAGGATGTAGTGAGATGACCGGCTTTGGTGCAGTCTGAAGTTGGTAGATACTCAATACTACACTCATTGAGGTTTGGTTTCTCGGGATATTTTGGTCGCCATTAAAGAGGCTTGAGCTGAAACAATGACCAAGGAAACAATTTGGTGATATTGAGCTCCTTAGAACCCAGTTACTATTACTAGGACAGGTTTGAGCCAACTAAACTTCAAGAGGGTACTTACCTATAAAACCCCATGCAAGCCTAAACCTAAGGATTTGTTTGTTTTGTTTGTATATACATACTTGTACATAAAATCATGAACATCATATACATCCACTAACCATTTCAAGGATTTTGGGATTCATCTTTGTTCTTGTTTTGTAGGATATGGATTCACTTCGCAGGAAAACTATTCAAGTCAATCTTGTAAGGATCCAATCCACAACTTAAGGAGCTAGCTTCAAAGATTCCCGAAAACTATCCATTCACCAAAAGACATGGTCGTCTACTCAATTTGGTCACCTCCAACACAAATGAGGATATGATGAAAGTGCTTTTTCAGTTCTTTGATCCTTTACACCATTGCTTCACATTTCCCGACTATCAACTTGTGCCTACTTTGGAAGAATTCTCCCAACTCTTGAGGATTCCCATTCTCAATCAACTACCTTTCAACGGTATGGAAAGAGACCCAAAGCTAGAAGAGATTGCTCAAGCTCTACACTTGCACTCATCTGATGTCACAACTCATTGGGAAACGAGGAGTGGTGTCAAAGGTTTCCTAGCAAAGTTCTTGATCGAGAAAGCCCAAAGATGTTGGAATTCCTTGGACTTGCAAGCCTTTGAGGAAATTGTGGCTCTCCTCATCTATGGGATGGTTTTGTTTCCAAATCCTGACCAACTCATAGATGTCAATACCGTCAAAATATTCATATCCCGCAACCCGGTGCCTACATTGCTAGGGGATATCCTACACTCTTTTCACACCTGCATAATGAGGAAAAGAGGTGTCCCCATGTGTTGCACTCCTCTCTCGGAAAGATGGTTTATTTATCATCTTCCCCAATTTGTATTAAAGAATGAGAAAGGTTCAAGGTGGTCATAAAGGTTGATGACACTCAAACATTTAAACATTAGTTGGTGCTCCCGATCCAAAGAGAATGTTATCATTGTCGACCGTTGTGGAGAATTCCCTAATGTACCTTTACTTGGCATTAGGGGAGGAATCACCTACAACCCCTATTTAGCCTTAAGACAGTTTGGTTATGCCCAAAGAGATGGCCCGCATGAGATGCTGATTCAAGGTTTGGTATTTAACTATGACAACAACGATCAAGGTCTTCACCAGAGATTTATCCGAGCTTGGAGAATGTTAAACAAGGTGGATAACAAGATTTTGGGGCACAAGAATTCCATCCCTCTTGAGCCTTACCTCAAATGGGTATGAACTCACGCTCAGAGTCTTATGATGCCTTACCCCTCCATTCTCCCGGTAATTATTAAGCCTGTTAAGGAAGGAGATATTCCATACACTATCCTACATCCTGACATGCCCACATCTCTTGAAGACTTACAAAGGGATTGGATACAACTCAAGGGAGAGCAAGATACTTTCGAAGCCCAATTCTACGCAAGCGAGAAGAAGGTTTTAGAACTCACTAGGCTACTTCATGAGGAGCAGACTCTGAATGCCTACATTGAACCAAAGAGGATGCATACTACCTTTTTATCTTAGAGTTTTTGTATTATTTTGCCCAAAAAGGCATTGATGTACTCAAGCTTTAATCTATTAATATAACGTGTGTTTCCTTTTTGTCTAAAACAAATTTGAATCTTAAAAATCCTTGAAAACATTAGATATGCATTTACCATTCATCATAACATAAGTAGGTTTCTTGTAACAAGTCTCCTCATCTCTCTACTGTTTATTTCAGTAAGATGGATCTCGAGCAAACAGTGAAGGACCTCCAAGCCCAGAATACACAGTTTCAACAGTTTCTCTTGACCCTAGCCAAGAGACAATAAGAATTGAAGACTTGGTTGGCTGAAGAGTGGAAAAAGAAGACAAAGAAGGTAAACAGAGTCCTGAACATGGGAAGAAGATTTCATGAGCAGACAAGAAGGACCTTAAACTTTGCAACGACATCCGATGAAAGAGACAATTAAGAGGGGAAAGGCAAGGAAACAGTTGTCCCGTCTAAATCAGAAGAGGAAGAGGAAGAAGAGGACTACTCTAAAGAGCAATAACCTCCAACTGATGACAAGTATAAACATCTCAAAGAGCGGTTGAGTGCGATGGAAATCCAAAAAGTACTTGGCTTGGACTTTCAGGAATTAGGTTTAGTGTCGGGGATTGTGATTCCTCCAAAATTCAAAGCACCTGTGTTCGCCAAATATGACTGAGTTTCATGCCCTAAAAGGCATCTCCGGTCATATGTGAGGAAAATCCAGCCCCATACCGCTGATAAAGATTTATGGGTACACTTCTTCCAAGACAGTCTATCTGGAACTCAACTTGACTGGTTTTACCAACTAGAAAGAGCCAACATTCACAATTGGGAAGATCTTGATGCAGCCTTCTACAAACAATACCAATACAATGCTGATCTTGTGCCTACCTGTACTCAACTCCAGGGTATGGCCATGGTTTCCAATGAAGGTTTCAAGGACTATGCGCAAAAATGGAGAGACTTGACTGGAAGAGTTCAACCTCCTCTATCTGAGAGAGAATTAGTGGACATGTTTTTGGGCACCTTGTCTGGTCCCTTCTTCAATCATTTAAATGGAAGTTCATCTGCAGGATTTACTGAACTAATATTGACCAGAGAAAGAGTAGAAGTCGGTATAAAGAGTGGAAAGATTCAAAAAGATACATCTTCTTCTGCAGCTGTAAGGAAGTCTTTCATCGGAAAGAAAGAGGTGGTTGTTGTATATCCGCAAATACATCAAGATAGGACTGAGCGTCGTCCAATGGTGGGGGTTGTTATGATTCCTAAACCTGCGCCTGATCAGCAAAGAAACAATCAACCGAGGATGGAAAGGCCAGTCAGGCTGTTCACTAGAATTAACATGACCTCGTCTCAAGTATTACCGCATCCACTAAGATCCAATTTGGTGACCTTGAAAGAAGCTCCAAAAAACCCCAACACAACATCTCCTCACTATCATCCCAATGCCTATTGCACATATCACTCTGAAAGTCCTGGTCACGATACTAATAACTGTTGGGCCCTAAAGAACAAAATACAAGACCTCATTGAAGCAAAATAAATTGAGTTCGATGCGCCCGAAAAGCCAAATGTCATTTCTGATCCTATGCCCATACATGGCCATAATACCAATGCCATTGAAGAAGGACTGTTTGTTACTTCAGTTGATGAACTCATGACCTCACTCCTGACTGTTAAAATGAACTTGTTGAATGTCGGTGTGTTCCCGGGCTGTAATGAAGATTGCCATCTCTGTTTGTCCTCAGCAACCAGCTGTCCTTTGTTGAAAATAGGCGTTCAGTACCTAATAGATAACAAAGAAATTTTGTTTGAAAAGACTTCTGTTCCACCTATTCCTTTTGAAGATGTTTCTATCATTACCATTTCCGCCAATTCTTCCAGGGTCTCCACCAAAAGACCCGTTAGAATTACATCAGTTTTGAAAGCAACTCCTTTAATAATCACAATGCCTGGACCAGTCCCATATTCATCAGACAAGACCGTACCATGGAATTATGGAGGGGATGTCTACTACCATGGTATTAAGCAGGACTGGCCAGCCGCCGAAGATTCAAGTTCTGAGAAAGTGGATTCCGACATCAGTAATATTGCAGGGACTAGTAAGATTATCCAAAGTGGTAGAATCTTCTCTCCAGAAATTGCTCCCCCAAAGGCTATTTCTGGACTCGTAATCATTCATGTTGCTATTCCAAAGGTTACTCCCAATCCTACAATTATCTCCACCAATACTCCAACTGACAAAGCCGTTACAACACATGTTATCATTCTTACTGATACTCCCGTTGCTGAGTTAACTGAGACTCGAGGAAAAAGTGTCCTGATTAAGCCTGTCTGGACGAAGGCTCAGTCATTGGCTATCCCTGAGACCTCCTGGAAAGAGATGGAGGAAATTCTGAAGATCATAAAGAGAAGCGACTACGATGTAGTTGAACAACTGGGGCAAACTCCCTCTAAAATTTCCATGTTGGCATTACTACTATGTTCCGAGGCGCATTCAAAGGCCTTGGTAAAGTTCTTAAAAACCTCCCATGTACCTCAAGAAACATCTGCCGATCAGTTTCAAGACTGTGTAGCCATCCTAACTGCGGACAATGGTTTAGGTTTTTCGGATTCTAATTTAACACCAAGAGGAAGAAAGCATAATGAGGTGTTGCATGTCTCAATTGAATGTAGGGGCACAACCTTGGCCCATGTTTTGGTTGACACTGGCTCATCTCTGAACGTATTGCCTAAAAACGCTCTTGATAGGCTTGACTGTGAGGGATTGGCATTAAAGCCAAGCAACAGAGTAGTAAGGGCTTTTGACGGCTCGAAAAGAATGGTACATTGGGAGGTAGACATTCCCATAAAGGTTGGAACCCAATCTTTCAATTCAAATTTTTATGTAATGGACATCTTCCCTTCATACTCCTGCTTGCTAGTCCGACCATGGATCCACAATGTTGGCGTTGTTACTTCTACGTTGCACCAAATGATGAAGTATCCAATTAAAGGGAAGATTATCACCGTTCATGGAGAGGAAGAGTACATGATCAGCCATCTCAATTCCTTCAGATATGTGGAATTAGATGGTGAATTTATTGAAACTCCATTTCAACACTTTGAGGAGGTCCCGCAAGATTTCGCAGTAACCAAGGTTGTTCCTAAGATTACAAGGCCACCACTCTGGATGTCATCTCTGAAGGATTCCAAAGCAGTGGTAGAAGAAGGTGGGTGCACTATCTGGGGACAACTCCCAGATATCCCATATAAGTCTGACAAGTTTGGCCTAGGTTTCACTTCAAGTGCTCAAAAGGATGTACGCCGTGCTCGTGCTGGAGGACCACCCCTGAAGATCAGCAACCGTGAAGTCAACGCGGTAGAAGATGGTGAAGATGGATGCAACCTAGAGGATTGGATCTTCCCAGCTGTCAATGGAGGGCTCAACAATTGGGAGGCTAGAGATTTTGTCCCCATCACTTTTGTCCCACAGTAATTTGTATTTACATTTTGTTGGATCTGTAATATTAAAACAATTCGCACTCTTAAAACCTTGTGTCTTACCCGAGGCACAATTTTTCATTTGTAAGGGTTATTATCTCATTTTCATATGACATCAATGAATCATGGACGTTTTCGCATACAAACTTTTGTGCTCATTTTTTTTTCTTTTACATTTTTATTTCTTTCAAAGATAGCTATATCCTTAAACACACCCACACTCACAATGCAGGTATACATCCATTCGGGATCCCATGGGTAACGATACTGCTATGGCCTTTTGTGACTCTGAGAATCTAATCTACCAAGCCGAAGACGAAGGTGAGGAAGATTGTGAAGTACCAGGAGAACTTGCCAGACTACTACAACAAGAAGAGAGAACCATTCAACCTTACGAGGAACCCATGGATACAATCAACCTAGGTACCGAAGAAGACAAAAAAGAGGTCAAGATGGGTGCCAATCTGGAACCCAGTGTCAAGGAGCGTATGATTCAGTTGTTACACGATTATGTTGAAGTCTTTACCTGGTTGTATGAAGACATGTCGGGACTTGATGCAGACATTGTGGTACATCGTTTGCCTACAAGAGAAGATTGTCCTCCAGTAAAGCAAAAGGTTCGCCGCATGAGGCCTGATATGTCAGAAAAGATTAATGCAGAAGTCATGAAGCAATTCAATGATGGATTCCTGGTTGTCACCTCTTATCCCCAATGGGTTGCCAATATTGTTCCCGTACCCAAAAAAGACAGCAAAGTGCGAATGTGTGTGGACTACAGAGATTTGAATAGGGCAAGCCCTAAGGATGATTTTCCACTCCCCCACATTGATATTCTAGTTAACAATATGGCACAGCGCAAAGTGTTTTCCTTCATGGACGGTTTCTCAGGTTACAACCCAATCAAAATGGCGCCTGAAGACATGGAGAAAACAACGTTTGTCACGCAGTGGGGCACTTTCTGCTATAAGGTGATGTCATTCGGACTAAAAAATGTTAGGGCAACCTATCAACGTGCCATGGTAGCTTTATTTCATGACATGATACATCACGAAATAGAGGTCTAAGTGGACGACATGATAGCCAGATCTCAGACAGAAGAAGGGCATCTTGATCACTTACAAAAACTGTTTGAGAGACTAAAGAAGTACAAACTGAGTTTGAATCCAAACAAATGCACATTTGGGGTACGGTCTGGTAAACTCCTAGGCTTTGTCATCAGTAACAAAGGTATCAAGGTCGATCCTGCCAAAGTTAAAGCAATACAAGAGATGCCTTCTCCTCGTACTGAGAAGGAAGTCAGGGGATTCTTGGGGCATTTGAACTACATTGCCAGATTCATCTCTCACCTGACAGCTACTTGTGAACCAATCTTCAAACTATTGAAGAAAGATCAAGTATTCAAATGGAATGACGAGTGCCAAGTTGCTTTTGACAAAATCAAAGAATATCTACAAGAGCCTCTTGTGTTGATGCCGCCAGTCGAGGCAAGACCATTGATCATGTATCTGACTGTTTTAGAAAACTCAATGGGGTGTGTGTTGGGGCAGCATGACTAGTCTGGCCGAAAAGAGCATGCTATTTATTACTTAAGCAAAAAGTTTACCAACTGTGAAATAAGATATTCACTGCTCGAGAAAACTTGTTGCACACTGGAATGGGCTGCTCGCCGGCTAAGACAATATATGCTGACTCATACTACCCTATTGATATCTAAAATGGATCTGATAAAATACATCTTCGAGAAGCCTACTCTCTCTGGGAGAATAGCGAGATGGTAGATGATCCTGACAGAATACGACATACAGTATACTACCCAAAAAGCAATAAAGGGCAGTGTATTAGCCGATCACCTTGCTCACCAACTTGTAGAAGACTACCAGTCCATGAAATTCGAATTTCCGGATGAAGACATCATGGCGTTAGACAACTATGTAGAATTTAGGCCATATGACGGACCTAAACAAGGATCCCGATGGACCCTGTTCTTTTATGGGGTATCCAATGCACTCAGCAATGGTATCAGTGTTGTACTCATATCTCCCAAAGGGTGTCTTACTCCCTTCACTGCAAGACTCTGCTTCAATTGTACAAACAACATGGCAGAATACGAAGCGTGCATCTTTGATCTCAGAGCTGCCATAGACTTGGGGATCAAATCCTTGGATGTATTCGGAGATTCAGCTTTGGTCATCAGTCAGATCAAAGGGGAATGGGACACCAAATGCCCTAACCTTATCCCTTATAAAGAACATGTTTCGACATTGCTACCACATTTTGAGAAGATTACCTTCGAGCATTTTCCGCAAGAAGAAAATCAGCTAGCGGACGCACTAGCAACAATGTCATTTATGTTTAAACGTGATTGGGATAACGAGGCTCGCCAGATCACCATTGAACGAATGAATGAACCAGCACACTGTCACGAGATTAATACTGAAGAAGTAGTGGACCAGCCTTGGTTTCACGAAGTCAAGAAGTATCTCAAGGCTCAAGGATATCCAGAAGGAGCTTCAATCAATGATAAGAAGTTCTTAAGGAGATTCTATGCTAAATTCTTCCTTAGTAATGGCATCCTATACAAACGCAATCATGACTCTGTGTTACTTCGATGCATATATAAGGTTGAAGCTGAAAGGATCATGGCTGAATTGCATGAAGGCACTTTTGGCACCCATTCCAGTGGGCATACAATGGCAAAGAAAATCCTACGGGCATGCTATTACTGGTCTACCATGGAAGCATATTTTTATCAACACTCTCGAACCTTCCATAAGTGTCAGATTTATGCCGACAAGGTGCACATACCTCCAGTTCCTCTGAATGTCTTGACGGCTCCTTGGCCCTTTGCTATGTGGGGAATTGATATGATTGGGGAAATCAAGCCGACGGCCTCCAATGGACACCACTTCATGTTAGTGGCCATTAATTATTTTACAAAGTGGGTGGAGGCAGCTTCGTTCGCTTCTGTTACCAAGAATGTTATTGCCCGTTTCATCAAACAAAATCTCATTTGCCGGTATGGTATCCTGAAAAGGATCATCACTGACAATGGTACAAATCTCAACAACAATATGACCATCGCCTTGTGCGAGCAATTCAAGATTCAGCATCACAATTCTTCTCCTTACCGGCCGAAGATGAATGGTGATGTCGAAGCTGCAAATAAGAACATTGAAAAGATCATACAGAAAATGACAATCACATACAAAGACTGGCATGAGATGCTACCATTCTCTCTCCACAGGTATCGTACCACAGCTCACACATCAACCGGGGCAACACCCTATTCTCTGGTTTACGGCATGGAGGTTGTCTTGCCCATTGAGGTCCAGATCCCCTGTATGAGGATTATGAAGGATGCAGGGTTGAACGAAGACGATTGGATCCAGACTCGACTTGATCAACTGAACTTGATTGATGATAAGAGACTTACTGCTATTTTACATGGTCAAATGTATCAAAAATGGATGATCAAGGCTTTCAATAAGAAAGTCAGACGCCAAGTGTATCAAGTTGGGGATCTAGTGATCAAATGCATCATACTGCCACAAGGTGATCCTAGGGGAAAATGGACTACTACCTATGAAGGACCATTTATAATCAAAAACATCTTCTCTGGTGGGGCAATGATCTTAACCACCATCCATGGTGACGACCTGTTGTATCCTGCAAACAGGGATATAGTCAAAAGATACTACACATGAGAGACCCGCTAGGTTGACATACCTAGGAAAAACAAGGGCATCCCGGTGAACAAAAAAGGTACGGGCAAAAATTAGGGATAAAACAAAAATCTGTACACTCGGCAAGTTGAAAACCCGAAAGGGAGACTTGGGCAAAAATGGGTTTCCCGATGGACTGAAAACCCGAAAGGGCGGTCCAGGCAAAAGTTAGGGAGTTAAAGCGTATGACTATGTCCCGTTGGATCACCTTACGAACAACTTGCAAACTCGACATCCCTGACCAATTCAATCATCTTCGGACAAGGCAACAAATAGACCAGATGCTCAGAGATACGAAGGCTATAGCAGAATAGGAACCCCATTGGATTATTACACATAGCTATCTTTTCTGTATATTAAAATTTTCATTTTTTACGACGGCATTCTCCTACTAGAGTGTTTGTCTCATTGTACAAAAATACTTACTCAAAGTCAATACAAAGATATCCCTTTGAAAGTGCAAAAACTATCTGTTTTTCTTTACGCTTGTGTTTTATTTACGAAAATGTCCAATGATTCATTGTTGAGCATATGCATTTGAACATAATCGCCGATTACAAATAAACAAAATAAAAGACAATTATTGTTGGCTTTAAGGGATAAGGAAATCTCCCCAAGTTATATTCCATAAGAAATCCCCGCAGTATGTCGTTTAAATCCCCAACGGAACAAAGCTTCCAATTATCAATCCCCAGTAGAAATCGTTCAATTTCTCAGGATTTCCCAACAAATTTTTCAAGTACATGGCATTTCCCTCACAATAGAGTTTATTTCTCTAAACAGGAAATTCATCAACACTTCGACTTCAAGAAGTGAAGACTTACATATCCTAAGCAGCAGTCAGGGATTTATTTTCCCCAATCCAACAGTAGCACAACAAATTAGCTCGCATACGCATCCATTGCATCCGTATAGCATAAACATTGATAAAACGAATGCATTTTAGCTAACATTTTACCCTTTTCAGGATAAGATTAACAGCTATCATTGACAATGTTCAGAGTTTTTAGATACAGTTCAGATACGCTCCATACAAAGACGTCATTCTGATACTCATTCAGATCCATCTTTCAGATACAGTTCAGATATGCTCCAGACACGGACGTCATTCTGATACTCATTCAGATTCAGCTTTCAGATACAGTTCAGATATGGTCCAGACATAGATGCCATTCTGATACTCATTCAGAGCCTCTTCTAGATACAGTTCAGATACGCTCTAGACACAGACGCCATTATGATACTCATTCAGAGTCAGCTTTCAGATACCACTCAGATATGCTCCAAACACGGATGCCATTCCGATACTCATTCAGAGCCTCTTTCAGATACACTCCAGATACATATGCCATTCTGATACTCATTCAGATTCATCTTTCAGATACAGTTCAGATACACTCTAGACACGGATGCCATTCTGATACTCATTTAGGGTTAACTTTAAGATACAGTTTGGATAGGCTCCAGACACGGACGCCATTCTGATACTCATTCTTTCAGCTTACAAATTATAATTCAACAATCACTCTTGGATGGAATCTATAAGCCCATGTCCAACAACTTTCTATCACCTCTCCTAATGGCATCTTTAAGCCCATTCCCTCTACCATCACATTGCCGAGTGCAAATGTACGGGCACTCTAGTGTCCAATCATATTCCACCTTCGAAGTTACGAATGGAAAAACATGCCAATCTAACTCTTCAAGCTTAAGAAGATTGAACATGGGAAGCTATTGTACCCCAAAATTTTCCCTCTCACTTATCAAGAATTTGCTCACAAGATCTCCTTGGGCTCAAGACTGCACTAGGGTTTGATCAGCTCAAGACACCTCCTTATGCACTGATGACCAAACTTAGGGTTTGACTTTTCACAAGGATTTTTGGACTATCAATGCTTCATATGACTTTCATGTACCATTATGGACCCCCAAGATTACTCATGTCAAGTTTCAAGCCTTGGATCACACTTTTGATCAGTCAATTGAACAGTTGACCTAAAAATCAGCTGTATTGGGGAAAAAGTCAACCATGGCCAATTTACAATCAAACTTCATAATTTTTTATCCACATCAACATTTTAGACCCATATGTATCATTTGATCAAGTTTGGACCACAATTCCTCAAGAAATTTGATCAAATCTCCAAAAGGGCAAAATGGTCAAAATTAGGGTTTTAATTGGGAAAGGGCAATTTCTAATTTTTGACCTAGAAAATGGTCAATTGGTTTAAGGCATGACCTCAAGAGTCCAATTGTATAATTTTGACCTAATGACATGATTCAAAAAATTGCAAGTCCATTTGATTGACAAATGAATTTTGCAGTCAACTGATCAAAAGTCAATTGTATACTGAAAAGTCAAACTTTGACTTTTTAGTCAAATTCTAGTGCCAAAGATCATAATTCATAAAAGCATGTCAAAATATGAAAAATTTTCAACAAGAAATCAAAAAGTCAAGATTTCATTTTGAAAAGTCAAAATTTCTAAACTTAGAAACTTTTCTAAGTGTTGAAAATTCATGTTTTTTCATAACTTTGAGCCAATTTTTCATCATGATGTAAGATGATTCAAGAGAAACTTACAACATGAAAGTTGTAGATATCCATGAAATCTAAAACTTTTCTTCACACAATTTCTCCTAAAATTGCTTGGATCTCAAGTTATAATTTTATGAATACATTCTCATGAACTAAAAAAGACTTAGTGAAATTTTGCCCTAGTTAGGCCGATTTTTGACCTAACTTCATGGAAATTTTTCACATAGTTCCAATGGGAATATTCAAAATAAATTCAAAGATGGTTTGTAAATCACATTTCAAGATTTCAAAAATGTCAAAGAACTCCTTGAGATCATTCTTGAGTAGGGAGAATCGAAGAGATAAAGTTGGTGTTTTGTCACTTGGATTACAAGCCATTTTGTGAAGAACACTTGATCCAATATTCAAGCATGTTGTACAAATATTGCTTTGCAGGCTTTAAAATTTCTAATCACTCAATAATTTAATGCTTACACGACTGATAGAGCCATTGTCCAAGCATTTGAGCCATTATCCAAGTTGCATTTCCATATTTGGAAGAAAGTCACCACTTCCATTTTGGAAAATTTACTTTAATCACAATGTCAACTCTTCTTGAGCCAATACATTTTTGTTTCTAACTAAAAAGCATTTAAAAGCAAGAAGAAACATATCTACAGCCTGCTAACCACCCTGCAAATCCTTGTACTTCACATTGAAACTATGTTTGTCAACCTTGCTTCAAAAACAAGTAACCAAGCCACATCATGTGATTTTCAATTTCTGAGTTAGTACAAGCCTCAAAACCTCTTTCCTATAAGTACATACATTGTTTGCAAAATGAGACACAAATTCTAGTGCCCTGAAACTATTTCAAACACTCAAAAACCATAAATCTGCTCAAGAACACCATTGTTACACAGTTTTGAACCAAAACTCATCATCTTCATTTCCACTCGTGTGTTTTAAAAAATAATCATTCAAACACCTTCTATACATCATACCAAAGCAATCCAGGCCCCTGTTTCAAGACTGTAACTCCTCCATCACTATCCACCATTTTCAAACATCAAACTTGCAGGTTGACTTGAGTAGAGAGATTCAGGGACTTTCAAGGCAAAGTAGGAGTTGGAATACACTCAAGGAGGTCCAGGCAAGCTAAACAGATCCTCAGGAAATCTGAAAAGTTGCTCAAACTCCATTCACGACTCCAACTGCAAGAGGTAAATTTTCGAACTTCTATCTCTTTATACAAGCATCATTTGATCCTGATTTGTGAAGACAAAATATAGATATGTTTGTTCTAAAGCTGACAATGTTCATAGTTCCCATTTATATTGACTATGTATAGAGAATTTTGGATTTGAAATTTCTGAGAAAATTAGGTTTCAATTTACGGCAACAAAATTAGTTTTTATCTTTGACTTTTAGCTTACATAAGTTATATGGTTGGATTCGTGGAAAGAAACACCACAACTTTCATGTTTGAACTTTCCATTTTTGTGGAGAGATGAAGAAGATACAGGTGGTCCGGCTAGGCGCGAGGTTGAAGATGAAGTTGTCTTCAGGAAGCAGTTTCTAATATATATTTATGGTTTGACATAAGTAAACGGATGTACAGCCACCCTAGTGGCAAGCGCGCGCGTACTAAGTCACTTCTTACCTAAAGGGAGAGGGTTCGGACCAATGTGAACCCCCCTTTTGTATTTTTCATATTTTATGTTTCCCTAACATTTTTTTGCAGGCGCTGGGCCCTTTGGGCATGACAGTGTGTTTTTTTATTTTGCTAGCACACCTCCCTGCCTACTTTTGGCACCCCCTGGCCCATTTATTTTTATTTACTTATTTATTTCATTTTTCTTTTAAATATATTTTCTAAAATACCAAAAAAATCATAAAAAATATAAAAAAATATAGATTTATGTTTGATATTATTTAAATATTTTTTCCACACAAAAAATCATTTTTGTTCATTATGCTTTACTTGTCATAACTAATTACCTTATAAATTAAAATAAAAACTAGGTTATTATTTATTTAAATATATTTGTTTTAATATAAAAAAGACCAAAAATATTTCACAACACCATATATTATTTTCAAGACAAAAATACAAAAAAAAATACTTTTTCTTTAAACTTATTTTCTTTTAATCAACTAAATAGAGTTAAGGTTTTATTCAAAAAATCTTTTCCTAATTAATTTTTTTTCTTAATTAATTTAAGTTAATTTAATTTTTATTTAATTATTTTTCTCTAATTAGGTTTAGGTTAAAACTTCTTTCATATAAAAAATCCAAACACAAAAATCATTTTTTTCAATTTGCATTTGTACTTTATATATTTCTTCAATTATTTGTACATATCAATTTGGTTGTAATAGATTAATTAGGTTTATATTATTGCAATCCCCATTCATAAATTGTATACCCTCCCCACAAATGTTGTAATAGCGTAGTAACTTTAAATTTCGCAATTTATCGCTTTTACATAACATGCTAGTAATTAGGGTTTGTATGGAAAGAATAAAATCAATCAAATAGAAAACCTTAATTCAAGACAAAAACAAGCATGAAAACAACACACTTGCACACAAGCACCCCTAGGGTAAAATCCACTTGGTTTCCTTATACAAAATGGTCGTATTACGCATGTGAGGTATCTTAGCAAAAACAAGATCATAGTCCCTCGATGACGTTATTTAAAGTTTCCTTGCAAATGATATTAGTCCCTAAAAAGGAATGCTAAGATACCTTGCAACATTACTAATCATGGCTACACGATGACCCACGCCCGTCCCGTTAACATCCAAAGATAAGGTTGCTTACCAAATCAATAGTAAGACAACAATATCAAAAGAAAAGAAAATGAACAAGAAAGACATTTGAGTAGGTAGGTTGCTCTTAATTACTTGCTCCATTTCAAAACTAATATCCTTGCTATTTTCAAAAACAAACACCTACACATTTCAAAACATCATACAAAACTTAAAAACATTTTCAAAAGATCAACATCTTTGTATACATTCTTACGAACGAGAATCATTACAAAGTTTTCCTAAACAATGGCCTCTTTACAAAATACTTTCAAAAACCACACAAAGCATAATTTCAAACAAAAGCAAGTGATCTAGCAAGTAACTAAGAGCCCATGGAAAACCATGGATGAAAAGGGTGCTAATACCTTCCCTTTTCATAATCTACCCCCGAACTCAAGAAATAATCTCAAAGGTCTTTCCTGTGCTTTTTCACCTTTCCTTTTGGATAAAAGAAAAGTCGATGGTGACTCTTGCTAACCGCAACATTTGCGATAAAATGCAAAATCTTCAAGTCAGTTCTCCCACTGTATCACAATGGCGTTGTTGAGGTTGGTACCATTGTTAGTGATGATCCTCTCATGGATGCCATATCGATAGATGAGGTTATACTTGATGAACCTGGCCACAATGTTCTTGGTAACTGAGGCAAATAAAGCTGCTTCAACCTACTTGGTAAAGTAGTCAATGCCGACGAGAATGGAACGATGTCCATTAGAGGCAGTGGGCTTGATTTCTACGATCATATCAATTACCCACATCTCAAATGGCCAAGGAGCAGTCATGACATTCAAAGGAATTGGAGGCACGTGAACTTTATCGGCTTAAATCTGGAACTTATGGTAAGTTCTCGAGTGGTGATGACAATCGGTTTCTATGGTCGACCAATAGTAACCAGCTCTCAGAATTTTCTTAGCCATGGTGTGTCCATTGGAGTGAGTACCAAAGATTCCTTTATGCATATCCTCCATAATTTTCTCTTCTTCCTTCTTGTCCACACAACAGAGCAGAGTTGAATCATGATTACGTTTGTACAAAATCACATTGCTTAAGAAGAACATGGCAGAAAACCTTTGCGGGAATTTCTTATCATTGATTGAAGATCCCTCAGGATATTCTTGTGCTTCAAGGTACCTTTTCACCTCGTGAAACCAAGGCTTCTCCTCTACTTCCTCAGTTTTAATCTCAAAGCAGTGCGCCGGTTCGTCAAATCTTTCGATAGTAATTCTGGGAGCTTCGTTGTCCCAATCGACCTTGAACATAGATGAAATGGTAGATAAGGTATCTTCCAATTGATTTTATTCCCTTGGGATATGTTGAAAGGTAACCTCTTCAAAGTTTGGGATTAAGGTTAGCACGAGCTCTTTGTATGGGATAAGATTTGGATGTTTAGTATTCCACTCCCCTTTAACTTGACTGACCACCAAGGTTGAGTCTCCATATACACTTAGGAATTTGATTCTTAGGTCAATAGCAGCCTTGAGACCCATGATACACGCTTCGTACTCGGCCATGTTGTTGGTACAGTCAAAGCAAAGTCTGGCAGTAAAAGGTGTATGGTAACCTTCGGGGGAAATGATCACAAGACCAATTCCATTACCAAGTACATTAGAAATTCCATCAAAAACCATAGTCCATCGGGATCCTTGCTTAGGTCTGTCATACGGTCCAAGTTCATCACAGTCTATTACTAGCATGATATTCAAGTCTGGGAATTCGAAGTTCATTGATTAGTAGTCATCAACAACTTGATGTACCAAATGATCTACAGTACACTTCATTTGGTTGTTTTGCGTTTGATCGCAAATGTTACGGTTAGCAAGAGTCGCCACCGACTTTTCTTTTATCCAAAAGGAAAGGCTGAAAAAAACAGGAAAGACCTTTGAGATGTTTTCTTGAGTTCGGGGGGTAGATTATAAAAAGGGAAGGTATTAGAACCCTTTCCATACATGGTTTTCCATGGGCTCTTAGTTACTTTCTAGATCACTTGCTTTTGTTTGAAAATGTGATTTGTGTGGTTTTTTTAAAGTATTTTGAAAAGGTGCCATCGTTTAGGCAAACTTTGTAATGATTCTCATTCGTAAGAATGTATACAGAGTGTTGATCTTTTGAAAATGTTTGAAAGTTTGAAAGTTGTTTTTGAAAGTGTTGGTGTTTGTTTTGAAAATAGCAAGGATGTTTTGGTTTTGAAATTGAGCAAGCAACTAGGAATAATCTACCTACTCAAAAGTCTTTCATGTTTATTTCCTCTTTCCTTTGACATTGTTATCTTACCATTGATTTGGTAAGTAACCCTATCTTTGGATGTAAAAGGGATAGACAAGGGTCATCGTATAGCCATGATTAGCAATGTTGTAAGATATCTTAGCATTTTCTTTAGGGACTAAGATCATTTTGAAAGGCAACATGGATAGCGTCATCGAGGGACTATGATCTTGTAATTTTTTCTTGTTTTTGCTAAGATACCTCACATGCATAATATAGCCATTTTTGTAAGGCAACAAAGTGGATTTACCCTAAGGGTATATGTGTGCAAGTGTATTGGTTTACATGCTTGATTTGTCTTTATTAGGGCTTGCTACTTGTTGGTTTTAATCTTTCCATACAAAACCCTAATTACTAGCATTTGTATATAAAGCATTTAAATTGCGGAAAATAAAACTACTAAGCTATTGCATCATTTAGGGGAGGGTGTACAAATTTACAAATGGGGAATTGCAAGAAATTAAATCTAAATAGTTATTACAACCATATTGAATATTGTACAAAACTGAATAAATAAAAATGCAAGAATGTAAATGTAAAAAGAAATGTGATTTTTGTTTGATTTTCATGAAAAGGGTTTTTTGACCTAGTTAACTAAAATAAAATAATTAACTAAAAATAAGAAAATTAAGATTAAGTTAGTAAAATTAATTAATTTAAAGAAAACAAGTTTTTTAGGGTTTTTGTGAATTTAATTAGTAAATAAAATTAATCAAATAAAAGTCCTAAGTTCTAAATTGATTTTATTCACAAGAAAATAATATAATAGTTAAACCCTAGTCTAAATGTTTATTGAATAAAAAAAAGAAATTAATTTATTAAATGAAAAAATGTTTTTGTTCTTTTAGTTTTTATGAAGAAAATAAACTAAATAAATATAAATAATAAAATATAAATATTTTTGGATTTTTTTATTATTAGCAAAAAAATGATATTAATAATAATAATAATAATTATTATTATTATTATAATAAAAGAAAATAAAAAAATGAAAATAAAATATAAAGAAAAGTCAGGGGGGTTTGGAAATGGTTAAAGGGGTTAGAAGGTTAAAAAAAAGGAACAAAGGCCTAAAGTTGTTGGCCCAGGTGCTGCAAAAAGGCAAAAATGTGGGAAAATATGAAAAAATGACAAAAGGCAGCGCGCTGGGTGTTGAACCCACGCCCTCTTGGTTACCAGCATGCTGCTTTACCACTGGGGTGGCCATACATTCGTTAACTTAACTGAAATGATAAATATATAATACAAAATGAGTCATGAATACACTTCATCTTCAACTTCCAGCCAGACCACCTGTATCTCATTCATTTCTCAACAAAAATGGAAAATGCAAACATGAAAGTTGCTCCATTTTTCCATACGAATCCAACCATATAAATATCATAAACTATAAATCAAAGATGAATGAGAATTTTTGAAAGTACCAAATTCTGACCTAAAGATTTTCAGAGGTTCAATCTTAAAATTCTCCTAGCTTAATCAATATAAATAAAATTTACGGACATGTACAGCTTCAAGGCAATGATGTCTACATTTTATCTTCACAAATGCAAGCCTAACAATGCCTAAGTAATGAAATATAAGTTCAAGAAAAATACCTCAAAACTGGAAATTGTGAAATGCAAATGAGCTTGATTCAAGGTGCTTCAATGATCAGGTTAGCTTCCTCAAGTTCCCAGAAAACTAATGCAATGATTAACTTGAGTTGAGAGTGGCTGAAATGGCTTGGAGAAGTAAATGTGCAATGCTCTATTTTTGGCTATGGGGGTGATAGAAATGGAGTTACATTTGTGTAACATGGACATGGATGAGTTGTATTTGATGTAAGGAAGCTTTAGGGACCAAAAGGCTTGAAAACTCACGAGGGAGACGTGAGTTTCAAGTTTTTGGTCAGAATGTGCAATAATGGTGATTTTTTATTCAATTCTGAGTTCTTGTGTGTTTTAAGGCTTGTGTATGCGTGTGTTTTCTTGCAAACAACTTGTGTATATGTATGGAAAAGGTTTGGATACTTGAGGTGATCAGAAGTACAAGATCACATATTTTGGCTTCTTGACTTGTTTTTGAAGTAAGGTTGACAAACATGGTTTCAATGCATAGTACAAAGCTATCTAGAGTGGTTACCAACATTAAACATGCTTAACTGACTTTATAGAGGAAGTTTGTTCAGAAGGAACAAGTGAAAAGCTCAATGCAAGTTGACTTTACATAAAGCTTGCTTTATGTAAATGACAATGGTGCCTTTGTGCCATTAATGGAAAATTATCTTGGATAAAGCTTGAACCAAATGGATAATAGCTCAAAAGCAAGTGTAATATTCTTATTAGGGAGATATCTTGGGGTTTAGAGGACTGCAAAGCAAGTTTGTACAACATAGGCTTGAGATTTGAATTCTTGTTCATCACAAAAATTGCCTTGCAAAACAATTTGAAACCCCAACTTCTGACCTTCGATTCTCCTTGCTCACAAATGATCTCAAGGAGTTCTTGGACATTTTGGAAAGTTTGTAATGTTATCTACAACCCCTTTTTGAATCACTTTTGCAAAATCCAAATGGAACTATGTGAAACTTGGGTCAGAAGTTAGGTCAAAATCCTGACCTAAAATGCTCAAAATTTCACTAAGTGTTTTAGTTTCATGACCATGACTTCATGGATTAATAACTTGAGATCCAAGCATTTATAGGAGAAGTTGTGTAAAGAAATGTTTTAGATCTCATGGAGATCTACAACTTTCATATTGAAAGTTTCCTTTGAATCATCTTGCATCATGGTGAAAAAATGGCTCAAAGTTGTGAAAAAATATGAAGTTTTCAACACTTAGAAAAATTTCTAAGTTTGGAAACTTTGACTTTTCAAAATGAAATCTTGAATTTTTAATTTCTTGATGAACAAGTTTCTTATTTTTACATGTTTTGATGAATTATGATCTTTGACACTTGATTTTGACCAAAAAGTCAAAGTTTGACTTTTCAATGTACAGTTGACTTCTAATTAGTTAACAAAAAATCAACTATCAATCAATTGATCTTAAGGGATATTTTGAGTCATGCCATTAGGTCAAAATGATACAATTTAACTCTTGAGATCATGCCTCAAACCAATTAACCATTTTCTAGGTCAAAAATCAGAAATTGCCCTTTCTCAGTCAAAACCCTAATTTTGACCATTTTGCCCTTTTGATGATCTGATCAAATTTATTGAGGAATTATGGTCCAAACTGGATCAAATGATACATATGAGTTTATAATGTTGATATGGATCAAAAATTATGAAGTTTGACTATAAATTGGCCACAGTTGAATTTTTCCCCAATATAGTTGATTTTTAGGTCAAGTGGTCAATTGACTGAGCAAAAATGTGATCCAAGATTTGAAACATGACATGAGCAATATTGAGGGTCCATAATGATCCATGAAAGTCATATGAGGCATTAAAAGTTCAACTATCCTTGTGCAATATCAAACCCTAATTTCAATCATCAGTGCTTAAAGAGGTGTCTTGAGCTGATCAACCCTTATGCAGTCTTGAACCAAAGGAGATCTTGTGGAAAAATACTTGATAAATGAGAGGGAAAATTTTGGGGTACAACAGTGCCCCACTGTGTGACAAAGGTAGTTTTCTCCATGTCCTTAGGCGCCATTTTGGTTTGGTTGTAACCCGAGAAGCCATCCATAAAGGAGAACACCTTGTGTTGAGCAGTGTTGTCTACCAATACATCAATATGTGGTAGTGGGAAGTCATCTTTGGGGATCGACCTATTTAAATCCCGATAGTCTACACACATGCGCAACCTTAACATCTTTCTTCGGCACTGGAACAACATTTGCAACCCATTGGGGATACGATGTCACTGTCAAGAAATCTGCATCGAATTGTTTCATTACCTCATATTTGATCTTCTCGGACATATCAGGACGCATACGACGAACCTTTTTTTTACTGGAGGACAACCTTATTTCATGGGTAGACAATGAACCACTATATCAGTATCAAGCCCCAACATGTCTTCGTATGACCAAGCAAATACCTCAACATAGTCGTGCAACATATGAACCAATCTTCTCTTGACATTGTCTTCCAGGTTAGCGCAAATCTTGACTTCTTTCTTATCTACCTCAGTACCCAAGTTTATCACTTCAACTGGTTCTTCATGCAGTTGAATGGCCTTTTCCTATTGTATCAGGTGTCTGGAGAGTTCTCTAGGTATCACACAATCCTCTTCACCTTCGTCTTCTGCTTGATAGATTGGATTTTAAAATTCATAGCTGGAAACAGTAGAATTATTGTCAATGAGATCCGGAGTGGATGTGGATTTGCAAATGTGTGTGTGTGTGTGCATGTAAGGTCACATGGCTATTTGAAAATGCAGTAAAGTAAAAGAAAGATAAGGAGCGTAAAATTTGAATTCAAAATAATCCAATGTTTTCATTAAAATGAGCATATGATATATGAAAATGACAAACCCTTAACAAATGGACCATTGTGCCGCGGGCAAGGCACGTGGTTTAAAGTCATTGTTTTAAAGGAGATTACAGAAAAATTTCTCAAAGTAATAAAAACAGTAAATGGCAATTACTCCTGGCTGAAGGAGATTGAGATGAAGTCTTTGGTATTTCAGTTGTTGAGTCCCCCGTCAGTAGTTTGGTAGATCCAGTCGTCCCAGTCACCGTCACTATCAGAGTCTCCAAGAGAATTAACTTCATTATTGCTAATACAGAGAGGTGGTTTCCTAGCACGAGCACGTCGTACCTCCTTTTGAGCCTTAAAGGTGAAGCCCAAACCAAATTTGTCTGACTTGTATGGGATATCAGGAAGTTGTCCCTAAATGGTGAAACCTCTATCTTCAACAACAACATGAGCATACTTGAGAGAGGCCATTCTTAGTGTAACTTTAGGAACCACAATAGTAGTCTTGGCAACGACAATATTGACAAGGAGTTTCAATGAATTCTCCATCCAATTCAACATATTTTTATGAATTCAAATGACTGATCATAAAATCTTCCTCCCCAAAAACTGTGACAATTTTTCCTTTTACTGGGTACTTCAGCTTTTGATGTAATGTGGAGGTAATCGTACCTGCCGCATGAACCCACAGGTGTCCGAGCAGGCAAGAATATTTCGGGAGAAT
The DNA here is from genome assembly GCA_948472305.1 of Vicia faba. Lineage (NCBI taxonomy): Eukaryota > Viridiplantae > Streptophyta > Magnoliopsida > Fabales > Fabaceae > Vicia > Vicia faba. The sequence goes on along the minus strand of OX451738.1, from coordinate 1,130,341,014 downwards.
ATCCATCACATAGAATTTTAAGTTGAAGACTTGAGACCCACCCTTGATAGGGAGATCAACATCTCCATGGACCATTCTCTTTGATCCGTCAAAATCTCTCACCACAATGTCACTAGGTTTCAGTACTAAACTTTCACAGTACAACCTATCCATAACACCTTTTGGTAAGACATTCATGGAGGACCCAATATCCAGTAACACATGTGCTAAAGTAGTTCCTTTACACTCGATGGAAACATGCAGAGCTTTATTGTGATTCTTCCTCACCGGGGTCAAATCTACATTGGAAAATCCCAAACTGTTGTCAGTAGTCGGGCTTGCTACACAGTTTTCAAATTGGTCGGCCGTATTTTCTTGTGGGACATGTGCATTTTTCAGGAATTTTAACAGGGCTTGGGCATGTGCCTCGGAGCATAGCAACAAAGATAACTTGGAAATCTTCGAGGGTGTCTGCCCCAACTGTTCCACTATCTTGTAGTCACTTTTTGGGATAATTTTTAAAATCTCCTCCATCTCTTGGGTAGATGGGTCCTCAACTGCAATATCTTTTGTGGGCGCCTCCGTCTGGGCATGCTCAGTCATTTTTTCCTTTCCTTGAGTATCAGCAACAGGTTTAACAACAGTGATATGAATGGATGTAGTAGTGGTTTTCGGAGGTGAAATCTCTGGAGAGAAGATCCTCCCCATCCTAGTTACTTTGCTTGTCCAACAATATTTGTAATCTCAGCAGTTTCATCTTCAACAATCCACGGGTCTTGTTTGATACCATGGTAATACACTTCCGCCCCATAATTCCAAGGTACATCCCTGTCAGAAGAGTTGGGGATTGGCCCTGGTGTGGTGATAATTATTGGAGGTATTCTTGGTTCAGTGGGAATCCTAATAGGACCTTTGGAGGTGATCCTAATAGGAGTGTTTGAGATGGTAATGATGGACATGTCTTCAAATTCTTGAGACACACTTTGGGTCAAACTTTTCACAGATGGAGTTTTCTCAAATAGAATTTCATGGCTATCCATCAGGTGTTGGACACCTTTCTTCAGCCATATGCAACCATTAATTTGTACAACATAGTGGTAACAGTCTTCAAGGCATCCTGGGAATACACCATCTTTTAACAAATTCTTTTTGATGATCATCAAAGGAGTGGTTAAATTATTGACAGAGGAAACAAAAGAGGCGTCTTCAATAGCATTGAAACCTTACCATGACTAGGCATGGGTGCGGTGATCACATTGGGGGTTGGTGGAGGGTCGAACTTAATTGTTTTGTTGTTGATCAAGTCCTAGATTTTTTTCTTTAACGCCCAACAGTCATTGGTATCGTGTCCGAGACTATTTGAATGGTAAGCATATTTTGCATTGGGATTATATTTTGGAGAAGATGTGTTAGGATTAGAAGGGGGGTCTCGCAAAGTCACCAAATCATCTTTCAATAGGTGTTGCAGAGCTTGCGATAGTTGCATATTGATTCTGGTAAATTGTCTTCTTTGGGCATCCATCCTTTGTTTTTTGTTTTGTTGACGCGGTCATTGAGTTAGAGTTGGATTGGAAATCAATATTGCCCCTACTGGATTATGACGGTCATTCTTAGTACAGCTTCTTGACCCATACACATCATTAGTCTCTTTTTTACCAATAAATGTTTTTTCACAGCATTTGAGGTGGAGGCCATGTGTATCTTCCCGCTTTTAATCCTGCTTTCAACCCTCTCACCAGTCAAGATCAATTCAATAAATTCGGATGATGAACTTCCAATCAACAAGTTGAAGAAAGAACCAGTCATTATTCCCATAAACATGTCTACCAACTCTCTATTAGTTAAAGGTGTTTGCATCCTTCCATCCAGGTCACTCCATTTTAAGGCTTACTCTTTGAAGCCCTCATTTAAACCCATGGTCATTCCCTATAGTTGCAGCCTAGTTGGTGTAAGATCAACGTTATATTGATATTCGCGGTAAAAGGCAGCAACCAAATCCTCCCAAGTATGGATATTGGTCCCTTCCAATTGGTAAAACCACTCCAAATGTGTTCCAGATAGACTTTCTTGAAAAAAGTGCACCCATAGTTTCCTATCGGCGGTGTGCGGATGGATTTTGTGAACATATGATCTTAGATGAAGCTTCGGACATGAGACACCATCATACTTGGCAAAAATTGGGATCTTGAACTTATGGGGAATGACTACCCCAGGAACCAAACCTAAGTCTCCAAAGTCTAAGCCAGGCACTGCTTGGATCTCTACAGCCTTTAGTCGGTCTTCTAGTTGCTTATATTTGTCGTCGGCTGGCGGGTATTTCTCATCGAAATAATCCTCGTCTTCGGAAATTTTATTATTCCCACCCCTAGCACGGGTGCTTCTAGCATCTTCATCTTGATTCTCATCCTCCTCGGAGGAGTCCTCTTTAACTTGAACTTGTCAGGTAGGGCCTTTGAACCTCTTCCCCATGTTGATTACAACTTTCCTCTTGGTCTTCTTCTTCGCGACAAGAAGCGCCATCATTTCTTGCTGACCCTTTGCTAAGTTGAGCAGAGTCTCTTGGAATTGAGAGTGTTGAGTCTACAAGTCATTGACATTTTGCTTGAGATCCATCTTATATTGAAATAAATAGCAGAAAAGATGAGGAAACTTGTGTTGGAAAACCTGCTTATGATATGATGTATGTTATGCGGATGCGATGTTTTCAAGGATTTTAAGGAATTTAAATTTTGCTAGACAAAGAGAAGACAACAAACATTAATTGCATTAATAAGTTCAGGAATTTCAAATGCCCCTTGGGCTTACAATGGAAGAAGCAAAAAGGTCTCCAAGAGATAACAAAATAAACTCCTAAAACAAAAAGACTCGAGTCTCCCACGGGCGCATCCTCTTTGGTGCAATGTAAGCATTCAGCATTTGTTCCTCGTGAAGTTGCCTTGTGAGATCCAACACTTTCTTCTCGCTTGCATAAAATTGAGCTTCAAAGGTATCTCGTTCCTCCTTGAGCTGAATCAATGATCTCTACAATTCCTCGAGGTCGGTAGGCATGCCAGGATGGAGAATGGTATAGGGAACACCCCCCTCAGCAACAGGATCCACAACTATTTGTAGAATAGCAGGATATGGCATCATGAGACTTTGAGCATGAGCTCGTACCTATTTGAGATAATGCTCAAGTGGGATGGAATTATTATGCCCCAAAGTCTTGCTATCAACTTTTCTTACCATGCCCCAAGCATGCACAAACCTTTTATGATAACCTTGAACATCATTCTCATAGTCGAATATAATACCTTGAATGAGTGCGTCATGGGGACCATCTCTTCAAGCATAGCCAAAGTGCCACAGAGCAAGAGAAGGGTTATAAGTAATACCTCCTCTAATGCCCAATAGAGGAACATTAGGGAACTCCCCACAACGATAAATGATAGTAATGTCTTCTTGAAATCGAGAGCACCAATGGATATCAGAATGAGAGAGCGACATCAACCTTTGAGATCACCTTAAGCCTTGTTCATTCTTCAGTACTGATTGATGAAGGTGCGAAATAAACCACCTAGACAACAAAGGCAAGCAGCACATAAGAGACCCTCACTTCCTCATAGTGAGGGTATGAAGAGAGTGCAAAATGTCTCCAAGCAATGTAGGCACAGGGTTACGGGTAAGGAAAATTTTGACGGTGTTCACATCTATGAGTTGGTCAGGGTTAGGGAATAGTACCAAACCATAGATTAGAAGAGCCAAAACTTCTTCAAAATCTTGCAAATCCATGGCCTCCCAAAACAATAGATCCTTCTCCATCAGGAATTTAGCATAAAAGCCTTTGATCCCACTTCTTGTCTCCCAATTAGCTATAATGTCAGAACTCTTCAAATGTAAAGCCTTGGCAATAACCTCGGGTGTTGGAACTTCCTCTAGACCAGTGAAGGGTATTTGATCAAGAATAGGCACCCTTAGTAGTTGATAGAATTCTTCTATTGTAGGCACCAATTGATAATCGGGAAAGGTGAAATAATGATGTACAGGGTCAAAGAACTGAAAGAGCACCCTCAACATGTCTTCATCAAAGCTTGAGGTAACCAAGTTGAGAAGTCGACCATATCTTTTAGTGAACAGAGAATTTTTAGGAACCCTTGGTGCTAACTCCTTTAGTTGAGGAGGTATCCTTACGAAGTTGATTCGGGTGGTATTTCTGCGTGTGGAAGCCATATCCTAAAAAATAGAATAAAGATAAATTCCCTAAGCCCTTGAAATGATTAGTGAAAATGCTATGGCATGATGTCATGATTCTATGCTTGATCAAATAATCATACACAAACAAAGCACACAAGGTTTTAAGTTTAGGCTTGCATGTGATTTATAGGTAAGTATCCTCTTGAAGTTTAGTTGGTTTAACCTGTCCTAAAAAGAAGTAACTGGGTTCTAAGGAATCTCAATATCACTGATCTTTCTTCATTGGGCATTGTTTTAGCTCAAGCATCTAAAATGTGGCCAAATTATCCCAAAAGTCCAATCTCAATTAGTATAGTATCGAGTACCTACCAATTTTAGTCTTGCACCAAAGCCGACTATCTCACTACTTTCTAGTGGCCAAGTCGTTCAACTAAGGTTCTAAGGTCAGTTAGTGCTTCATGACACCACACAGTTGTCCTGTATTCTCCTTGACTAGACTTAAGGGACATCGGTACCAACAAATGTGTCACACTAACGTAGCCATCACTTCAACCATGTCGGTATTACTCGCACAGTCCCCACGATTTATTGCTACTTACCTAATATACCCTAGATCCATGTATAGGATCTTTACAAGATTAACCCAAACATAACCCACAAATGTAAAGCAAGCAAGACAGACAAATAAACTAATAAAGGTAATATAGCTCTTAAGGTAACCCCACTTTTAGTCTTATCCCCAGCAGAGTCGTCAGTTCTGTAATACGGTGAGAGAACTGAATTGGGTGTCTTGCACTTTATCGCAAAAGTTGTGGATAGAAAGAGTCGCCACCGACTTTTATTTTACCCAATAAAGGAAAGGGTGAAAAGAACAAGAAAGACCTTTTGAGAATTTTCTTGAGTTCGGAGGGTAGGTTATGAAAAGGGAAGGTGTTAGCACCCTTTTCATCCGTAGTTATCTACGACTCTTAGTTGTTAGCTCACTTTTGAAATGCTTTTGTGAATGTGTTTGTTTTGAAAATAATTTGAAAAGTTTCATCGTTGGGAAAACTTTGTAATGATTCTCGTCTCTATAAGAATGCATACAAAGTGTTGACTTTGAGAACATTTCAAGAAAAGTGTATGTGTGTTGAAAGTTGTTTTGTTTGGAAATGTTGTGAGCAAGCAACTACGAACGTTCAACCTACTCAAAATAAGTCTTTGTTCTTTTCCTCCTCCTTTAGATATTTCTATCTTACCATTGATTGGTAAGAAACCCTATCATTGGATATGAAGGGACATGTGTGGGTCATCGTACAGTCATAGAAGGCAACTCGTAAGACGTTTTAGCAATTATCGTAATGGACTAAGATCGTTTACCGAAGGCAACATCGAAGGGTCATCAAGGGGCTACGATCTTTTAACCGAGGGTCTTTGCTAAAGCGTCCCACATTCGAAGGACAAGACTGTATTTTTTTCAAAGGAAATAACCGAGAAAGGGAAAAAAACGTCCCCGAGGGGTCTCAAACCCGGATCTTTACGCTTGCCAACCAATGCTTCAACCGTTACACCATGCTGCTTTATTTGTTATTACGATACTCCTATTAATATAAAAAGCTTAGAAATAATTAAATTTGGATAAAAAAATATGGTTGGTCTGGGCCGAATCGGGTTGGCCCAAGGCCCATCCCTTTTTTTCAAATTAGTAAAAGGGTTTATAAACCCTAAAACAAAAGTGGGAAAGAGGCAGCGCCTCTTTTCAAACAGAGACAACGCTCTTCATCTCTTTCAAACTCCAAATCAAAAATCACAATTGCATCTGAGCAATGATACTGATAAATCAACATGAAGAAACTGTATTACTTACCAGATTGGAGAGATTCAAAGGAGGGCTTATGATTTCATGGTGATTCAGAGGTTGATGCCGAGAAGGGAGAAGTCCTACAGAAGGTGCGGCTTCGGGAGGCCAGGATCGAGGAGTTTGGCGGTGGATCTGCTTCTGGTGGTGTCAGCATTGCTGACTTGATTTGCATGGGGCTGTGTTTGTCTTCTTCTTTTTGATCTTTTCTTTGCTTTGAGTATTATTGTTTGATGTTTGAATTTTTTGCAGGTTATTTTGCAACTATTGGTGTGAGGTTGTTATTATTTATGTAGGCACGAAGGTAGCAGTAGGGAGTTTCTCAGTTTTTTTTGTTTCTCCTGTGATTCTCGTGTGTGTTAGTTTACCATGCGGTTAAGGTCTGTAAAATTGGTGGTGAAGAATTGGAGATGGTATAGAGATGTAGAAGGTTTGATTTAGTTTTTTTTAAAGGGATTTGATAATAGAAGTTTTGGTAAGGTAATTGATTTCTAAGAGCAGCAGTTGGAGAGTGTATTTATAGATGAGAAAGGGTGTAAACTGGGGGGGGGGGATTGATAAATTTGAACTATTTTAGCTATTGTTTTATTGCTTTTTTGAATCAGGTTTTTGCTTTGCTAATTATCTGCAATCTTTGTACAGGTTTGGACTGTTTAAGACAAGTTTTGGAGTAGCAGCACAAGGATTTTGATGCAGGTTTTATGCAGTAGTGACAAGGCTGTTTTTTGCAAGGCTTTTGGACTGTATAGGAGGTTGTTTTATGCAGGATTTGAGAGAAGGGAAGCAGCTATTAGTGCAGGGCTGGACAACAATATTTTGGACTGATTTTGGACATGGAAGGTTAGGTTTAGGATCGGTTTAAGAAGATTATGGTTTGGGAATTTGTATTTTTTTTCTTGTATTTGGAACCAAACTTGTAACTTTGAAACTTTGATTAGAAAATTGATATGAGAAACTTAAATTATGGATGAATTAGATTTGGATGAAATTAAATGAAATGGTGTCTTTGCTTGAAAAACATGAATAGTTTTGAAACTTGAATATCTTGAAAGAATTGAAGCATGGAATTTGACATGCTTGAAGATAGATGAAAAAAAATCACGAACTTTGAATTAACTTTTTCAACTTGATTTGGTTCATGAGAATTGTAACTTTAGAGAACCCATGAATCAAAGCACGACTTAATCTATTTGAATTCCAATGAGGTTCAAATATTTAAGTGAACTCGTTTTGATACCTTAAATACAAAATAATTCACGCGAATGAACCATAGAAAATTTAGACGAAACCTGTGATATCGTGTAATGATTTATGTTGTACCCCAAAATTTGCCCTCCCTTTTTTACTCAACACATGCCCAGGGATGATTAAGAATTGACCATCCAAATTCTCCTCCAAAGACAAGGAACCTCTGACTAGGGTTTCAATTTTCATCAATATGTGTGAGCTCCAATGGTATCAAATGTTTTCCATGGTCCAAATATGTCTTCAAGATAGCCCATGCCAGATTTCATGCTTTGCACAACAAGTTTGCTCAATCAATTGCTCAAATGTTTGAAAATAAACTACACTTGGTCAAAAGTCAACTGTGGCCTATATACAGTCAAACTTCAATATTTTTTGTCAACCTCAACATTTTGAAGTGATATCCATCATTTGATCAAGGTTTGATCATGATTCCTCAAGAAATGCTCCTAATTCATCAAAAGTTAAGAATTGCTAATTAGGGTTTCTATGGGAAAAGTTAACCAAAATTTGACCAGGCATAACTTTCTCATAATTTATCATAAACTTTTCCACCAAGTATAATTTTGAAGAGAATCCAATTCCCTACAACTTCTCTTCAGCCCTCAAGTTCAAGAAATGCACCAATGGAAAGATACAAGCTCAGACATTATGGGTCCTTTCAAAAAGTCAACAAAAACACCTTTTGGGTCAAAGCTTGGTACATGAACATTGAAGATCCAATTGAGATGAAACAAAATGGTTTGTTTAGAGGACATCCTAAGCTCTCTAAAAATTCTAAGAATACCCTCATAGGGTTAAAATTGAGAGAGATATGCATTGCTAAAGTTGGCCAATTTTTGGAAAAGTGCATGAAGCAAATATTGAACTAACTTGGAATTTTTCCAAATGAGCCTATCTTGTTATGTTTGAAACTTATTTTCAACATGGTCTACGACCTCTAAGCCCACCCATGCATTATTCTATTATTTATGTTATTTATTTTTATATTTTATTCATTAAAATTGAAAATTAAATAAATAAATAATGGAAATAATATAAGATTGATTTGAAATCATGTTTTTATTAAATGTTGGGCAATTTATTCTGATTATAGCTAGGAGAAACGTGCAAGGCCATGAAAGGAAGAAAATATTCTTTTTTGGAAAGTTTTGAAACATATTTGTTTACACTCAATGCCAAGGATTCTTACTTCTTTTCTTAACCTAATCTTTCCCAGTACATACATACAATAAAATCAGACCTAAACGACACGAAATCCACCTCACAAGAGCTTCACAAAAATTCCAAAATTTTCAACTAAAGTTGTCAAAACTGAAACATGATTTGCAGGCGCCCTAAATCCAAACAAGAGATTATACATTGCCCCTGAGGTTCCCAGGGACCTATTCCAACCATTTTCGAAGCTTGCAACGTCCCAGATCATCAGATCCATGTCACCATTGTTTTGGTATAATCTCGAATTCAATTTTTTTTTTACGAATTGTTAAATATTATAACGTGCATGTATGAGTTTCTGGATATCTTTAGAGCAGGTTAAAAGCATTACATTGAATGCATGACGTCTAGATCATAGAATGCCATGTTTGGCCGTCTTTAGGGTTTCATGTTCGAACTCAAGGATGCGTGAGGTTTTAGCCACTTTAGAGGCCGGATTCGTGATCAGGGCAAGATTTCCATTGAGATAGTTTGTTTTGTTTACCTTAAAGTTAACATATTTGCAGGTGGGAAATTTTGTGTGGCCGGAGAAGACGACCAAAGTGTAGCTCTGGCGTCGTTGACTCCATTTGACCAGACCAAGGGCATGCGTGGCTACAACTAATTCCTTGATTGGCCTGCTTGAAGTAGTGGGACCCCCACTCAGCGCACGCGTTTTTGATTTTTTTTTTGCAATAAGCAGGTATTAAAAAAATTTCGCAAATAACCATGTTTCGGAAAAAATTATGCAAATAACCATGTTTCAGATGACTCCCCAAAGGAGGAGCCATCTCACTTGGCGCCTACACCTATTATTTAAGGGGAGGCGCCATCTCACTTGGCGCCTAGGTGCTTAGGGCTTGCCCTAAGCCAAGTGAGATGGCACCTTAGTGCATTTCTAGGGTAATTTTTGCTTTTTTTTTTCAATCCGGTGCGTTGCGTATTCGATATAGGATCAACAAAATTGACTTTTTATTTACAAAAGATGATTACACCTATAAGTATTACATAAAAAAATACAGACTAAAAAAAAACAGATTAATCAGTGGTCTCCCGGAACCCGGTAATGACCCCCGGTTCCGCATCTCCATCCTCGCCTTTCCCGTGCTGGGTGTCGTCGCGTTTCCTGCTGTGGTAGGGAACGATGGCCCAGCGAAGTCAATGCGTTCCAGATCCATGAAATCAGTCAGGTCTCCATATCTAGAAGATCCGCTTTGGTACAGTCGGTTACCTGTACCCTCAAAGTTTGGTCGTGTTGGCGGTGGGTGGGGTTCCATGGTGGGTCTGTAGCATTGATCGTCTGAGTATGGGGGGTAGAAAGGAAATGGATCTTGGGGTGTTTGGTATTAAGGATGTTGGGTGGTTTGGTGATATTGTGGTTGATGGTAAGTTGGGTCGGTTGGTTCATAATCTTCTGACATTCCTAGATCAGGGCTAAGGCTGGATGTTGAGGGGCCCATATTGGGATATACAGAAGACTGAAATTGTGTGTGGGGTATGCGGTTATGTTGGTATTGTGATTGGAATTGCAGTTGGGTGTGAGGCATATGGGGGTATTGGTACTGAGGTGGTGATTGTGGTTGGTTGTGGGGCATTTGGGTGTAATTGTGTTGTGGTGGCGACTGTGGTTGGGTGTTTGTGGTTCTGTTTCGGCTGGGGGGTTGGTGGGAGATTGATGTGTGTTGGGTTTGTTGTTGGGGAAACTAGGGTTGTGCCCATTGTGTTCGTGGGTCAACCAAATACCTTGCATGAGATACGTGCATTTCAGGGTTACTAACCGACCTGTACCAAGATAAATACTGATCCGTGTGTCGCATATTACCATGATTGAGGAAAACTGGGAATTGCAAGACATGTCGGTGACGCCTCTGCCACATCTTACACCATTCTGGAGCAAAGTCTTTCCAGTTGGTAAGACCCCACTGGGCGTCGACCCTTTTGAGATGCCACGGGGACAAACAAGTCGGATCACTGGGTATCTCTTGATGCATTCCGAATTGCATCTTCACACAGTCGCTGTGGTGCATCTCCATAACATTGAACCGTATGATTGCAGTCTTGGCGCTCCAAATTGCTGCATCCTCGGGGTCTGGTTCATGGCCCAAACCTAAATATGGTCTCCAGACAAACTGCACATAAAATTAAGTCAGGTTAATGAAAATGTAATATATAAATAATTTAAAAGTAGAAAAGTTGAAAGGTACGACATACATCATCTGGGCCTACGTGATCCAATAGATTGTGGTATAGTGCGACATTGAATCTTGGATTCTTGCCGTAATCCATACCACTCACGCAATACCTAAAGGAAATGAAAAATATTTTATTTTTAGCATAAATTTGGTGAAGAGATGAACAGTAATAAATGATATAACTAGATGACTTACTTTGTTGCGTACGGGAAAATGAATGTGTTGTTGTTGACGGGGTTTAGGGACTCCATCCTCCACCAACCCCAGGCTTGAAGTAAAAAAGCGCAGCCATAAAATGTACATTTTTCCTTGATTGCATTTTTGCACAAGGAACTGTATAGGTGGGCTAAAACAGCAGAACCCCAACTATACTTTCTAGTTTTTTCGAAATCTCTAAGTAAATTTAAATACATAAAATTTACACTATTTCCCGTACTTTCGGGAAATAAAAAGGTTCCAAATAGTATCATTAGATAAGTTCTAGCTTTTATTACCCTGTCTTGCTCAGAGGAATTTTTCTTTAATTCCAAAGTTGCATAATGATTTTTAAGCTCAGTTAGTAATATACCCTGACCTCTCGCACCACCACCTTCAACCATATCCCCGCCCAACAATTCTTCACACAGAGAATTGGGTTGTTGAACCGACCCGTTAACGACCTTACCGTCGACAAGGATACCCAGTAACATGTACACATCCTCTAGTGTGATGGTACATTCACCTATTGGTAGGTGAAATGTATGGGTCTCTGGTCTCCACCTTTCCAACATTGCAAGTATGAACTTTGAATCAATTGTGCAGTTGGAGATCTTTATAACATGTCTGAAACGTGCGTATTCCAGATATGGTACGATAAATGGGTCGGGAGCCAGGTAGTTGTGAGACTGGATTCTGAATCTTTTGGTATCCTGAGTTAATAATGTAAAGTTGTAAGATTAAGTAAGATGAACAAAGCATTACCAGAAGTATAAAAAATGTATAACTATAAAAGAAACTTACAAATGCTGCAATGTTGTCCCTTGTGCCTATGTGAGAATCGCCCATTGTGAGAAGAGCCATTGTTGAAAATGCCTGAGATTATGAAAGAGTTAGAAATTGTAAGAGATTATGAAAGACTTTGTAGCAGAGAGTGAGACGATTGTGGGTGCGAGAGAAGTATGTTATGCTCTGTTTTTATAGGCAAAAAAATTTCATAGAGTAAGTTAGGTGGTAGCTGGTGCATGCATGCATGATAAGTGTCACTCTTGCAGAGTAGGCGCAGGCTAAGTGGCATCCTTGGAGAAGGCATCTCTGCATGCATGTAACACGATTGGACATTAAGGGAGGCGCCATTGGAGTTGGTGAAAGAGTACAAAAATGAAAGGTGTCGCCATCCCCATTGGCGAATAAGAGGTGGCACAGGTTGCAGAGTAGGCACAGGCTAGGTGATAGCCTTGGAGAAGCCATGCCTGAATGCATGTAACACTATTGGAGGTGATGGGAGGAGACTTACATATTACAATGTAGGTGCAGAGTAGGCTCATGCTAGGTGGCAGCCTTGGAGAAGGCATCTCTGCATGCATGTAACACGATTTCACATTAAGGGAGGCGCCATTGGACTTGGCGAAAGATTACAAAAATGAAAGGTGTCGCCATCCCTATTGGCGAATAAGAGGTGGCACGAGTTGCAGAGTAGGCGTAGGCTAGGTGACAGCCTTGGAGAAGCCATGCCTGAATGCATGTAACACTATTGGAGGTGATGGGAGGAGACTTACATGTTACAGTGTAGGTGCGGAGTAGGCGCAGGCTAGGTGGCAGCCTTGGAGAAGGCATCTCTGCATGCATGTAACACAATTGGACATTAAGGGAGGCGCCATTGGACTTGGCGAAAGAGTACAAAAATGAAAGGTGTCGCCATCCCCATTGGCGAATAAGAGGTGGCACGGGTTACAGAGTAGTCGCAGGCTAGGTGACAGCCTTGGAGAAGCCATGCCTGAATGCATGTAACACTATTGAAGGTGATGGGAGGAGACTTACAGGTTACAGTGTAGGTGCAGAGTAGGCGCAGGCTATGTGGCAGCCTTGGAGGTTACAACCTTACTTAATTCAAATTCAGTATGACCTATTTAGTCTTACATTTATCAAACCTTCCAACCTTCAAACCTTTAAACCTTCAAACAACCATATGCTGATTCACTTAATTTGTCAAACCTTCCAACCTCCAAACCTTCATACAATCAAACCTTCAAACCTTCAAATAATCAAACATACAAACCTTCGAATAACTCATAAACTTCAAACCTTCCAACCTTCAAACCTTCAAACAACCATAAGCAATGGCCTCTGCACCCCAATATGTCATCAATGCACATTTCAACGGTGAGACATACATTTATCCCACCTCTGGGTTTTTGTTTAGAGACACAGACAACATCTGATTTCTTTTAAACGGGAAAGCCAATTTCTCATACTTCAAAAAACGATTGGAGGCCAAACTTGGACGAGGCCCGGTGACACAAATATTTTATAAGAATCCAGTTTTTTTTGGTAACAACCAAATAATATTTTATAAGGTTGAGGTTCAAGATGACGAGGATGTTCAGAATATGTTTTCTAGTCATGTGTATTCTGGGTACGACTCTATTGAGTTGTACATTATGTTGCGAGAGCCTTAGGTGACACAAGTGGTTGATCCATTGGAGACCGAACAAATAGAGGTAGATGCAGTTGATGATGAAGAAGAAGATGACGAGTTAGAGTTAGATGAAATGGTGAATGATGATTCTGAAGACGATGGGATACCTGGTATTCCTGCAAATAAGATATATGTTAGAACAAATTTTGAATCTACTACCCTAAGTTTAAGTTTTGATGATAACAAAATGCTAAGATATATTAATTGTATGATTCATGTAAGACATATATGCTGCCTAAAAAATTACATTCTGTTTTACAGAAACTTTGATGGGTATCAGCAAGAGAACATCATCATCAGCATCAGAAGATGAGATATCAACATCAGCATCAGAGGATGTTATATCAGATGCCAGAATCAGAAGATCAACATGTGCTTATGCTGAAGCTTGATGAACAGATTTGCGCTTAACCATCTGAACTCTGATCTAGAAAACATTAGTTCATCAACACCTAAGCAGCGTCAGAATGAGCCAAAGCCAGAACACGCTTAAGTGGCAACGGTACTGTGCATTCAAGATGCTTTATTACCAACGGCATCATTCCAGACAAGATCTTCTCAATTTGGAAAGAATGTTATTGGCATTGAAACAGAATTAACTGACTCCAACGTACCATTTTCCAAATGCTATATAAACAAGTCAGTGAAGATTGAATTGGCTAATGCTCTACAACCTTCTACATGCCTAAAGCTATTCATCATCATCCTCACTTTCAGTTTGCTAAATCTCTCAAATTCTTTATTCAATTACTTTAGCACTCTAGCTCTCATAAGCTTAAACTGTGTAGTATCACAGTTGTGATAAACAGTTTTTGTAGAAAACATTCAGCACACCTAGATTTCTATTATCTGTAAGAAAGTATTACCTTGAGAAACCGGTTTGTGGTTTGACTCAAGAAGGCTTTAGCAGTTGTTAAAGCAGTTGTAATATTCAATTGAATATAGTGGACTAAGACCTCGTTGGAGAGAGGCGAAATCACCTTGACGGGTGGACTGGAGTAGTTTGAGATCAAACGAACCAGGATAAAAATACTGTGTTGACTGAAATTTATTTCTAGTTTTACAATTCAACCCCCCTTCTTGTGTTTTTCACTTCTTTAATATACACACCACCTCCGCACATGACAAACTTCAACATAGGCAGAGATGAACCGTCTTCTGATTTACTTTTCAATCCGTTTATGCAGTCAGATGAAAACTTAAAAGAGAAGGACAAGTTTCGTAACAGAGAGGAATGCATCAGAGCCATAAAAATATTCCACATTCTCAACTCGGTCGATTTTAAGGTGGACCGTGTCAACCCAGAAAGGTACAAGATCAAGTGTGTCCACCCTGATTGAATGTTCAAGCTCACTGCATCATACAAATTGAGAGGTGATTGTTGGGTCATAGGTTCCATGTCTACCCACACTTGTGTCAGTTCTACCCAATCACAGGACCATCTAAAACTTAATTACGATCTCATTTGTCAAGAAATCCTACCACTCGTCAGCAACGACCCATCTTTGAAGGTGAAAACCATCATCTCCCACATCACTACGGTTTTTAACTATACTCCGTCTTACCGTAAGGCGTGGTTAGCAAAGACCAGGGTAATTGAAAAGGTGTACGGAAACTTGGAGTAGTCATACCAAGAACTTCCTCGCTGCCTGAATGCACTCAAGACTTATTCTCTGGGTACTGTTTACACTCTGGAAATAGTGCCAACATACGCCCAAGATGGTAGTCAACTAAACGGAAACGGAATATTCAGTCGAGTGTTTTGGGCATTTCAACCTTGCATCACAGGGTTTGCATCATGCAAACCAATTATACAAATTGATGGGACTTGGTTGTATGGGAAATACAAAGGCACGCTACTGATGGCAGTTGCACAAGATGGCAACAACAACATTTTCCCAATTGCCTTTGCCCTAGTCGAGGGGGAGACCGGTGGTGCTTGGAGCTTTTTTCTGAAAAACCTGCGAACACACGTGGCTCCTCAACCAGATCTCTATTTGATCTCGAACAAACATGCATCCATTGAAAGTGCCTACAATAATCCTGCAAACGGTTGGCATGACCCTCCTTCTACACATGTCTATTGCGTTAGACATATCGTCCAAAATTTCACGAGGGAGATCAAGGAGAAAACACTAAGGAAAACGGTTATGAATGCAAGATATGCATTGACACAACCCACGTTCAAATATTACCACAACAAGATCCATTTGTCAAGTCGGGAAGCCGGTAGGTGGATCGATAATATTCCAGTGGAAAATGGACTAGGTAATACGACAATGGCCAAAGATGGGGGCACATGACAACAAATATAATTGAATCGATGAATGGGGTATTCAAAGGCATACGAAACCTCCCGATCACTGCTTTGGTAAAATCTACGTATTTTAGGATGGCTTCGTTGTTTGCCAAAAGAGGTGAAATGTGGAATGCGGTGCTGCAATCTGGACAACTATGGAGTGAAAGCTGCATGAAGTACATTAAGGCAGAAAGTGCCAAAGCCAACAGTCATATGGTTATACGGTTTGACCGACACAGCCACAAATTTATTGTGAAAGAGACAATCGACCACAACGAGGGCCTGCCAAGACAAGAATATAGGGTTGTACTACCTTCTCGTTGGTGCGATTGTGGCAAGTTTCAAGCCTTTCGTATGCCTTGATCTCATGTCATTGCCGCTTGTGCTTATACCCACCAAGAGGTGCTACAACTTCTATCACACATTTACAAATCTGAAATGTTGCTCAACATTTACAACAACAACTTTCCTTTGGTAGCAAAACCAGATTATTGGCCTGTATACGACGGCAAGATAGTGTGGCACAATGACCAAATGCGAAAGAACAAGAAGGGTCGTCCCAAAAGTAAGCGTATCACAACCGAAATGGACTCCCTTGACAAGCTAGAAAGAAATGTGGTTTATGCCGTCAGGTCGGACACAATCACAAAAATTGTTCAAATCAGGTGTCTGCCTCGACCACATGAAAATTGTAATACATAAAATCTTTCCTTAATCATTTTGTAAACATTAGGGTTTTTCGTTAACAGTATTTGCTACAATAAACATTGCGCGTACAAGAAAAAAACACGATATTCCATCTACGAAATTACAACTGTTAAAACAATTTCATCTGACCCATGCATCATCAACATTACGTCGCTGTCTGTTTTGACTTCCTCCAACCAAACATTAGGTCTTCCTGTCGCATGTGAGGTTGTTGTTCTTCTTCGCTGGATCCTTCGAATTTTCCCCCCTCCACAATGTCTCCATCTCGCCATCGCATCAACTCCCGCTTCAGACGCTCCATGGAGTGAATGTGCCATCATTTCATTTTCATCGCAGGTTTCGTGGCGGAGAAGATAACGTAACCATCTCTGGTAAAAATCATGGGCGATGTCATGATGCAAATTAGATGGCGCCTCCTCTAACTTTTAAAGTGTATGCGCCATCTCACTTGGCTAAAAGAGAGAGGAGGCGCCAAGTGAGATGGCTCCTAGGGCAAAAAGCTTGGTGGAGGCGCCAAGTGAGATGGCTCCTCCTTTGGGGAGTCATCTGAAACATGGTTATTTGCGTAATTTTTTTCGAAACGTGGTTATTTACGAAAAAAAATTTAATACCTGGTTATTCAAAAAAAAAATTCCGCGTTTTTATCTTTTAATATATCTGACCTAATTTTGTATATTATATTATTGTTTTATTTATATGCATGAATGAGATGGAAGCACATATGGTCAGGCAGCGTGTGTGTGAAGGGAGAGGACCTGGGTTCGAGTCCCAGGTCCAACATTTTTGTTTTTTCTAACATTTTCCTTGTAGATCCAGCGTTCCTTGTAGCCAGGAGTCCACCATACTCCTCAGATCTACGCCAGCAAATCCATATGAGATCCAGATCTAGCACCCAGAATGTGTAGCCCACCATATGCCTTTAGAGCTCATTCACACAGGATCCAAAAGCAAGTCTGGGCTCTCTATTGGGCCCAACGATTTTCAAACAGCACACACCCCCATTTAATTTCTGATGTCTTGGCCCATTTTTTTCTTCTTTATTTTGTTTTTATTATTTATTTCTTTTAATTTTTTTATTATCAACAAATAATTAAAATCACAAAAAAAAATTAGGATTAGATTGTTTATAAATTAAATTAATTTCTTTAATTAATTAATTAATTAAACTTTAACTTCTTTTAATTAAAATAAGTAGAATTTAGGTTTAATCTTGTGATTTAAATCATTTTTTCTTTTCATTTCAAAACAAAAACAATAAATAATTTATTAATTAAATTTTATTTTTCTAAATAGATTTTAGGATAATTTAATTTATTTATTTTCTTAAATATATAAAAATCAAAAAACAAAAGCAAGTTTTTCTCTTAGGTTTTTAGACGTGCTTTCAATTTACGCGCGTTATTACCTTTCGCATTTATTTCCATACTTTTGTAACTGTCTACTGGATGTAATAGATTAAGTAGGACCTTTTACCGTTTTCTCTATTTTCCTTCCCCATATTTTTTGGACATGTAAATATCCCCCTCCTCGAAGCCTTGTAATAGCGTAGGGTTTATTTTCCGCACTTTACATTTCTGCAACATATTAACTGTTAGTAACTAGGCCTGTATGATAAGACTGAAAACAAAACGCTAGCAAACCTAACACAAGATAAATAACTGAATTGAATCACTCGCACCTGCTCACCCCTAGGGTATCTCCCACTTCGGTTGCCTTCAAAAACGGTCACAATTCTCGAAACCTGAGAATTTTTAGTGGTTCTCCTTTAGTTGAAGAGATCACAAGTCCCTCGATGACCCTTTCGACGCCGCCTCGGTTAAAAAGTGATCTTGGAACTTTATGATAATTACTAAAAGTTCTTGCCCAGTTGCCTTAGTGACTGTAAACGTCCCTTCGATAGTCCCTCAACATCTAACGATAGGGCTACCTAATCACTAATATTAGGATAACACTATCTAAAGGAAAGAAGGAAAAGAACACATTTTTCGAGTAGGCAGATAACAGTTAGGTACTTGCTCAAAACAACTTTTTCACACTACATTTTCAAAACATTTTTCGAAAAAATGCTTTATCAATACTCTTGAGGACTGATACAAGAGTTATCATAAAGCAAACAAACTTTCCAAAACACACAAACACGAAAGCAATTTTCAAAAATGAGCAAGTATCTAAGAGCCCGTGGAAAACCATGGATGGAAAGGGTCTAACACTTTCCCTTTCAATAATCTACCCCCTTACTCAGAAAATCTCGAAAAAGGTCTATCTTTGTTCTTTTCACCCTTTCCTTTGTTGGATAAAAGAAAAGTCGGTGGAGACTATTGCTTACCGCACATTTGCGAATACAAAATGCAAAACCAATATAACAGTCGGTTCTACCACCGTATCATAGAACTGGCGACTATGCTAGGGAGAAGATTTAAAAGTGGGGTTTACCTTAGGGTCTAGTTCATTTTAAAATTACTTTATTTGTTTGCTTTGATTGCTTTACTTTTAAAGGTTTGTTGGGGTTATTTATAAGGATCCTACACCCGAATCTGGGGACACTTTTTAGGTAAACAACAATAGATCATGGAGTTGTACGGTGTAGACTGATATGGTTGAAGCGATATCTGTGTTGGTGTGACACTTTGGTTGGTACCAGTATCCCTTATGTTAAATCGAGGAGAATACGGGGCCACCGCATGGTGTCGTGAAGCACTAAAGAATCTTAGAACCGTAGTTGAACAAAATTGGCCATTAGAAATAGTGAGATAGCCGGCCTCGGTGTAAAGCTGGGAATCGGTTGATACTCGATACTACACTCATTGATATAGGACTTTCAGGATGTTTCGGCCGCAAGAAAAGATTGCTAAGCTGAAATAATACCGATAAAGAAAGATCAGTGATATTGAGATTCCTCAGAACCTGGTTACTATTTCTAAGACAGGTTAAACCAACTGAACATTCAAGAGGGTACTTACCTTAAACCTCATGCAAGCCTTTGAACCTAAGGCCTATTGTGTGATTTGCTTGTGTTTATCTGTGATTTAAGCATAATCATGACATCATAAACATCATAACATCCATTTTTCATTTCACTAACCATTTCAAGGACCAAGGGAATTTATCTTTGTTCTGTTTTGCAGATCATGGCTCCCGCTCGTAGAAACACTATCTGAATCAGCTTTGTGAGAATACCTCTCCAACTCAATGAGCTAGTATCAAGGGTTCTGGAAACTTCTTTGTTCACCAAAAAATTTGGTCGACTTCTCAACCTAGTTACCTCGGTCTTTGATGAGAAGATGATGAGTGTATTATTTCAGTTCTTTGATCCTAAGTACCATTGCTTTACCTTTTCGGACTATCAGCTGGTACCCACCATGGAAGAATTATCTCAATTATTGGACATGCCTATTTTGGATCAGTTACCTTTCACCGGTTTGGAAGAAGCCCCAAAGCCGGAGTTCATTGCAACAACTTTGCATCTGAAACGGTCTGACATTGTATCCAACTGGGAAATAAGAAGCGGAGTTAAGGGTTTTCTAGACAAGTTCCTAATAGAGAAGGCTAAACTGTTTTGGGATGATTTGGACTTCCAGGATTTTGAGGAGGTCTTGGCCCTTCTAATCTATGGGTTAGTACTGTTCCCTAATCCAGAATTACTCATAGATGTAAATTCTATCAATATCTTCCTCTCTCTTAACCCTGTGCCCATTTTACTCGGAGACATCTTGCATACCCTCCACACTCGTACCACGAAGAAAAGAGGGATTCTTATGTGCTGTGTGCCATTGCTGTTAAGGTGGTTTATTAATCACCTCCCTAAATCAATACTGAAGAATGAAGAAGGTTTGGGCTCGTCACAAAGGATAATGACACTTTCTCATGCAGATTTTCTCTGGTATTCCTGATCTATGGGGGATATTTATGTTATTGACCGTTGCAGGGAATTCCCTAATGTCCCACTACTTGGTATTAGGGGAGGCATAACTTATAATCCTTCTTTGGCTCTGCGACAATTTGGTTATGCTCTAAGGGATGGTCCTCACGAGATGCTTATCCAGGGCATTGTGTTTAACTATGAGGATGATGTTCAAGGGAATCGTCAGAGGTTCATACGAGCTTGGGGCATGGTAAACATATTTGATACCAAGACTTTGGGGCCGAATAATTCCATCCCTATGGAACCTTATCTCCAATAGGTACGAGCTCACGCTCAGAACCTTGTGATTCCATATATATATCCATCTTACCAATGATTGTGGAGCCCATTACCGAAGGAGATGCTCCTTATACAGTTCTCCATCCTGACATGCCCACTGATCTCGAAGAGCTGCAGAGATCCTAGATTCAGATGAAGAGAGAGCGGGATACATTTAGAGATCATTTATATACCCATCAGAGGAAAGTGATCGAGCTTATGAAGCAACTTCACGAAGAAAAAGGTCTTAATGCCTATCTCGGCACAAAGAGGAAGCGTCCATGGGAAACCTGATTTCTTAGTTTTTGGATTTTTTCAATTGAAAGCCTAAAAGGCAATTGTATTTTGAGTTCTACTAATAAAATATTTATTTCATTTTGACTCATAAATTTAAATTTCCCAAAGTCCTTGAAAACACTGCATACGCATATCATACATGCCATTGCATAAACAGGTTTCAAAGCAGGGTTCTTATCTTCTTTGCTGTTTATTTCAGTAAGTAAAGAAATGGCTCTTGAAAACAACATCAAGGATCTCCTGGCACAAAATGCTCAGTTCCATCAAATGATCGTGGCTCTAGAAAAAGGGCAAGAAGATCTGAAAGCTCTCATACTGAATGACAAAAAGAAGAAGCCAAATAAACCAGCTGGTGTAGTGAATTTGGGAAGAAGGATCAGAGGACCAGTGCGACGAGCTTCAGAACTAGCAACTTCATCAAAGGAAGGGGACACTCAGGAAGGGGAGACAAGATAGGAAGTCCTCAGCTCGAAGGGATCTGATAATGAATCTGACTATAATGAGGAGCAGTATCCTCCTGCTGATGATAAATACAAACAGCTGGAGGATCGTCTGAATGCAATGGAAATCCAGAGGGTACCTGGTCTGGATTTTGAAGAGCTGGGTTTGGTTTTTGGGGTTGTCATCCTGCAGAAGTTTAAGGTTCCGGTTTTTGCTAAGTATGATGGGGTCTCGTGTCCCAAGATGCATCTCCGGTCTTATGTGAGGAAGATTCGGCCTCACACTGCTGATAGGGATTTGTGGGTCCACTTCTTCCAAGATTGTCTATTCGAAACTCAACAAGAGTGGTTATATCAGCTGGAGGGAATCAATATCCGCAACTGGGAAGACCTGGAGGCTGCTTTCTATAAGCAGTACCAATATAATGCAGACATTGCTTCGACTCGTACACAAATCCAAAGTATGTCTATGGGTTCTAGCGAGGGTTTTAAAGACTATGCCCAAAAGTTGAGAGACCTAGCAGGAAGAGTCCAACCCCCTTGTGTGATAGGGAGTTGGTGGACATGTTTTTGGGTACTCTATGTGGTCCATTTTTCAACCAGCTGATTGGAAGCTCCTCAACTGGTTTTATTGAGATGATCTTAACTGGAGAAAGAGTGGAAGCTGGTATTAGAAGTGGCAAGATTCAAAAAGATACCTCTTCAAGTTTAGGAAAGAGACCTTTCATGGGAAAGAAAGAGGTCAGTGCTACTTACAGTTAAAGAAATCCGGGCAGAACCGAACACCGTCTAATGGTAGGGGCTGTAATGATATCCAAGCCTGCAGTTACTCAACAGTGGAACAATTAGCCCAGAGTAGAAAGGCCTATAAGACCGTTCACTCGGATTAATATGACCTTGTCTCAAGTTTTACCATACTTATTAAAGTCCAATCTCGTAACTTTAAGGGAAGCTCCCAAAAATCCCAACACTGCCTCTCCTTACTATAATCCAAAGGCTTGGTGCGCCTACCATTCTGAAAGTCCAGGCCATGATACAAACGATTGCTGGGTTTTAAAGAACAAGGTGTAGGATTTGATCGAGGCAAAGGAGATTGAATTTGATGCTCCAGAGACTCCTAATGTTATAACTGCCCCCATTCCCAAGCACGTCCATGGTGTTAATGTTGTTAACGATGATATGTTTGTTGCTTCCGTTGGGGAACTTGTTACTCCTCTCATTACTGTTAAAAGGAATATGTTGCAAGCCGGTTTATTTTCGGGATTGGGTGAAGGTTGCCACTTATGTTTATATCTACCAACTGGTTGCTATTTGTTGAAAGCACGTGTCCAGCGCCTGATAGATGATAAAGAGATTTTATTTGATAAGACTCCAGTCACAAGTGTTCCATGTAAAGACATTTCGATGATAACCATTTGCTCCAATCCTCCCAGGGTCGCCACCAAAAGACCCGTCAGGATTACATCTGCTCAAAAGTTAGCTCCCTTGATCATCACTATACCAGGGCCAATACCATATTCCTCGGACAAAGTTGTTCCCTGGAATTATGGGGCTGACGTCTATTACCTTGGCGTCAAGCAAGACATGTTGGCTGCTGAAGACAAAGTTACTAGAAGTACTGATCCTGACATCGGCAATATCGTCGGGACCAGTAAAATAACAAGAAGCGGAAGAGTGTTCTCTCCCAAGATCTCTCCTCCTAAAACCGTTACTACTCCTGTGATCGTTTTTGCTGCTGCTCTTGCTAATACTACCACTACTACTCCTGTGATTAGCCCTGTTTCCACCCCTGTCACCGAGTCGACCGAGACTCGGGGCAAAGAGATATTGGTTGAGCCTGTCCAGACGAAGGCACATTCAGAATCCATTCTGGAGGTTTCTAAGAAGGAAATGGATTAAAATCTTGAAAATAATTAAAAAGAGCGACTACAATGTGGCTGAACAACTGGGGAAGACTCCTTCCAAGATCTTAATGATGCACCTACTATTGTGCTCTGAAGCCCATGCAAAGGCTTTGGTAAAATTCCTCAAGACAACTCACGTGCCACAATAAACCTCCGCTGATCAATTCGAAGATTGTGTGGCTAGTTTGACCGCTGATAATGGATTGGGTTTTTCTAATGCTGATTTGACACTCAGGGGAAGAAATCACAATGATGCGCTACATGTCTCCATCGAATGCAGGGGCACCACTTTGGCCCATGTTTTAGTGGATACCGGTTCATTGCTGAATGTTCTACCCAAGAAGGCTCTTAACAGATTAGATTGTGAAGGTTTGACTCTGAAGCCTAGCAACATTATGGTGAGGGATTTCGATGGTTCAAAAATAATGGTACACGGGGAGGTGGGTATCCCTATCAAAGTTGGTTCCCAAACCTTTGAATCCACCTTCTATGTGATGGATATCCGACCATCTTATTCTTGTTTGTTGGGTCTCCCTTGGATCCATGGGGCTGGAGCTGTTACTTCCACTCTACATCAGATGTTGAAGTACCCAGTGAGGGGAAAGATCGTCACAGTACATAGTGAGGAGGAGTACATGGTAATTCACCTAAACTCTTTCAGGTATGTCAAAAGGGACAGCGAGTTCATCGAGACCCCTTGTCAGAACTTTGAAGAGGTGCCTCAAACCATGGCTGAAACTGTGACTATTACCAGTGTGCCAAAGATCACCAGACCTCCATTAAAGATGGCTTCTCTCAAGGACGCCAAAGCAGTAATTAAAGAAGGTGGGTGTACCATTTAGGGCCAACTCCCTGACATTCCATAAAAATCTACTAAGTTTGGTTTGGGTTTTACTTCAGGGGCTCAAAGGGATGTTCGTCATGCTCGTGCCATAGGACCTCCCCTATGCATCAGCAATCATAGGGTCAACGCTTTAGAAAACAGTGATGGTGACTATGACATGGACAGCTGGATCTTCCCTATGACCAACGGTGGACCCAGTAACTGGACAGCTAAAGACTTTGTGTCGATTACTTTTATTTAGGAGTAATTTCCTTTTTGTTTTTCTGGATATGTAATAAATGAACAATATAAACTTTATTGCCTTGTGTCTTTCCCGAGGCACAATGGCTTATTTGTGAGGGTTATCATTATTTCAATCTCATATGTCACTAATAAAGCATTGGACATTTTTGCATACAAATTTTGCACTCTCTGTCTTTCTTTTCTGCTTTTTACTTTATCAATACAGTTATGCTCTTACACATACTCACGTATCAAACTGCAGATCTGTATCCACTCTGGATCCCATTGATAACGGTTCTGCTATTTCCGGTTATGACTTTGAAAATACGATCAACCAAGCCGAGGACGAAGGCGAGGAAGATTGTGAGGTACCAGAAGAGCTTGCTAGACTGTTACAGCAAGAAGAAAGAGCTATACAGCCTCATGAAGAGCCAGTTGAGACAATGAACCTAGGTACAGAAGAAGACAGAAAAGAAGTAAAGATAGGTGCAAATTTGGAGCTTAGTGTCAGACAATGATTGATTCAGATGTTACATGATTATGTCGAGATCTTTGCCTGGTCATGTGAAGACATGCCAGGTCTAGACACTGATATTATGGTTCATCGCCTGCCTACAAAAGAGGACTTCCCTCCAGTAAAATAGAAGGTTCATTGTATGCGCCCTGAAATGTCAGAGAAGATCAAGGCTGAAGTTATGAAACAGTTCAACCTGGGTTCTTAGCTGTCACCTCCTATCCATAATGGGTTGCTAACGTAGTTCTAGTGCCTAAGAAGGACGGTAAGGTATGTATGTGCATGGATTATTGAGACTTTAACAGGTCAAGCCCCAAGGATGACTTTCTGCTTCCCCACATTGATGTTCTGGTTGACAACACCTCACAACATAAGATATTTTCCTTCATGGATGGTTTCTATGGTTACAATCAGATCAAGATGGCGCCCGAAGACATGGATAAGACAACCTTTGTCACACAGTGGGGGACTTTCTGTTACAAAGTGATGCCATTTAGGTTGAAGAATGATGAGGCAACCTATCAGCGAGCTATGGTAGCTTTGTTCCATGATATGATTCACCATGAGATAGAGGTTTATATTGACGACATGATAGCCAGATCTCAAACGGAAGAAGAGCACCCCGATCACTTGCAAAAGTTGTTTGATAGGTTGAAGACGTACAAGTTGAGATTAAATCCGAACAAGTTCACCTTTGAGGTAAGGTCTGGTAATCTCCTAGGTTTCATTGTCAGTGACAAGGGTATTCAAGTAGACCCTGCAAAGGTAAAATAAATACAAGAGATGTCGGCTCCTCGCACTGAGAAGGAAGTTAGAGGTTTCTTGGGACGCCTAAATTACATTTCCAGGTTCATTTCCCATCTAACTGCTACTTGTGAGCCAATATTCAAACTCCTGAAGAATGATCAAGTGGTAAAGTGGAATGACGAATGCCATACTGCCTTTGACAGAATCAAAGAATATCTTCAAGAGCCTCCAATTTTAATGCCTCCAGTTGAAAGAAGACCTCTGATCATGTACTTAACCGTATTAGAGAACTCAATATGGTGTGTGCTGGGGAAACATGACGAGTATGGTCGAAAAGAGCATGCAATATACTACCTTAGCAAAAAGTTTACTGACTGTGAAATAAGATACTCGCTGCTCGAGAAAACTTGTTGCGCTTTGGCATGGGCTTCTCACTGACTAAGATAATATATGTTGACTCACACTACCTTGTTGATCTCTAAAATGGATCCTATCAAGTACATCTTCGAGAATCCCGCTCTCTCCGGAAGAATAGCGAGATGGGAAATGATCATGACCGAATACGACATTCAATACACAACCCAGAAAGCAATCAAGGGAAGTGTACTAGCTGACCATTTGGCTCTTCAGGCCGTGGACGACTACCAATCCATGAACTTTTAATTCTCGGATGAGAATATCATGTTAGTAACTGATTGTGTAGAACTTGGACCAGATGAAGGACCTGAAAAAGGATCCCGATGGACTATGGTTTTTGATGGAGCTTCCAACGCACTTGGCAATGCTATCAGTGCTGTAATCATATCTCCTAAGGGCTGTCATACCCCTTTCACTGTTAGGCTATGCTTCAACTGTACCAATAATATGGCTGAGTATTAAGCATGTATCATGGGTCTCAAAGCTGCTATTGACCTAAGAATCAAGTTCTTGAGTGTTTTTGAAGATTCGACCTTGGTAATAAGTTAAATCAAAGGAGAGTGGGACATGAAGCACCATAATCTCATCCCTTACCGAGAGCATGGGTTGACATTAATCCTATACTTTAAAGGAATTACTTTTGAGCATTTTCCACAAGAGGAAAATCAATTAGCAGACGTGCTAGCCATTATGTCATCCATGTTCAAGGTCAGGTGGGATAATGAGGATCCTCAGATCACTATTGAGAGATTGGACGAACCAACTTACTGCTATGAGATCGATACTGAAGGGGTAACGGACAAACCTTGGTTCCATGAAGTGAAAAGGTATCTAGAAGCTCAAGAGTACCCTAAGGGGGCATTTGTCAATGATAAGAAGTTTCTGAGAAGGTTCTCTGCAAAGTTCTTCCTCAGTAACGGGATCTTCTACAAGCGCAACCACGACTCTACTTTGCTTCAGTGTGTAGAAAAGAATGAAGTGGAGAACATTATGGCTGATCTACATAAATGTATGTTTGGCACTCATTCTAGTGGATACGCCATGGCTAAAAAGATCCTACGGGCAGGATACTATTTGTCCACTATGGAAGCACACTGTTATCAACATTCACGGACTTGTCACAAATGCCAGATTTATGCTGATAAGGTGCATGTACCGCCAGTTCCTCTAAATGTCTTGACTGATCCTTGGCCATTTTCAATGTGGGGAATTGACATGATTGGAGAAATCAGACCTACCGCTTCAAACGGGCATCGCTTCATCCTAGTCGCCATTGATTACTTCACGAAGTGGGTTGAGGCTGCCTCATTTGCTTCTGTTACCAAGAATGTTGCGGCGCGGTTCATCAAGCATAACCTTATCTGTCGGTATGGAATCCCCGAAAGAATCATTACAGATAATGGTACAAATCTCAACAACACTATGATCATCGAGCTCTGTAAGCAATTCAAGATCCAGCATCATAACTCTTCTCCTTACCGGCCGAAGATGAATGGCGATGTGGTGGTTGCTAATAAGAATATTAAGAAGATCATCCAGAAGATGACGGTGACATATAAAGACTACCATAAGATAATATCATTTGCTCCTCATGGTTACCGCACCTCAGCACATACATCAACAGGAGCAACACCTTTCTCTTTGGTGTATGGTATGGAGGTTGTTCTACCTATTTAAGTCCAGATCCCTTCTTTGAGAATCATGAAGGATGCGGGTTTGAACGAAGATGATTGGATTCAGACTTGACTTGACCAACTGAATTTGATTGACGAGAAAAGGTTAGCAACTGTTTATCATGGTCATATGTACCAGAAGCATATGATCAAGGCTTTTAATAAGAAGGTCTGACGTCAAGTATATCAAGTTGGTGATCTAGTAATCAAGCGCATCATTCTGTCGCAAGGTGATCCCAGGGGAAAATGGACTCCCATATACGAAGGGCCATTTGTGATTAAAAACATATTTTCTGGTGGAGCTGTGATCTTAACCACTATGGACGGTGACGACCTTCCTCACCCTGTGAATGCATACATAGTTAAAAGATACTACGCATGAATAAAGACCCGCTAGGTTGATTGGCCTAGGCAAAAATAAGGGCATCCTGGTGAACCAAAAGGGTTCGGGCAGAAACTAGGGATAAATACAAAAAAATTCTGTACACCCGGCAAGTCGAAAACCTGAAAAGGAGGCTTGGGCAAAAAAGGGTATCCCGGTGGACTGAAAACCCGAAAGGGAGATCCGGGAAAAAGTTAGGGATTTTAAGCGTACAACTATGTCCCGTTGGATCACCTTGCCACCAGACTTCAGTATCAACTATCAAGCTCAAGCGGTACCAATCAATCCAGTCAACTTCGGACAAGTAGCAAAGTGATGAGACGCTAAGGACATAAGGGCAATAGTAGAATTGAAACTCAATGGGATTATTACACATAGTTGTTTTCTCTTTGTACACTATTTTGTATAGTTTTCATTTTCACAATGGCATTATCCTACTAGAATGTCAGTCTCTTTGTACAAAAAACGCCAATTATATGCAAACTTCAAAATCAATATAATTATTTCTTTAAAAGTACAAAACTTTTTGTTTTCATTTTTTCTGTTTTGTTTGGCAAAAAAAGTCCAGTGATTATTTTGACATATGCATTTGAATATGATTACTGTTTACAAATACTTGCATAAAAAACAGAAAGAAGGTTTCTAATGACTTTAAGAAATGGGATAAAGTCTAAAAAGCCATTTGTAGTCCCCGCAATTATGTTCTCCAGCAGGTACAAAGGCAGAGACTTCCTACTGCAAAGTCACCGCTACATCCTCAGCATGCGTCCTAGTGATGTCTATGTCCCCGTAGAGTGAAAACAACCAAAGTTCTTACCTCTTCTTCCCCAAGCAGGAATTACCTCTAGCAAAGTTCCCTCAGAGAGCTGAAATCCATGTTCCCCAGCTAAGTTTTATAATCTCAAACAATTTATAAAGCCTCATCCCCGGTAGAGTTTATTTCTCTAGCTGCGAAAGTTCATCCCCCAACAAAGTTTATTTCTCTACATTGGTAAGATCTTCCAACAGAGCATCTTCTCCCCGATGGAGCATTCTCAAGCAGAAGTCAAAGATCCCCGGCAGAGTACCCTCAAACGGAAAGAGGAAATCCGTGGAAAATCATCTTCATTCATCATCCCCAGCGGAAATGAAAGAACCAATTTCCTCATCTACCAAACA
The DNA here is from genome assembly GCA_948472305.1 of Vicia faba. Classification (NCBI taxonomy): domain Eukaryota; kingdom Viridiplantae; phylum Streptophyta; class Magnoliopsida; order Fabales; family Fabaceae; genus Vicia; species Vicia faba. The sequence goes on along the minus strand of OX451738.1, from coordinate 1,130,311,932 downwards.
ACAGTCTGGGATTCAACTTCCCAGTACTCTCCAGCAGCAGTCAAGGATTTATTTTCCCAGACTAGGAAATTTCCAACGGCATTTCATATTCATACATCATGGAATACACATACATATTTCATACAACACAATCTCATTTATTTTGAGAACGTCATTACACAATGAATTTCATACATCATGACATTGCATATAACTAACTCTTTACCTTTTCAGGAAAGATCAATCAACAAACATCACAAACTACTTTTATTACCTGACAGTCTTTTCAAAGGTTACCTCTAACGAAGGGCTATTCCAACATTTTATTCAGAAGATCATATTCAAGACCCCTGCTGGTTCAGTTTAGATCGACCAATGATTTATTCTGATTCATTTCCAGTATGCACTTTCTCTGGTTCAGTTAAATTGAACCTAAGATTTTTCTGATTCTTGTCCAGTCAAAGACAACTAAAGACTTCTCTAGTTCAGTCAAATCGACCCTAAGGTTTTTCTGATTCTTGACCAGTCAAAGACAATTAAAGACTTTGTTGGTTCAGTTAAATCGAACCTAAGATTTCTCTGATTTTATTCTAGTTGAGGATAATTCAATACCTCTGCTAGTTCAGTTTAAATCGACCAATGATTTTATTCTGATTCTTTTCTGGTAAACACTTTCTCTAGTTCAGTTAAATCGACCCTAAGATTTCTATGATTTTATTCCAGTTAAAGATACTTAAGGCCACTACTGGTTCAGTTTAAATCGACCAATGATTTTATTTTGATTCTTTTCCAGTAAACACTTTCTCTGGTTCAGTTAAATCGACCCTAATATTTCTCTGATTCTATTCCATTTAAAGATAAATTAAGGCCTCTACTGGTCCAGTTTAAATCGACCAATGATTTATTCTGATTCTTCTCTGGTAGACACTTTCTCTGGTTCAGTTAAATCGACCCTAAGATTTCTCTGATTCTATTCCAGTTGAAAATAGCACAATACCTCTGTTGGTTCAGTTTAAATAGACCAATGATTTATTCTGATTCTTCTCTGGTAGATACTTTCTTTGGTTCAGTTAAATCGACCCTAAGATTTTCGGATTCTTATCCAGTTAAAGATACTGTAAAGCCTGGAGTCCGACCAGATAGCCATTTATTAATTACTATGAAGCCTGGACCCCACCAGATGATATTATAACCTATGACACCGAAGCCTGGACCCGACCAGATAACGATATACCTCAGATTCAAGTTAAAGCCTGGACCCGACCAGATAACAGCCTAATTTCTTCAAATCACTGAAGCCTGGATACGACCAGATAATAGTTCAATGTCTACAATTACTGCGAAGCCTGGAACCGACCAGATAGCAGTTAACTTCATATTCCCCAATAGGTCGATGTGAAGCCTGGATTACAACCAGATAGCAGTCAACCTTATTATCCTCGGCAAGTCGCTGTGAAGCCAAGATTTTGACTAGATAACAACTCGTTTTCGTCTCTCCAGTGAAAACATAACTCCCTAGTAGAGTAATGGACAACCGAACCTCCTAGACTCTATTCCCCTAAAACATTCCCCAGCGGGCTCCTCCTCAGACAGCAGGAACAAGAATCCCCACAAAGAGACTTCTTATGAAATCAGCATGTTCTCTAGATGGCATCTTTAAACCCATCTTTGATGACTCTTCGTCATTTTCTCTGGATGGAATCTTTAAGACCATCTTTGACAGTCTTCTGTCATCTTTTCCAAATGGCATCTATAAGCCCATTCCCGATATTATCGACCAACAATGTTACTTCAGACGAGTGCAAATTTCTGGGCACTCTAGTATTCAATCATCTTTCACCTTCAGATCACGAAAGGAAGACAAGCTAATATAAATCTTCAGGTTTAAGAAGATTGAACAGGGGCAGCTGTTGTACCAAAAACTTTTTCGTCCCTTTTTACTCAACACATACCCATTGAGGTCCCCAACTTGCCCAAGGATGATTAAAAATTGACCAGCCAAATTCTCCTCCTGAGGCAATGAACCTCTGACTAGGGTTTAAATTTACATCAAGATGTGTGAGCTCCAATAGTCTCAAATTTTTGACATGGTCCTAATATGTCTTCAAGATAGTCCATTCCAGTTCCATGCTTTGCACAACAAGTTTGCTCAGTCAATTGCTCAAATGTTTGAAAATTAACTACACTAGGTCAAAAGTCAACTGTGGCCTATATACAGTCAAACTTCAAGATTTTTTTGTCAACCTTAACATTTTGGAGTGATATCCATCATTTGATCATGGTTTGATCATGATTCCTCAAGAAATGCTCCTAATTCATCAAAAGTCAAGAATTGCTAATTAGGGTTTCTATAGGAAAAGTCAACCAAACTTTGACCAGACATAACTTTCTCATAATTTATCAGAAACTTTTCCACCAAAGATAATTTTTAAGAGAATCCAATTCCCTACAACTTCTCTTCAGCCCTCAAGTTCAAGAAATGCACCAATTGAAAGATACAAACTCAGACATTATGGGTCCTTTCAAAAAGTCAACAAAAACACCTTTTGGGTCAAAGCTTGGTACATGAACATGGAAGATCCAATTGTGTTGAAACAAAAAGGGTTGTTTAGAAGACATTCTAAGATCTCTAAAATGTCCAAGAACACCCTCATAGGGTTAAAATTGAGAGAGATTTGCATTGCTAAAGTTGGCTAATTTTTGGAAAAGTGCTTGAAGCAAATATTGAACTAACTTGGAATTTTTCCAAATGAGCCTATCTTGTTATGTATGAAACTTATTTCCATCATGTTCCACGACCTCTAAGTCCACCCGTGCATTATTCTATTATCATGTTTCTATTAAATGTTGGGCAATTTATTCTGATTATAGCTAGGAGAAACGTGCAAGGCCATGAAAGGAATAAAATATTCTTTTTTGGAAATTTTTGAAACATATTTGTTTACACTCAATGCCAAGGATTATTACTTATTTTTTTAACCTAATCTTACCCACTACATATATACATCAAAATCATACCTAAAGGACACGAAATCCACCTCACAAGAGCTTCACAAAAATTCCAAAAATTTCAACCAAAGTTGTCAAAATTGAAACACGATTTGCAGGCGCCCTAAATCCAAACTAGAGATCGTACGTTTCCCCGGAGGTTCCCAGGAACCTATTCCAACCACTCTCGAATCTTGCAACGTCGCAGATCATCAGATCCAAGTCACCACCGTTTTGGTATAATCTCGAATTCAAATCTATTTTACGAATTGTTGAATATTCTAACGTGCATGTATGAATTTCTTGATATATTTAGAGCGAGTTAAAAGCATTACATGGAATGCATGACGTCTAGATCATAAAATGCCATGTTTGGTTGTCTTTAGGGTTTCATGTTTGAATTCAGGGATGCGTGAGGTTTTAGCCACTTTAGAGGCCGAATTCTGATAAGGACAAGATTTCCATTGATATAGTTTCTTTTGTTTGCCTTAAAGTTAACATATTTGTAGGTGGGAAATTTTGTGTGGCAGGAGAAGATGGTCGGAGTGTAGCTCTAGAATCATTGACTCCATTTAACCAGACAAAGGGCATGTGTGGCTACAACTAATTCCCTGATTAGTCTGTTTGAAATAGTGGGACCCCCACTCAGCGCGCGTTTTTATCTGTTAATATATCTGACCTAATTTTGCATATTATATTATTGTTTTATTTATATGCATGAATGAGATGGCAGTACATATGGTCAGGCAGCACGTGTATGAAGGGAGAGGACCTGGGTTCGAGTCTCAGGTCCAACATTTTGGTTTTTTTCTAACATTGTCCTTGTAGATCCAGCATTCCTTAAAGCCAGGAGTCCACCATACTCCTCAAATCTACGCCAGCAAATCCATATGAGATCCAGATCCAGCACCCAGGATGTGTAGCCCACCATATGCCTTTAGAGATCATCCACACCGGACCCAAAATCAAGTATGGGCTTTCTATTGGGCCCAACAATTTTCAAACAACACACACACCCCATTTAATTTCTGCTGTCCTGGCCCATTTATTTTTTTCTTTCTTTATTTTGTTTTTATTATTTAATTCTTTTAATTTTTTTTATTATGAACAAATAATTAAAATCACAAAAAAAAAATAGGATTAGATTGTTTTTAAATTAAATTAATTTCTTTAATTAATTAATTAATTAAACTTTAACTTCTTTTAATTAAAATAAGTAGAATTTAGGTTTAATCTTGTGTTTTAAATCATTTTTTATTTTCATTTCGAAACAAAAACAATAAATAATTTCTTAATTAAATTTTATTTTTCTAAATATATTTTAGGAAAATTTAATTTATTTATTTTCTTAAATATATAAAAATCAAAAAACAAAAGCAAGTTTTTTCTCTTAGGTTTTTAGACGTGCTTTCAATTTACGCGTGTTATTACCTTTCGCATTTATTTCCATACTTTTGTAACTGTGTACTGGATGTAATAGATTAAGTGGGACCTTTTAACGTTTTCTCTATTTTTCCTTCCCCATATTTTTTGGACATGTAAATATCCCCCTCCCCGAAGCCTTGTAATAGCATAGGGTTTATTTTCCGCACTTTACATTTCTGCAACATATTAACTGTTAGTAACCAGGCCTGTATGATAGGACTCAAAACAAAACTCTAGAAAACCTAACACAAGATAAATAACTGATTTGAATCACTCGCACATGCTCACCCCTAGGGTATCTCCCACTTCGGTTGCCTTCGAAAATGATCACAATTATCAAAAAGTGAGAATTTTAGTGGCTGTCCTTTAGTTCAAGAGATTGCAAGTCCCTCGATGATCCTTTCAACGCCGCCTTGGTTAAAAAGTGATCTTGGAATTTTAGGACAATTACTAAAATTCTTGCCCAGTTTCCTTAGTGACTGTAAATGTCCCTTCGATAGTCCCTCAACATCCAACGATAGGGCTACCTACTCACTAATAATAGGATAGCACTATCTAAAGGAAAGGAGGAAAAGAACACCTTTTTCGAGTAGGTAGATAATTGTTAGGTACTTGCTCAAAACAACTTTTTCACACTACACTTTCAAAACATTTTTCGAAAAAACGCTTTATCAATACTCTTGAGGACTGATACAAGAGTTATCATAAAGAAAACAAACTTTTCAAAACACACAAACATGAAAGAAATTTTCAAAAATGAGCAAGTATCTAAGAGGCCGTGGAAAACCATAGATGGAAAGGGTTCTAAAACGTTCCCTTCCCATAATCTACCCCCTTTACTCAGAAAATCTCGAAAAAAGGTATTTTTTCTGTTCTTTTCGCCATTTCCTTTGTTGGATAAAAGAAAAGTCGGTGGTGACTCTTGCTCACCGCATATCTGCGAATACAAAACACAAAACTAGTGTAATAGTCGGTTCTGCCACCGTATCACACTTTGCTAACTAGAGTTGAAATCAAAGACATTATTCAAATGAATCCTCAAATCAACTTCACCAAGATCCTAAATCAATTTCCTACATGGTGACTTGTATTATAAGCAATATCTTGTTCGAACTTAACATGAATCTCCGAACTCAACATCTTTTTTCCATGAACGATCTCATCATGAGAATCATAGTCTTGAGAAAACAATTATGGCATGAGTTGAAATTAGAAGTTAAGAATATTCTAAATTAAGAGAATGACCTATGACAATTCGATAACTTTCAAGGTCTTCTAAACACAATTTTCCTTCGATCCTTGAAGAGAACTTGTAGATGACATAACTTATGATAATGTGCAAAGATAATCGTCTCAAGATATTGAAAATTGAGGAAACTATGATTCTTGGAAGTCAGGCAACAATTACTTGAGATTAGGTCAAAGTCCAGAAAGTGACCTCTAAAGTATTCGAAGTTTTGATGATCTTTGGCACACAATCGGTTCTTGACTTGTAAAGATAAATTGGGGATGACGTCAAAGAGAGTCATACACAAAAATAAACACTCAAAAATATTGAATAATGAATAAGTTACAATCATTTGAACTTGATCTTGAAAATGTTGAATTTTTGGTCAATACAGTTGATTTTCGATCATTCGAGCAATTGACTGAGCGAACTTGTGATGCAAGGAATGAAATTTGATATGAGCATTCTTGAATAAATACAAAGATCCATGAAAGCCACCTGAGACCTTGGAAACTCAATCTTCCTTGAGAAATACAAAACCCTAGTTGTGGACCCAATGTTTAGGAGGAGAATTTGTCTGATCAACTCGTGAGCCACCTTGAGCATTTGAGAAACCCTAGGAGAAAATCTTGAATGAAAAATGGGAGGGGAAATTTTGGGGTAAAACAGAGTGTAATACACGCTTGGACTTTAAAGCAATGGCCCAATAGCCTAAAATATCAAGTTTGCTCAATTTGAACTTCATGCATTTGCTGAAAACTGCCTAACTTGCACTAGCCATAACTCTATCAGTTTTCATCTTTTGAAAGGGTTCTTGGACTTTTTAGAAAGCCCAAGGTGTCCTCTACAATCTCTATGTGATAATTTTTGCATTTGAATATTTATCTTGATGTAAGTTTCCTTGACAAAAAGTGTCTTTTTGTTGACTTTTGAAATGACTTGTAATGTTTTGACCCATATCTCTCAAATGAAGCATTTTTTGGAATTGATCTTAGAGAGACAAATTTGCATAGAATTGAATTTTATTCAAAATGAGCTTTGGTTAGGGAAAAAATGATGAAGAATGTGAAAGTTATGCTTGGTCAAAGTTCAGTTGACTTCTCCTAAGAAAACCCTAATTTTGCAATTTTTTACTTTTGATGATTTTAGAGTTTTCCCTGAGGAATGTCAACCCTTGATAAAATGATGAATGTGACTTTAAAATGTTTATGTTGACCAAAAATATTGAAGTTTGACTGTATGTTGACCATAATAGATGTTTTACTCATTATAGTTGATTTTTAATCACCTGAGCAATTGACTGAGCAAACTTATGATGCAAAGCATGAAACTTGGTTTGAGCATTCTTGGAGACCTATAAGAAACCATGGAAACCACTTGAGTCCTTAGAAACCCAAAATTCCTTGAGAAAATTGAAACCTTATTATAAGTCCATTTCTTAGGAGGAGATTTTGTCTGATCAATTCTTGAGCAAACTTGAGCATTTAAGAACCATATAAGAATGTCTTGAAGAAAATGAGAGGGAAAATTTTGGGGTAAAACAGCTACCCCTGTTCAATCTTCTTAAACCTGAAGAGTTGGATTAGCATGTCTGCCATTCGTGATCTGAAGGTAAAAGAGGATTGAACACCTAAGTGCCCAGAAATTTGCACTCGCATGTGTAAGAGGTGACGTTGTTGGTTGATAATATTACTTGAATGGGCTTAAAGATTCCATTCGGAGAGGTGACGAAGATTCGTCGAAGATGGGCTTATAGATAACATCCAAAGTAACTGTTGATAGAAGTATCAGAATGAGTCTACGCTTGCTTGTATCTGAAGAATGCTTTCCAGAATGAACCTCTGGGGAAGGTGTTTAAGTAGCTACTTGTAAGATTTAGTCTCTGAGGGAGACGCTTGTCAGAATTCGATCTCTGAGGAGAGTGTTTGTCAGATTTAGTCTCTAGAGTAAATGCTTGTCATGTTAATAGTCACTTCGTCCTGTTTTGGGAATGGATCTACAGTCTGCTTTTGTTGGTAAACCCATCCTGTTTTGGGAATTCATACCACCTGGCCCTGTTGATAGTTTCCTCGTCCTGTTTCAGGAGTTAATCTTTGCCTGGTTATAAAGATAGTTTTCGCGTCCGATTTCAGGAGTTAATCTTTTCATAGTCATATAGATAGTTTCCCCGTCCTGTTTCAGGAATTAATCTATGACTTGCTTTCTGTTGGCGAACCCGTCCTCTTTTGGGAATTCATACCACCTGGTCGTACAGATAGTTGTCCTATCTTGATTCAGGGATTAATATTGGACCTGGTCATACAGATAGTTACCTCGTCTTGTTTTAGGAATTAATTTATGACCTGTTCGAGAATTGTTGATGATATTTGTCTGTTTGTATACTTTTACCTGAAAAGACAAAAGTTAGTTGTATGCAATGTCATGATGTATGTAATGCACTGTATAATGATGTTTTCAAAGTAAATGAGAGCGTAATATGGTGTTCGTATGCATATGCTATGACACTTGTAAGTGATTTATAGATGTGAGATGTCATTGAAGCGTATTGGTAGCTTGGTATAACATCTCTGATTGGGAAAATAAATCCCTGACTGCTGTTGAGGATGAAGAATATGTGTGATCTTCAATCTTGTCTAGAATGTCTCCGCTGGGAAATCTTGCTTTCTGTTTGAGGATACTCCACTGAAAATGTTTGACTTCTGCTTGGGGATAGAGAAATTCCAGGAAAATTGGTTGTTCATCGCTCTACTGGGGAAATTTAGTTCTTATATACCTTGACCGGGGATGAAAGAGATGGAATGCCTCCCGAGGTGCTATCTGACCGAGTTTCTGATATGGATGCTGACTCTTCTGGGGATGATAAGGTTAAATGATATCTGGTCTAGTTTCAGATTCCATAGCAACTCTCTAGGGATAGCAGCCTGGACTGTCTTTCACTAGAGAGAGGAATTTTTCCGGTGATTTATAGTAGTCAGAGAAATAGACTCAAGTTGGGGAGACTTAATTCTGTTGGGGAAATAAACCATACTAAATAAAATACTCAGATGAGGAAATGAACCTTACTGGAGAAGAGAATTTTGCATTTGATTATATAGTTTTAGAGGAATAAACTCAACTGGGGAAGATAATTTCTATGAATTGTGCTGATGACATAATCTCTGGTGAGGATTGGGACTCTGTAGGTTGGCGACATTACCGGGGAAAAGATTATACTCCTTTATCCTCTAGGGGAATCTGCTGGGGAGTATGATTAGGTTAATTGCTGGAAGATGCCTCAATTCCTGTCTTGAAAACATATTAGACTTGCAGGGAATGTATCTTTATTGAAGATGAGCTTGTGAAGATAGCTCTATGGGGATCTTTGTGGGAATTTGTGGATGGTTTGAACGTTATTCCAACTCCTAGAGTCCTGAGTAAATACTTTATTCATGTTTTTACGCATATTTTTTAATAGTAATCATATTCATATGCATATGTTCATTCAATTTAGTCATTGGACGCTTTGCGAACAAAACAGGAAAAGTAAAACACATTTTAATTTTCAAATTGAAATTGTATTGATAATTTTCCTATTAACATGTGATTTTGTACAAAGAGACAGAAATCCTAGTAAGAGGAAATCGTCGAACAATGAAAAGAGTACAAAGTAACAACAAAAAATATAGCTATGTGTAAATGATCTCGTTGGGTTTCAACTCTGCTATTACTTGTATGTCTTCAAGCATCTCATCCCTCACCGTCGGAAGAAGTTAACTGAATTGATCTGTACCATTTGAACTTGGCGTTGGTGACAAAGCTTGATGTATGTAAATGATCTAATTGGATATAGTCGTATTCTTTAATCCCTAACTTTTTCCCGGACCTCCCTTTCGGGTTTTCAGTCCACCGGGATACCCTTTTTTGCCCAAGCTGGCTTTTCAAGTTTTCGACATGCCGGGTGTACAATAGTTACATATACCCTTGATTTTTTCCCGAACCCTTTTGGTTTTATGGGATGCCTTTATTTTTTCCTAGGCCAGTCAACCTAGCGGGTCTATTTCATACGTAGTATCTTTTCACTATGTTCGCGTTCACAGGGTGCGGAAAATCTTTGTCGTCTATGGTGGTAAGTATCATAGCACCCCCGTAAAATATCTTCTTGACTAAAAATGGCCCTTCGTAGGTGGGAGTCCATTTTCCCCTAGGATCACCTTGCGGTAGGGTGATGTTCTTTATTACGAAGTCACCAGCCTGATATACCCGATGCTTGACCTTTTGTTGAAAGCTTTGATCATACGCTTCTGGTACATCTGACCATGACAGACAGCCGTAAGCCTCTTCTCGTTAATCAAATTCAACTTGTCCAACCTAGTCTAAATCCATTCATCTTTGTCTACATCTGCATCTTTCATAATTAAGAGAGAAGGAATCTGAACTTCGATAGGTATGACAACATCCATACCGTAGACTAGGGAGAATGGGGTTTCCCAGTTGATGTTTGTAGTGAAGTGCGATAGCCATAAAGAGAAAATGGTAACATCTCATGCAAGTCTTTATATGTCACTGTCATCTTCTGTATAATCTTCTTGATGTTATTATTGGCGGCTTCCATTATGCCATTCATCTTTGGTTGATAAGAAGAAGAATTGTGGTGCTTGATCCTGAACACCCTGCAGAGTTCCGTGATCATAGTGTTATTAAGATTGGTACCATTGTCTGTGATAATTCTCTTGGGGATTCCATACCGATAGATAAGCTTATGCTTGATGAACTGGGCCACAACATTCTTGGTAACGAAGGCAAATGAGGTTGCTTCAACCCATTTGGTGAAATAATTAATGGCGACGAGGATGAAACAATGTTTGTTAGATGCAGTAGGATTGATCTCTCCAATCATATCAATGCCCCACATTACGAACGGCCAAGGGACAGTCAAGACATTCAAAGGAAACAGAGGCAAATGTACTTTTTCAGCATAATCTGAAACTTGTAATAAGTTCTTGAGTGGTGATGGCAATCGATTTCCATAGTCGCCAAATAGTAACCCGCTCTCAGAATCTTCTTAGTCATCGTATGTCCACTAGAATGAGTACCTAAGATGCATTCCTGCATATCTTCCATAATTTTCTCCGCTTCCTTCTTGTCCATACAACGAAGCAGAGTCGAATCATGGTTGCGCTTGTATAAAATTCCATTGCTCAGGAAGAACTTTGCAGAGAACCTCCATAGTAATTTCTTGTCATTAACGAATGCCCCCTCGGGACATTATTGGGCCTCAAGGTATCTTTTCACTTCTTGAAACCAAGGCTTCTCTTCTACTCCGTTAGTATCAACTTTTTAATAGTGTGCCAGTTCGTCTAGTCTCTCAATGGTAATTAGAGGAGCCTCATTGTCCCATCTAACTTTGAACATAGACGACGTGGTAGCCAATGTATCTGCTAACTGGTTCTCTTCTCGTGGGATGTGCTCAAAAGTGATCTCCTCGAAGTACGAGATTAAGGTCAACACATGTTATCGTTCAGGAATGAGATTCAGATGCTTCGTATCCCATTCTACCTTAATCTGATTGATTACTAGGGTTGAGTCCCCATATACGCTCAAGAACTTGATTCCCAAATCAATAGCAGTTTTGATGCCCAAGATGCACGCTTCGTATTTGCCCATATTGTTGGTACAGTTAAAGCAAAGTCTGGAAGTAAAGGGAGTATGGAAAACCTTTGGAGAGATAATTACAAAACCAATTCCATTACCAAGTGCGTTAGAAGCTCCATCGAAAACCATAGTCCATCGAGATCCTGGCTCAGGTCCTTCATACGGTCCAGGTTCTTTATAATCTGTAACTAGCATAATGTTCTCGTCCGGGAACTCAAAATTCATAGGCTGATAGTTGTCTGCAGCTTGGTGATCCAAGTGGTCTGCCAATACACTTCCTTTGATTACCATCTGAGTGGTGTACTGAATGTCGTATTCTGTTAAGACCATTTACCATCGGGCTATCCTTCTGGAGAGAGATGGCTTCTTGAATATGTATTTGATGGGATCCATTTTAGAGATCAATAAAGTAGTATGGGTCAACATATACTGTCTTAGTCGGTGAGAAGCCCATGCCAAAGCGCAACAAGTTTTCTCGAGCAATGAGTCTCTTGTTTAACAGTCAGTAAACTTTTTGCTAAGGTAGTATATTGCATGCTTTTTTCGACCAGACTCGTCATGATGTCCTATTTTATACCCCATTAAGTTCTCTAACACTGTTAGGTACATAATCAGAGGTCTTCCTTCAACTGGTGGCATCATAATTCGGGGGTTCTTGTAGGTACTCCTTGATCTTGTCAAAGGCTATCTGATAGTCTTCGTTCCACTTTACTACCTGATCTTTATTCAGTAGCTTAAAGATTGGCTCACAAGTAGCACTAAAATGAGAAATGAATCGAGAAATGTAATTCATTCATCCCAACAAACCTATGACTTCCTTCTCAATACGAGGAGAAGAAATTTCTTGAATAGCTTTGACCTTGGCGGGATTAACTTTGATACCTTTACCACTAACAATAAAACCTAGCAGTTTACCGGACCTCACCTCAAAGGTGCACTTGTACGGATTCAACCTCAGCTTGTACTTCTTCAATCTTTCAAACAACTTATGTAAATGGTCAAGATGTTCTTCTTCAGCCTAGGGTATGGCTATCATGTCGTCAATGTAGACCTCTATCTCGTGATGGATCATGTCATGGAATAAAGATACCATGGCATGTTGATATGTGGTTGTGATACAGTGGGAGAACTGACTTGGGTGTTTTGCGTTTTATCGCAAATATTGCGGTTAGCAAGAGTCGCCACCGACTTTTCTTTTATCCAAAAGGATAGGCTGAAAAGAACAGGAAAAACCTTTGAGATTATTTCTTGAGTTTGGAGGGTAGATTATGAAAAGGGAAGGTGTTAGCACTCTTTTCATCCATAGTCATCTATGGGCTCATAGTTGCTTGCTAGATCACTTGCTTTTGTTTGAAAATGTGCTTTGTATGGTTTTTTGAAAGTATTTTCAAAAGGCGCTTTCGTTTAGGCAATCTTTGAAATAGTTCTCGTTCGTAAGAACGTATACAAAGTGTTGGACTTTTGAAAATGTTTCATGTTTGGAAAATGTTTTGAAAATGTTTGTTTTAAAAGTGTTGGTGTTTGCTTTTAAAATAAGCAAGGATGTTTAATTTGAAAGTGAGCAAGCAACTAGGAACCATCTACCTACTCAAAAGTCTTTGTTCATTTCTTCCTTTCCTTTGATATTGCTATCTCACCATTGATTTGATAAGAAGCCTTATCTTTAGATGTAAAAGGGACGGACGTGGGTCATCGTATAGTCATGATAGCAATGTTGTGAGATATCTTAGCATTTTTCTTTGAGGGATTAAGATCATTTTGAAAGGCAACATTGATAGCGTCATCGAGGGACTATGATCTTGTATTTTTTTATTTGTTTTTGCTAAGATATCCCACATGCATAACATGACCATTTTCGTAAGGCAACAAAGTGGAATTACCCTAAGGGTGTAACTATGTAAGTGTGTTGGATTTACATGTATTGTTTTGTCTTGAATTAGGGTTTGCTACTTGTTGATTTTATCTTTCCATACAAACTCTAATTTACTAGCATTTATATAAAGCGATAAATTGCGGAAAGTAAAATTACTAAGCTATTACATCATTAGGGGAGAGGGTGTACAAATTTATAAATGGGGATTTTGTAAGAAAATTAAACCTAATTATCTATTACAACCATATTGAATAATATACAAGAATTGAATAAATAATGTACAAGGATATAAATAAAAAAATGATTTCTATTTGGGTTCTAATGAAAGGGTTTTAACCTAATTAAATAAAATGATTAATTAAAATTAAACAAAATTAAACCTAAACTAGTTAATAAAGAAATTAAGTTTAAAAAAAATTTGGGTTTTTTCATGAAAGGTTTTAAATTAATAATAATAATATGAAAATTAGTAGTTAAAAGATAACTAAATTCTAAGTTAATTTTAATTTAAAAGAAAATAAAGTAATAATTAAACCTAAGTCTAAATATTAATTATTTAAAAAAAAAGAAATTAATTTGTTAAAAAAAATGTTTTTAGTCTTTTGTATTTATATAGAAAATAAACTAAATAAGTGTAAAAAGAAATAAAATATTTTTTGGATTTTTTATTAATAAAAATAATAATAATAATAATAATAATAATAATATATAATAAAAGAAAACAGAAAATAAAAATGAAATAAGAAAAATAAAATAAATAAAAATGAAAATATAAAAAAGATTAGGCCAGCATGCAAAAGTAAACAGGGGGGTTTAGAGAAAGTAAAAAAAATGGAAGGCCCAACAATAAGGGCCCAGGCGCTGCAGCTGGAACAAAAAAGAATGAAAAATATTGAAAAATTGCCCAAAAGGTAGCATTGGGTGTTGAACCCCTGACCTCTAACACAAACACGCGCTGCCTTTACCGTTGGGGTGGCTGTACATCTGGTAACATAAACAAAAAAATAAATACATAACACAAATCCTGTCCTGAATATGACTTCATCTTCAACCTCCAGCCTCAACATCTGTAACTTCACCATTTCTCAACAAAAATGAAATATGCAAACATGAAAGTTGCTTCATTTTTCCATACGAATCCAACCATATAAATATCATAAGCTATAAATCAAAGATGAATGAGAATTTTTGAAAGTACCAAATTTTGACCTAATTATTTTCAGATATTCAAACCTAAAAATCTCTAAGCTCAAGCAATATAAATGAAATCTATGGACATTTACAGCTTCAGGGCAATGATGTCTACATTTTATCTTCACAAATGCAAGCCTAACAATGCCTAAATGAGAAAATAGAAGTTCTGAAAGTGTACCTCAAAATTGGAAATCGTGAAATGAGTTTGAGCTGCTTTCAAGGAGTTGTGATGATCAGTTTAGCTTCCTCAAGTTCCCAAGAAGCTAATGCAATGATTAGCTTGAGCAATGGATGGCTGGAATGGCTTGGAGAAGTCAATGTGCAGACTTTGTTTTTTGGTTATAGAGGTTATGATAAATGGTGTTACAGTTCTAGAATAAGTATGGGGATGGATTATATTTGATGTGTAGGAGCTTTAGGAACCAAAAGGCCAAGAAACGCACGAGGGAAATAGAAGTTACAAGTTCAAAGTCAGAAACTATGCAACAATGGTATTTTGGTGCAAATTCTGATTTGAGGGAATTTGGGAGAGTTTCAGGGTTCTTGAGCTCGTGTCTTAGCTCTCAAATAGGGACTCTATTTATAAGAAACAAGTTTGGAGACTTGTTGTTGATCAAAATTCAAAAACAAATGTTTAAACTCAACATGTAATTTTTGAGAAATCCAAGTTTCAATGCCTTCTGTACTTGCTAATGTAGAGTGGTTATGCTTTAAACAAACTTGCTTCTGAATTTGTAGATGGAGTGTAATCAGAGGGAACAAGTTAGAGGCTCAAGAATTGACTTTGTGCAAATAGCTTGCTTTTTCAAGAATGGCATTCTTCACTTTCTTCCCAAAATGACAATTTGAATTGGATAAAGCTTAAACAACTTGGATTATAGCTCAAAAGTTTGTGTAATCCATTAATGATGGATATATACACAAGTTAGAAGGCCTGCAACGCAATAATATGCATCCTAACATTGAAATTGAATTATGTGTTCATCAAGAAATGACTTGTAATTCAAAAATGAAACCCTAACTTCTTGCCTTCGATTCTCCTTGCTCAAATATGATCTCAATGAGTTCTTGGAAATTTTGGAAAGCTTCTAAAATCCTATAAAACCTCTATGTTGGACATTTTTGAAAATTCATCTTGGAACTACGTGAGAAATTGCCATGAATTTAGGTCAAAATCCTGCCTAAATTAGGGCAAAATTTCACTAAGTTTTTCATGTTTCATGAACATGTCTTCTTAAAATCATAACTTGAAATACATGCATTTCTAGAAAAAGTTATGTTCTAAAATATTTTAGATCTCATTGAGATCTACAACTTTTATGTTGGAAGTTTCCTTCGAATCATCTTGCATCATGGTGAAAATTTGGTTCAAAGTTATGAAAAAATATGAATTTTCCAACACTTAGAAAAATTTCTAAGTTTAGAAATTTTGACTTTTCAAAATGAAATCTTGACTTTTTGATTTCTTGATGAAAAAGTTTCATATTTTGACATGTCTTGACGAATTGTTATCTTTGATACTTGATTTTGACCAAAAAGTCAAAGTTTGACTTTTCAATGTATAGTTGACTTTTCATCAGTTGACTGAAATTCATCTGTCAACCAATTGATCTTGAGGAATGTTTGAGCCATGCCATTAGGTCAAATTGAAGTATTTGAATCCTTGATATCACAACTTAAAATCGACAAGTCAATTGCTAGGTCAAAAATAAAAAATTACACCTTCTCAATCAAAACCCTAATTTTGACCATTTTGCCCTTTTGATGATCTGATCAAATTTCTTGAGGAATTGTGGTTCAAACTTGATCAAATGACATATGTGAGTTCATAATGTTGATATGGGTCAAAAATTATGATGTTTGGCTGTAAATTGACCATAATTGACTTTTTCCCTAATACAACTAATTTTAGGTCAACTGATCAATTGACTGAGCAAAAATATGATCAAGACTCGAAACATGACATGAGCAATCTTGAGGGTTAAAAATGATCCATGAAAGTCATATGGGGAATTAAAAGTCCATTTTTCCTTGTGCAAACTCAAACCCTAATTTGAGTCATCAGTGCTTGAGGAGGTGTCTTAAGCTGATCAACCGTTGTGCAGTCTTGAACCAAAGGAGATCTTGTGAGAGATTACTGGATAAATGAGAGGGAAAATTTTGGGGTTCAACAGCTTCCCCTATTCAATCTTCTTAAACTGGAAGAGATAGATTGGCGGATCTTCCATTCGTTACTTGAAGGTGGAAGATGATTGAACACTAGAGTGCCCATAAATTTACACTCGAAGATGGATTGAGAATGGGCTTATAGACTCCATTAGGAGGAATGCTGGTAAACACTGGAAGAAGTATCAGCATAAATATTTGATCGATTTATACTAAAACTTGATGTTTTAACTGTGGAAAAAGGGTTAGTAAAATGCAGATGTATGCATGATATTCACCAGATGTGGTATTATGCTAGATGCATTTTATATCTATATGCTATGATGTATGAATGTGGGGTGCATATTTGTCATGGGAAATAAATCCCTGACTATTGCTGAGGAGTTTTGAATCCAGGATTGCTGTTGGGGATGAAGAATATACATATCTTCAAACTTTGTTGAAAGGATGCTTCCGCTGGGGAATATCTCTTGAACATTAGCTATTATCTGGTCGGGTCCAAACTTCACAACAAATTGCTGAGGATGAGGAAGTCAACTGCTATTTGGTCGGATCCAGGCTTCACGGTAACTTACTGGGGAAGAATAAATTAACTATTATCTGGTCGGATCCAGGCTTTGTAGAAAATTTCTTTGGGGAGAGTGAAGTTAGGTTGTTATTTGTTTAGATTTACAGCTTCACAACAACTGCTGGGGATAAGGAAGTTAACTATTATCTGGTCGAATTCCAGGCTTTGCAGTAACTTTTTATAAAGGATGAAGTTTAACTGATATCTGGTTGGGTCAGGCTTTATATTAACTTGAAGTGGTAATTACTATTTGGTCGGGTCTAGGATTCATAGTGTTTTTTTTAAAGTTATACTATTATTTGGTCGGGTCCAGGCTTCACAGTGTCTTGCTGACATTGTAGCTAGTTGTTATCTGGTCGGGTTCCAGGCTTCATAATAACTTGCTTGAAAACTTATATCTTGTTGGATCCAGGCTTCACAGATTTTGAGGTGGATGAAGTTAGTTGTTATCTGGTCGGGTACAGGCTTCACAATAAACTTGTCTGGAGAAATAGAGTTGAACTGTTTTTTGGTTGAGTCCAGGCTTTACAGTAAGTTGCTTGGAACTTAGTTATTATCTGGTCATATTCCAGGTTTCACAACAAATTTCTGAGGGGAATTGCTATCTGGTCGGATCCAGGCTTCACAATAACTTGTTGGGGTAGAGGAAAAATCTACTGGGGAAAACAAGTTAAACCCTGGTTTGGTTGAGTCCAGGTTCTTCTATATCTTGAAGAGTTAAACTATTATCTGATTGGGTCTAGGTTTAATAGTATCTTGCGAAGTTAACTATTATCTGGTCGGGTCCAGTCTTCATAGTTAGTTGAAAGGTTACACTATTATCTGGTCGAATCCAGGCTCTATAGTGACTTGAGAAGTTGACTACTATTTGGTCGGGTCCAGGCTTCATAGTAGTTAGAAAGTTGTACTAATATCTGGTCGGGTCCAGTCTTCATAGTATCTTTTTGGAGGTAGTAAAGGTTTTGTTGACGACTTTACTGGGGATTGGGGGTTGTGGCCCTATGATTTGTATTACTCTGAAAGGAAAACTCAAGCTGGGGAGTGTGGATTCATTTGGGGAGGATAGAATTACCTTGGGAAGGATAGCCTCAAATGGGGATAACAGGCTTAACTGGGGAAGATAGACTATGCCGGGGGAATTTGCTGATTGTTGTTTGTTGGGGAAATAAACCCCGTTGATGAATACTTGATGAACTGTTGATGAGGTTAGTTCTTTAAGGAAGAGATCCACAAGGCTTATACTTGTAGGATCATCTTAGCCGGGGAGAGAGCTTCCAAGAGATTGAGACTCTGGCTGGAGATTAACCCGTGCAAAGAGACTTTGTGGGTAACTCTGTTGAATAATGGTTTATTATAGCCGTCTTTGCGGGGATAATGCTAATGAAATAACTCTGTGTGGATATTCCATATACATTAAAGAGATGCTTACTGCTGCTTAGCAGGTCACATGTGCCAAATAGTTTTAATTATGTTCATATGCATATCTTCGTTCAATTTAAGTCAATGGACATTTTTGTACTCAAAACAAAACAGAAAGTTTGCACTTCAAAGTATATTTGTATTGATATTTTGCCCATGAATATGCATTTTTTGTACAAAGAGACGGAGATCCTAGTAAGAGGAAATCGTCGAAAGGAAAGCAAAGATTGAAAACAAAAAAAAATAGCCATGTGGAAATGATCTCAATGCACTCCAACTCTACTATTGCCCCAATGTCTTCGAATTCCCCTTGCCTTTGACATAAGTTGATTGGATTGATCTTAGACCGTTTGAACTCGTACCTTGGTAATAAAGTTGACTATGGTGATTCAACGGGACATAGTCATACACTTTCAATCCTTAACTTTTTCTTGGACCACCCTTTCAGGTTTTCAGCCCACCAGGATACCCATTTTTACCCAAGTCGCCCTTTCTGGTTTTCAACTTGTCGGGTGTACAATCTTTTTCATATATCCACAATTTTTGCCCAAACTTCTTGGTTTGCTAGGATGCCCTTGTTTTGCCTAGGTATGTCAACCTAGCAGGTCTCTTATGCATAGTATTTTTTAACTATGTCCGCGTTCACAGGATATGAGAAGTCTTCACCATCCATGGTAGTCAGCATCATGGCACCGCCAAAGAACACTCTCTTGATAACAAATGGCCCTTCGTAGGTGGGAGTCCATTTGCCTCTGGGGTCGCCTTGTGGCAGAATGATGCGCTTTATTACCAAGTCGCCAACTTGATATACTCGAGGCTTGATCTTTTTGTTGAAAGCCTTGATCATACGTTTTTGGTAAGTCTGACCATGACAATCAGCAGCCAATCTCTTTTCGTCGATCAAGTTCAACTGATCCAATCTTGCCTGAATCCACTCGTCTTCGCCTAAGCCTGCTTCATTCATAATCCTTAATGATATAATCTGAACTTCCACTGGCAAAATAGCTTCCATGCCATATACTAAGGAAAAGGGAGTTTCCCAAGTTGATGTTCTAGTTGAAGTACGGTAGCCATGTAGAGCAAACGGTAACATCTCATGCCAATCCTTGTAGGCCACTACCATGTTCTGAATAATCTTCTTAATGTTTTTGTTGGCCGCTTCGACTGCGCCATTCATTTTAGGTCTATATGGAGAAGAATTGTGATGCTTGATCTTGAACTGAGTGCGAAGCTCGATAATCATAGCATTGTTGAGGTTAGTCCTATTGTCGGTGATGATCCTTTTGGGGATACCATAGCAGGAGATAAGGTTATGTTTGAGGAATCTGGCTACCATGTTCTTTGTGACTGAGGCAAAAGAGGCGGCTTCAACCCATTTGGTGAAATAATCGATAGCGACAAGAATGAAGCGATGTTCGTTAGAAGTGGTGGGCTTGATCTCTCCAATCATGTCAATACCCTACATTGCAAATGTCCACGGAGAGGTCATGAAGTTCAGAGGGATCGGAGGAACATGTACCTTGTCAACATAGATTTGGCATTTGTGACAAGTCCTTGAATGTTGATGGCAATCAGTCTCCATTGTTGACCAATAGTAACCAACTCTCAAGATCTTCTTGGCCATCGTATGTCTGCTTGAGTGAGTGCCAAAGATACCATCGTGCATGTCTTCCATAATTTCCTCTGCCTCCTTCTTGTCCAAACATCGGAGTAGAGTAGAATCATGGTTGTTCTTGTACAATATTTCATTGCTTAGGAAGAATTTGGCTGGAAATCTTCGTAAGAACTTTCTGTCATTGATGGATGCTCCCTCGGGATACTCTTGCGCTTCAAGATATCTCATCACCTCTTGGTACCATGGCTTTTTTGTGTCCGTGTCAAGCTCACATCAGTGTACAAGTTTGTCGAATCTCTCAATCGTAACCATAGGAGCTTCGTTGTCCCATCTGACCTTGAAAATTGAAGACATGGTTGCCAAGGCATTAGCCAACTGATTTTCTTCCCTAGGGAAGTGTTCAAAGGTGATCTCTTCAAAGTAAGGAATCAAGGATAGCACAAGTTTCTTGTAAGGGATAAGATTAGGGTGTTTAGTGTCCCAATCTCCTTTTACTTGGCTAATCACTAGAGCGGAATCCCTAAACACATTTAAATGCTTGATTCTCAAGTCAATGGCAGCTTTCAGACCCAAGATGCATGCTTCGTACTCAGCCATATTGTTCGTGCAATCGAAGCATAGTCTGATAGTAAAAGGAGTGTGGCAACCATCAGGGGAGATGATCAGCACCAATTACATTACCCAAGGTGTTGGAAGCCCCATAGAAGACCATAGTCCATTGGGATCCTTGTTCAGGTCTGTCATACGGTCTAGGTTTCGCATATTCGGTCACGAGCATGATGTTCTCATCAGGGAAGTCGAAATTCATAGACTGATAATCACCAACAGCTTGATGGGTCAAATGATCTGCTAGTACATTTCCTTTGATGGCCTTTTGTGTCGTGTATTGAATGTCGTACTCAGTCAAAATCATTTTCCATCTGGCTATCCTTCTGGAGAGAGCATGTTTCTTGAAGATGTACTTGATTGGGTCCATCTTAGAAATCAACAAAGTGGTATAAGTCAACATATATTGTCTTAGCCGGCGAGCAGCCCATGCCAGAGTGCAGCAACTTTTCTCGAGCAGTGAATATCTGGTTTCACAGTCGGTAAACATTTTGCTCAGTTAATAAATAGCATGATCTTTTCGGCCAGACTCGTCATGTTGGCCCAAAACACACCCCATAGAGTTCTCTAGTACTGTCTAGTACATGATCAAGGGTCTTACTTCAATTGGAGGCATGAGAATAAGAGGTTCTTATAGATATTATTTGATTTTGTTGAAGGCAACTTGGCATTCATCATTCCATTTGACTACTTGATCTTTCTTCAAGAATTTGAAGATTGGCTCACAAGTAGCAGTCAAGTGAGATATGAAGTGGGCGATGTAATTGAGATGACCCAAGAATCCTCTAACTTCCTTTTCAGACTGGGGGACTGGCATTTCTTGGATGGCCTTTACCTTGGCATGATCAAATTCAATGCCTTTATTGTTGACAACAAAACCTGGAAGCTTTCTAGATCGTACTCCAAATGTGCACTTGTCAGGGTTTAACCTCAATTTGTACTTTTTCAACCTCTCGAATAGCTTATACACGTGATCGAGGTGTTCCTCTTCAGTTTGTGATCTGGAAATCATATCATCCACATATACCTTTATTTCATGATGGATCATATCATGAAACAAAGCTACCATAGCTCTTTGATATGTTGCCCATGCATTCTTCAATCCGAACGGCATGACCTTGTAACAAAAGGTCCCCCATTGCGTAACGAAAGTGGTCTTCTCCATGTCTCCGGGGGCCATCATTATCTGATTATAGCCAGAGAAGCCATCCATGAAAGAGAAGAATTTATGTTAAGCAGTGTTATCGACTAAGACGTCAATGTGTGGTAGAGGGAAGTCATCCTTGGGGCTTGCCCTATTCATATCCCTATAGTCTACGCACATACAAACTTTTCTGTCTTTCTTTGGCACTACCACCACATTGGCAACCCATTGGGGGTAAGATGTTACAGCTAGGAACCCTGTATCAAATTGTTTCATCACTTCAGCTTTTATCTTTTCAGTTATGTCAGGCCTCATGCGACGAACCTTTTGTTTGATAGGAGGACAATCTTCTTTTGTCAGCAGACGATGAACTACGATGTCGGTATCCAACCCTGGCATATCTTTATACGACTAAGCAAACACTTCAACATAATCATGCAACATTTGAACCAACCTGCTCTTGACATTGTCTTCTAAGTTAACACCGATCTTAACCTCTTTCTTGTCTGTCTCAGTACCCAGGTTGATGACTTCCACTGACTCTTTGTGCGGATGAATAGCTTTTTCCTCTTGTAATAGAAGTCTGGCTAGTTCTCTTGGTATTTCACAATCTTCCTCGCCTTCGTCTTCGGCTTGGTTAATTGGACATTTGAAGTCATAGTTGGCAACAGTAGAGTCATTAGCAATAAGATCTAGAGTGGATGAGGACCTGCAAGAGTGTGTGTGTGTGTGTGTTCATGTAAGATACATGGCTATTTTTAAAAATTTATATGAATAAAATAAAGACAATGAACACAAAGATTTGAATGCAAAAGAGTCCAATGATTTGTATTGAATCATCATATGATTAGATGAACATAAATAAAACCCTTGACAAATGGACCAAAGTTCCTCGGGCTAGGCACATGGCTTAAAAGTCATTGTTAAATATTACAGGAAAAATGTTCTTGAATTGAAAGAAAGCAATATACAAATGATTACTCCTCAATGAAGGAGATGGACACGAAGTCCTTGGCATACCAATTCTTCAGCTCCGTTGTAGTAGGATACACCCAATCTTCAAGTGCACACTCTTCATCAGAATCACCTACATCGTTGACTTCATTGACACCCTTGTCATGATTTGGCATAGGCGCAGTGATTACATTCGGAGTTGGAGGAGGATTAAATTCAACGGTCTTGTTATCGATCAAATCCTGAATTTTATTCTTCAAAGACCAACATAGGTCAGTCTCATGCCAGGGGCTACTTTAGTGGTAAGCAAATTTGGCGTTCGGATTATGATTTGGTGAAGAGGTATCTGGATTGGCAGGAGGATCGCGCAATGTCACCAAATTAGCCTTTAGAAAATGTTGTAAGGCTTGGGATAGTGACATGCCTATCCTCATAAATTCTCTTCTCGGAGTTTCAAACCGTTGATGATTAGCAGATAGTTTTTGAGTAGGAGTTAGATTGGAGATTCAGACAGCATTAACAGATGGATGATCATTCTTCTTGGTACAGGCCCTTGCCCGATACACAACATTGATTTCCTTATTTGCAGTAAAAGGTTTCTTTATAGGATTGGAAGTGGAGGAAAATGCCACGGGAATCTTCCCACTTTTGATGCCGCTTTCAACCCTTTCACCGGTTAAGATCAGCTCGGTGAAGCCGGAAGAAGAACAGCCAACCAACAAATTAAAGAATGGACCATATAAAGTTCTCATAAACATGTAAATGTGCTCCCTATTAGTAAAAGGAGGTTGAACCTTACTTGCAAGGTCTCTCCACTTTTGTACGTATTCCTTGAATCCTTCATTCTTCCCCATTGTCATATCATGAAACTCAACTCTTGTCGGTGCCAAGTCAGCATTATACTGGTATTGATGGTAGAAGGCGGTAGCTAAGTCCTTCCAAGTATTGATGCGGGAGCCATCCAACTGGCAGAACCATTCTAGTTGCGTTCTGGTCAAGCTCTCTTGGAAAAAGTGAACCCATAGTTTCTTATCAGCGGTGTGCGGCTGTATCTTGTGCACATAAGATTTCAGGTGAAGTTTTGGATTGGAAACTCCATCGTACTTTGCAAAGATGAGTATTTTGAATTTGTGGGGAATAACAACCCCAGAGATCAAACCCAAATCATCAAAATCTAAACCGGGGACAGCTTAGATCTCAATAGCCTTTAATTTGTCTTCTAACTGCTTATACTTGACATCGGCGGGTAGATACTGCTCGTTAAAATAATCATCATCAGACGCTTGATCATTAATACAGTCATCATGGGTAATCTTAACCTCACCAATCTGATTCTTGTCTTCTTTAGATGAGTCTTCCACTACCGGGATTTAATGAACCGACTCTTTGAACCTTTTGCCCATGTTGACCAGGGCTTTCTTCTTAACTTCCAGCAATGCCATCATATCTTATTGCCCCTTGGCTATGGCCATTAGAGTCTCTTGGAATTGAGAGTTTTGTTCCTGGAGATCCTTCACAGTTTTCTCTAGATCCATCTTGCTGAAATAAACAGCAGAAAGATAAGGAAACTTGTTATGTGAAAACCTATCATGTTATGATGCATGGAAGATGTATATGCAAATGATTTCAAGGATTTATGAAATTTAAATTTGTATAGACAAAAAAATGAACAAACGTTAATTTTCATTAATTAGTTAAAAATGATTACAATATGCCTCTTAGGCTTACAAAATAACTCTCTAAGATAAAAAGACTGAACGCATCCTCTTCGGTGCGATATAGGCATTAACACTTTGCTCTTCATGTAGTTGCTTCGTAAGCTCCAAGACTCTTTTCACACTAGCATAGAATTGAGCTTCGAATGTATCTCGTTCCTCTTTTAGCTGAATACAACCCTTTTGCAAGTCTTCAAGAGAAGTAGACATGTCAGGATGGAGGACAGTGTACGGGACATCTCCTTCGACCACAGGTTCCATGATAACTGGTAAGATGGAGGGATAAGGCATAACAAGTTTCTGAGCACGAGCTCGTACCCACCTAAGGTAAGGCTCTAGGGGAATAAAATTCTTGTGTCCCAACCTCTTACTTTACACTTTTCTTACCATCCTCAAGGCTCGGATAAACCTCTGGCGGTAGCTTTGATTGTCGCTCTCGTAGTTGAATACCACTCCTTAAATGAGCATCGCATGTAGACCATCCCTTCGAGCATAACTAAACTGTCGTAAATCTAAGCAAGGATTGTAAGTGATACCCCCCCTAATGCCAAGCAAAGGGACATTAGGGAATTCTCCACAACGGTCGATGATATTGACGTTCTCCAAGGATCGAGTACACTAATGAACATCTGAATGTCTGAGCGTCATCAGCCTATGGGACCACCTTAAACCTTGTTCATTCTTCAACACAGATCAGGGAAGATGTGAAATAAACCATCTTGCCAAGAGAGGAGTGCAACACATGAGGGTCCCTCTCTTCCTCATAGTGCGAGAGTGAAAACAATGTAGGATATCCCCCAACAAAGTAGGCACTTGATTGCGAGACATGAAGATTTTGAAAGCATTTACATCTATGAGTTGGTCAGGGTTTGGAAACAAAACCATCCCATAGATAAGAAGGACCAATATTTCTTCAAAATCTTGTAAGTCCAAAGAGTTCCAACAATCTTGAGCTTTCTCAAACAAGAATTTGGTTAGAAACCTTTGACACCACTCCTTGTTTCCCAATTAGTTGTGATATCAGATTGTTGCGAGTGTAATGCTTGGGCAATTTCTTCAGGTTTTGGATCTCTTTCCGCACCGTTGAAGGGTAGTTGATTGAAAACGGGAATCCTCAAGAGTTGAGAGAATTCTTCCAAAGTTGGTACAAGCTGATAATCGGGGAAAGTGAAGCAATGGTGTAGAGGATCAAAGAATTGGAAAAGAACCTTCATCATATCTTCATCAGTATTGGAGGTAACCAATTTTAGGAGGAGACCATGTCTTTCGGTGAATGGAGAATTCTCAGGAACCTTTGATGCTAACTCTTTGAGTTGACGAGGAATTCTTACGAGATTGACTTGGATAGTATTCCTATGGATATAAGCCATGTCCTACAAAATAGAACAAAGATAAATTCCAATAATCCTTTAAATGGTTAGTGAGAATAAGTATAATGTTATGATGTTATTATGTTTATGATGTCATGTACAAGTAAGTATATACAAACAAAGAAAACAAGTCCTTAGGTTTAGGCTTGCATGGAGTCTCATAGGTAAGTACCCTTTTAAAGTTTAGTTGGCTCAAACTTGTCCTAGAAATAGTAACCGAGTTCTAAGGGATCTCAATATCACTGATCTGTCTTATCGGGAATTGTTTCAGCGTAAGCCTCTTTCACGGCGATCGAAATATCCCGAGCGATCAAACCTTATTCAGTGTAGAATCGAGTATCAACCAACTTCGGACTGCACCAAAGCCGGTTATCTCACTACGTCCTAATGGCCAAGTTGGTCAAGTAAAGGTTCTAAAGTCAGTTAGTGCTTCATGACACCACACAGCGGCCCTGTATTCTCCTTGACTACTCAAGGGCTACTGGTACCCATAAATGTGTCACACTAACGTAGCTATTGCTTAGACCATGTTGGTATACCCTGCACAATTTCCACAACTTATTGTTACTAACCTATAAGGTATCCCAAATCCGGGTAGAGGATTTAAACAAGCCCAAACAAAGAACCAAAATGTAAAGCAAACAAGTCAAACAATAAAAGCAAATAAAGGTGATCTAGCCCTAAGGTAACCCCACTTTTAAATTCTCCCCAGCACAGTCTCCAGTTCTATGATACGGTGGGAGAACTGACTTGGGTGTTTTGCATTTTATCGCAAATGTTGCGGTTAGCAAGAGTCACCATCGAATTTTCTTTTATATAAAAGGAAAGGCTGAAAAGAACAGGAAAGACCTTTGAGATTATTTCTGGAGTTCAGGGGGTAGATTATGAAAAGGGAAGGTGTTAGCACCCTTTTCATCCATAGTTATCTATGGGTTTTAGTTGCTTGCTAGATCACTTTCTTTTGTTTTAAAATGTGCTTTGTGTGGTTTTTTGAAAGTATTTTTGAAAGGAGCCTTCGTTTAGGAAAACTTTGTAATAGTTATCATTTGTAAGAATGTATACAAAGTGTTGGAGTTTTGAAAATGTTTCATGTTTGGAGAATGTTTTGAAAGTGTTTGTTTTGAAAGAGTTGGTGTTTGTTTTGAAAATAAGCAAGGATGTTTGATTTGAAATTGAGCAAGAAACTAGGAACCATCTACCTACTCAAAAGTCTTTATTCATTTCTTCCTTTCCTTTGATATTGCTATCTCACCATTGATTTGGTAAGAAGCCTTATCTTTGGATGTAAAAGGGACGGGCGTGGTTCATCGTATAGTCATGTTAGCAATGTTGTGAGATATCTTAGCATATTTCTTTGAGGGACTAAGATCATTCTGAAAGGCAACATTGATAGCGTCATCGAGGGACTATGATCTTGTATTTTTGATTTGTTTTTGCTAAGATATCCCACATGCATAACATGACCATTTTCGTAAGGCAACAAAGTTGAATTACCCTAAGGGTGTAAGTGTGCAAGTGTGTTGGATTTACATGCATTGTTTTGTCTTGAATTAGGGGTTGCTACTTGTTGACTTTATCTTTCCATACAAATCCTAATTTACTAGCATTTATATAAAGCGATAAATTGCGAAAAGTAAAATTACTAAGCTATTACATCATTAGGGGAGGGGGTGTACAAATTTACAAATGAGGATTTTGCAAGAAAATTAAACCTAATTATCTATTACAACCATATTGAATAATATACAAGAATTGAATAAATAATGTACAAGGATATAAATAAATAAAAACTGATTTCTATTTGGTTTTTAATGAAAGGGTTTTAACCTAATTAAAGAAAATGAATAATTAAAATTAAACAAAATTAAAGCTAAACTAGTTAATAAAGAAATTAAGTTAAAACATGTTTTAGGGTTTTTTTTATGAATGGTTTTAAATTAATAATAATAATATGAAAATTAATAGTTAAAAGAAACCTAAATTCTAAGTTAATTTTAATTTAAAAGAAAATAAAGTAATAATTAAACCTAAATATAAATATTAATTATTTAAAAAAAAAGAAATTAATTTGTTTAAGAAAATGTTTTTTAGTCTTTTGTATTTATAGAGAAAATAAACTAAATAAGTGTAAAAAGAAATAAAATATTTTTTGGATTTTTTTTATTAATAAAAATAAATAAATAAATAATAATAATAATAATAATAACAATAATAATAATAATAATAATAATAATAATAATAATAATAATAATAATAATAGTAAAATATAATAAAAGAAAACTGAAAATAAAAATGAAATAAGAAAAAGAAAATAAATAAAAATGAAAATATAAAAAAGATTGGGCCAGCATGCAAAAGTAAACACGGGGTTTAGAGAAAGCAAAAAAAAATGGAAGGCCTAACACTAAGGGCCCAGGCGCTGCAGCTGGAACAAAAAAGAATGACAAATGTTGAAAAATTGCCCAAAAGGTAGCGCTGGGTATTGAATCCCTGACCTCTAACACAAACGCGCGCTACCTTTGCCACTGGGGTGGATGTACATCCGGTACCATAAACAAAACAATAAATACATAACACAAATCATGTACTGAATATGACTTCATTTTCAATCTCCAGCCTGAACATCTGTAACTTCACTATTTCTCAACAAAAATGAAATATGCAAACATGAAAGTTGCTCAATTTTTCCATACGAATCCAACCATAAAAATATCATAATATAAATCAAAGATGAATGAGAATTTTTGAAAGTACCAAATTCTGACCTAATTATTTTCAGAGATTCAAACCTAAAATTCACTAAGCTCAAGCAATATAAATGAAATCTATGGACATGTACAGCTTCAGGGCAATGATGTCTACATTTTATCATCATAAATGCAAGCCTACCAATGCCTAAATGATAAAATAGAAGTTATGAAAATGTACCTCAAAACTGGAAATCGTGAAACGAGTTTGAGCTGCTTTCAAGAAGTTGTGATGATCAGGTTAGCTTCCTCATGTTCCCGGGAAGGGAATGCAATGATTAGCTTGAGCAATGGATGGTTGGAATGGCTTGGAGAAGTCAATGTGCAGACTCTATTTTTTGGTTATGTAGGTTATGGTAAATGGTGTTACAATTCTGGAATAAGGATGAGGATGGATTATATTTGATGTGTAGGAGCTTTAGGAACCAAAAGGCCAAGAAACGCACGAGGGAAATGGAAGTTACAAGTTCAAAGTCAGAAACTGTGCAACAATGGTGTTTTGGTGCAAATTATGATTTGAGGGAATTTGGGAGAGTTTCAGGGTGCTTAATCTCGTGTCTTAGCTCACAAATAGTGATTTATTTATAAGAAACAAGTTTGGAGACTTGTTGTTGATCAAAATTCAAAAACAAATGTTTAAACTCAACATGTGATTTTTGAGAAATCCTAGTTTCAATGCCTTGTGTACTTGCTAATGTAGAGTGGTTATGATTTAAACAAACTTGCTTCTGAATTTGTAGATGGAGTGTAATCAGAGGGAACAAGTTAGAGGCTCAAGAATTGACTTTGTGCATAAAGCTTGCTTTTCAAGAATGGCAGTCTTCACTTTCTTCCCAAAATGGAAATTTGAATTGGACAAAGCTTAAACCACTTGGATTATAGCTCAAAAGTTTGTGTAATCCATTAATGATGGATATATACACAAGTTAGAAGGCCTGAAAAGCAATATTATGCAGCCTAACATTGAAATTGAATTATGTGTTCATCAAGAAATGACTTGTAATTCAAGAATGAAACCATAACTTCTTGCCTTCGATTCTCCTTGCCCAAATATGATATCAATGAGTTCTTGGAAATTTTGGAAAGCTTTTAATATCCTTTACAACCTCTATGTTGGACATTTTTGAAAATTCATCTTGGAACTACGTGAAAAATTGCCATGAAGTTAGGTCAAAATCCTGCCTAAACTAGGGCAAAATTTCACTAAGTTTTTCAAGTTTCATGAGTATGTCTTCTTAAAATCATAACTTGAAATCCATGAATTTCTAGAAAAAGTTATGTTCTAAAATGTTTTAGATCTCATTGAGATCTACAACTTTCATGTTGGAAGTTTCCTTTGAATCATCTTGCATCATAGTGAAAATTTGGTTCAAAGTTATGAACAAATATGAATTTTCCAACACTTAGAAAAATTTCTAAGTTTAGAAATTTTGACTTTTCAAAATGACATCTTGACTTTTTAATTTCTTGATGAACAAGTTTCATATTTTTTCATGTCTTGATGAATTGTGATCTTAGATTCTTGATTTTGACCAAAAAGTCAAAGTTTGACTTTTCAGTATACAGTTGACTTTTCATCAGTTGACTAAAATTCATCTGTCAACCAATTGATCTTGAGGAATGTTTTGAGCCATGACATTAGGTAAAAATGAATTATTTGAATCCTTTAGATCACAACTTCAAACCAACAAGTCAATTCCTAGGTCAAAAATTAGATATTACACCTTCTCAGTCAAAACCCTAATTTTGACCATTTTGCCCTTTTGATGATCTGATCAAATTTTTTGAGGAATTGTGGTCCAAACTTGAATAAATGACATATGTGAGTTCATAATGTTGATATAGGTAAAAAATTATGAATTTTGACTGTAAATTGACCACAATTGACTTTTTCCCCAATACAACTAATTTTAGGTCAAGTGATCAATTGATTGACAAAAATATGATCCAAGACTTGAAACTTGACATGAGCAATCTTGAGGGTCCAAAATGATCCATGAAAGTCATATGGGGCATTAAAAGTCCATTTGTCCTTGTGCAAACTCAAACCCTAATTTGAGTCATCGGTGCTTGAGGAGGTGTCTTGAGTTGGTCAACCCTTGTGCAGTCATGAACCAAATGAGATCTTGTGAGAGATTACTTGATAAATGAGAGGGCAAATTTTGGGGTACAACAGTGGTACCAGCATTCTTTAACCGAAAAGGCATAACCTTGTAGCAGAAAGTGCCCCACTGTGTGACGAAGGTTATTTTCTCCATGTCTTCATGTGCCATCTTCATTTGATTATAACCCTAAAAACTGTCCATGAAGGAGAATACCTTATGTTGAGCGGTGTTATCAACCAGAACGTCAATATGTGGAAGTGGGAAGTCATCTTTGGGGCTCACCCTGTTCAGATCCCTATAGTCTACACACATACGTACCATGTCATCTTTCTTTGGTACCGGAACCACATTTGCAACCCAATGAGGATATGATGTGACAGCCAAGAAACCTACATTTAATTGCTTCATAACCTCATCCTTGATCTTATCTGACTTCTCGAGATGCATGCGATGAACCTTCTACTTTATTGGAGAACAACCCTCTTTCATCAGCAGACGGTGAACCATAATATCTGTATCGAGCCCTGGCATGTCTTCGTACGACCAAGAAAATATCTCAACATATTCATGCAACATTTGAATCAATTTATTATTGACATTGTCTTCTAGATTGGATCCTATCTTGTCTTCTTTCCTGTCTATTTCAGAACCCAAATTTATAACCTCAATAGGCTCTTCATGTGGTTGAATAGCCTTTTTCTCTTGCACTAACAATCTAGAAAGTTCTCCAGGTATTTCACAATCTTTCTCACCTTCATCCTCGGCTTGGTAGATCGAATTTTCAAAGTCATAAGTGGCAATAGTCAATAGCAACGAGTATGTAGTGATTTCCAAAGGAAGACGGGAAGGGTCCCATGAAATCAATTTCCCATACGTCAAAGACTTCAACTTCTAGAATGCCCTTTTGAGGTATCTCATCGCGTTTAGAGATGTTTCCAGTGTGTTGGCATTGGTCGCAATTTTTAACCGCGATATGGACATCTTTCCATAGATTAGGCCAATAAAGGCCAACTTATAAGATTGTAGCGCAAATCTTTGAAGTGCTTACATGTCCTCCATAGGAAGCAGCATGACAGTGGAAAATTATGTTTTCTATTTCATCTTCGGGAACACATCGATGGAAAATACCATTGGTGCCTCTCTTTAAATGAAAAGGCTCATCCAATAATATTATTTAAGATCATGAAAGAGCTTCTTCTTGTTGATAAGATATATCCGGTGGAAGCACTCCAGCATCCAAGTAGTTGATAAAATCGGCATACCATGGTAGTATGGTTTTAGTGTAGACTGCTTCCACGACTTCATTTGTCTATGTGTCTTCATAAGTTACAGAGTATTCAACTATGATACTTTCCAATTCTAATTGGGCTACAAGGCGTTCATAAGGAAAATCATCATTGGTAGGTACTTGATCAGATTTGATGCCTTCCATTCTGGATAGGTGGTCAGCTATTATATTCCCAGTGCCTCTCTTGTCCTTGATTTCTAAATCAAACTCTTGTATAAGTAAAGTCCACCTTAATAATCTTGGTTTGGGGTATTTCTTACTTAAGAGGTACCTGATTGCAGTATGATTGGTATAGATAATTATTTGTGCTCCTACTAAGTAAGAACAAAATTTATCCAAAGCGAACACAACAACTAATAGTTCTTTTTCTATGGTGGCATAGTTCGTCTATGCAGGATCTAGGGTTCTACTTGCGTAATAGATTGCACGAAGCTTTTTATCCTTTCTTTGTTCTAGAACTGCACCTACGACATAGTCACTAGTATCACACATTATCTCAAATGGTTCATTCCAATTAGGAGGTTGCATAATAGGTGCCTAGATTAATGCTTTTTTAAGTGTTGTAAATGCGTCCAAGCATTTGTCGCTGAAGATGAACTCAACATCTTTCATTATCAGTTCGGTTAGAGGTTTGGTTATTTTAGAGAAGTCTTTAATGAGACGTCGATAAAAACCAGTGTATCCTAGAAAGCTTCTTATTTCTATAACATTTTTGGGAGGTTGAAGATTTTCTATTACTTCAATCTTTGCTTTATCTACTTCAATTCCCTTATCGGATACATAGTTCCCAAGAACAATTCCTTGTCGGACCATGAAGTGGCACTTTTCTCAATTCAGCACGCGGTTGACACTTACATCTTTTTAGTACTATTTCAAGGTTCTATAAACATCCTTCAAAACTCTCTCCACAGACGGAGAAGTCATCCATAAAAACTTCCATCATACTATCTAGAAAATCAGAAAAAATGGACATCATGCATCTCTGGAATGTTGCAGGGGCATTACACAATTCGAATGGCATTCGTCGATAAGCAAACATACCATAAGGAAAAGTGAAGGTTTTCTTTTCTTGGTCGTCAAGATGAATAGGAATTTGGAAGAATCCTGAGTAACCCTCTAAATAGCAGAAATGAGAGTGTTTAGCTAATCGTTCAAGCATTTGATCAATAAAGGGTAAAGGAAAATGATCTTTAGGAGTGGCTTTGTTTAGCTTTCTATAGTTGATGCATATTCTCCACCCAGTTTGAGTTCATTGCGCTACAGATTCTCCCTTAGTGTTGCTGACAACTGTAACACCTCCCTTCTTAGGTATGATATGTATTGGGCTAACCCATTTACTGTCAGATATTGGATATATGATTCCTGCTTCCAATAGCTTTTCTACTTCTTTTTTGACTACATCGCTCAAAATAGGATTGATTCTTCTCTGATGTTCCCTAGAGGTCTTACATTCTTCCTCAAGCATAATACAGTGCATGCAGATAAAGGGACTTATTCCTTTTAGATCTGAGATGTTATAACCTAAAGCGATTGGGTATTTTCTTAGGACATGTAATAATTTTCTGTTTCTATTTGTCCTAGGTCTGCATTGACTATAACTGTTTGTTTAAGTTCTGTGTCTAGGAATTCATACCTTAGGTCTTTGGGTAGTGTTTTGAATTCTATAGCTGGCTTCTTTGGACAAGGCATAGGATCAGGAGTTAGTGTTAGGAATTCACTCATTTTCATCTTGATATTCACGACGCCAATTATCATCTTCAAAAATTGAAGATATAGGAATCTTCAATACTTCTGAATAAGTGGTTTGTTGTTTCTCCATTTATTTTATGCATTCATAGATTACATCTAAGAAACATCATGAATCATTGATGGATGGTGCCTTAAATAATTTAGATAAGATGAATTCAACTTTTTCTTCACCAACCTCGAAAGTTAATTTTCCATTTTTAACATCTATGATGGCTCCTGCAGTGGCTAGGAATGGTCTACCTAATATAATTGGAATGTTAGAATCTTCATTAATGTCCATGATTATGAAATCAATGGGGATATAGAATTCTCCTATACGTACATGAACATTTTCTAACATTCCTAAAGGAAATTTCACTGATTGATCCGCTAATTGTATGGACATCCTTGTTGGTCTTAGTTATCCCATGTTGAGTCTTTTGCAAATTGATAAGGGCATCAAACTAATATTGGCTCCTAAATCACATAGTGCTTTGTCTATGACAAACTTTCTGATTTCGCAAGGTATGGAAAAACTACATGGGTCTTTCAGTTTAGGAGGCATGTTGTTTTGGACTATAGCACTACATTCAGCCGTGAGTATAACCGTTTCATTATCCCCAAGCTTTTTCTTATTGGACAAGATTTCTTTAAGAAATTTATCATAGAAGGGCATTTATGTGATAGCTTCTGTGAAAGGTATTGTAATGTTAAGTTGTTTTAGAATTTCAACAAATTCTTAAATTTCCCTACGTTTTTAGACTTAGAAAATCTTTGAGGATATGGGATAGGTAGTTTATTGGGTGGCGGAGGCACATATGGTTCTTCTTTTTCTACGACCTCTTCACTGTCACCTTCCTTTTCTCTTTCCTTTGGCTCATCTTCCTTCTCAGTCTCTTTACCAGGTTTTTGGTACATGGCTGGATTTTTGATTCTAGGTTCAGTTGGTCCATTTAGTTCTGTCCCACTCAAAAGTGTTATAGAATTAGCATGCCCTTTTGGATTTGGTTGAGGTTGTCCAGGAAAATTTCCAGCTGGAACAGCTATAGCTGCTTGCTGTTGAGCCCCTTGGGAGATTTGTGTTTCTAACATTTTGTTATGTATGACAAGAGCATCAACCTTATTTGTCAGTTTCTTAATTTGTTCACTAGTGTGAACATTTTGATTCAGGAAATCTTTATTAGTTTGAGCTTGGGTAGCTACAAAGTTTTCTATTATTATTTCAATGTTGGATTTCTTAGGAATATTTAGAATATTTGAGATATTTGTGGTGGCTTTCTGATATCCTAGGGGTGTAGCAGGAACTTGCCCAGGTGCATACAAGGCATTGTTTCTTTTGTATGAGAAGTTTGGATGGTTATTCCAAGAAGGGTTATAGCTTTTTCAATAGGGGTTCCCTTGAGCATAATTCACTTGATCAGCTGGTACTCCTGTTAAAAGTGGACATTCGGGTGAAGCATGCACGTGAAGTCTGCATAAATCACAGGTTGGAGCTATTGCAGCCACGATGGTCAAGCTTTCTATCTTTTTGGGTAAGGGCTTCTACCCTAGCATTAACTTGGTCTAAGCTACTAACTTCATACATACCCCCTTTCATTTGAGGTTTCTCCATAATGGTTCTATCACTTCCCCACTGATAATGATTTTGAGCCATACTTTCAATAAGTTGATAGGCATCATGGTAAAGTTTATCCATCAATGCACCGCCAGCTGCAGCGTCAATCATTAGTCTTGTGTTGTAAAAGAGACCATTGTAAAAGGTGTGGATGATCAGCCATTCTTCTAGGCCGTGATGTGGACAAATTCGTAACATGTATTTGTATCTTTCCCATGATTTGAAAAGAGATTCGCTTTCCTTTTGTTTAAAACCATTGATATTGGATCTTAGCATAGTCGTCTTACTTTGGCGGAAAATATCGCGCTAGGAAAACTTTCTTCAACTCGTTCCATGTGGTAACAGAGTTGAATGGTAGAGACTGGAGCCAAGCTCTAGCTCTATCTCGTAATGAGAAAGGAAAAGACGAAGTCTTATTGCTTCAGGGTTGACACCATTTGCTTTCATTGTGTCTGCGCACTGCACAAACACGGATAAATGAAGGTTCAGATCGTCTGTAGGACATCTTAAAAATTAGTTTTGTTAGTCCTCTTGTTATAACGAAGGTTTTAACTCGAAATCATTCCGAGCAATGGCGGGAGCAGCAATACTGTTGTACAGCTCCTCTTGTGATGGGGCAGCATAATCCTTCAAAAGACAATTTTGGGGTCCTTCAGCCATTCTTGGTTTAGGAAGAGAATAGTTGGGAAGATTAGTTTCGGGAAGATTGTACTTAATTTGATATTCTCTAATTCAGCATCTTATACTAACGAAATGCTCGACTTCATCGATTGGTTGCTCTAGATCTTCGCCTTGAGAGCGAGTATTTTGCATACAATCAACAGATAAAATAAAATAAAATTGGTTGCCTTATTCTATACCGTGTAACAAAGGATTCACAATATTGACTAATTCAGTCCCCAACAACGGTGCCAAAAACTTGATCGCATGACTTTAATAGTCTGTCGGGTGTAGTGAGTGTAAGTGCACAGTCTAATCGCGTAATTTTATAAGATATCGAACCCACAGGGACTGATGGTCAAACTACTGTTATCTAGGGTCACTGTGTAAAGTTAAGGCTAATGATAAAACTTGGATGTTGGGGTTTAAACGGGAATTAAATAAGATCTAATAATTGATAACAGGACACCTCTATGTAATTTATTGACATCATGGATTCAATAAATCATTGGCATAGTTTGGAGTATTAAAATATTGTTTTAGTGGAAACTATTAATTTAAAAACCTTTGTCTCACACTCTCGTTCTATCGATTCAGGCCATATTATTAAACTCAAATGAGCGCTCTTGCTATGTCATTTAAAATCTAAAATTATTTTTTGAAAACAAATAGAATCCAATTAATTTTAAAGTGCTCTCGCTGTATTTAAAATTAATGTTCAATTACCACTTTCTAGTTAAAATATCAAACTCTCGCTCTCGCTGAACGTTTTTGAAAATCAGCAGCTTTGAACATACCCTTTCATAACACCATTTCATTGAATATTTTCACTTAATATTGGCAATTGTTCATGATTAATTTATATAAACTTATGTTGTTTCAAAGAGGTGCTATAAACATATAAATAATGATATTTCAAAATCATAAACAACCTCTTCCAATCAATATTTTTCTGAATTTTCAAATATTCAACTCAAGTCTTTTTCACTTTCATTCAGAAAGTTTTCTGCATATTTTCATATCTTGTATAACAGAAAACTTTGAGCAATCTAAGTCTTGAGTCATTGTATATTATTGTTATTGGAAGAGAAGATCAAGTTATTGATAAAATCACTCAAAATGATTATTTCTCTACAAACTCACTCAATCAAAATATTGTTGTACACTTTCTTATTTTTCAGGTTTGTTGGAAATTAGATTAGTGGTTTTTATTTTCCAGGATTGTTGGAAACAAGAAAGGTCACCTTGAGAGGATTGTTCTCATTATTGACATAGTGAAAATCCAAGAGGATTGTTCTTGGTTTTGGTAGTTCTTGTTTAAGTTTGCCAACTATAAGGAATTCTCTTTCATGTTGAAAGGGGACTGGAGTAATCTTGGACTGTGAGGGGAACCAGGATATATCGCTTGTGTCTCTTTATTTTTCTGCACTTTACTCTTTCATAAACTCACCATAAACCATAAAAATAATATGCATCATCACTAAAACCAAAAAAAAATTTAAAGTACCTAATTCACCCGCCCCCCCTCTTAGGCGCACTTTGTACTTACAATTGGCATCGGAGCAGGTTATAGGTAACCTGTTCCTAGAGATCCAGTATGGGTTCCGCAAATCAAAATCGTGTTTCTAGAGATGGTGGTAGTAACAACAAGTCTTCTCTATTCTGTGGTGAATATTTTAACTTCTGGAAAATACGCATGAAGGAACATCTAGAAGCATAAGGAGAAGAAATATGGGATGCCATCGAAAATGGTCCATTTATTCCTATAATAGTGATCAACGGTCCTGGTTCATCAAAGCCTAAAACTGCATGGGATGAAGATGATAAGAAAAATGTCCTCTATGACAAAAAGGCAATCAACCTTTTCCAAGGGGCACTTAACATGGATGAATTCTTTCGTGTTTCTGCATGCAAAACAGCAAAAGAAATATGGGATACCTTGGTAAAAACTCATGAAGGAATCGTTGAAGTTAAACGATCAAGATTAAATACTTTAAGTCAAGAATACAAGTTATTTTGAATGCAGCCTGGAGAATCCATCCTTGACTTGCATAAAATATTTGTGCACTTGATAAATCATCTAAGTTCTCTTGGTAAGACTTTAACTAATGATGAACTAAATCTGAACGTGCTTAGATCTTTAACTAGGGAATGGCAACTAAAAGTAACAGCAATTTCTGAAAAGAAAATTCTTTCTATAATGACGTCTGCAATGTTGTTTGGAAAACTTCAAGAATATGAAATGTAACTCGGAAGACTTGAAAAGCATGAAAACCAAGAGAAGAAATCCAAGAATATTGCTTTAAAGATTGATTCCAAGGAAGTTGAAAAGGAAGACAATCCGGAAGAAGATGAAAATTTCATGCTTCTTGTTAAAAGGTTTGGTAAGTTCTTTGGTAGAAATGACAGATCCTTTTCTCATGCCAAAAGAAAGAAACAGTTCAAGAAAAAGGAAGCTTCCACATCAACACAAGAAGTCACATGTGATGAATGTGGTAAGCAAGGTCATATAAAACCGTATTGTCCGAAACTCTCCAAGAAAGGTGGATCCAAAGGCAAAAAGGAATTTAAGAACAAAAAGGCCTGTGTTGCATGGAAGGATAATGAGATAAGTTCTCTGTCCGATTCTAATAGTGATGAAAGTGTGAATCTAGCCTTGATGGCCTCACTTCATTCCGATAGTGAAAATGACGAGGTTAGTAATGAAGTTTCACTTTTTGATAATGATGCACAAGGTGCTATAAATGAAATATTAAATGAATTCCAAATTTTGTACAAAACTATTTCATCTCAAAAGAAACAAATTTCACTTTAGAAGAAATATGTGAGTCTATGGAAAAAGATCTCAAAGATGAAAAACAAAAATTTAGTGAACAAAAGCAGAATTTTGTATGCAAAAATTGTGAATCACTCTCTTTCCAAATTGTCCAATTAAAAATATTTATTGAAAGATATGAAAAAGGTCAAATTGGATTGGAAGGTGTTTGTGATACGGTGGCAGAACTGACTGTTTTTGTTACTACTGGTTTTTCATTTTTTGTTCGCAAATGTCGTGGTAAGCAAGAGTCGCCACCGTCTTTTATTTTATCCAACAAAGGAAAAGGGAAAAAGAACAGAAAAAACCTTTTTCGAGATGTTTCTGAGTACGGGGGGTAAATTATAGAAAGGGGAGGTGTTAGCACTCTTTCTATTTGTGTATTTTTAACAAGTTTTGAAATTGCCTTAGTATGGCGTTCCACTTTATGGTAACCCTTGTATCAGTCCTCAAGGGTGTGATAAAGTATTTTTGAAAAGTTTGTTTGAAAGTGTATGGTGTGAAAATTATTTTGAGCAAGTACCTAAAAGTTTCTACCTACTCGAAAAAGACTGTTCGTTTTTTCTTATTTCCTTTAGACAATGATATCCTACTATTAAGGAGTAGGTAGCTGCATCGTTGGAGTTTGAGGGACAATCGAAAGGGACAATTGCGATCACTAAAGCAATGGTTAGGAAACCTTAGTAGTTACCCTAGAGTCCTAAAGATCTTTCCGAGGCAACATTCGAATGGGTCATCTTTGATCTTTTGGGACTAGAGGGAAACCACTAAAACTCCCTGTACTTCATGACCGTTTACCAAAGGCAACCGAAGTGGGGAAAACCCTAGGAGTGAGCATGTGTAATTGTTTGTTTTTCAATCATTAATCTTTGCACATTTAGGGTTTTCTACCTTTTTAAACGTTGATCTTTTGCATAAAATCCTATTATCAATCATCTAATAGTTTATAAAGACGGGAAGTAAAAGTGCGAGAAGTTTAAACCTAGCTATTACAAGGCCTTGGGGAGGGGGATTACATAATCAAAACTTGGGGAAAACAGTAAACAAAAATAATAATAAACCTAAGTTAAAAGCTATTACAAACTCGGAGCAATTATATTAATTGGAAAAATAAATAAATGCGCGCGAGAGTAAGTTAAACGGGGAATTAAAGTTAAATTCAAAGACATTTAATTAGTGAATAAAGAAAAAATATTTTTTGGATTTTTTGAGAAAGTGATTAATTTTGCAAATTAACCTAATTTCTAATTAATTTTAATTATGAAAAAGGAATTTAAGTTACCCTAATTAACCTAATTAATTAATGGAATTAAATATTTTATGAAAAAAATCTAATTCTAATGTTTTTGTGATTTTTTGATTTAATTAAAAAAAACATTGATTTTTTTGAAAAATAATTAAAACCAAAAATTAAATAAAGAATTTAAAAAGAAATAAAACGGGACTGGTATGAAATAGCAAACTGGGGGTGTATGGTTGAAATTTCCAGGCCCAGAATAGCTGACCCATTTAGGTTGGATCCAGTGTGGTTCACCTTCAGGGAGTGCACCATGGATCTTCAATTCTGGAGCATTGAATCTTCTTTGAGATGATCCAAAGGGTGGGATCTGAGGACGCATGGTGGATGCTTGGCTAGGATCTATAAAAGCACATGCCTGGGATCGAACCCAGGACGTTTACCTTACGTGTTCATTCCTTGACCATCTGTGCTGGAGAGCTCATTCGTTAATATAACAAAACATATAAAACATAAGTTAAACAAAGCAGTATGTCCCAAAAAAATGCGCGTGATTCAAATCTCCCAATGGGAGTCCGCCACCTAATTGTCTTCTTCCCAGGAATGTGGTTTTTGGTACTGGCCTTTTAGCTACGGACGGATTCGTCACTATAGGCTATAGTGACGGTTCTTGTGCGTGGCTACAAACCTGTAAACATCAAAAATGTAATACAAGCAACATAAATCCCAACCAAGGGAATGGTTCCACTCGAAACTAATCCATGAACGTGATGGCACCATTAATTTGGCCCAATTTCTCCTGTGTACAGAGTTTCCAATTTGGGACCTCAAAACCCTAACAATGGCGTATCATACATCCTGCATCTAAACACTAATTCAACTATACATAAATCTTTCACACATTCATATGAACAAGAATACGTGGTCAAAATAAGTTTATGATACATGAATCGTTAAATTCGAATTTGAGAAAAAGAAAGAAAACCGTGGGCGTGGATGGTGCGATTCTGGAAGCTTTGATGCTTGGAAATGATTGGAAAGGCCTCTGGGAGTACCAAGGAATGTATTGCAATCTTCAAATCCCCTTGAGGAGGGCTGCAATATGGAATCCGAGTTGATTTTTTTTCTTGAATTTTTGGAAGCTTGATCTGAGTTCTCTTGAGGCAGGCTGCGCATAAAACTCCTTTTTCAGGTTTCACAATACTTGTATATATGTACTGAATCAAATTAGGGCATTATAATTGGAAAGAATCAAGGATATAATGGTCTTGAATTTTGATTCCAATCTTTCCAAATTTGAAGATTTTCTCTTGTTTTGGAGCTTGCACGATTTTGTCTTAGCTATAGATAGCTTGCATGATCTATAATTCAATGTAAAACTGTTGGCTCCTAAATTCGACACCCACATTCTATTATTATATAGATCATTAATTGAGTCAGAAGAGTTTCCTACACAAGAAGGCTTCAACCAGCTGATCACGTCGAAGGCTCATCAAAGAATGACAAGATACTTAGAGAAATTCCTTTAAGTTGGAATCTTGTTGTCTTCGACGTCGAAGGAGCAACCTCTCGACCAAGGTCCCTGGTACCCAAGATCGAACGGTTTGAATTTTTAATTATTGGAGGGAAGACGGTTCCCAGCAGTTACCAAGCGTAATATGTCGTGCACATAGGCGTCGAAGGTTGTGAGCATGCCATGTGGTGTTATCATGAAGCGGTGTGACTGCCCAGCAGTTACTTAGGATTTTTTTTTAGTATAAATACTAAGTGTTCACGAAGTTGTGAGTGTGTTCATCATTGTATACAAGTCACTCATTTAGATTCAAGTACCCAACGTGAGAGAAAGAATCATTGAGAATGTATGTGTGAAACACCATTTACCTTAATCAAAGTCTTTTACGTTCAAGCAATTTATCGCTTTCACTCATTTACTTCAGTCGAAGTCATTTATTTAATAACTCTAATGCTTTTTGTTTACTTTATCAATCTTTTCTCCATGAAATTTATTTAAAGTGTCTCTACTTTACTTGCATTAATCACCATTAGGATTAATCGAAACTCTTTATTTCAAAGCCTTTAAACTCCAAAAATCAACCATGTCTTAGGATCAATCTGATCGATCAGCGGTTGTTTACCATTTTTCACGGTAAACAAATTGGCAC
The DNA here is from genome assembly GCA_948472305.1 of Vicia faba. Classification (NCBI taxonomy): domain Eukaryota; kingdom Viridiplantae; phylum Streptophyta; class Magnoliopsida; order Fabales; family Fabaceae; genus Vicia; species Vicia faba. The sequence continues at coordinate 1,130,269,700 of OX451738.1, read as the reverse complement.
ACCTGGTGGGACATTGTGTTGATTTTTTCACGTTTTATCGTCCTGTATAAAATATCCTTCTTTTACGAGAGTATTGCATGTTATTGAGAAGTGGTAGAATATACACCAATGAAACCAATACTAGGAGAAGAGTTAGAGAAATGGCGAATCCGCCAAACAATGGAGAAATCTCACAAACAAACGTGGGAGCAACGGTTATCCCAACCATAAGTGAAGTGGTAACCGCTGGTTCGACGCCAGCAGTAACGATTACACAAACGGGGCCATTACCTCCATTTACAGGCCCCAGAATGCCCTTGGGAACTCCCCCACCTAGGGGAAACCAAGGAACAAGACCATATGTTCCCCCAGGTTTTTTGACAATAGGAGTAAATCGAGAACCACCCTACGGCATGCCAACTTCTGAATTGGCTAGCCTGACGAACGCTACGTCCACCTTTTCAGACCCTTTAGTGAGCGCCTCTTCGCCACTCCAAGGCTCTGGGGTTGGTATGGCGAACAGGGGTAGGAACCAACTCTTAGGAGGAACGTCCCACGTAATGCCTGGCCTTATGAATGCCTCGACAGCAGTCTTGAGGCAGCAAATGGACAAAAGCAACCACGACATGGTTCAAATGTTGGCACAAACTTTAAGTACAGTGCTAAATCCTCTAGTACAGAATACCACCCAGTCGAATCAGCAAATGACAGCGCAAATGTCGCGTCTGGATGATTTTTTCGGGGTACCCCAACAAATTCGACAGCCCCAAAGGGCACAGATAAGGGGAAACTAAGGCATACTTCTAGAGGAAGAAACCACTATTAACCAAGTCCAGCAGCCTGTCGAAGAGAACCTTAGGGTACAACTGGAACAACCCGGGGTCGAAGAGCCGAGAGTGATAGCCCCAGAAATAAGGATGGTTAATAGAAACCAAAATGCTGACGAAGTAGTTCAGCAGATCCAATATCAGAATGTTGGTTTGGAGAATAACTTGACAGCCGTGATTGAAAGAATCATGATGCAAAACGGGATGAATACGGGCTTCCGTAGGCCTAACTTCACATCCCCGCTGTCGGAAAATATGTTGCAAACAGACTTGCCTCCTAGATGCAAAGTCCCTAAGTTCACTAAGTTTTCAGGGGACACGACAGAATCCACTGTCAAACATGTGGCAAGATATTTAATCGAAGCGGGAGAAATCTCAAACAATGAGAACCTAAGGATTAAGTATTTCCCAAGTTCCCTAACAAAGAATGCGTTTACTTGGTTCACAACTCTCCCTCCCAATTCGATCCACCATTGGACTCAGTTGGAGAGATTGTTCCATGAGCAATTATACATGGGACAAACCAAGATAAGCCTGAAAGAGTTGGCTAGTGTAAAGAGGAGATTCACTGAGCCTATAGACGAATACTTAAATAGGTTTAGATTGCTCAAGGCAAGATGCTTTACGCAAGTGCCAGAGCACAAGTTAGTCGAAATAGCCGCAGGAGGTCTAGATTACTCCATTAGGAAGAAATTAGACACTCAGTATCTGAGGGACATGGCCCAATTGGCCGATAGGGTTCGACAGGTAGAACGCCTTAAAGCTGAAAAAGCCAGGGCGACGAAAACTCATAAAAGAGAAAAGATAGCATATGTCGAAATGGACGAAGAAGATCCAGAAACATTCGACGAACTTATAGCCGTCGAAGAAAGTGAGGTCGATTTGGCTGAGTTAAAACAAGGGCCACCATACTCTTGCAAATTACTAGTCCCCTCAAGTGGAAAAAACCCCACTGGGTCTGAAAAGGCCAATGATAGGTTCCCTAAAAAAACTTACAGTTTCGATATTACGAAATGTGATGAAATTTTTGATTTACTTGTAAAAGATGGCCAAATGATAATACCCCCAGGGGTAAAAGTGCCTCCTCTGGATCAAAGAAAGAAAAGAGGCTACTGTAAATATCATAACTTTCTAGGCCATAAAACATCTCAATGTTTTCTTTTCAGGGATCTCGTGCAAAATGCTATCAAAGAAGGGAGGTTGAAGTTCGCTGATAAGGCCCCCATGAATGTGGATTCGAACCCTTTATAGGCGGAGTCCCATTATGCTGAACCTTCAGAGGTCAATGTGATCGAAGCTTCCAGGAGTCAGGTGAAAAGGCCAGGGATAACTATGGTCGAAGTCACCAAAGATCATATCAATATGCCAATATTTGGCAATTTTTCTGGGAACCTTTCTAGAAAAACAATCGAGGCAGTCCAAAGGGCCGCTGAGGGCCCAAAACTGGAAAAAGGTGGAATCTCAAAATCTGGAACTAAACCCACTTCCTACTTGGCTGCGGTGCAAGGCCACACAAAAGACCTGGAGGCTCAAATGAAGCAAATGACTCTTTCTACTAAAGACAACATGAATGTCAACATGGTCGAAATTTCTGAATCAAAAGTCTCAGAGGAAGCCATCAAGCAAGAGCAAGCAAACAGGACAGTGTTCCCCCTAGAGAACGAAAATCTGGCAGAATTCTTGCAACGATGCCAGAAGAAGAAATTAGAAGTAATGTTGTGTCCTCGATGCAGCTCTATTTTTGACAAGAAAGCTGCTGAACACATCGAAGGTATGAGAGCAGTAAACAAGAAATGGAGTAGAAATGCCCAAAAAAGTGCAGGCTCTGATGTTCGACACGGTCCTAGAAGAACCTATCAAAAGGGTTCAAGTCAGGAAAAGAGGCCACTAACTTTCAGGCCTCCAACCAATGTGCCACTCGATACATGGCTCAAAACATCGGGTCGAAAGAGACCCAACGAAGAAAGGTGGCACCCCTTTGAAGTGCCAAGAGGTTCATCTTTGATACTCAAGAAAGAACCTCATGCAGGTGACACCAAAGTGGCTCAAGTATCGAGTAATTACAAGGGAAAGAACCCAATGTCTCGATCCCAGTGGAGAAGGTACCAAAGGAGACGCAAGGCTGAGAGAGAGGCTGTCAAGGAACCAAAACCAGAGTCGAGTTCAAATGTCCCCCAGCGAAAGCAAAGAAAGCCTTTGGAGAGGGAACCAGTAACCAATAGATTGGTATGGCCTGAACAAGACGAAGCTGGTGACGAAGGTAGTCTCGAGTCTGACGACACATTAGACATCATAGGAAATATAGTTTCGGTCTTGCCAAGAGAATTCAACCGCCAAGTGGAAGTCGAATCGAACGATTGCGAAGTCGAACAAGAGATGGCCAAGCATAGGCCAGTATGCTACTTTGTCATGGGTAATGGCTGCACTGAAGAGCAAAATGGTTTCTTCGAACCACCAACTGAGGCGATGAAGAGTCACCTCAAGCCTTTATTCATAAGGGCAAAGCTCGAAGAGGCCACAGTAAACAAGATCTTGGTGGACTGTGGGGCGACTATCAACATAATCCCCCACTTCATGCTAAGAAAAGTAGGCAAGAATGATGAAGACATTAAGCCTCATAATATGGTCCTATCGAACTACGAAGGTGGAATAGGGACCACCATGGGTGTGATTCAACTAGACCTCAAAGTGGGATCCATCCTTCGACCAACCATGTTCATGGGCATATCGGCAAAACCAAATTACAACCTATTATTAGGCCGAGAATGGATACATGGTGTCGGAGTAGTACCATCATCAATGCACCAAAGGTTGATATTATAGCGTCCCGATGGGATTGTTGAGAATGTAGAAGCAGATCAGAGATACTACTTAGGCGAAGTTAATCACCTAGGGAGAGTTGACTTCGACAAAAATTTGGCTCACATTGGGCCATGTCCAGCACCTGACTTCGACATGGCGCCAGCGCCAAATGCTTTTTGTTCCTTGTACCTACATCCTGATCATGGGTTTCAATGGGATAAAGAAGACTTGTCCCACATTGATTTTAGTGGGCTGACTGACATCCAGCCAACTGGTTGGGGAAGAGAATTCAGTGATAATGACCGAGTCACAAGTGTTACAACGAATTTCGACCTACGTAGCCGAAACAAGAATGATAGCGGCTCTTGAAGCCGAAGTGAAATATATGGCCACCAAGGCCAATGACCAGGAGCCACCAGATATAGGTCCTGGAAAATATTTCGACCCAGAACCTCCTGATATCATGACAGAGGAAATGTAGGAACAGAGGCTCGACGCCATCTACGACGATGAGCCTTTGGGTTTTGAAAAGGACCCGCTGGCGAACAACATCAAAATGTTAGCACATGATCATTTAGAAGAAATCGACTTGGGCCAAGGGTTAGATAAAAGGCCCACTTACATCAGCACCAAAATAGACCCAGAGCTCAGGGTTGAAGTGATCCAATTACTGAAGGAGTTCAAGGACTGCTTTGCATGGGATTACGACGAAATGCCTGGACTCGACAGAGGATTGGTAGAACTTCAGTTGCCAATCAAACCTGGGAAAAAGCCTGTCAAACAGACTCCAAGACGCTTCGCTCCAGAAATACTGTCGAAGATCAAAACGGAAGTCGAAAGACTGCTGAAGTGCAAATTCATACGAACTATGAGGTACGTCGAATGGATTGCAAACATTGTGCCAGTGATTAAGAAAAATGGTACATTGAGGGTGTGCATAGATTTCAGAGATCTGAATGCTGCAACACCCAAAGATGAATATCATATGCCTGTGGCGGAAATGCTTGTCGACTCTGCCGCTGGCCACGAGTACCTGAGCATGCTCGACGGTTACTCGGGATACAATCAAATTTTCATTGCTGAAGAAGATGTGTCGAAAACATATTTTTGATGCCCTGGGGCCTTAGGCACTTACGAATGGGTGGTAATTCCTTTTGGCCTAAAAAACGCTGGGGCAACATATCAGCGAGCAATGAACTCTATCTTCCATGATTTTATTAACACTTTCATGCAAGTATATATTGACGATATTGTTGTAAAATCTGTTTCCAGGAAGAACCATATAGACCACCTTCGACAATCATTTGAAAGAATGAGAAAGCATGGTCTGAAAATGAACCCTTTGAAGTGTGCTTTCTGTGTGAAAGCTGAAGATTTCTTGGGCTTCGTCGTCCACAAGAAAGGAATCGAAATCAACCAGAACAAAACGAAGGAAATCTTGGAAGCGAAAGCGCCAACGAACAAGAAGGAACTGCAATCTCTGCTGGGCAAGATAAACTTCTTAAGGAGATTTATGTCTAACCTAAGTGGAAAAGCGCAAGCCTTCTCACCCTTACTTCGATTGAATAAGGAAAGATTCGAGTGGGGGCAAGAGCAACAAGACGCCTTCGACAAGATCAAAGGGTACCTCACCAAGCCACCTATTTTGGTGCCTCCTTGTAGCAATAGGAGTATGAGATTGTACATAGCTGCATCCGACAAAACTTTGGGAAGCATGTTAGCCCAAGAAGATGAAAATGGAGTCGAAAGACCCATTTACTACCTTAGCAGGGTTTTGAACGATGCAAAAACTAGATATAGCGAAGTTGAAAAATTATGTCTATGTCTCTATTTCTCTTGTACAAAGCTCAAACAATATATAAAACCAGTTTATGTGTATGTTTCGTCCCATTTTGATGTTTTCAAATACATGTTGTCGAAACCCATCTTGCACAGTCGAATTGGCAAATGAGCGTTAGCATTAACTGAGTATTCATTGACCTTTATGCCTCTTAAGGCAGTGAAAGGACAAGTGGTAGCAGACTTTATAGTCGACCACTCAATTCAGGCTGAAAATATAAATTACTTGGAGATAGAACCCTGGAAATTTTACTTCGATGGTTCCAGCCATAGAGATGGAACGGGAGTAGGGGTCTTAATTATTTCTCCAGAAAAAATTCCAACAACATTCAAGTACAAGATAGAAGGTACTTGTTCGAACAATGAGCCTGAATACGAAGCTCTAATTATTGGCCTTGAAATATTGTTGGAATTGGGGGCAACTCGAGTCGAAATAATGGGAGACTCAGAGTTAGTCATTAAGCAAGTCACAAAAGAGTACAAATGTATAAGGGAAAATCTCATTATGTACTTTGTGATAGCAAATCGTTTATTGAAAAAATTCGAAGTGGTTAATATTCGACACATACCTAGATTGGAAAACCAAGTAGCCAATGATTTGGCACAAATTGCATCTGGGTATAAGATTTCGAAAACGAGATTACAAAGAGCAATCGAAGTCCGAGAAAAAATAACAGCAACCAGCTTGTCTCCAACCGATTTGGAATCGACAAGACTAGGATATACCGATCAAAGGAATTTCGAAATTACGTTCATAGACAATTTATCGGAGCAAGACTGGAGGAAACCCATTGTAGATTACCTGCAAAATCCAGCAGCTTTGACAGAACGGAAAATAAAATATAGGGCGTTAAGTTACGTACTCATGGGGAATGAGTTGTTCAAAAAGACGCTTGAAGGGGTATTATTAAAGTGCTTAAGCGAAACCGAAGCATACATAGCCCTTTCGACTATGCATGCTGGAGCATGTGGAGCTCACCAAGTAGGTCATAAGATGAAAGGGTTGTTGTTTCGACAAGGGCTATATTGGCCTACTATCTTGAAAGATTGTGTCGAGTTCGCGAAGGGTTACCAGGAAAGCCAAGTCCACACTGGTATCCAACATGTACCAGCAAGCGAGCTTCATTCAATAGTGAAACCTTGGCCTTTTAGAGGATGGGCGTTGGATCTTATTGGAGAGATTCGACCAGCATCATCGAAGAGCCAGAAGTATATACTGGTAGGCATTGATTATTTCACTAAATGGATCGAAGCTATCCCTTTAGTCAACGCAGACCAAGAAAATGTCATTGAATTTATTCAAAAGAACAATATCTACAGATTTGGAATCCCTGAGACTATAACAACTGATCAAGGGTCAGTGTTCACTGGTCAAAAGATGCAGGAATTCGCTCAAGAAACAGGCTTCAGACTCCTAACATCAACACCTTATTATGCGCAGGCAAATGGTCAAGTCGAAGCGGCGAATAAAATAGTGATTGGCCTGATCAAAAAGCATGTGTGAAAGAAGCCAAAAAATTGGCACAAAACGTTAGACCAGATCTTGTGGGCCTGTCGAACGTCCCCAAAGGAAGCCACGGGTACAACACCATATCGGCTAACTTACGGTCATGACGCAGTACTGCCAGCAGAAATTTGTCTTCAATCAGCAAGGGTTTAAAGACATCAAGATATTCCCTCTGAGGTTTATTGGGATATGATGTTAGATGAATTGGTAGATTTAGATGAAGAAAGACTATGAGCTCTCGACCTACTGAGAATTCAGAAGAAAAGAGTGGAAGACTCTTACAATAAGAAAGTAAAACCTAAGGCATTCACGCATGAAGAACTAGTTTGGAAGGTAATTCTTCCTATGGATCGAAAAGATCGAAGCATGGTCACCCAAGTGGGAAGGACCCTTCAAAATTATTCAAACTTTTTCTGGTGGAGCTTATGAGGTCGAAGAGTTAAGCGAAGATAAAAGACTCTTGAGAGTAAACGGCAAATATTTGAAAAAATATAAACCTATGCTCCAAGAGATCAAAATAAATAATAATTAATGACTAAGTTAACCATAAAGCCAAAATGGAAAATAACATTGATTAACCAAAATGGCTACATTGTATTACAAAAATTACAGTACATGGTCAATGAAGTATAGAGCAAATTAGAAAGGGACAGAGGCTTTGAGACGAAGATATTTGGCTCGCTGTAACTCCAGTCGTTTGTTACACAAGGCATTCGCCTGAGAGATTTTGGCAATCTGGTCATCTAGAGCCTAGGCCCTTTCAGCGAACTCTAGGCCTCGAGCAACTTCATCTTGGCTCTCTGCGTCTGAAACAGTCGAAATAGGTTCTTTCTTGCGCTTAGTATTAGCGTTTAACCTGGCTTCCAACTCCTCGATATGCGCCCGTATAGAGGCATTATCCTGATCTATGGCTTCGATTTCCTGTTTCTTGGACGTTCTTTGTTTCGACAATTCTGCAATTCGAGAAGTAGATTCAGCTACTTCAATCCAAGCAGAAGAACTCTTGCCATGCAGCGTTTCGAGTTGGCTGTTGAACCCCCTTCGACGATTGTAGTCCACAGAGACTTGGTCAATAATGGAGTATAACTCCAAGATGAAGCTGGAAATCTCTGGAGAAACAGCAAGCAAATCGACTGCACCTAAGACAGTCCCCAAACAAGACTAGGCAGTAGGATCCCCCTCCAAAGCCTTCATTAGATCCCTCTTAAAGAATTGAGCCTTAACTTTCTTTAAGACATCATCGAGAGGAGAAGTCGAAGTAGACTTCCCTGATGCAGTAGAAGCATCATGACTGGGGTCAGATGAATTTTCCCTGCTCTCGACGATGGCGTTCAGATAGACAATTGGATCATTTTGCTTCAAGAGGGCCAAGTCCTATTTAGACCTGGGCTTTGTCGAGGTAACCTTTTCTGTGGCAATGGTGGCTTGGGGATAAGCATTTTCAGCAGCATCGGCGTCAACATGACCTTCTTCATCATGCTGCCCTTCTGTCTCGTTGACCACGTGAGCTTCCTCCTGGTGATGCTTCTCAGGGGCATCCTCTGTTTCAGCAAGAAACTCACCATCCACCAGCTCCTCTTTGCGTTGTCTGCTATGGTCAGCAGAGTCCTGTGGCTCCGTAGTTTGATTCACTTTGTTAGCAGAACTGACGAAAGAAGAAGGATTGTAGGTGGGTTCCCCTGCACTGTTTACGAAGGTATCAGAACCTTCGACATGATGCCCAGCTGGCGCTGAAGTTCCAGCCGTTTCCTAAAAATAGAAAAGGAAAAATATTCTGATTAGAGAGATGTACAATCGAAGGTGATCATCGACACTTAAGTTAAAAGTGGTCGGAGGCATTACATGTACAGGAACCTCAGCCCCAGGGCTGGAGTTGTCGCTCTCAACAGGATTACTGAGCAAGACATTTAGCTCCTCCTCTGTGGGTTCTTTGATGATCACAGGGGGTGGCCTGGGTTTATTCCTTATGACTTTAGTTCTCATCACAGGTCGAGGTTCAGGGGTAGGGGCAGCCTTTTTCAGCTTTCTCCGTTTGAGAGGAACAGGAGGAGATTCCTCCTCGTCGCCACTCGAATTTTCGACCGTTAATATAGGTCGCTTCTTAGGCGCATGTTCCTGAAAATCCCAAATGGAGTCGATTTAAAACACAGCATCGGGAACCAAAATGTTTAAAATCAAATAAGGAAACAAGAAAAAAATTTATTACCTGTACTGGAGGTTTTGCAGAGGGACCTCCACCCTGATGGCTGTGTGTGGCCTTCTTAGCCACAGGTTTTCGAACAACTGAAAGAAGAAACGTTCACAAGTTATATTTGGCAGATATAAGTTGAAATGAAAAGACAAATATAATTTGAGGGAACGTACATTTCTTTATTTTATCAAGGACCATGACGAAGGACTTCTTGAGTTCGTCTGCAAAGTCCTTCTCGTCGAGGAACTCTTCGACGTAATATCTCTTCCACCAGTCTTCAAAAGCTGGTGAACTGAGGAAGTTGAGTTGGTAGTCGAACAATGATAGTACGGTCCGACCAACGTACCTATTAATATGCCTAGTAGCGGCTTCTTCAGAGTAGTCAGTAGAAAAGAACAACAATGATTTCTCCCGAGGATAAATTGGAGAAGGAAGCGATTGGATAATGCCAAATTGTCGAGAGACAAGATTCGGCTGGTAGGCAATCAGGCTCAGCTGATTCTTTGAACTCTTGAAACGCAACGACATTGTCCTTGGAGTAAGAAACGCTTCCCACATTGTTGTATGATCTTCAAAGTGAGGATCCTCTAATGATTTAGGATGGGGCCTGGTAAACCATCCTTGACCACACTTTCGACCTGCGAAAGGGGCCATGGTCGAGGTAAATTCCTTCCTCCCTGCAAACATATGAACGAAGTTTGCGAAGGTCTTTTGTAGTTCCAGCCCATCCTCAGTAGGAGTCAATAAGGCAAGCCTGGTACCTTTGACGCACCTTCTAGCTATCTCAGGAGCCTGTTCGTTTATTTGAGGCTTCTGGGGAAGAAAAGACTCAAAAGTGGCATTCAACCAGAGTTGAAGTAGCCAGAAGGGACCAGCAAGCAGCAGGCTGGCTCTATTTTCGATTACTTTCAATTGAGCCGCTCCACTGCTTATCGACTCATACAAATTCTCTAATATTAATTCGGCCAAACAGATGTTTTGGCCGTGATGAAGTTGAGAAGCAAAGGTTTGTTTGCAGAAATTTTTGTTCGATCGAAGGTTTGGATGCAAGAAAGCGTAAAGAGTCCAACTGAGGAACTTAGTGCAATTTATAGTGATTGAAAAAATCACAGGGCTCGAGGTCATTTAATGCCACAGACAAGAGTGGGGCACGTGGCACGTATTTGGTGTTGTAACCGTTCTGAGAAACGGAAACGTTGCAGCATGCTTCCTCGATTTTAGAGAATGGTCATGATGACAGCATATGAAAGGCCATCGTGCGTGCAAAGTGCCTTACTGAAGTGACGTCTTGGGAAAAGGTGAAATGATGACTTTTTGAGTTTGTCAGTTGGTTGGTAAGAGATGAAAAGCACACAAACTAATTTGTGGATGTGAGTGAAGGACAGGTGTCGAATGGAATATCAAAGAATGCCTTTTTCTTTTGAGCGTCGAAATAAGACATTCTTGGGGGGCAATTTGTTGGCTCCTAAATTCGACACCCACATTCTATTATTATATAGATCATTAATTGAGTCAGAAGAGTTTCCTACACAAGAAGGCTTCGACCAGCTGATCACGTCGAAGGCTCATCAAAGAATGACAAGATACTTAGAGAAATTCCTTTAAGTTGGAATCTTGTTGTCTTCGACGTCGAAGGAGCAACCTCTCGACCAAGGTCCCTGGTGCCCAAGATCGAACGGTTTGAATTTTGAATTATTGGAGGGAAGACGGTTCCCAGCAGTTACCAAGCGCAACGTGTCGTGCACATAGGCGTCGAAGGTTGTGAGCATGCCATGTGGTGTTATCATGAAGCGGTGTGACTGCCCAGCAGTTACTTAGGATTTTTTTTAGTATAAATACTAAGTGTTCACGAAGTTATGAGTGTGTTCAACATTGTATACAAGTCACTCATTTAGATTCAAGTACCCAGCGCGAGAGAATAAATCATTGAGAATGTATGTGTGAAACACCATTTACCTTAATCAAAGTCTTTTACATTCAAGCAATTTATCGCTTTCACTCATTTACTTCAGTCGAAGTCATTTATTTAATAACTCTAATTCTTTTTGTTTACTTTATCAAGCTTTTTTCCATGCAATTTATTTAAAGTGTCTCTACTTTACTTGCATTAATCACCATTAGGATTAATCGAAACTCTTTATTTCAAAGCCTTTAAACTCCAAAAATCGACCATGTCTTAGGATCAATCTGATCGATCCTGCGAGTCACCAAATAAGTAACCTTTTGGAAGATCAGTGGTTGTTTACCATTTTTCACGGTAAACAAAAACAAATCTCATTCCATTGATTTGATTTATTTTTTGATTTTATTTGATTTTATTTGATTTTATTTGATTTTATTTGAATTTTAAATAAATAAAATCAAAATAAATTAAATAAATAAGTGAATAAGGCATGGAGGGTCCCATAGGTCGTGGACCATGCTTGGACTGAGATTCAATCTTGAAAAGATTGGCCCATGTGGGAAAAAATGCAATTTTGGGCATTGTTGACTTTGTGCAAATTTCCAAAAATGGCCAACTTTGACAATGCATATCTCTCACAATTTTGACCCTAAGAGGGTGTTTTGGACTTTTAGAAAGCTTACGAGGTCCTATAAACAACACTTTTGGTTTCATCTCAATTGGATCTTCCATGTTCATGTGAGGAGCTTTGACCCAAAAGGTGTTTTTGTTGACTTCTTGAAATGACCTATAATGTCTGAATTTATATCTTCTCATGAGTGCATTTTTTGAACTCGAGGGCTGAAGTTGAGTTGTAGGGAATTGGATTAGCTTCAAAATGATACTTGGATGATAAATTTATGATAATGTATGAGAAAGTTATGCCTGGTCAAAGTTCGGTTGACTTTTCCTATAGAAATCCTAATTTAGCAACTTCTGAGTTTTGATGAATTAGGAGAATTCCTTGAGGAATCGTGATCAACCCCTTATAAAATTATAGATATCACTTCAAAATGTTGATGTTGACCAAAAATCTTGAAGTTTGACTGTATGTGGTTCACAGTTGACTTTTGACCTAGTATAGTTGATTTTCAGGCATTTGAGTTGTTGACTGAGCAAACTTCTTGTGCAAGGCATGAAACTTGGCATCGATGATCTTGAGGACATATTAGGGAAATGGAAACCATTTAGGACCCTTGTAACTCAAACATCTTGATGAGGAGTGAAAACCTAGTTTGAGGCTCATTGTCTTAGGAGGAGGATTTGTCTGGTTAATTCTTAGTCAACTTGAGCAATTGAGGACCTCTAGGAGTATGTCTTTTGAGTAAAACGAGAGGGAAAATTTTGGGGTGCAACAACTGCCCCTGTTCAATCTTCTTAAACCTAAGGATGTAGATTGGTTGGTCTGCCTTTCGTGATCTGAAGGTGGAAGATGATTGAACACTAGAGTGCCTAGAAATTTGCACTCGCATGAAGTAATACTGATCGATATTATCGAGAATAGGCTTACAGGTGCCATTTGGGAGGCGACGGAGAATCGTCGGAGATGGGCTTAAAGATTCCATCCAGAAAAGATATCAGTCACATAAGAGATTCCTTTACGAGAATTCTTGTACCTGCCGTTGGGAAGGACTTTGCCAGGGAATGTCAATTTATGTCCTGGGAAATAGAGTTATGGAGCTTCAGTTGTCCATTACTCTACTGGGAAATTAACTCTTGATTGATGAGACAAAAGTGCACTGCGATCTGGTCGAGTCCGGGTTTCACGGCGACTTACTGGGGAATATGAAATCGACCGTATCTGGTCGGGTCCAGGTTTTATAGTGTGTAAACTGTTGTCCCGAGATAAAAGAGAAGGAACTTGTATAGGGATTTCTTGGGATAAGTCCATGCAAAACTGCATCAAGTAACTTATGAAAAGGATCCTGGATAGTAGGGCTATGAGAAGGAACCTGGGTAGTAGGGTTATTTCGAAATAAAAGCCTGGATATTAGGGCTATGAGAAGGAACCTGGATAGTAGGGTTACTTCGAAATGAAAGCCTGGATAGTAGGGCTATGAGAAGGAACCTGGATAGTAGGGTTACTTTAAAATGAAAGCCTGGATAGAAGGGCGGTGATAAAGAACCTGGGTAGTAGGGTTACTTGAAATGAAAGCCTGGATAGTAGGGCTATGAGAAGGAACCTGGGTAGTAGGGTTATGAGAAGGAACCTGGATAGTATGGTTACTTAGAAATGAAAGCTTGGATAGTAGGGCTATGACAAGGAACCTGGATAGTAGGGTTACTTCAGAATGAAATCATGGATAATAGGGATATGAGAAGGAACCTGGATAGTAGGGTTACTTCAGAACAAAAGCCTGGATAGTAGGGCTATGAGAAGGAACCTGGGTAGTAGGGTTACTTCGAAATGAAAGCCTGGGTAGTAGGGCTATGAGAAGGAACCTAGATAGTAGGGTTACTTCGAAATAAAAGCCTGGATGGTAGGGCTATGAGAAGGAACCTGGATAGTAGGGTTACTTCGAAATGAAAGTCTGGATAATAGGGCTATGAGAAGGAACCTGGATAATAGGGTTACTTCAAAATGAAAGCCTAGATAGTAGGGCTACTTCATTTGATCACGTAGATTAGTTGACCCATATGGTTTTGGGAACTGATTTTCCATTAGTTGTCCGCGGATATGACATGTATAGCTTCATGGGTTGAATCTTGAATTGTTGGAATTGTTAATGATAACCATCTTTCCTAAAAAGGTAGAAGATTAATTATATGATGCATGAAATGCCTTGTGTAATGATGTTTTTAAAATAAATGAGATTATGTTGTATGCAATATGTATGCGCATGTCATGATGTATGGACATGAAATGCTGTTATGACATATTCGGGTCTGGGAAAATAAATCCCTGACTGCTGCTGGAGAGTACTGGAAATTGAATTCCTGATTGTTGTAGAAAAAGTGGTTCTTCTACCTCCACTGGGGATGGTAAACGGAGATGACTATGCCGTTGATTTACTCCTTTTTGTTTGTGAATATTCTGCTGGGGAGAGACTCTGCTTGAGAATAACTCTACGGTGGAATATCTCTATATGAGAGAGGAGATGCTTTGTTGGGAGATTTTTCCGATTTGGAGAAATAAACTCCACTGGGGGATGAACTTTCGTAGCTGGAGGAATAAACTCTGTTGGGGATTGAGCTTCTGTATTCAGAGAAATAAACTCTGCTCGGGAGAACACTTTATGACCCGCTTGTGATTATAAAATTCGGCTAGGGAAATAGACATCGGCTCTTTGAAGGAACTTTGCTGGGGAAAGTAACTCCTGGTTGGGGAAGCCGATGTCAAAGCTTTGGTTGCCTCTACTCTGTGGGGAGTGTAGAGGTCACGGGGTCGCATGTAATGGTGACCTTGTTTCAAAACTGGCTCTGCCCCTGTACCTGTTGGAAGGAGTAACTGTCGGTCTTGACATGATTTTTTAGTTTTGCCCCATTCCTTAAGTCACGAGCAATTGTCTTTCTGTTTCATATGAAAATATTTGTGAATAGCAATCATATTCAAATGCATATGTCAAGAATAAATCATTGGACGTTTTTGTAAAATAAAACAGAAAAACAAAAATAAATGGTTTTGTAAAAATGACTTGTATTAATTTCTGAAGTTGGCCTATAACATGCGTTTTTGTACAAGGAAGCTGACGTTCTAGTAAGAGAATGCCGCCGTGAAACTGAAAGATATAAATATTGTGTACAAAGAGAAGGAAACAGCTATGTGTAATAATCCCATTGAGTTTCAATTCTTCTATTGCGGCTATGTCTTCGAGCGTCTCATCACTTTGCTGCTTGTCCGAAGCTAACTAGATTGATTGGTGTCGTTCGAGCTTGATAGTTGGTACTGAGGTCAAGTCGCAAGGTGATCTAATGGGACATAGTGATACGCTTTACATCCATAACTTTTTCCTGGACCGCCCTTTTGATTTTTCAGTACACCGGGATACCCGTTTTTTCCCAAGCCGCCTTTTTAGGTTTTCAACTTACCAGATTTTTTCATTTTCATCCCTAATTTTTTCCCGAACCCTTTTGGTTCGTCGGGAAGCCCTTATTTTTTCCTAAGCCAGTCAACCTAGCGGGTCTTTAATCATGCGTAGTATCTTTTCACTATGTCCGCATTGACAGGGTGAGGAAGGCCGTCACCGTCCATGGTGGTCAGAATCATGGCTCCACCAGAGGAAATGTTTTTTATCACAAATGGCCCTTCGTATGTGGGAGTCTATTTGCCCCTGGGATCACCTTGCGGCAGTATGATGCACTTGATCACTAGATCCCTGACTTGATATGCTTAGCGCCTGACCTTTTTGTTGAAAGCCTTGATCATCCGTTTTTTGATACATTTGACCATGACAGGCAGCAGTAAGTCTCTTCTCATCAATTAGGTTCAGTTGATCAAGTCGAGTTTGGATCCAATCGTCTTTGTTCAAACCCGCATCTTTCATAATCCTCAAAGATGGGATCTGGACCTCAATAGGCAGGACAACCTCCATGCCATATACCAGAGAGTAGGGTGTTGCCCTATCGATGTTCGCGCGGAGGTGTTGTACCCATGAAGAGAAAATGGTAACATCTCATACCAGTCTTTGTATGTCACTGTCATCTTCTGTATGATCTTTTTGATGTTCTTATTAGCAGCTTCGACAACGCCATTCATCTTCGGCCGATAGGGGGAAGAATTATGGTGTTGTATCTTGAATTGATTACAGAGTTTGGTGATCATCGTATTGTTGAGATTGGTACCATTGTCAGTGATGATTCTCTCTGGCACACCGTATTGACAGATAAGGTTATGCTTGATAAACCGCGCCACAACATTCTTGGTAACAGTGGCAAAAGAGGCAGCTTCACCCCACTTTGTGAAGTAATCAATGGCCACCAGGATGAAGCGATGCCCATTGGAAGCGGTAGGTCTAATCTCTCTGATCATGTCAATGCCCCACATTGCAAAGGGACAAGGAGCCGTCAATACATTCAAAGGAATTGGAGGCACATGCACCTTATCAGCATAGATCTGGCATTTATGACAAGTTCGGGAGTGCTGATAACAATCTGCTTCCATATTGGACCAATAGTATCCTGCCCGTAGGATCTTCTTAACCATGGTATGTCCGCTTGAGTGGGTTCCGAAAGTACCTTCGTGTAAATCTGTCATAATCCTCTCTGATTCGCTCTTGTCTACACACCACAGTAAGGTAGAGTCATGGTTGCGCTTGTAGAGGATTCCATTACCGAGGAAGAATTTCGCGGCGAACCTTCTCAGAAACTTCTTATCGTTGACAGATGCCCCCTTTTGATACTCTTGGACCTCGAGATACCTTTTTACTTTATGAAACCAAGGTTTGTCTGCTACCTCTTCAGCATCAATCTCACAGCAGTACGCTGGTTCATCCAACCTCTTGATAGTGATTCGGGGAGCTTCGTTGTCCCACCTGACCTTGAACATAGAAGACATGGTAGCTAGCGCGTCCGCTAACTGATTCTTCTCTCTTGGGAAATGTTCAAAGGTTACCTCCTCAAAGTGTGGGAGCAATGTCAGCACGTGCTCTTTGTACGGGATGAGATTCGGGTGCTTCGTATCCCACTCTCCTTTGATCTGACTTATCACCAAGGCTAAATCCCCGAAAATGTTTAAGAACTTGATCCTCAGGTCGATAGCAGCTTTGAGACCCATGATGCAGGCTTCATACTCCGCCATGTTGTTGGTACAGTTGAATCATAGTCGGGCAGTGAAAGGAGTATGACAGCCTTCAGGAGATATGATTACATTGCCAATGTTATTACCGAGTGTGTTCGAAGCTTCGTCAAAAACCATATCCCATCGGGATCCTTCTTCAGGTCCTTCATCCGGTCCAAGTTCTTCATAGTCGATCACTAGCATAATATTCTCATCCAGGAACTCAAAATTCATGGACTGGTAGTCATCCACGGCCTGATGAGCCAAATGATCAGCTAATACACTTCCCTTGATTGCTTTCTGGATTGTATATTGGATGTCATATTCGGTTAAGATCATTTGCCATCTTGCTATTCTTACGGAGAGAGCGGGCTTCTCAAAGATGTACTTTATTGGATCCATCTTAGATATCAACAAAGTAGTGTATGTCAACATATATTGTCTCAGTCGGCGAGCAGCCCATGCCAAAGCGCAGCAAGTTTTCTCGAGCAGTGAGTATCGTGTTTCACAGTCGGTAAACTTTTTGCTAAGGTAGTATATTGCGTGCTCTTTTCAACCAGACTCGTCATGCTTCCCCGGAACACACCCCATTGAATTGTCTAATACTGTTAAGTACATTATCAAAGGTCTTCCTTCAATCGGAGGCATCAGAATTGGTGGTTCTTGAAGGTATTCCTTGATTCTTTCGAAGGAAGTCTGCAATTCTTCATTCCATTTTACCACTTGATCTTTCTTTAGGAGTTTGAAGATTGGCTCACAAGTAGCAGATAGATGTGAAATGAACCTGGAGATATAATTTAGGCGTCCCAAGAAACCTCTAACTTCCTTCTCAGTACAGGAACTGACATCTCTTATATGGCCTTCACCTTTGCAGGGTCTACCTGAATACCCTTGTCACTGACGATTAACCCCTGAAGTTTACAAGACCTTACCCCGAAGGTGCATTTGTTTGGATTCAACCTCAACTTGTATGTCTTCAACCTATCAAATAGCTTTTGTAGATGGTCAAGGTGTTCTTCCTCGGTTTGAGACTTGGATATCATGTCATCAACGTAAACCTCTATCTCATGGTGAATCATGGAACAAAGCTACTATGGCTTGCTGATAAGTTTCCTCAGTATTCTTCAACCCAAAAGCCATCACCTTGTAACAGAAAGTGCCCCACTATGTGACAAAGGTTGTCTTCTCCATGTCTTCAGGAGCCATCTTGATTTGATTGTACCCACAGAAACCGTCCATTAAGGAAAAGATCTTGTGTTGAGAGGTGTTGTCAACCAGAACATTAACGTGGGGAAGCGGGAAGTCATCCTTGGGGCTTGCCCTATTCAGGTCTCTGTAATCCACACACATCCGTACCTTACCATCCTTCTTAGGTACCAGAATGACGTTAGCAACCCACTGCGGATAGGAGGTGACAGCTAGGAACCCAACATTGAACTGTTTCATAACCTATGTTTTGATCTTCTCTGACATTTCAGGTCGCATACGGCAGACCTTTTGCTTAACTAGAGGACAATCTTCTTTAGTTGGCAAACGATGTACCACAATCTCAGTGTCTAAACCAGGCATGTCCTCATATGACCAGGCGAAGATCTCAACATAATCGTGTAACATCTGTATCAATCGTTGTTTGACATTAATCTCCAAATTTGCACCGATCTTGACTTCTTCTCTGTCTACCTCTGTGCCCAAGTTTATCATCTCAACTTGCTCTTCATGAGGCTGTATAGCCCTCTCTTCCTGCTGTAACAGTCTAGCAAGTTCTCCAGGTACCTCACAATCTTCCTCACCTTCTTCCTCGGCTTGGTTGATCGGATTTTCGAAGTTATGACTAGCAATAACAGAATTATTATCAATGGGATCCATAGTGGATATGGATCTGTAGTTTGATATGTGAGTGTGTGTAAGAGCATAGCTATATTGATAAAGTAAAAGGCATAAAAGAAAGATAGAGAGCGCAAAATTTGTATGCAAGAACATCCAATGTTTTATTGATGACATATGATAATGACATATAATAACCCTCACAAATAAACCAGTGTGCCTCGGGTAAGACACAAGGCCATAGATTTTATATTGTTTATTACAAAACCGAAACCCAAGTAAGACAATTACTGCTGAACAAAAGTAATCGGCACAAAATCTTTCGTCGTCCAGTTACTAGGTCCACCGTTGGTAGCAGGGTAGATCCAGCTGTCAATATCAGAATCCCCATTATCAACATCTTTTATGGCGGAGATAACCTCAATAGCATTGATTCCTGAGCCATGCTTGGGCATGGGTGCAGTTATGACGTTGGGAGTCTCAGGGGGGTCGAATTCAATCTCTTTTGCCTCAATCAAATCTTGCACCTTGTTCTTCAAAGCCCAGCAGTTATTGGTATCGTGGCCTGGACTCTCATAATGGTAACCACACCGAGCATTTGGATTGTAACAAGGAGATGTGGTGTTGGGGTTCTTGGGAGCCTCCTTTAAGGTTACCAGATTGGTCTTCAATAATTGTGGCAAGATGTGAGACTGAGTCATGTTTATCCGAGTAAACTGTCTTACCAGCCTTTCTGTCCTCGGTTGATTGCTCCTTTATTGGGTGGGTTCAGACTTAGAAATCATTACAGCCCCTACCATTGGATGGCGCTCGGTTCTGCTATGACCTCTTGGGTTGTAAATAGCATTGACCTCCTTCTTACCCATGAATGGCTTCTTCACTGTACTTGAAGAGGTGTCTTTCTGGATCTTGCCACTTCGGATCCTAGCTTCTACCCTTTCTCCAGTCAATATCAGCTCAGTAAAACCAGCTGAGGAGCTACCAATCAAGTGATTGAAGAATGGACCAGATAGCGTACCAAGAAACATGTCCACCAACTCCCTATCAGACAAAGGGGGTTTGACTCTCCCTGCCAAATCTCCACTTTTGAGCGTAGTCCTTAAAACCTTCTCTTGCACCCATGGACATACTCTAGAGTTGTGTATGGGTAGCAGAAAGGTCAGCGTTATATTGATACTGCTTATATAAAGCAGCAGCCAGATTTTCCCAGTTGCGGACATTGGTTCCCTCTAGCTGATAGAACCACTCAAGCTGAGTCCCGGACAAACTATCTTGAAAGAAATGGACCCACAAGTTCCTATCAGCAGTGTGAAGCTGAATCTTCCTCACATAAGAACGGAGATGAAGCTTGGGACAGGAAACCCCATCATACTTTGCAAATACCGGAGCCTTGAACTTTTGTGGGATGACAACCCCAGATACCAAACCCAGCTCTTCAAAATCCAGCCCTGGTACTCTTTGGATCTCCATTTCATTCAGACGATCCTCTAACTATTTGTATCTATCCTCGGCGGGAGGATATTGTTCATCATTGTAATCAGATTCATCCTCAGAAACGACTAGGGTCTTCCTCCCTTGTTTCACCCTCTTGATTCTCCCCTTCTTTGGATGAAGAGGTCAGATCAATCGGTTTCTTCAACGGTCCCCTAAATCTTCATCTCAGATTCAGGACACCAGTGGTCTTCTTCGCCTTCTTCTTTCTATCTTTCAGAATAAGGGCCTTCAGATTTTCCCGCTCTTTAGCCAAAGTTACGAACATTTGCTGAAATTGGGCATTTTGTGCCTAGAGATCCTTAATACTTTGTTCATAAGTCATTATTGGCTGAAATAAACAGCAAAGACAATGAGAAACCTATTATGAAACCTGTTTATGCAATGTCATGGATGATACGCGTATGCAATGATTTCAAGGATTCTTAAAGGCTCAAATTTTCTTAACCAAAAGAAACACACGTTAATTGTATTAATAAGTTTAAATTGTTACAAAGAGGGCCCTTTAGGCTTAAAATCAAACAAAATAAAACTTAAATAAAAAAGAAAATTAAGTTTCCCATAAGCGCATCCTCTTTGGTGCAATGTAGGCGTTTATATTCCTCTCTTCATGAAGTAGCCTAGTGAGTTCCGGGACTTTCTTCTCGCTGGCGTAGAATTGAGCTTCAAATGTATCCCGCTCCTCCTTAAGTTGAACCAAGGATTTTTTTAATTCCTCATGATCAGTAGGCATGTCAGGATGAAGAACAAGATAAGGAGTGTCTCTTTCAGCAACCGGTTCCATAATCATAGGTAGGATGGCGGGGTAAGGCATCATAAGACTTTGGGCACGGGCTCGTACCCTTTTAAGATAAGGCTCAAGAGGGATGGAATTCTTTTGCCCCAGTGTCTTTCTATCAACCCTATGTACCATTCCCCAAGCTCGCATGAACCTTTTACGGTAACCCTGATGTTGTACCCCAAAATTTGCCCTCTCATTCTTCAAGGTCTCTCTCACAAGGATTTCAAGGTTCAAATTTTCACAAGTGCATTGGATTTTTCCAGTACCAAAATTAAAAAGGAAACTGTCAAAAATGGAGAAAATAGATAAAAATATTATTTTGACAAAAAATTGGCCTTTTGGCCTCTTTTGATCAACATCCTTCGATTGGCCTTTTGGCCTCTTTTGATCAGCCTCCTTCGAATTCAACCTGGACAACATCCTTCGATTGACTCTTGGCCTCTTTCGATTGCTCAAAGTGGCTGCTAGTGTGCCTCTTTCGCCTGGGTGTGTGACTTCTTGTTGCAGATTTCGTTTGTGCATTTTGCTGCCTGCATGCTGGAAATCGAAGGCCATGACCTACTGGCCACACATGCCCCCTGCAAGGAAACCATTTTTGAGTCACCAAGCATACTTCCTGCAAGCCTGCTTCGATTTAGACAAGTTTACTGCCTACAAACATGCTTCGATTGGGAAATATGCTTCCTTCGAGCATGAGCTTTCGACTGGGCAATAGCTTCCAGCATATTAGCTTGTTTCGACCACAAGATTCGACTGAGGCAAAGGCTTCCTTCGAACAGGTGTGCTTCGATCTCATTCTTGCCTTTGGCTCAAAACCAAATCTCGTTTGCCAGGCTGTGTTCCGTCCAGATCTTTACATAGTCAGAAGTTTGCACAAGGGTTTCAAACTTGGTCTGTTGGATACTGCTATTCTGGGTTAAAGGCTACATACTTTTTCTTCAAGAAGAGAGTACTTTATCACAAAAGCAGTTGTCCATCTTATTTTAGTATGAGCACAAGCAATGTCAGAGGCATAAGTCACATCTCCTGCACCCCACTGCTGCTGCTGCCAACAGGCCCCCCCACTTGTACTGTCATGTTACCCATTATTGTTTATAATTCTTTGCAAGGCTGGCTGTTGAAGACATGTTCATTATTTCTCTATAAATAGAGGGATTTTTTACAAAGCTAAGGAGGACTTTTGGGGGCCAGACGAACGAATCTGCAAAATTGATCTCAAACACAACAAAAAAATCTCAAGTTCATCAACACTTGAGAAATCAAAAATATCCAGAATCCAAACACTTGTCCCCTTAGAATCAGTAACATCCTCACACTTGTTCTTCTTTGTTGAATCCAATATCAAGGACGTAACCCCTGGTTTCTCCCTCCGAATCCAGAAGCATTAAAGGAGACCAATCAAAGGCCCAACACACGTTCCAGCCTGAAGCAAGGTAAGTTATTCTTAACTTTGAGCTTTTCGTTTCATGGCATGACATGTAAATATTCTTGTTCGTTCCAAGCATTTACATACTGTTGTTCCTTTCGTTTCCACCCTGTTAACATGTTTCGTTTGGCTTTCTGTTTACCTGAACTAGCTTTAGTTATTAAACTGTTTAAAAGATAAATACTAGCATGGCTACAGGCCATGTTGTCATTTGATGCTTGAAATGAAAGAAACAAGAAATAGGAAATAGGAAACGAAGCTTCTGGCTTCTACCCTCTTTCTCCAGGTCAAACGAAAGGGACAACCAGGAGGAAAACCATGTTGACTTCTAGGCCCAAACGAAAAGCATGCCTTCACTGACTTCCAGCCCCTAATCGAAAGACATTCCCTCACTACTTTCAACCCCCAGTCGAAGGAGGCAGAAAGGCAGATTGCATCTTATACAGGTCCCAGGCCCAGTCGAAAGGCACTCCCAAGCTGGTGCCAGCCTCCAATCGAAGTACATGACCTGACTGGTGCCAAAGCCCAATCGAAGGACAGGACCTCGCCCCTGCCAAGGCCCAATCGAAAGACGTGACTTTGTTGGTGCTAGCCCCAA
Source organism: Vicia faba (assembly GCA_948472305.1). Classification (NCBI taxonomy): domain Eukaryota; kingdom Viridiplantae; phylum Streptophyta; class Magnoliopsida; order Fabales; family Fabaceae; genus Vicia; species Vicia faba. Next base: position 1,130,246,777 of record OX451738.1, on the reverse strand, counting down.
TTGAAGGAGGCCAGCAGAATGCCAATCGAAGGCTGCTAGTCCCAATCGAAGGAGGCCAGCAGAATGCCAATCGAAGGATGCTACTGCCTGGGTCGAAATGCACTCATTTTTTACTTTTATCTAATTTTTTCCTTCATATTTTGTATACCTTTCAATATGGTTGTAATAGTGTAGGATTTATTTTTTGCACTTTTTATTTACCTTATACAAATGCTAGTAATTAGGTGTGTATGATAAGATAAAACCAACAAATAGACCACCAAAAAAAAAAATCAAAGACAAATGCATGCAATCAAACACACATTTGCACACTTACACCTTTAGGGTAATTCCACTTGTTGCCTATCAGAAAATAGTCATGTCCCACGAGCATGGGCGTTTTAGCAAAGACCCTCGATAAAAGATCGTAGTCCCTCGATGACCCTCGATGTTGCCTTCGGTAAACGATCTAGTCCCTAAAACGACATTGCTAAAACGTCCCATATGTTGCCTTCTATGACTATACAAACGTCCCGCGCATGTCCCGTTAACATCCTAACGCAAGGTTGTTCACCAAATACAATGGTGAAACAACACTGTTAAAAGGGTTAAAACATGAGAAAGATCTTTGAGTTAAATAGGGCAGATAGCTCTTAGTTACTTGATCAAACATGCAAAACACACTTGCCATTTTCAAACACATCTCACAAACACACTTTTGAACTATTTTCGAAACAAACACTTTGTTGGCGTTCTTATAGAAACGAGAATCATTACGAAGTTCCATTTTCAAAATACTTTCAAAAACACACACCACAAGCACATTCAAACAAAAGCAAGTGATCTAAAACAAGTAACTAAGAGCCCATGAATAACCATGGATGAAAAGGGTGATAGCACCTTCCCTTTTCATAATCTACCCCCCTAACCCACGAAAACAATCTCAAAGGTCTTTCCTGTGCTTTTTGACCTTTCCTTAGGATAAAATAAAAAGTCGGTGGCGACTCTTGCTAAGCCGAAACATTTGCGAACACAAACGCAAAAACACAAGTCAGTTCTCCCACCGTATCACAGAACTGGTGACTCTGCTGGGGATCATTCTAAAAGTGGGGTTACCTTAGGGTTTTAGATCACCTTTACATACTTGCTTTGATTGCTTTACTTTTTGGGTTCCTTGTTTGGGTTTGTTTAATCCTACACCCGGATTTGGGGGCACCTTTTTAGGTAAATAGCAATAAACTGTGAGGGAACTGTGTGGGGTATACCGATATGGTTGAAGCAGTAGCTATGTTAGTGTGACATATTTGTGGGTACCGGTAGCCCTTGAGTAGTCAAGGAGAATACGAGGCCGCTGAGCGATGTCAGGAAACACTAACGAACTCTTAGAACCTTACTTGACCATCTTGGCCTTTTTAGGGGTAGTGAGATGACCGACTTTGGTGCAGTCCGAAGTTGGTAGATACTCGATACTACACTCATTGAGGATTGTTTTCTTGGGATATTTTGGTCGCCAGTTAAGTGGCTAAACCAAAACAATGAACATAGAAAATAATCCAGTGATTTTGAGCTCCTTAGAACCCGGTTTCTATTTTAGGACAGGTTGAGCCAACTAACTTCAAGAGGGTACTTACCTACAAACCCCATGCAAGCCTAAACCTAAGGACTTGTTTGATTTGTGTGAATATGATTACCTGTATATACACTTGCTTACATGTACATAACCTCATAACATCATACCATAGCATTTTCAATAACCATTTCAAGGATCTCGAGGGTCTTTTGATGCAGGGTCACGTTGAACCAGACATCTACCAAAAGGCAAGAGGGTTTTCCTCTAAACAAACGTCGTCAAAGATCAAGTGCAACAACTTGAATCAGGGGCTATGACCCACTTGACATGGCGAGCTTGATTCTCGTGGAAAGATATCCATCGATACAAAGTTCTCCAATCAAAGATGTTGATCAAAGTTCAACTTCTAATATTTTCTTGTGTTTACCCCGAGAGATCCTTGAAAACATGCATCCACATATCATGCATCATATCATGACAGGTTTTTCCCATACAGGTCTCCTTATCTTCCTACTGTTTATTTCAGTAAGATGGATATGGAAAAAATGGTGAAAGATCTCTAGGATCAAAATGCTCAACTCCGAGAAATGTTCTTGAACCTATACAAGGGGCAAGAAGAAGTGAAAGCTCTCCTCACTAAGGGCATGATCATGGGGAATCCCGAGGAAAACAAAGATGACCAGTTGGAAAGGCTACAAACTGAGATATCCATAATGAAGGGGAAACTGATGAGCCAGATAGCTCTTATCCAAAATCTGGCACAAGGACAAGAGGAGCTGAGGGTTCTCATCAACAAGCTTCGTCAAGATGGATGTAACCAAATGGGGCAAACGTCTAGAATTGGGGATCAAGTCATCATTCAGCCCCCATGATACAAGAAGCCGGTTTAAGGGAGAGAAGACCTTCTCACTTTGCTTCCACATCACGAGCCCAACAACAACTTCATCAACATTAACCGGAAAATCAACAAAGGCAAAGCGAGCCCAAAAGACAGTTTACCAACATCAACATACCACTGTCCCAAGCTTTGCAACACATGCTGAGGATGAATCTGATTACACCAATAAGACCTCATCCAAATCCCAAAACTTTTTCTCCCAGCTACAATCCAGATGCCAGGTGTGTCTATCATTCCGATAGTCCTGGACATGATACAAACGATTGTTGGGCGTTGAAGTACAAGATTCAAAACCTGATCGACGAAGGAATGTTGGAGTTCACACAAGATGGCCAGACTGAATTCTTCTGTCGTCCCTCAAAGGTTCATCACCTAAAGTGACAAGTTCAGACAAAGAGGCTTCTGTTCATTTTGAATTTTCAAGTTGTAATCTCTTTGTTATTCAAACAATTATCTATTAATGTCAAACTCTGTTTCATTAATGCATTGCATATGTTTGTCTTGATTTGATCCACTCATTTTCATTACATTTTAAACTATGCTTTTTACCTTCTTTATGACATTTAACTCTTGCTAAAAGTTACAAGCCTTTAGAGGGAGGATGACGAAACAATGCCATAATCTCATACAGTATGCTTTTGGACAGATCTTGCTGACGATGTACAGGCATTTCTTTCAAATCCTAAACACTGGAGTTATAAGGAAGATAATCCCTAGTCAACCCCTTCGAGCCAAAGAAGTAGGAGTTTTCTGTTTTAAACACAAATTGAAACCTTTAATCAAAACCTGGGGCAGGGTAGTCTCTCAGTTAATTCAAATACGCATTGAAGTAGCAAACTCTCAGTTCGTAATACAACGAAATACATCAAAAGCATTCCTCTGGAATCAAAAGACAGTGGTGGTTCCTTATCTCATAGGCAGACAATCTCTCAAAAGAGAAAATCCCACTGAGTCAAAACCTATAAAGGAGGCTTAAGAAAGCTGGGGCATCCCGCTGACTGTAATCTCGAAAACAGGAACAGTTAGGCAAAAGTTAGGGATAACAAATCAAAAGAACGAGGTTGCTACAAATCCTCAACAACATGAAAAATGTTGCAAAAAATGATGACTTCCTTCCAAAATCCAACTTGTGTGAACCATCACCAAAACGTCGTTCCAAATTCGAATAGAGTTCGACGCACAATTAACTGAGTTTAGGATTGAAGAACATCACGAAGAGTGGGTGGGTACAAATATACTTTGAGCCTTTATCCTTCGTTTCTTAAACCGTGAACCAAGCCACGTTACAACCCTTCAAAAGTCCTAATTTAAGCATGGGTTAGTTCGAAAACATACTGTTACAAAAGGTATCCTGACTCCTGTAGGGCTTTGCCCTAAATCTTGTGTGTTGAATTTGTCTTATAAAAAGTTTTCTGCTAAAAACGCATTTTTCAAAACTTCGAGACAAACATAAACTTTGCATTACTTGAATATCATTGTTTGCATATGGCTATTTGTTTGACAGCGGAGAAATTCACACAATGAATATCCAGTGAACAAAAGCTCTCTCAGTGAACAAAATCAATTCAAAAAGGGATGAAACTTCCAACGACAAATCTCCTATAAACAAGGGGGCATGACATGTCACTATCCAGCACACCTGGGCAGTCCAGTCAAGATTCCAGGAAATCTCTCAAAGAAGTGTGGAGTAACCAGGGGCAAGTCTCCATCTTCGTCACTTGGGGCATTAAACGTCAAATCTCAGTGAAGGGATACGTACAATCAAACATTTTCTGGAAATGCCACAAACATTCGCTACTAGGGGCATTGACAAATCTCCCCAAAATCCTTCTCATAGAATGATTCCCCAGCAAGAGTATAATCTCTGACCCCCTTTTCCCAGCTGAATCAACCTCAAGAATCCTCGAGGACTTCCCCCAACGAAGATGTCACCTCTCTAGCGGACTGACGACAGGGTTTATTTCCCCAACAACACCAGGATTCCCCAGCTTGAGGTAGCCTTTCCTACTACTACAAATCAAAGGACGACAACTCCTCTTCCCTAGTAGACTACTCTACAATCCCCAGTAAGTTACTGCGAAACCTGGACCCGACCAGATATCAGTTTAACTTCGACTCCCCAGTAGAGCAACGGACGACTAAGACTCCTAAACTCTTTTCCCAAGCAAAAATAAACATACTCCCCACAGAGTTTTCAACTTCCCCCAGCAGAGTTCATCATCAAAATCCCCAACAGAGCTTATAAACGGAATCCCCAGCGGAGTTTATCATTAAAATCTCAGCAAATTATCTCTTCCCCACAGAGTAATTCCCCGCAAAGTAATCTCTTCACCAGTTTAATCCCCAACGGAGTCATCCTCTCCTACAGGTTTATTCTTGCAATCATCTTCGTTCATCATCCCCAGTGGAAACGAAGAATTCAACCCTACTCTCCAGCAGCCGTTCGGGATTTATTTTCCCCAACTAAAACATCACATTTCCATACATCATGATACATACATATACGCATCATACCATACAATCTCATTTATGTTGAGAACATCATTGCTTGATCCATATCATGCATTACATATGACTGACCTTTACTTTTCAGGAAAGATGCAGTTAAGTTCTCAATTATGTCAATGGAGACAAAATCAATTAAATTGATTCCTAAAGATTTTTCTGAGGCGAAGCCAGTCAATGGAGACAAGATCAGTTAAATCGATTCCTAAATATTTTTCTGAGGCGAAGCCAATTAATGAAGACAAAATCTGTTAAATCGATTCCTAAAGATTTTTCTGAGGCAAAGCAGTCAATGGAGACAAAATCAGTTAAATCGATTCCTAAAGATTTTTCTAAGGCGAAGCCAGTCAATGGAGACAAAATCAGTTAAATCGATTCCTAAAGATTTTTCGTAGGCGAAGCCAGTCAATGGAGACAAAGTCAGTTAAATCGATTCTTAAAGATTTTTCTAAGGCGAAGCCAGTCAATGAAGACAAAATCAGTTAAATCGATTCCTAAAGATTTTTCTGAGGCGAAGCAGTCAATGGAGACAAGATCAGTTAAATCGATTCCTAAAGCTTTTTTTGAGGCGAAGTCAGTCAATGGAGACAAAATCAGTTAAATCGATTCCTAAAGATTTTTCTAAGGCGAAGCCAGTCAATGGAGACAAAATCAGTTAAATCGATTCCTAAAGATTTTTCTAAGGCGAAGCCAGTCAATGGAGACAAAATCAGTTAAATCGATTCCTAAAGATTTTTCTTAGGCGAAGCCAGTCAATGGAGACAAAATCAGTTAAATCGATTCCTAAAGATTTTTCTGAGGCGAAGCCAGTCAATGGAGACAAAATCAGTTAAATCGATTCCTAAAGATTTTTCTGAAGCAAAGCCAGTCAATGGAGAAAAAATCAGTTAAATCGATTCCCAAAGATTTTTCTGAGACAAAACCCGTCAATAGAGACAACCTGTCAATAGAGACATCCCGTCAATAGAGACAACCCGTCAACGAAGACAAAACCACCTACCAACAATCTCCAAATGGCATTTGTAAGCCCATTCTCGACATCATAATACCTGAAACCAGCCAGGACAACTATCTACTCGACCAGCTCAAATAATTCAACAATCATCTCCAGATGGCATCTTTAAGCCCATCTCCAACAACTATCCATCATCTCTCCAAATGGCATATATAAGCCCATTCCCGATATCACAATGCCGATACTACACCATGCGAGTGCAAATTTTTGGGCACTCTAGTGTTCAATTATCTTCCACCTTTGGATCACGAAAGGCTCGAAAGCCAATCTATATCCTCAGGTTTAAGAAAATTGAACAGGGGCAACTGTTATACCCCAAAATTTGCCCTCTCATTCTTCAAGGTCTCTCTCACAAGGATTTCAAGGTTCAAATTTGCACAAATGCATTGGATTTTTCCAGTACCAAAATTAAAAAGGAAACTGTCAAAAATGAAGAAAACAGATAAAAATATTATTTTGACAAAAAAATTGGAGAAATACAAGTGTTTCAGCCCTTTCGATTGGCCTTTAGGCCTCTTTCGATCATCATCCTTCGATTGGCCTTTTGGCCTCTTTCGATCAGCCTCCTTCAAATTCAACCTGGACAACATCCTTCGATTGACTCTTGGCCTCTTTCGATTGCTCAAAGTGGCTGCTAGCGTGCCTCTTTCGCCTGGGCGTGTGACTTCTTGTTGTAGATTTCGTTTGTGTCTTTTGCTTCCTGCATGCTGGCAATCGAAGGCCATGACCTACTGGCCACACATGCCCCCTGCAAGGAAACCCTTTTCGATTCACCAAGCGTACTGCCTGCAAGCCTGCTTCGATTTAGACAAGTTTACTGCCTGCAAACATGCTTCGATTGGGAAATATGCTTCCTTCGAGCATGAGCTTTCGACTGGGAAATAGCTTCCTTCATATTAGCTTGTTTCAACCACAAGCTTCGACTGAGGCAAAGGCTTCCTTCGAACAGGTGTGCTTCGATCTCATTCTTTCCTTTGGCTCAAAACCAAATCTCGTTTGCCAGGCTGTGTTGCGTCCAGATCTTTACATAGTCAGAAGTTTGCACAAGGGTTTCAAACATGGTCTGTTGGATACGGCTATTCTGGGTTAAAGGCTACATACTTTTTCTTCAAGCAGAGAGTACTTTATCACAAAAGCAGCTGTCCATCTGATTTCAGTCTGAGCACAAGCAATGTCAGAGGCATAAGTCACATCTCCTGCACCCCACTGCTGCTGCTGCCAACAGGCCCCCCCACTTGTACTGTCACGTTACCCATTATTTATTTATAATTCTTTGCAAGGTTGGCTGTTGAAGACATGTTCATTATTTCTCTATAAATAGAGAGATTTTTTACAAAGCTAAGGAGGACTTTTGGGGGCTAGACGAACGAATCTGCAAAATTATTCTCAAACACAACAAAAAAATCTCAAGTTCATCAACATTTGAGAAATCAAAAATATCCAGAATCCAAACACTTGTCCCCTTAGAATCAGAAACATCCATACACCTTGTTACTATTATAATCCAGTAGGAAGAACCTCACACTTGTTCTTCTTTGTTGAATCCAATATCAAGGACGTAACCCCAGGTTTCTCCCTCCGAATCCAGAAGCATTCAAGGAGACCAATCAAAGGCCCAACACACGTTCCAGCCTGAAGCAAGGTAAGTTATTCTTACCTTTGAGCTTTTCGTTTCATGGCATGACATGTAAATATTCTTGTTCGTTCCAAGCATGTACATACTATTGTTCCTTTCGTTTCCACCCTGTTAACATGTTTCGTTTGGCTTTCTGTTTACCTGAACTAGCTTTAGTTATTAAACTGTTTGAAAGATAAATACTAGCATGGCCTCAGGCCATGTTGTCATTTGATGCTTGAAATGAAAGAAACAGGAAACAGGAAATCGGAAACGAAGCTTCTGGCTTCTACCCTCTTTCTCCAGGTCAAACGAAAGGGACAACTAGGAGGAAAACCATGTTGACTTCTAGGCCCAAACGAAAAGCATGCCTTCACTGACTTCCAGCCCCTAATCGAAAGACATTCCCTCACTACTTTCAACCCCTAGTCGAAGGAGGCAGAAAGGCAGATTGCATCTTATACAGGTCCCAGGCCCAGTCGAAAGGCACTCCCATGCTGGTGCCAGCCTCCAATCGAAGTACATGACCTGACTGGTGCCAAAGCCCAATCGAAGGACAAGACCTCGCCCCTACCAAGGCCCAATCGAAAGACGTGACTTTGTTGGTGCTAGCCCCAATCAAAGGAGGCCAGCAGAATGCCAATCGAAGGCTGCTAGTCCCAATCGAAGGAGGCCAACAGAATGCCAATCGAAGGATGCTACTGCCTGGGTCGAAATGCACTCATTTTTTAGTTTTATCTTATTTTTTCCTTCATATTTTTTATGCCTTTCAATATGGTTGTAATAGTGTAGGATTTATTTTTTGTACTTTTTATTTACCTTGTACAAATGCTAGTAATTAGGTGTGTATGATAAGATAAAACCAACAAATAGACCACCAAAAAAAAAATCAAAGACAAATGCATGCAATCAAACACACATTTGCACACTTACACCTTTAGGGTAATTCCACTTGTTGCCTATCGGAAAATAGTCATGTCCCACGAGCATGGGCGTTTTAGCAAAGACCCTCGATAAAAGATCGGAGTCCCTCGATGACCCTCGATGTTGCCTTCGGTAAACGATCTAGTCCCTAAAACGACATTGCTAAAACGCCCCATATGTTGCCTTCTATGACTATACAAACGTCCTGCGCCTGTCCCGTTAACATCCTAACGCAAGGTTGTTCACCAAATACAATGGTGAAACAACACTGTTAAAAGGGTTAAAACATGAGAAAGATCTTTGAGTAAAATAGGGCAGATAGCTCTTAGTTACTTGATCAAACTTATAAAACACACTTGCCATTTTCAAACACATCTCACAAACACACTTTTGAACTATTTTCGAAACAAACACTTTGTTGGCGTTCTTATAGAAACGAGAATCATTACGAAGTTCCATTTTCAAAATACTTTCAAAAACACACACCACAAGCACATCCAAACAAAAGCAAGTGATCTAAAACAAGTAACTAAGAGCCCATTGATAACCATGGATGAAAAGGGTGCTAACACCTTCCCTTTTCATAATCTACCCCCCGAACCCACGAAAACAATCTCAAAGGTCTTTCCTGTGCTTTTTGACCTTTCCTTAGGATAAAATAAAAAGTCGGTGGCGACTCTTGCTAAACCGAAACATTTGCAAACACAAATGCAAAAACACAAGTCAGTTCTCCCACCGTATCACACCTGAGCATCATTCTCGTAGTTTAAGACGATTCCTTGGATAAGTGTATCATGAGGACCATCCCTTCTCGCATATCCAAACTGTCGCAGTTCCAAACAAGGATTGTAGGTGATTCCTCCCCTATTTTCTTTCAGTAAAGGGAGAGCTTTTAGGAACCCTTGATACCAATTCCTTAAGCTGAGGAGGTACCTTTACCAGACTAACTTGGATAGTGAATCTGCGGGCAAGGGCCGTGTCCTATAAAACAAGACAAAAGTAAACCCTAAGAATCCTTGAAATGGTTAGTATGATATACTATGTTATGATATCATGATTATGCTCAGATATAGAAGATATAGAAAACACAAGCAAATCACACAGAGACCTTAGGTTTAAGGTTTGCATGAATTTTAAGGTATACCCTCTTGAAGTTGAATTGGTTCAACCTGTCCTAAATATAGTAACTGGGTTCTAAGGGATCTCAATATCACCGATATTTCACCCAAATTTCGTTCCGATAGACAATTGACTTGCCACCAAACAAACATCAAGAGTCAAACCTCAATGAGTGTAGCATCGAGTATCAATCGGCTTTGCGTTTACACCAAAGACGGCTATCTCACTACGTCCTAAAAGCCAAGTTGGTCAATTAAGGTGCTAAGGTTAGTTGATGCTTTATGATACCACACAGCGGCCTCGTATTCTCCTTGATTACTCAAGGGCTACCGATACACGCCAAAGTATCGCATCAATGTAGCTATTGTTTCAACCGTGTCGGTATACCCCACACAGCTCCCTCACAGTTTATTGCTACTTACCTAAAAGGAATTCCCCGATCCAGGTTTAGGATCCAAACAACCCAAACAAATACCCTTAAAATTAAATCAAACAAGACAAGTCAAAGAAGCAATTAAGACTTACCTAGATCCTGAGGTAAACCCCACTTTTTATATCTATATTCCCCAGCAGAGTCGCCAGTTCTGTGATATGGTGGCAGAACTGATTGTTTTTGTTACTAATGGTTTTGCGTTTTTTGTTCGTAAATGTCGCGGTAAGCAAGAGTTGCCACCATCTTTTATTTTATCCAACAAAGTAAAAGGGAAAAAGAACAGAAAAAACATTTTTCGAGATGTTTCTGAGTACGGGGGTGTAAATTATAGAATGGGAAGGTGTTATCACGCTTTATATCCATGGTTTTCCACGAGCTCTTAGGTACTTGCTCATTCTTAAATTGCTTTTGTGTATTTGTGTGCTTTTAACAAGTTTTGAAATTGCCTTAGTGTGGCGTTCCACTTTATGGTAAACCTTGTATCAGTCCTCAAGGGTGTGATAAAGTGTTTTTGAAAACATTGTTTGAAAAGTTTTTTTGAAAGTGTATGGTGTGAAAATTATTTTGAGCAAGCACCTAAAAGTTTCTACCTACTCGAAAAAGACTGTTCGTTTTTTCTTATTTCCTTTAGACAGTGCTAACCTACTATTAAGGAGTAGGTAGCTCCATCATTGGAGTTTAAGGGACAATCGAAAGGGACAATTGCGATCACTAAAGTAATGGTTAGGAAACCTTAGTAGTTACCCTAGAGTCCTAAATTTATTTCCGAGGCAACATTCGAATGGGTCATCTTTGATCTTTTGGGACTAGAGGGCAACCACTAAAACTCCTTATACTTCATGACCGTTTATCGAAGGCAACCGAAGTGGGGCAAACCCTAGGAGTGAGCATGTGCAAGTGTTTGTTTTTCAATCATTAATCTTTGGACATTTAGGGTTTTCTACCGTTTTAAACGTTGATCTTTTGCATACAATCCTATTATCAATCATCTAACAGTTTATAATGACGGAAAGTAAAAGTGTGAGAAGTTTAAACCTAGCTATTACAAGGCCTTGAGGAGGGGGATTACATAATCAAAACTTGGGGAAAATAGTAAATTAAAATAATAATAAACCTAAGTTAAAAGCTATTACAAACTCGAAGCAATTACATTAATTGGAAAAATAAATAAATGTGTGCGAGAGTAAGTTAAATGGGGAATTAAAGTTAAATTCAAAGACATTTAATTAGTGAATAAAGAAAAATATTTTTTGGATTTTTTGAGAAAGTGATTAATTTTACAAATTAACCTAATTTCTAATTAATTTTAATTATGAAAAAGGAATTTAAGTTATCCAAATTAACCTAATTAATTAATGGAATTAAATATTTTATGAAAAAAATCTAATTCTAATGTTTTTGTGATTTTTGTGATTTTTTGATTTAATTAAAAAAACAATGATTTTTTTGAAAAATAATTAAAACCAAAAAATAAATAAATAAATTAAAAAGAAATAAAATGGGCATGGTCTGAAATAGCAAACTGGGGGTGTATGGTTGAAATTTTCCAGGCCCAGAATAGTTGGCCCATTTGCGCTGGATCCAGTGTGGTTCACCTTCAGGGAGTGCACCATGGATCTTCAATTCTGGAGCATTGGATCTACTTTGAGATGATCCAAAGGGTGGGATCTGAGGACACATGGCGGATGCTTGGCTAGGAGATGCGTTGGATCTGTAAGGAAATATCAAGAAAAATACAAAAACACACGCCTGGGATCAAACCCAGGATGTTTTCCTTACACGTTCATTCCTTGACCATCTGCGCTAGAGAGCTTATTCGTTAATATAACAAAACAAATAAAACATAAGTTAAACAAAGCAGTATGTCCCAAAAAACACGTGTGATTCAAATCTCCCAATGGGAGTCCTCCACCTAATTGTCTTCTTCCCAGGACTGTGGTTTTTGGTACTGGGCTTTTACCTACAGACGGATTCGTCACTATAGGTTATAGTGACAGTTCTTGTGCGTGGCTACAAACCTGTAAACATCAAAAATGCAATATAAGCAACATAAATATCAACCAAGGGCATGGTTCCACTTGAAACTAATCCATGAACGTGATGGCACCATTAATTTGGCCCAATTTCGCCTGTGTACAGAGTTCCCAATTTGGGACCTCAAAACCCTAGCAATGGCGTATCATACATCCTTTATCTAAACACGAATTCAACTATACAGAAAGCTTGCACACATTCATATGAACAAGAATACGTGGTCAAAACAAGTTTATGATACATGAATCATTGAATTCGAATTTGAGAAAAAGAAAGCAAACCGTGGGCGTGGATGGTGCGATTCTGGAAGCTTTAATGCTGGGAAACGATTGGAAAGGCCTCTGGGAGTACCAAGGAATGTATTGCAATCTTCAAATCCCCTTGAGGAGTGCTGCAATATGGAATCTGAGTTGAGTTTTTTTCTTGAATTTTTGGAAGCTTGATCTGAGTTTTCTTGAGGCAGGCTGCGCATAAAACTCCTTTTTTAGGGTTCACAATACTTGTGTATACGTACTGAATCAAATTAGGGAAATATAATTGGAAAGAATCAAGGATATAATAGTCTTGAATTTTGATTCCAATCTTTCCAAATTTGAATATTTTCTCTTGTTTTGGAGCTTGCATGATTTTGGCTATAGACAGCTTGCATGATTTATAATTCAATGCAAAACAAATCTCATTCCATTGATTTGATTTAGTTTTTGATTTAATTTTATTTTATTTGAATTTTAAATAAATAAAATCAAAATAAATTAAATAAATAATTGAATAAGGAGTGGAGGGTCCCATAGGTCGTGGACCATGCTAGGAGTGAGATTCAATCTTGAAAAGATGGGCCCATGTGGAAAAAATGCAATTTTGGGTATTGTTGACTTTGTGCAAATTTCAAAAAATGGCCAACTTTGACAATGCATATCCCTCTCAATTTTGACCCTAAGAGGGTGTTTTTGGACTTTTTAGAAAGCTTAGGATGTCCTCTTAACAAAACTTTTGTTTTCATCTCAATTAGATCTTCCATGTTCATGTAAGGAGCTTTGACCCAAACGGTGTTTTTGTTGACTTTTTGAAATGACCTATAATGTATAGATTTATATCTTTTGATGAGTACATTTTTTGAACTTGAGGGCTGAAGATGAGTTGTAGGGAATTGGATTCTCTTCAAAATGAGCCTTGGATGAGAAATTTTTAATAAAGTATGAGAAAGTTATGCATGGTCAAAGTTTAGTTGAATTTTCCTATAGAAACCATAATTTAGCAACTTTTGAGTTTTGATGAATTAGGAGCATTCCTTGAGGAATCATGATCAACCCCTAATCAAATTATGGATATCACTTAAAAATGTTGATGTTGACCAAAAATCTTGAAGTTTGACTATATGTGGGTCAAAGTTGACTTTTGACCTAGTACAGTTGATTTTCAGGCATTTGAGCAGTTGACTGAGCAAACTTCTTGTGCAAGGAATGAAACTTGGCATGGATGATCTTGAGGACATATTAGGGAAATGGAAACCATTTAGAACCCTTGGGACTAAAACATATTGATGAGGAGTGAAACCCTAGTTTGAGGCTCATTGTCTTAGGAGGAGGATTTGTCTGGTTAATCCTTAGTCAACTTAAGTAATTGAGCACCTCTAGGAGTATGTCTTTTGAGTAAAATGAGAGGGAAAATTTTTGGGTGCAACAGTGTTCTTAGCCAACAAAGATATTCCAGTGATAAAAGTGGACTTGGATATTCAAAGTTTTCAAAACCAAGTTCTAATAAAACTATCTTTGTTAAGGCTAGTGATCAATCATCCAAAGAGAAAGTGAACAAACCTAAAGTGGTTCATCATTATCCTAAAAAGAAAAAAAATTCCTAAGAATAAATCTTATCCTTCTAGATATAGAAGTAACTTTGAACCTACTTGTTTTTATTGTGGTATTAAAGGCCACACACCTAATGCTTACTATGTTAGAAACTTTAGTGTGGCAAGTGGGCATTATGTGTGGGTAAAGAAATGTACTAATTATGAAGGACACAAAGCAACTTGGGTACCTAATAGAACCTAATTTGTTTTGTAGGTATGCTTGAAGACCATATGCAATCTATGGTATCTTGATAGTGGTTGTTCAAAGCATATGACGAGAGACACAGACCAATTTTCAAATATAGTGCTAAAGGCCAAGGGTTTTATAACTTATGGAGACAACAATAAGGGAAGAATTCTTGGCAAAGGAAAAGTTGGTGCTCCATATTTCACATCCATTAAAGATGCTCTTTATGTTAAATGACTAAAGCACAATCTTCTTAGTATTAGCCAACTTTGTGACAAAGGCTTCAAGATCAAGTTCACCAAAGATGAATACTTGATAGAAGACGACGTCACACATGAGGTTATACTTAAAGGTAAAAAAATTGATAATATATTTATGATTTCCCTTGATGATCCATCTTTGAAGGTAAAATGTCTCATGGCGGACAACGATGATTCATGGCTTTGGCACAAAAGAATTGCTCATATTCACATGGAACACTTGAATAAACTAATCAAGCATGATCTTGTCATTGGGTTGCCTAAGAGAAATTTTGTCAAAGATAGACTTTGTGATGCATGTCAAAAATGGAAACAAACAAAATTAACTTTCAAATCTAAGAATGTGGTGTCTACTACAAGGCCACTACAATTATTGCATAGCGACTTATTTGGTCCATCAAGAACAAGAAGTTTAATAGGTAATGTATATGCTTTGGGTATTGTTGACAATTTCTCTAGATATACTTGGACATTCTTTTTAGTGCAGAAAAGTGATACATTCAAGGCTTTCAAGAAGTATGCAAAACAAATTCAAAATGAGAAGTCTTTAACAATTGCCTCCATAAGAAGTGATCATGGCGGAGAATTTCAAAATGCTCTCTTTGAAGAATTTTATGGAGAACATGGAATCTCTCACAACTTCTCGGCACCATGGACTCCTCAACAAAATGGAGTGGTGGAAAGAAATAATAGATCTCTTGCAGAACTTGCAAGAACAATGCTTAGAGATTCAAATCTTCCAAAATATTTTTGGGCAGACGCGGTAAGCACGGCCGAAGCAGAATATATTGCAGCGGGTAGTAGTTGTTCACAAATTTTATGGCTCAAGCAACAACTTCGTGACTACGGACTCGATCTAGGATGCATTCCTATACGGTGCGACAATACAAGTTCAATAAATATTACAAAGAATCTATTCATGCACTCAAGAACCAAACACATCGACATACAACATCATTTTATTCGTGATCATGTAACTAAAGGAGATATTGAAGTCACATTTGTAGATACTCATAATCAACTTTCCGATATCTTCACAAAACCCTTGGCAAGAGATCAGTTTTACAAAATTCGACGAGAACTTGGTATTTTCGATTAACATGACGTCTAAGGTGCATTATATCCTTTCTTAATGCTTTCAAAATGATATTCATTTTTATATGTGAAAAATTCATGTTTAAGAATTGTTTAAATTCAAGAAAAATGTGTTTTTGGTCATTTTTGGTTGATGCAATTCATTGCACCATTGTCTAAATTGATTGCTCACTGTATGTTTTTATTTTCTGACCTTTATGTTTCAATGCAAATCGATTTCACCATAGTGAAAATCGATTGCACGTTGTTCATTTCAATTTTCTGTTGTTTTTTATTACTGTGCAAATCGATTGCATCTGTGTGCAAATCGATTGCACCTGTTGTAATTTAACTTTACGGCATGTTTTAATGTTGGTCGGAATTCCTACCCTCTCCTATTCCCAATATCACATCCATTATTGACCAATTAAATAACTTTGAATACATTAAACCCCACTCATAACTCTCTACTCACAAATCATATCCTATAACACAGCCTTCTTTCCAAATTCATCTCCTCACATATCCTCTTCTCAAAACCTCAAAATTATTGTGACATATTCAAACATACCAAACACTAATTTTTTTATAAAAAAATCACCTTCCTCATGGCATCCAGACAAAAGAGAAAATTGTCAGCTCAAGAGAAAGGGGATAAATTTGTATTTTCAATGGAAAATTGTCTCAAGACCAAAATATGGTATGTTATCATCCTTTCCTAAAGAATGCTTTACATTTCAAAATGATTTAGCATCCTATGATTTGGAACCAATCATTTCGTCATATGGATACTATTACTCGGATTTGGTGTGGACATTCTTCAGCAACTTGGCAACTTATAAAGGAAAGTTTGTCACATATGTTTTGGGTACAAGAATTTCCCTAACCCCTGAAATTCTTAGAGGTATCTTAAACATTCCTTATACCGGGAGCACTCTTTATGACCTAGAAGTTGAAGATTGGAATGACTACAACAAGAAGAATTCTTACTACAGTATCGGAAGGTTAAATGAAGCATAAGTCTGTGCAAAAAAGGATTCGATGTCTAGGAGGTGTTGTTCCCTCAAGAGACTCTTGGAGTGCAGGTAATTTTCATATTGATGATAGGTTGTTTCACTATTTTATGGTATACATCATGTTTCCACGGGCTGGAAATCACTGCATTGTGACAGATCTTGAGATGCAACTATTGTATGCTAGAAAAATAGGAATAAGTGTCAATTGGGCTCGTCTTATCATGACTCATATGCTGAGGTTTGATGCAAAATCAAAATTCCTGCGATATGCTTATTTAATTACTCTTATTATTGAGCATTTTGGAATTGACGTTGATGGTTTTGAAAAAGTTGAAATGGATGCAAATCTGCATAAGATTTCAATCAAAAATGTTGATTCGAGAATGAGTGTTCATTACAATCCGGAATTGAAAACTATAACGTACATTGGTGAAGATGTGGTTGGTAATGAAGGAAACGATCAAGAAGATGAAGGTGGTGAAGTTGTACCTCCTCCACCTGCTCCTGTTGGTCCAAGTAATCAAGAAGTAATTAACTTCATGACTCAATAGTTTTCTACACTCAACACCAACATCAACAACCAATGGAATGCTATCAATGACTCCACAACAACCCGGATCAATGATTTTTGCACATATGTAAATCAACAGTTTTCTTACCCTTACTCTCATCTACACATACCTCCATATGATCCCAACAAACCAGCTGTCCCTCCTCCACAATATACCGGTCCTCCACTTCAACAACAATTTCCCAATCAAGGACCATTTTTCTATAACAACCCCGACATGAACCAACCATGAATTCTGTCCATTTACTGTTATTTTTTATTGTGTTTGTCATTATGTCTTTGTTTTCTCTTGTGACTATTTTTTGTTTATTGAACATTATTGTTTAAATTTGCAATATTATTACATATATATTGTCCATCTTTTATGCATCTTTCCATTCTTTTTGATTTTGACAAAGGGGGAGAAGGATGTCACACTTTATGCTTGTGTATTTCCTTGTCTTAAACTTTTAAGGTACAAAGAATCCTTCAAGATGAGAAAATCCAAATGATTACAAATCTTCTCATACAAAGGGAGAGTTATACACCTTAGGGGGAGAAGTCTCTTTCCGGATATAATAAAGCTTCAAGAAAGATTGTTTGTCATCATCAAAAAGGGGGAGAATGTAATATCAAGCCTCTCAATGAACTTTGTTTTGATGAAGACAAACCATAATGGCAAGAAGGCAAAGATGTTGATCAAGCTAAAGCATTAATGGATAAAATTCTTTGGTTCAAGATCTTGTAAAATTTCATAAGGTATAATAACAATTCTTGCTATGAACTTAAGTCTTAGATGCTCAATGATCAAAAGAAGTTTTTAAACTTGTCCAAACTTTTTCTCAAGTTTTCTAAGCAAAAACTCCATTTTTATATTTGTGCAGTCGATTTACATATTGATGCAATCGATTAAATGACTTACATTTTCAACTGTTTTGCTTATGTTTCTTAGTGAAATCGATTTATACATGAATGCAATCTATCGCTCTCTGGTTAAAAATGATAATGTTTTAAAGTGCAATCGATTTGCATGTTTGTGCAATCGATTGCTCACTGAAAATATTTGAAATTTCTGGCTGTTAAAACCCGTGAAATCGATTTGCATCAAGGATGCAATCGATTGCTCGCTGAATGTTTTTGAAAATAAGCAGCTTTGAACATACCTTTTCATAACACCATTTCATGGAATCTTTTCACTTAATCTTGGCAATTGTTCATGATTAATTTACATAAACTTATGCTATTTCAAAGAGGTGCTATGAACATATAAATATTGATATTTCAAAATCAAAAACAACCTCTTCCAATCAATATTTTTCTGAATTTTCAAATATTCAACTCAAGTCTTTTTCACTTTCATTCAAAAAGTTTTATGCATATTTTCATATCTTGTATAACATAAAACTTTGAGCTATCTAAGTCTTGAGTCATTGTATATCATTGTTATTGGAAGAGAAGATCAAGTTATTGATAAAATCACTCAAAATGATTATTTCTCTACAAACTCACTCAATCAAAATATTGTTGTACACTTTCTTATTTTTCAGGATTGTTGGAAATAAGATTAGTGGTTTTTATTTTCCGGGATTGTTGGAAACAAGAAAGGTCACCTTGAGAGGATTGTTCTCATTATTGACATAGTGAAAATCCAAGAGGATTGTTCTTGGTCCAAGAGGATTGTTCTTGGTTTTGGTAGTTCTTGTTTAAGTTTGCCAACTATAAAGAAATCTCTTTCATGTTGAAAGGTGACTGGAGTACTCTCGGACTGTGAGGGGAACCAGGATATATCGCTTGTGTCTCTTTATTTTTCTACACTTTACTCTTTCATAAACTCACCATAAACCAGAAAAATAATATCCATCATCACTAAAACAAGAAAAATTTTAAAGTACCTAATTCACCCCCCCCCCCCTCTTAGGCGCACTTTGTACTTACAATTGGCATCAGAGCAGATTATTGGTAACCTGTTCCTAGAGATCCAGTATGGCTTCTGCAAATCAAAATCCTATTTTTAGAGATGGTGGTAGTAACTACAAGCCTCCTCTATTATGTGGTGAATATTTTGACTCCTGGAAAATATGCATGAAGGAACAACTAGAAGAACAAGGAGAAGAAATATGGGATGTCGTCGAAAATGGTCCATTTATTCCTATAACGGTGATCAACGGTCCTGGTTTATCAAAGCCTAAAACTGCATGGGATGAAGATGATAAGAAAAAGGTCCTCTATGATAAAAAGGCAATCAACCTTTTCCAAGGTGCACTTAGCATCGATGAATTCTTCTGTGCTTCTGCATGCAAAACGGCAAATGAAATATGGGATACCTTAGTACAAACTCATGAAGGAACCGTTGAAGTTAAATGATCAAGATTAAATACTTTAAGTCAAGAATATGAGTTATTTCGAATGCAGCCCGGAGAATCCATCCTTGACTTGTAGAAAAGATTCGTGCACTTGACAAATCCTCTAAGTGCTCTTGGTAAGACTTTAACTAATGATGAACTAAATCTGAAGGTGCTTAGATATTTAACTAGGGAATGGCAACCAAAAGTAACTGCAATTTATGAAAAGAAAAGTCTTTCTACAATGACGTCTGCAATGTTGTTTGGAAAACTTCAAGAATATGAAATTGAACTCAGAAGACTTGAAAAGCATGAAAACTAAGAGAAGAAATCCAAGAATATTGCTTTAAAGATTGATTCCAAGGAAGTTGAAAAGGAAGACAATCCGGAAGAAGATGAAAATTTCATGCTTCTTGTTAAAAGGCTTGGTAAGTTCTTTGGTAGAAATGACAAATCCTTTTCTCATGCAAAAAGAAAGAAACAATTCAAGAAAAAGGAAGCTTCCACATCAACACAAGAAGTCACATGTTATGAATGTGGTAATCAAGGTCATATAAAGTCGTATTGTCTGAAACTCTCCAAGAAAGGTGGCTACAGAGGCAAAAAGGATTTTAAGAACAAAAAGGCCTATGTTACATGGAAGGATAATGAGATAAGTTCTTCATCCGATTCTGATAGTGATGAAAGTGGGAATCTAGCATTGATGGCCTCACACCATGCCGATAGTGAAGATGACAAGGTTAGTAATGAATTTTCTCTTTTTTATAATGATGCACGAGGTGCTATAGATGAAATATTAAATGAATGCAAAATTCTGTACAAAACTATTTCATCTCAAAAGAAACAAATTTCATCTTTAGAAGAAAAATGTGAGTCTATGGAAAGAGATCTCAAAGATGAAAAACAAAAATTTAGTGAACAAAAGCAGAATTTTGTATGTAAAAATTGTAAATTACTCTCTTTCCAAATTGTCCAATTAAAAAGAGTTATTGAGAGATATGAAAAAGGTCAAATTGGATTGGAAGGTGTTCTTAGCCAACAAAGATATTCCAATGATAAAAGTGGACTTGGATATTCAATGTTTTGAAAACCAAGTTCTAATAAAACTATCTTGGTTAAGGCTAGTGATCAATCATCCAAAGAGAAAGTGAAAAAACCTAAAGTGTTTCATCACTATCCTAAAAAGAAAAAATTTCCTAAGAAGAAATCTTATCCTTCTAGGTATAGTAGTAACGTTAAACCTACTTGTTTTTACTATGGTATTAAAGGCCACACACCTAATGCTTGCTATGTTAGAAACTTTAGTGTGGCAAGTGGGAATTATGTGTGGGTAAAGAAAGGTACTAATTATGAAGGACCCAAAGAAACTTGGGTACCTAATAAAACCTAATTTATTTTGTAGGTATGCTTGAAGACCACATGCAATCTATGGTATCTTGATAGTGGTTGTTCAAAGCATATGACGAGAGACATAAACCAATTTTCAAATCTAGTGCTAAAGACCAAGCGTTTTGTAACTTATGGAGACAACAATAAGGGAATAATTCTTGGCAAAGGAAAAGTTGGTGCTCCACCTTTCACATCCATTGAAGATGCTCTTTATGTTAAAGGACTAAAGCACAATCTTCTTAGTATTAGCCAACTTTGTGACAAAGGCTTCAAGATCAAGTTCACCAAAAATGAATGCTTGATAGCAGACGAAGTCACACATGAGGTTATACTTAAAGGTAAAAGAATTAATAATATATTTATGATTTCCATTGATGATGCATATTTGAAGGTAAAATGTCTCATGGCGAACAACGATTATTCATGGCTTTGGCACAAAAGAATTGCTCATATTCACATGGAATACTTGAATAAACTAATCAAGCATGATCTTGTCATTGGGTTGCCTAAGATAATTTTTGTCAAAGATATACTTTGTGATGCATGTTAAAAAGGGAAACAAACAAAATCAACTTTCAAATCTAAGAATGTGGTGTCTACTACAAGGCCACTACAATTGTTGCATATGGACTTATTTGGTCCATCAAGAACAAGAAGTTTCAGAGGTAATGTATATGCTTTGGTTATTGTTGACAATTTCTCTAGATATACTTGGACATTATTTTTAATGCATAAAAGTGATGCATTCAAGGATGTCAAGAAGTATGCTAAGAAAATTCAAAATTAGAAGTCTTTAACAATTTCCTCCATAAGAAGTGATCATGGCGGAGAATTTCAAAATGCTCTCTTTGAAGAATTTTGTGGAGAACATGGAATCTCTCACAACTTCTCGGCACCAAGGACTCCTCAACAAAATGGAGTGGTGGAAAGAAATAATATATCTCTTGTAGAACTTGCAAGAACAATGCTTAGCGATTCAAATCTTCCAAAATATTTTTGGGCAGATGCGGTAAGCACGGCCGAAGAAGAATATATTGTAGCGGTTAGTAGTTGTGCACAAATATTATGGCTCAAGCAACAACTTCGTGACTATGAAATCGATCTAGGATGCATTCCTCTAAGGTGCGACAATACAAGTGCGATAAATATTACAAAGAATTTGGTCATGCACTCAAGAACCAAACACATTGACATACGACATTGTTTTCTTCGTGATCATGTAATTCAAAGAGATATCGAAGTCACATTTGTAGATACTCATAATCAACTTGCCGATATCTTCACAAAACCTTTGGCAAGAGAACCGTTTTACGAAATTCGACGAGAACTTGGTATTTTGGATGAACATGATGTCTAAGGTGCATTCTATCCTTTCTTAATGCTTT
This sequence comes from Vicia faba, assembly GCA_948472305.1. Classification (NCBI taxonomy): domain Eukaryota; kingdom Viridiplantae; phylum Streptophyta; class Magnoliopsida; order Fabales; family Fabaceae; genus Vicia; species Vicia faba. The sequence continues at coordinate 1,130,224,636 of OX451738.1, read as the reverse complement.
CAAAATGATATTCATGTTTATATGGGAAAAATTCATGTTTAAGAATTGTTTAAATTCAAGAAAAATGTGTTTTTGGTCATTTTTGGTTGATGCAGTCAATTGCACCATTGTGTAAATCGATTGCTTACTGTATGTTTTTATTTTCTAACCTTTCTGTTTCTGTGCAAATCGAATGCACCATTGTGCAAATCGATTGCACGTTGTTCGTTTCAATTTTTTGTTGTTTCTGTTTAGTGTGCAAATCGATTGCATTTATGTGTAAATCGATTGCACCTGCTGTAATTTATTTTATGAAATGTTTTAATGTTGGTCGGAATTCCCACCCTCTCCTATTCACAATATCACCTCCATTATTCACCAATTAAATAACTTTGAATACATTAAACCCCACTCATAACTCTCTACTCACAAATCATATCCTATAACACAACCTTCTTTCCAAATTCATCTCATCACATATCCTCTTCTCAAAACCTCCAAAGTATTGTGACATATTCAAACCTACCAAACCCTAATTTTAAAAAAAAATCACCTTCCTCATGGCATCCAGACAAAAGAGAAAATTGTCATCTCAAGAGAAAGGGGGGAAAGTTGGATCCTCATCTATGGAAAATCCACTCATTCAAACTCTCACACAACAACAAGAAGATAGGTTCACAAAGTATTTTCAATGGAAAATTGTCTCAACACCAAAATATGGTATGTTATCATCATTTCCTAAAGAATGCTTTACATTTCAAAATGATTTAGCATCCTATGATTTGAAACCAATCATTTCGTCATATGGATACTATTAGCCAGATTTGGTGAAGACATTCTTCAGCAACTTGGCAACTTATAAAGTAAAGTTTGTCACATTTTGTTTTGGGTACAAGAATTTCCCTAACCCCTGAAATTCTTGGAGGTATCTTAAACATTCCTTATACCAGAAGAACTCTTTATGACCCGGAAGATAAATATTGGAACGACTACAACAAGAAGAATTCTTACTAAAGTATCAGAAGGTTAACTGAAGCAGAATTCCGTGCAAAATGGATTTGAGGTCTAGGCGGTGTTGTTCCCTCAATAGACTCTTGGAGTGCAGGTAATTTTTATATCGATGATAGGCTGTTTAACTATTTTATGGTATACATCATGTTTTTGCAGGCTGAAAATCACTGCACTGTAACAGATCTTGAGATGCAACTGTTGTATGCTAGAAAAAAAGGAATAAGTGTCAATTGGGCTCGTCTTATCATGACTCATATGTTGAGGTTTGATGCAAAATATAAATTCCTGCCATATGCTTATTTTATTACTCTTATTATTGAGCATTATGGAATTGATGTTGATGGTTTTGAAAAAGTTGAAATTGATGCAAATCTACTTAAGATTTCAATCAAAAATGTTAATTCGAGAATGAGTGTTCATTACAATCCGGAATCAAAAACTATAATGTGCATTGGTGAAGATGTGGTTGGTGATGAAGGAAACGATCAAGAAGTTGAAGGTGGTGAAGTTGTACCTCCTCCACATGCTCCTGTTAGTCCAAGTAATCAAGATGTAATTAACTTCATGACTCAATAGTTTGCTACACTCAACACCAACATCAACAACCAATGGAATGCTATCAATGACTCCACAACGACCCGGATCAATGATTTTCGCACATATGTGAATCAAAAGTTTTCTTACCCTTACTCTCATCTCCACATACCTCCATATGATCCCAACAAACCAACTGTCCCTCCTCCATAATATACCATTCCTCTACTTCAACAACAATTTCGCAATCAAGGACCATTTTTCTATAACAACCCCGACATGAACCAACCATGAATTTTGTCCATTTACTGTTATTTTTTATTGTGTTTATCATTATGTCTTTGTTTTCTCTTGTGACTATGTTTTGTTTATTGAACATTATTGTTTAAATTTGCAATATTATTACATATATATTGTCCATCTTTTATGCATCTTTCCCTTCTTTTTGATTATGTCAAAGGGGGATAAGGATGTTACACTTTATGCTTGTGTATTTCCTTGTCTTAAACTTTTAAGGTACAAAGAATCCTTCAATATGAGAAAATCCAAATGATTACAAAGCTTCTCATACAAAGGGGGAGTTATACACCTTAGGGGGAGAAGTCTCTTTCCGGAAATAACAAAGCTTCAAGAAAGATTGTTTGTCATCATAAAAAAGTGGGAGAATGTAATATCAAGCCTCTCAATGAACTTTACTTTGATGAAGAAAAACCATAATGGCAAGAAGGCAAAGATGTTGATCAAGCTAAAGCATCAATGGATAAAAGTCTTTGGTTCAAGCTCTTTGCAAATTTCATAAGGTATAATAACAATTCTTGCTATGAACTTAAGTCTTAGATGCTCAATGATCAAAAGAAGTTTTTAAACTTGTCCAAACTTTTTCTCATGTTTTCTAAGCAAAAACTCCATTTTGACATTTGTGCAATCGATTCACATATTGATGCAATCGAGTGAATGACTTACATTTTCAGTTGTTTTGCTTCTGTTTCTTAGTGAAATCAATTTACACAAGAGTGCAATCGATTGCTCTCTGGTTAAAAATGCTACTATTTTAAAGTGAAATCGATTTGCATGTTTGTGCAATCGATTGCTCACTGAAATATTTTGAAATTTCTGGCTGTTAGAACCCGTGCAATCGATTTGCATCAAGGGTGCAATCGATTGCTCGCTGAACGTTTTTGAAAATCAGCAGCTTTGAACATACCTTTTCATAACACCATTTCACGGAATCTTTTCACTTAATCTTGGCAATTGATCATGATTAATTTACATAAATTTATTTTGTTTCAAAGAGGTGCTATGAACATATAAATACTGATATTTCAAAATCAAAAACAACATCTTCCAATCAATATTTTTCTGAATTTTCAAATATTCAACTCAAGTCTTTTTCACTTTCATTCAAAAGTTTTCTGCATATTTTTATATCTTGTATAATAGGAAACTTTTAGCAATCTAAGTCTTGAGTCATTGTATATCATTGTTATTGGAAGAGAAGATCAAGTTATTGATAAAATCACTCAAAATGATTATTGCTCTACAAACTCACTCAATCAAAATATTGTTGTACATTTTCTTATTTTTCAGGATTGTTGGAAATAAGATTAGTTTTTTTATTTTCCAGGATTTTTGGAAATAAGAAAGGTCACCTTGACAGGATTGTTCTCATTATTGACATAGTGAAAATCCAAGAGGATTGTTCTTGGTCCAAGAGGATTGTTCTTGGTTTTGGTAGTTCTTGTTTAAGTTTGCCAACTATAAGGATATCTCTTTCATGTTGAAAGGGGACTGGAGTACTCTCGGAATGTGAGGGGAACCAGGATATATCGCTTGTGTCTATTTATTTTTCTACACTTTACTCTTTCATAAACTCACCATAAACCAGAAAAATAATATCCATCATCACTAAAACCAGAAAAATTTTAAAGTACCTAATTTACCCACTGTGATACGGTGGCAGAACCAACTGCTTATACTGGTTTTGTGTTTGTATTCGCAAATTTTGCGGTAAGCAAGAGTCGCCACCGACTTTTATTTTATCCAACAAAGGAAAGGGTGAAAAGAACAGAAAAAGACCTTTTTCGAGAATTTTCTGAATAAGGAGGGTAGATTATGGAAAGGGAAGGTGTTAGTACCCTTTCCATCCATAGTTTTCTACTTGCTCTTATATGCTTAGCTCATTTTTGAAATACCTTGTGCTTTGTGTTTTTTTGAAAATTTCCTTAGTGCGGCGATTTGCTTTATGATAACTCTTGTATCAGTCCTCAAGAGTGTAGACAAAGAAAATGTTTTTGAAAGTTGTTTTTGAAATGTGTAAGTGTAAAAAAGTTCGTTTTGAGCATAGCATCTATGAACTTATCTACTTATACCCGAAAAGGTTTGTTCTATTTCTCCTATCCTTTAGATAGTGCTATCCTACTATTAGTGTGTTGGTAGCCCTATCGTTGGATGTTTGAGGGATGTTCGAAGGGACGTACAGTCATAAAGGCAACATGTAGAGACTCTTTAGCAATTTTGTTTAGGGACTAGATCATTTACCGAAACGCAACTGTAGAGTAATCGAGGGACTATGATCTTTTGATTTATGGGTCTTTTGCTAAAGCGACCCTGCTTTCGAGGCACATGACTGTTTTATTTTCCGAAAGGCAACCAAAGTGGACGTACCTTAGAGGTGTATATGTGCAAGTGCGTTTGTTTCAGTTATTTTTGTCTTTGTGTTAGGTTTGCTAATGTTTGATTATTAGTCTTGTCATACAATCCTATTAGGCATACATCTAAGCAGTTAATATATTGCAGAAATATAAAGTGTGGAAAGTTAAATCCTAAGTTATTACAGTGCTTCAGGGAGGGGTAATTTCCATGTCCAAAAATGTGGGGAAAATAAAGAAAGCGATAAAGTCCTAGTTTAATCTATTACATACTGTCAGCAGATACATAAATATGGGAAAAAATAGAAAGGAAAAAATTGAATGCGCGCGAATTTGAAATAATGTCTAAGCCCTAAAAAAAGTTCTAAGTGGAAGAAATTTCTTTTTGGTTGTTTTTGATTAGGAAAAAAATAATTAAACTAAATCTAAATTTAATTAAGAAAATAAATATTAAATGAAATTAAACCTAATTCTAATATTTTTGTATTTTTGATAAGAAAATATTTGAATTATAAGAACCTAGTTCTAATTATTTTTAAATTATAAAATAATGCCAAGATAACTAAATTAATTAGTCAAATTAGAAAATCCTAAGTCTAATATTTTTTATTGTTTTTATTTTATTTTATGATTATAATAAAACAAAAGATTAAAAAGGGAATAAACAAATAAAACAAAAACAAGTATCATGTTGGGCCTGCTGTTACAAGCAATTGGGGGGTATGCTTTTGAGATTTTCTAGGCCGATAAGATGACAAGCCCAGGTCACGTTGGATCCAGTGAAGATAATTCTTGATGACACACGGTAGATCTGCGCATTTGGAGAGTAAGATCTCCATCTATTGACATCTGATGGCCCAAACATGAAGGCACATGGTGGGCGCCTGATTATGCAATGCATGGAATCTGTAAAGCAATGTTTAGAAAAATCAAACTTCAGACCTAGGTATCGAACCCAGGTCCTATCCCTTTACACGCGCATGCCTTGCCATTTGAGTTGTTGTTTCAATCGATATAAATGAAACCAACACTAAATCCTGCAAATTTTGTTAGTTTTAAAACCAAACGAAGGCCTATCTCAATCGAAATCACCCCCCTGAATCCCAATCTGGGATTGTTTTGATCTATGACGGTCTGTGCCTTGGGTTTCAAAGGTAATCTATTTCGAAAACCTCTAGCCATGATAACCTGCTATTTCAGCACTTAAGTTCTCATGTAAAACGTTAGACCTTTCCTAATCATTATCACAAACATATATGCCTGCATTAAATGGATCAACAATACATATTTCAACAAGCTTAAATCAAAGAAATATACCAAATCGATTATTATCCTGGGGATGTCTTTGGGATGTGTTGGACTTGCTGATGATTGGGGATGGCTTCTAGGACCTTCAAAAGGGATATAGGATGCTAGTTTTGGATCGCAGGTGCCTGCAAAAGGTGTTTTGGTTTTGACAACTTTGCTGAATTTTTGAGAATTTTCATGACTCTTTGAGGTAGCTTTCGATTGGCAATTTTGTGTGTCCCCCTTGTGCTTGCAGATATGCTGGGTATTTATAGAAGATGAGGAGGGAGTCTTAGCATGGAAAGAAACAGCCTTAATCATGTCCTTTAAGAACAAAATCACACACTTTGAAAAATTGCCATAATTGCATATTCTTGCCTAATTTGCGTGTGTTATGAACCTGGACATGTGATGTTTGGCGCCTTGAATGAATTCAAATTGCTCAGAATTTCCTTCACCAGAGTGTCTTTGATCAGTCCCCAAGTGTTACCTTCTTCAATTTCCTTTCTTTCAATTCAAACCAAATCGAAGGCTTTGTAGACTCCTCCTCACCTTCCTTCGAATTGCTCCAGGCCTCATCATTATGGCTTTCGATTGAGTCCCTATTTGCCTTGTTCTTCGATTGGCTCTGACACTACCCAACTAAACCAAATGAAAGACTTCATCTTGGACAGTTGGCACCTCTTTTGTCACTTCCTTCGAATGCCATTGTGCAGAAGGCTTGGGCCTGGTAACATGTAGGACCACGACTCACCATAAGACAAACTTGCTTTCAGTAATTATGTGTCTCCTTCGAATGGCCACCAATATGTGTCCTTCGAATGGACCTTTGGAATTCTCTTTCGAAGGGATCATATTATGTGTCATAGTGCAGAGATTGTGTTGAGGGGTCTTGGCCTTGTACATTGAAAGCAAGCACAAAGGAAATATTTGCCTTTGTGAATCGAAGGCCAGTTTAAAGGAGCCTTGGACTTAGTGAATCCATGGCAAACATGAAGAGGCCTTTGTCTAGTGAGTCGAATGTTAGTTGAAAGGAAGGCACTGCTGGAATGTTACTTGTGGACCAAAGCTTGCTTGAAGGATCTTTAGATGTCCAATCGAAACTTGCCTACATGGGACTACTACTTTGTGAATCGAAGCAAGTATGTAGAAAGTTCTTGCCTTGTGAAATGAAGGTAAGCCTGAAGTAGCCAATGCACAGTCGAAGCCTTGTGATTTGAACTTTATCGAAGGAGGGCCCATCACCCAATCAAAGCTTGTGAATCAGGCTTGCGTCGAAGGAGGTTCAGCACCCAATCAAAGCTTGTTGACATGCCAATCGAAGGACATTATTCAGATGCCAATCGAAATACACTGTTGACATGGCAATCAAAAGACACTGTTGACATGCCAATCGAAGGACACTGTTAACATGCCAATCTAAAGACACTTGACCATCATTCACAATTTTTTCATTTTCTTTAGGAAATTGTTTGTAACCAACCATGTAAGATAAAACCTTGGGAAACATGAGAGGAAAAATTTTGGGGTACAACAGCTGCCCCTGTTCAATCTTCTTAAACTTGAGGATTTAGATTAGCTTGTTTTCCTTTCTTGATCTGAAGGTGGAAGAGGATTGAACACTAGAGTGCCCAGAAATTTGCACTCACATGAAGTAACACTGATGGTTGATGTTGGCGAGAATGGGATTATAGATGTCATTTGAAGAAGGTGACCCAGAGTTGTCAGAGATGGGCTTAAAGATGCCATCTAGAGTAGGTATTGACTTCATAAATGGTCCCTTTATGGGGATTCCTGTTCCTTCTGTCTGAGGAGGACTCCGCTGGGGAATGTGGGTTTTTGTTGTTCTCTTGTTTGAGGAAAACTCTATGGGGAATAAAGTCTAGGAATTTCAGTTGTCCAAGGCTCTGTTGAATATTTGTCTCTGGAGAGATGAAAGTTTGTTGTTTTCTGGTTGAAATCCAGGTTTCACAGTAACTTGCTGGGGATAATGGAATTAACCGTTATCTAAAAAATGTAATAAAAAGAACCTGTGTAGGGATGCTTCAGGATGAGTTCATGTTAGACTGCATCCGGATGATGAGAAGGAACCCGTGTAAGATTGCTTCGGGGTGGTTATGTAGATAGTTTTCATGGCTTGTTAAGGGTATTAATCCACTGTCGGTCGTCCACAGATAGTTCTCCTGGATTTTTGCAGGTGTTAATCTGGGATTGAAAATTTCCGGTCGCTGAGATAGTTGTCCTGGCTTGTTATAGGTATTAATCTCTGAAATGAGAAAGAAAGATAGTTTTCCTGGCTTGTTACAGGTATTAATCTTCAATCTCCTCGTGTCGATAGTTCTCCTGGCTTGTTACAGGTATTAACCTACAGTCGGTCGTCCATAGATAGTTATCCTGGCTTGTTACAGGTATTAATCTGGAACTTGAAAATTGTCGGTCACTGAGATAGTTGTCCTGGCTTGTTACAGGTATTAATCTTTGACCTGAGAAAAAAAGATAGTTTTCCTGGCTTGTTACAGGTATTAATCTTCAATCTCCTCATGTAGATAGTTCTCCTGGCTTGTTACAGGTATTAACCTACAGTCGGTCATCCACAGATAGTTGTTCAGGCTTGTTACAGGTATTAATCTGGAACTTGAAAATTGTCGGTCGTTGAGATAGTTGTCCTGGCTGGTTACATGTATTAATCTTTGACCTGAGAAAGAAAGATAGTTTTCCTGGCTTGTTATAAGTATTAATCTGCAATCTCTTTATGTAGATAGTTTTCCTGGCTTGTTACAGGTATTAATCTATAATCATTCGTCCACATATAGTTGTCCTGGCTTGTTACAGGTATTAATCTGGAACTTGGAAACATTGGTTACATAATAGTTCTCCCGTCTAGTTTCGAGTATTAATCTGTGGCATGTTACATTTGTTGGTAAACCTATCTTATTTTGGGAGTTCATACCACTTGGTCGTGTAGATAGCTTCCCCGTTTGGTTTTGGGCATTAATCTTTGACTTGTTGTATAAGTTGATAGTATCCGTCTGTCTGTGAATCCAACCTGAAAAGGTAAAATCAGTTTCATGCGATGTCATGATGTATGAATTGCATGATGCTCCAAAAATAAATGAGATTGTTATTGTTGTACCCCAAAATTTTCCCTCCCATATTGCTCAAAACATTTCAAGAAAGATCCTCAAGTTGCTCAAGGAAGTCCAAGGGTTGACCAGACAAGCTCTCTCCTAAGGCAGTCTACCTCAAATTAGGGTTTCATGTTGCATCAAGATATTTGAGTCTGAGGGATCCCAAATTCTCACCAATGTCCTAATAAGTTCTCAATATCATCCTTGTCAAGTTTCAAGCCTTGCAGAGGAAATTTGCTCAGTCAATTGCTCAAAGGCCTGAAAATTGGTTGTGTTAGGGAAAAAGTCAATTGTGGCCTACATACAGTCAAACTTCAAGATTTTTGGTCAACATCCTCATTTTGAAGTATATTTCATCATTTGATCAAGGGTTGATCATGATTCATCAAGGATTGCTCATAATTCATCAAGAACCAAAAGTTGCTAATTAGGGTTTTGTAGGAAAAGTCAATTCAACTTTGACCAAGCATAACTTTCTCATACTTTATGAGAAATGACCCATCCAAAGCTCATTCTGAATAGGATGAAATTATCTACAATCCATCTTCAGCTCCCAATTTCAAAATATGCACTCACAAGAAGTTATGAATTTGGACATTATAGGTCATTTTGAAAAGTCAACAAAAACACCTTTTTTGTCAAAGCTACATACATGAGCATGGAATATCAAATTGATATGATACCAAATGAGTTGCTTAGAGTACATCTCAAGCTTTCTAAAAAGTCCAAGAAAACCTTCAAAGGGTCAAAATTGAGGAAGTTGTGCATTGGTGAAGTTGGCCCATTTTGTAAAATTGTCAAAAGTCAACTATGCCTAAAATTGCAAATTTTGCTAAATGGGCCCAATCTTTTGCACTTATTTTGAGTTGGCAACATGGTCCACGAGCCCTATCCTTTGCCACTTGTCATTATCTTATTTTTATTATTTATTTTGATTTTTATTTGAATTAAATCATTTTAAATTAAAACAAATCATAGAAAATCCAAAACATTGAAATTCAAAGATTTGGTACATGTTTCAGGTCTTAATATCCAGCTAGCATGAGATTGAATTCGTGTAAAGGCTTGGTGTGCACAAAAATATTGGATTAGGCCTATTTTTGGAAAGATATTCAAAGGAATCAAATCAAAATCAAATGCAATGATGAAGGAAGATTGAGCACACTCTTTCAACCCTAATTCATTCCTCAATACATAAGGAGTATTTGCAGACATAAAACGAGGCTAGAAAGAGGCGTGAGAACAAGAACAAAACTTGAAAAAATCAAAAAAAAGTGCAAACACGATTTCATTGTTCCAGGAAATTTCAAAGCCTCCTGACCATCCCAATCGCTTCCTAGGATCCCCAATAAGCAAAACCAACCAAGAGCAAGCATTTCCAGGCCTTGAATACCAATGTAAGTCATCCACGATATTGAGTTATTTTTGAAATCGGTTTGCATAATTCTGGCACATAAAGCATGATATAATCATATATTCTTGTTCACCATCACATATGCAAGCTTTCTGTAACATTTAATTTCATTTTTATGGCCTATATGAGATTTCACCATTGCTAGGTTTTTGTGCTTCGATTTGGGATTTCTTCATATAGGTACAATTGGGCCATGAAAGGGCCACCATTATACTCAGCAGGTCCAGACGAAGCTATCCATGGCTTTAGTTTTGATTTATCTTGCTTATGGTGGATTTTGAGAATATGCAGGTCTGTAGTGACAGACAAACGTCCGTAGGTAAAAATCTGGGACTTTTACCAACGGAGAAGGGAAGAAGACAACTAGCGTGGCAGCCTCTCACTCGTCCATTTTAATTTCCGTGCGGATTTCTTTTATTTCATTTATTCTTAATATAATAATTGTTGTTTGTTTTGTATACAAGAAATGTGTGTAGCTCAGTTGGTAGCCAGGTGGCTGGAAAGTGTTTCAGGGTCTGGGATCGAATCCCAGGTCCCCCCATTCTTCATATTATTTTCTTTCAGGTAATCTAGTGTGCGCACAAGGCCAAGGTCCATCATGCGTCCTTACAATCTAACCAGCCAAGTGTCAGGAGACTAGATCTGATGGCCATCAGGAGAGGATCCATCAAAGGCGTTGGTCAAGGCAAAGCATGAGAATCAGGAAGTCAACGTGGGTCACCTTCTTTTGGGCCCAGAATCTGATTCTTACACCCCCCAAACTGCTTTTCTCAGGCCCAAATCTCTTCATCTTTTCTTATTTTGTTTTATTTAATTTAATTTATTTATTTTACTAACAAATTAATTATTTCTTTTATCAAAAATCACAAATAATATTTTTTTCACCCAATTAGACTTAGGTTTATTTTTTATCAATTAATTAATTAATTTAATTAGATTTTAATTTTTAGATAACTCTGATTATTTTGTAAATAGATTTAAAAATAATTAGAATAATTAGGGTTTTGTTTATAACTTAATTATATTTTCTTTTTTTCTTAAAATAACCAAAAACACAAAAATAGGCCATTTATTTATTTTCATTAATAATTAACTAATTAATTGTGTATTTAATTTTAAAATCTAATTCTTCTCTTAAAAAATAATCAAAAAATAAACAAAAAATTTTTTTTTCTTTTAATTAGGTTGAAAAGGGTCAAAACCATAATTTCTTGTCGATCTTAATTTCATCGACCGCTTTATTATTATTTTCATCATATTGATGTAATTACCCACAAGTTGTAATAGCTTAATTAGGACCTTTTATCTTTCATTTATCGCTTTATTTTTAAGGGTTTGTTTTTGGCTATGTAAATACCCGAAGCCTTATAATAGCGTAGTTTACTTTCCGCACTTTAATTTCCACAAAAATATTTAACTGTTAGATGTATGAATATTAGGGATGCATGACAAGAATGTAAGTAAAACTTTAAAACAGTTAGCAAACCCTAAATGTGCAAAGATAAATAATCTGAAATTGAATCACTCGCACATGCGCACTCCTAGGGTACACTCCCACTTGGTTGCCTTCGGTAAACGGTCATTAGGTATAGGATATTTTAGTGGTCACTTTCTTGTCTAAACAAAGATCAAAGTCCCGTTCGGAATGGTTGCCTCGAAAAAGTTTCCTCGGAATGGTTGCCTCGGATATTGTTGCCTCGAATAATTGATCTAAGACATTAGGGTTACTACTAATACGTCCTAGCATTGCTTTAGTGATCGTACGTCCCTTTTCGAATTGACCCTCAAAACTCCAACGACGATGCTACCTACTCACTAATAGTGGGATAGCACTGTCTAAAGGAAGCAAACATAGAACAATTCTCTTTTTCGAGTAGGTAGAATCTTAAGTACTTGCTCAATCCAAACGAACTTTTTCACACTTACACTCTTTAAAACAAAGCTTTCAAAAACACTTAGTAACACTCTTGAAGACAGAAGCAAGAGTTAAATCGAAGTCAAAAACTTTTCAAATCACACAAACACACAGAAGCAATTTTGAAAATGATGAGCAAGTACCTAAGAGCCCATGGAAAACCATAGATAGAAAGGGTGTTAATACCTTCCCTTTCTATAATCTACCCCCCGTACTCAAAATCTAGAAAAAGGGGATTTTTCTGTGCTTTTTTCCTTTCCTGTTGGATAAAATAAAAGTCGGTGGCGACTCTTGCTTACCGCGACATTTTGCGAACACAAATGCAAAATGCAAACCAGCAATTCCTAAAAAAAAACAGTCCCGGTTCTGGACACTGTATCACAAAACTGGCGACTCTGCTGGGGAGTTTAATAAGTGGGGTATACCCTAGGACTAGTTCATCATATTGTTTTCTATTGTTTGATTTGATTGCTTTATTTTTGTGGGCTTTGTATCGGAGTTACTATAGATCCTAACCTGGATCTGGGGGACACCTTTTAGGTAAGTAGCAATATACTGTGAGGGAACTGTACGACATAGACCAATACAGTTGAAGCAGTAGCTACGTTGATGTGGCACATTAGTTGGTATCGATATCCCTTGTGGAGGAACAAGGAGAGTATGGGGCTGCTATATAGGTCGTTAAGCATCAACTGACCTTAGAACCTATAATTGACCAACTTGGCCATAGGAAGTAGTGAGATAGCCGGCCTCGACGTAGAGCTGGGAACTGGTTGATACTCGATACTACACTCATTGAGACCATACTCTTGAGATAGTTCCGGCCGCAAGAAAATATTGCGTGAGCTGAAACCATGACCGATGGAGGATGGTCAGTGATATTGAGAACCTCTAGAACCCGGTTACTATTATTAGGACAGGTTGAACCAACTGAACTTCAAGAGGGTAGTACCTAAACTCCATGCAAGCCTGAAACTTAAGAGCTATTGTGTGACTTGTTTTCCTTTACCATGTTTGCTATCTGTGATACATGTGGTGTGTTTTATCATGACATCATGCATCATAACATAGCATGCATATTTCACTAGACTAACCATTTCAAAGACCGAGGGGATTTATCTTTGTTCTGTTTTGCAGATCATGGCTTCTATGCGCAGAAATACCATTCGGGTTAACTTCGTGCAGATACCTGTTCAGCTCAGAGAGTTAGTCTCAAGAGTTCCTGATACTTATTCATTTGTTAGAAGACATGGTTATCTCCATGGTTTTGTAACTTCAAAGTTGGATGAGCAAATGATGAGTGTGTTATTCCAGTTCTTTGATCAGTTGCATCATTGTTTCACCTTCCCGGATTATCAGCTAGTCCCTACTTTGGAGGAGTTTTCTGATTTGTTGGGCATATTTATCCTCGAGCAGACACCCTTCACGGGTTTGGAGGAGGTTCCTAGACCCGAGGACATTTCTTCAGCTTTACATTTGACAAAGGCTGATGTAGTGTCTAACTGGGAGACACGGAGCGGGGTTAAAGGTTTCTTGGCTAAGTTTATGATTGATCATGCTCAACAGTTCTGGGATAACTTGGATTTTCAAGCATTCGAAGACATCTTGGCTCTCCTCATATACGGCTTGGTTCTCTTTCCAAATCCAGATTCCTTCAAAGATGTGAACACAGTTAAGATCTTCTTATCTCGTAATCCAATGCCTACTCTTCTAGGTGACATCCTACATGCTCTCTATACTCGTACCGTGCGAAGAAGGGGAACCCTCATGTGTTGCACGCCGCTGTTGGCGAGGTGGTTTATTTCGCACCTCCCCAAGTCTGTTTTGAAGAATGAGGAAGGTGTAGGTTGGGCTTACAGAATCATGTCCCTTTCTCATACGGACATCCTTTGGAGTTCTAAGGATATGGAAAGAGTAGATGTCATTGATTGATGTGGGGAATACCCTAATGTTCCATTGCTTGGAATCAGAGGGGGAATAACCTACAATCCTTGTTTGGCTTTAGGACAGTTTGGACGCGCTCGGAGAGATGGTCCCCATGAGCTGCTTCTTCCAGACATTGTCTTTTATTACAAGGGGGACGTGAATGAGCATCACCGAAGGTTTATACGAGCCTGTGGCATGGTGAACAGGTCTGACCCTTAAGAGCTAGGGTTAAAGACTTCTCTCCTGATGCAACCATATCTCCAGTGGGTTCGAGCCCGCGCTCAAAAGCTAGGGATGCCTTATGAAGCTGTTTTGCCGGTGATTATAGAGCATACTAATGAAGAAGGTGTTCCCTACACAGTCCTCCATCCCTACATGCCTACTGATCTTGGGGCATTGAAGAGATCTTGGATCCAGTTGAAGGAAGAAAGGGATACCTACCGGGAGAAGTATCATGAGCAGGAGAGGAAGATCTTGAGTCTTACAAGACAGTTTGAGAATGAAAGGACAATCAACGACTATGTTAGCACGAATGGAAGGCGGCCATGGGATTTCCGATTCTTTGTTGTTTTTTTCTAAGTTTAGATTTATTTTCAGTTATTTCTTTTGTAACGCCTTAAGGGCATTGTTAAACATTTTACAAGTTTGAATCTAATAAAGTTTGTTTATTTCTTTGGATTACAAAGTTGAATCTCCCAACGTCTTTGAAATCATTTCATACGAATTCCATTATCATGCACCTCATCACAGGTACCATTACAGGTTTCTTATCTTCTTCGTTGTTTATTTCAGCATGAAATGTCTTCTGAAACACCTACTGATCAAGCCATCAAGGCTCTTCAGGCTCAGAATGATCAATTTCAAGAGATGTTCTTGAACCTGGCCAAAGGGTAGCAAGATTTGAAGACTCTCATCTTGAAGGAGAAGAAGAAGAAGAAGAAGAAGAAGAAGAAGAGAGTGGTTCTGCTGAATATGGGTCATAGATTCGGGAACAATTTGCGACAGGAAACTGATTTGTCCCATTCATCTGGAGGGGGAGAGAATCAAGAGGAAAGAAAGGGGCCTAGTCTTATGGTTTCTGATAATGACACTGATTTTGATGAAGACCAGTATCCTCCTGCTGAGGATAGGTATAAGAAACTTGAAGACAGGTTGAGTGCAATGGAGATCCAGAAGATACATGGGTTAGACTTTGGAGATCTGGGATTGGAATCTGGGGTGGTAATCCCTCACAAGTTTAAAGCTCATGTCTTTTCTAAGTATGACAGAGTATCTTGCCCGAAGCTACACCTCCGCTCGTACGTTAGAAAGATTCAACCCTACACTGTTGATAGAAACTTGTGGGTTCATTTCTTTCAAGATAGTCTGTCAGGGACTCAACTTGAATGGTTCTATCAATTGGAAGGAGCTAATGTCTGCAACTAGGAGGACCTTGCTGCTGCTTTTTACAAGCAATACCAGTATAACGCCGACCTTGCTCCCATGCGTACTCAACTTCAGAGTATGTCTATGGGTGCAAGAGAAGGCTTTAAGGACTATGCTCAGAAGTGGAGAGATCTAGCTGGAAGAGTCCAACCCCCTCTGTCTGATAGGGAGTTGGTGGATATGTTTCTTGGGACTTTGTCTGGTCCATATTTCAACCATTTGTTCGGTAGTTCATCGTCTGGGTTCACTGAATTGATTTTGACTGGGGAAAGAGTGGAAGCCGGTATCAAAAGTGGCAAGATACAGAAAGGTGCTCCGTCAAGTACAGAAAAGAAGCCTTTCAGAAAAGAGGTCAGTGGAGTTTATAGCTCGAGGAGCCAAAATCGACCTGAACGACGCCAAGCAGTTAATGCGGTAGTAATATCAAGACCCACTGTTGCCCCACAATGCAACAATCAGCAAAGTGTAGAGAGACCGCAAAGACAGTATACTCGGCTCAGTATGACCCTGTCTCAGATTCTTCTGCAATTGTTGAAGACCAACTTGATTACTCTGAGGGAAGCTTCGAAGAATCCCAGTATTACATCACCGCTGTATAATCCGAACGCCCGTTGCGCTTATCACTCCGATAGCCCAGGGCATAATACAAACAACTGCTGGGCCTTGAGTAATAAGGTGCAAGACTTAATTGAAGCTAAAGAGATCGATTTTGACGCGCCGGAAAGGCCCAACGTCATAACTGCTCCCATGCCTAAACATGATCAGGGAGTGAATGCAATTGAGGATTATGAAGAAGATTCATATATTGACAGCTGGATTTACCCGACTACCGACGGTGGCTTAAACAATTGGACGGCAAAGGATTTCGTGCCCGTTTCTCTTATTACACAGTAATAGACTTTTGTTTTGAGATTTGTAACAGACAGTTTAAAACTTTACGGCCCGGTGACTTGCCCGAGACACCGTGGCTCTGTTTGTGAGGGCTTAATGTTTGTCATTTCCATATATCATCAATAAAGCATTGGATGTTTTCTTGCATTACAAATTTTGCGCTCCTTGTTTTTCTATATTTCACTTTATTAAAACAGCTATTGTCTTACACACACTCACATATCATAATACAGGTCTACATCCACTCTGGATCCCACTGATAACGACTATGCTACTGCCAGTTATGACTTCGAAAATTCGATCAACCATGCCGAGGACGAAGGTGAGGATGATTGCAAAGTGCTTGGGGAGCTTGCTAGATGGTTACTACAGGAAGAGAGGGCCATACAGCCCCATGAAGAGCCAGTGGAATCAGTGAATCTGGGTACAGAGGAAGACAAGAAAGAGGTCAAGATCGGTGCAGATCTGGAGTATGGTGTTAAGCAACGGTTGATACAAATGTTGTGTGACTATGTTGAGATCTTTGCCTGGTCTTATAAAGATATGCCTGGGTTGGATACTGATATTTTGGTTCACCGCTTGCCAACTAAAGAAGATTGTCCTCTAGTGAAGCAGAAACTTCGCCGCATGCGCTCAGAGATGTCTGAGAAAATCAAAGCTGAGGTCATGAAACAGTTTGATGCCGGTTTTCTAGTAGTTACTTCTTACCCGCAGTGGGTTGCCAACGTGGTTCAGGCGCCGAAGAAGGATGGTAAAGTTCGAATATGTAATGACTATAGGGATCTGAATAGGGCAAGCCCCAGAGATGATTTCCCTCTGCCTCATATCGATGTTCTGGTCGACAACACCGCACAGGATAAGATCTTCTCTTTTATGGATGGTTTTTCCGGTTACAATCAGATTAAGATGGCTCCCAAGGACATGGAGAAGACGACCTTCGTTACGCAGTGGGGTACCTTTTTCTACAAAGTCATGCCGTTCGGATTAAAGAATGCTGGGGCAACGTATCAGCGCGCCATGGTCGCTTTGTTCCACGACATGATTCATCATGAGATTGAGGTATACGTTGATGACATTATTGCAAGATCCCAGACCAAAGAAGAACATCTTGACCATCTCCAAAAGCTATTTGACAGGTTGAAGAGTACAAGCTAAGGTTAAACCCGAACAAGTGAACCTTCGGGGTAAGATCTGGTAAGCTGCTGGGTTTCGTCGTTAGTGATAAAGGTATTCAAGTGGATCCTGCAAAGGTGAAGGCTATACAGGAAATGCCAGCTCCCCAAAAAGAAAAAGAAGTCAGAGGCTTTCTGGGACGTCTGAATTACATTGCCCGATTCATTTCACACCTGACTGCTACTTGTGAACCAATCTTCAAACTGCTGAAGAAAGATCAAGTGGTAAGATCGAATGACGAATGTCAGGCCGCTTTCGAAAGGATCAAAGAATATCTCCAAGAGCCACCTATTCTGATGCCTCCAGTTGAAGGGAGACCTTTGATTTTATACTTGACAGTACTCGACAATTCGATGGGGTGTGTGCTGGGGCAGCATGACGAGTCTGGCCGAAAAGAGCATGTTATTTACTACCTTAGCAAAAAGTTTACCGACTGTGAGACCCGATACTCACTGCTTGAGAAAACTTGTTGTGCTTTGGCATGGGCTGCTCGCCGGCTGAGATAGTATATGTTGACTCACACTACTCTATTGATATCAAAGATGGATCCAATCAAGTATATCTTCGAAAAGCCTACCTTATCTGGAAGAATAGCAAGATGGCAGATGATCTTGACTGAGTATGACATCCAATACACAACCCAAAAAGCAATCAAGGGGAGTGTGTTGGCAGATCATTTGGCACAGCAGGCCGTGGATGATTACCAGTCTATGAACTTCGATTTTCCAGATGAGAGCATCATGTTGGTAACTGACTGTGAAAAACCTGGACCGGTTGAAGGACCTGAGGAAGGATCCTGATGGTCTATGTATTTTGATGGAGCTTCAAACGCGTTGGGTAATGGCATTGGCGTCGTGATTATATCTCCCAAGGGCTTTCATACTCTGTTCACCGCCCGATTATGTTTTAACTGCACCAACAACGTGGCAGAGTATGAATCATGCATCATGGGCCTTCGAGCAGCTATCAACCTAAGGATTAAGTTCTTAAGTGTATTCGGAGATTCCGCTCTCGTGATCAGTCAGATCAAAGGCGAGTGGGATATGAAGCACCCAAATATTATTCCTTACAAAGAGTATGTATTGACGTTGCTTCCACATTTTGAGGAGATAACCTTTGAACACTTCCACAAAGAGGAGAATCAGTTAGCGGACGCGCTAGCTACTATGTCTTCTATGTTCAAGGTCAGGTGGGACAATGAAGCTCCTCAGATTACCATCGAGAGATTGGACGAACCCGCACATTGCTGCGACATTGAGACTGAAGAGCTAACAGATAAACCCTGGTTTCACGAGGTAAAGAGGTATCTTGAGGCTCAGGAATACCCCGAGGGTGCATCTGTTAATGATAAGAAGTTTCTGAGGAGGTTCGCTGTGAAGTTCTTCATCAGCAATGGTATCCTTTACAAGCGTAACCATGACTCAACCTTACTGCGTTGTATGGATAAGAACGAGGCAGAAAGAATTATGGCAGAGTTACATGAAGGAACTTTCGGAACCCATTCCAGTGGACATACCATGGCAAAGAAAATCCTACGGGCAGGATATTATTGGTCTACCATGGAAGCCGATTGTTATCATCATTCTCGAACCTGTCATAAGTGTCAAGTCTATGCTGATAAGGTTTACATACCTCAAGTTCCTCTGAACATCTTGACGGCTCCTTGGCCTTTTGCGATGTGGGGCATCGATATGATTTGTGAGATCAGACCTCTTGCGTCCAACGGGAGTCGTTTCATCCTGGTAGCAATTGATTACTTTACGAAGTGGGTTGAGGCACCTTCATTTGCTACAGTGACCAAGAACGTCGTGGCACGGTTCATCCGACACAACTTGATCTGTCGATATGGTGTACCAGAGAGGATTATTACGGACAATGGTACAAATCTCAACAATACGATGATCACCGAGCTCTGCAAACAGTTCAAGATACAGCATCACAACTCTTCTCCTTATCGGCCGAAGATGAATGGGGCTGTTGAAGTGGCTAATAAGAACATCAAGAAGATTATGCAGAAGATGACAGTAACATACAAAGACTGGCATGAGATGTTACCATTTGCTCTTCATGGGTATCTAACCTCAATGCAAACTTCAACAGGAGCAACACCCTACTCTTTGGTGTATGTCATGGAAGCAGTCTTACCCATTGAAGTCCAGATACCCTCTCTTCGAATTATGAAGGATGCAGGTTTAAGCGAAGATGACTGGATCCAGACCCGGCTTGATCAGCTGAACTTAATCGACGAAAAGAGACTTACTGCTATTTGTCATGGTCATATGTATCAAAAGCGGATGATCAAGGCATTTAACAAGAAAGTCAGACGACAAGGGTATCAAGTTGGGGATCTGGTGATCAAGCGCATCATATTACCTCAAGGTGATCCCAGGGACAAATGGACCCCCACGTATGAAGGGCCATTTATGGTTAAGAACATTTTCTCAGGAGGAGCCATGATTCTAACCACCATAGATGGTGACGACCTTCCTCACCCCGTCAATGCATACATAGTGAAAAAATACTATGCATAATCAAAGAACCGCTAGGTTGACTGGCCTACGCAAAAATAAGGGCTTCCCAGCGAACCAAAAAGGTTCGGGCAAAAATAAGGGATGAAAATGAAAAAATTTGTACACCCGGCAACCCGAAAACCTGAAAAGGCGGCTTGGGCAAAAAAGGGTATCCCGGTGGACTGAAAACCCGAAAGGGAGGTCCAGGCAAAAATTAGGGATTAAAGCCTAACACTATGTCCCATTGGATCATCTTGCAACCAGACTTCGGCATCGACTATCAAGCTCGGACGGCGCTAATCAATCTGATCTACCTTCAACCAAGTAGCAAAGGGATGATATGCTCGAGGATATAAAGGCGATAGCAGAGTTGGAACCCAGTGGGATTATTCACATAGATGTTTTTCTTTCTTTTACACAAACTGTATAAATTTTATTGTTTGGCGGCATTCTCTTACTAGGACGTCAGCCTCTTGTACAAAAACGCCTATTTACAGGCTAACTTCAAAATCAATACAATTCATTTTCACAAAGAAATTTCGAATCATTTTCTTTTTCTGTTTTGTTTTGCAAGTACGTCCGATGTTCATTTTTGATATATGCATTTGACAATAATTGCTGCTCATAAATATTTACATGCGAAATAAAAGACAATTACTCGTAATATCAGAAACACGGGCAAACGAGAAATGTCCAAACCTTACAGTTGCTCTGTCCACCAGGTATAGGGATAGACCTAGTTGGAGAAAATGATTGAAGGTACATTCACTCCCCGCAGAGTAAGAAAAACACAGTGATATTAGCGGTCCCGAACAGGACACCACTCTCCCTAGCTGAGGCTCGCAACCGCGAATGAGTCGGCAACATTCTCCCCAAGCAGAGTTTATCTATCATCAGCACTGGAAGGTTATCCCCAGTAGAGTCTGGAGGATTGTCCTCAATAGAGTCTAAAAGATTATCCCCAGTGAAGTCGCCACTGGAAAATCATCCCCAGCGAAGTCCATTCCTTTCACAAATAGAAACTCGATCCCCAACAGAGTTCATCATCTCCAGCAATGATAATTCATCCCTAGCCGAGGTTGTTTCTCCAAATCAATAGAGCTTCTAGCAGAGTATCTCTTCCCCACAGAGTCATTTCCTCGTCAGTTTATTCCCCAACAGAGTTATTCTCTCCTGCAGGATTATGCTCACGAACATTTTCATTCCCTATCCTCAGCGGAAACGAAGAATTCAACTCTTTTCTCCAACAACAATCCGAGATTTATTTTCCCCCATCTAGAAAACATTACATGTCCACACATCATGACATACACATACGCATCATACAACCCAATCTCATTTATTTTGAGAACATCATTGCTTGATACATATCATGCATTACATACAGCTAACCTTTACCTTTCAGGAAAGATACAATCAAATTCTCACCAAGTTCAAGCTATGAAGCCCGGATTTGACCGGACAATATCTTGATTTCTACATCATATTGTGAAGCCCGGAGAACGGTCGGATAACAGTATCAAACACCGCGAAGCCTGGATTCGACCAGATAGTGGTTTATCTCTAAGCTATGAAGCCCGGATTCGACCGAATAATAGTTTAATCCCCAGCAAGTCGTGAAGCTCGGATTACAACCGGATAACAGCTCAGCCAGTTACTGTGAAGCCTGGATTACGACCAGATAGTAGTTCATTTTCACCTCTTCGACGAAGAGACGATTCCTCAATAGAATAATAGACAACCGAAGTTCCTAAAATTCAACTTTTCTCAAAGCAGAGATGATTTCCTAGTAGAATAACAGACGACCGAAGCTCCTAAAATTCTACTTCTCTCAAGACAGAGATCAGCATTCCCCAGCAGAATCTTCCTCAACAACAAGTATACAAGCTCTCGCTAAGGAATCTCTTAAGCGATCGACACTCCTTCAGATGGCATCTTTAAGCCCATCTTCCATCATCAATTTCCAAATGGCATCTGTAAGCCCATTCCCGACATCGCAAGACGGACACCACATCATGTGAGTGCAAATTTTTGGGCACTCTAGTGTTCAATCCTCTTCCACCTTTGGATCACGAAAGGCCAGCAAGGAAATCTACATCCTCAGGTTTAAGAAGATTAAACAGGGGAAGATGTTGTACCCAAAAATTTTCCCTCCCATATTGCTCAAAACATTTCAAGAAAGATCCTCAAGTTGCTCAAGGAAGTCCAAGGGTTGACCAGACAAGCTCTCTCCTAAGGCAGTCTACCTCAAATTAGGGTTTCATGTTGCATCAAGATATTTGAGTACAAGGGATCCCAAATTCTCACCAATGTCCTAATATGTTCTCAAGATCATCCATGTCAAGTTTCAAGCCTTGCAGAAGAAATTTGCTCAGTTAATTGCTCAAAGGCCTGAAAATCGACTGTGTTAGGGCAAAAGTCAACTGTGGCCTACATACAGTCAAACTTCAATATTTTTGGTCAACATCCTCATTTTGAAGTATATTTCATCATTTTATCAAGGGTTGATCATGATTCATCAAGGATTGCTCATAATTCATCAACAACCAAAAGTTGCAAAATTAGGGTTTTGTAGGAAAAGTCAACTCAACTTTGACCAAGCATAACTTTCTCATACTTTATGAGAAATGACCCATCCAAAGCTCATTTTTAAGAGGATTCAATTCTATACAATCCATATTCATCTCCCAAGTTCAAAATATACACTCACAAGAAGTTATGAATTTGGACATTATAAGTCATTTTGAAAAGTCAACAAAAACACCTTTTTTATCAAAGCTACATACATGAGCATGGAATATCAAATTGATATGAGACTAAAAGATTTGCTCAGAGGACATCTCAATATTTCTAAAAAGTCCAAGAAAACCTTCAAAGTGTCAAAATTGAGGAAGTTGTGCATTGGTGAAGTTGGCCCTTTTTGCAAAATTGTCAAAAGTCAATTATGCCTAAAATTGCAAATTTTGCTAAATGGGCCCAATCTTTTGCACTTGTTTTGAGTTGGAAACATGGTCCACGAGCCCTAGCCTTTTCCACTTGTCATTATCTTATTTTTATTATTTATTTTGATTTTTATTTGAATTAAATCATTTTAAATCAAAACAAATCATAGAAAATCTAAAACATTGAAATTCAAAGATTTGGTACATGTTTCAGGTCTTAATATCCAGCTAGCATGAGATTGAATTCGTGTAAAAGCTTGGTGTGCACAAAAATATTGGATTAGGCCTATTTTTGGAAGGATATTCAAAGGAATCAAATCAAAATCAAATGCAATGATGGAGGAAGATTGAGCACACTCTTTCAACCCTAATTCATTCCTCAATACATAAGGAGTATTTGCAGACCTAAAACGAGGCTAGAAAGAGGTGTGAGAACAAGAACAAAACTTGAAAAAATCATAAAAAAAGTGCAAACACGATTTCATTTTTCCAAGCAATTTCAAAGCCTCCTGACCATCCCAATCGCTTCCTAGGATCCCCAGCAAGAAAAACCAATCAAGAGCAAGCATTTCCAGGCCTTGAATACCACTGTAAGTCATCCACGATATTGAGTTATTTTTGAAATTGGTTTGCATAATTCTGGAACATATAGCATGATATAATCATATATTCTTGTTCACCATCACATATGCAAGCTTTCTGTAACATTTAATTTCGTTTTTATGGCCTGTATGAGATTTCACCATTGCTAGGTTTTTGTGCTTCGATTTGGGATTTCTTCATATAGGTAAAATTGGGCCATGAAAGGGCCACCATTGTACTCAGCAGGTCCAGACGAAGCTATCCATGGATTTATTTTTTATTTATCTTGCTTATGGTAGATTTTGAGAATATGCAGGTCTGTAGTGACAGACAAACGTCTGTAGGTAAAAGTCTGGGACTTTTACCAACAGAGAAGGGAAGAAGACAACTAGCGTGGCAGCCTCCCACTCGTCCATTTGAATTTCCGCGCGAATTTCTTTTATTTCATTTGTTCTTAATATAATAATTGTTGTTTGTTTTGTATACAAGAAACGCGTGTAGCTCAGTTGGTAGCCAGGTGGCTGGAAAGTGTTTCAGGGCCGGGGTTCGAATGCCAGGTCCCCCCATTCTTCATATTATTTTCTTTCAGGTAATATAATGTGCGCACAAGGCCAAGGTCCATCATGCGTCCTCACAATCCAACCAGCCAAGTGTTAGGAGACTAGATCTGATGGCCATCAGGCGAGGATCCATCAAAGGCGTTGGTCAAGGCAAAGCATGAGAATCAGGAAGTCAACGTGGGTCACCTTCTTTTGGGCCCAGAATCTGATTCTTACACCCCTCAAACTACTTTTCTCAGGCCCAAATCTCTTCATCTTTTCTTATTTTGTTTTATTTAATTTTATTTATTTAATTTTATTTATTTATTTTACTAACAAATTAATTATTTCTTTTATCAAAAATCACAAAAAATATTTTTTTTCACCCAATTAGACTTAGGTTTATTTTTTATCAATAAATTAATTAATTTAATTAGATTTTAATTTTTAGATAACTTTGATTATTTTGTAAATAGATTTAAAAATAATTAGAACAATTAGGGTTTTGTTTATAACTTAATTATATTTTCTTTTTTTCTTAAAATAACCAAAAACACAAAAATAGGCCATTTATTTATTTTCATTAATTAACTAATTAATTGTGTATTTAATTTTAAAATCTAATTCTTTTCTTAAAAAAAAACAAAAAAAAACTTTTTTTCTTTTAATTAGGTTGAAAAGGTTCAAAACCCTAATTTCATGTCGATCTTAATTTCATCGCGCGCTTTATTATTATTTTAATCATATTGATGTAATTGCCCACAAGTTGTAATAGCTTAATTATGACCTTTTATCTTTCGTTTATCGCTTTATTTTTAAGGGTTTGTTTTTGGCTATGTAAATACCCGAAGCCTTGTAATAGCATAGTTTACTTTCCGCACTTTAATTTTTGCAAAAATATTTAACTGTTACATGTATGAATATTAGGGATGCATGACAAGAATGTATGTAAAACTTTAAAACAGTTAGCAAACCCTAAATGTGCAAAGATAAATAATCTGAAATTGAATCACTCGCACATGCGCACTCCTAGGGTACACTCCCACTTGGTTGCCTTCGGTAAACGGTCATTAGATATAGGATATTTTAGTGGTCACTCTCTTGTCTAAACAATGATCAAAGTCCCGTTCGGAATGGTTGCCTCGGAAAAGTTGCTTCGGAATGGTTGCCTCAAATATTGTTGCCTCGAATAATTGATCTAAGACATTAGGGTTACTACTAAGACGTCCTAGCATTTCTTTAGTGATCGTACGTCCCTTTTCGAATTGACCCTCAAAACTCCAACGATGATGTTACCTACTCACTAATAGTGGGATAGCACTGTCTAAAGGAAGCAAACATAGAACAATTCTATTTTTCGAGTAGATAGAATCTTAAGTACTTGCTCAATCCAAACGAAATTTTCCACACTTACACTCTTTAAAACAAAGCTTTCAAAACACTTCGTAATACTCTTGAAGACAGAAGCAAGAGTTAAATCGAAGTCAAAAACTTTTCAAATCACACAAACTCACAGAAGAAATTTTGAAAATGATGAGCAAGTACCTAAGAGCCCGTGGAAAACCACTGATAGAAAGGGTTCTAATACCTTCCCTTTCTATAAACTACCCCTCGTACTCAAAATCTCGAAAAAGGGAATTTTTTTGTGCTTTTTTCCTTTCCTGTTGGATAAAATAAAAGTCTGTGGCGACTCTTGCTTACCGCGACATTTTGTGAACACAAACGCAAAACGCAAACCAGCAATTCCTTAAAAAAAATAGTCTCGGTTCTGGCCACCGCATCACAGTGATATATGTATTTTTTGCATATGCAATGATGTTTGTAGAATGATGTATGAATGCAATGTATGAACGTATCAGTTGTTCCATTGCAGTGTTGTTAAATTAGGGAAAGTGAATCCGTGATTGTTGCTAGGGGTGAAGAATGTAGGTCTTCAGATTTTTTTTGAAGTTGAAACACTGTGATATGAACTTCCGTTGTTAGAGAAATAAACTCTGTTGGGGAAGGAAAACATAGTGCACTGCTTGGGAATTTTGTGAAATCCTGCTGGGAAATCCTGAGAAGCTTGGCGACTTCACTGGGGAATCTTTTGTTGGAGTAGTAATTTGGAAATTCTTCTCTGTTGGGGATATGAGAACTCCTGACGCCATTAGGCGGTATGATGAGAATATGACAGTGACCATGTAGTAGGATGTCTCTGCCTCTGTACCTGTTGGAGAAGGTATCTGCAGGAGAAGGTATCTGCGGGGATTTTGTAGATGGCCCTTAGATATTGTCCTGTTTCTTAAAGTCATTAGTAACTGTCTTTCTGTTTTTTATGTATATTTGTAAGAAGTAATCACATTCAAATGCATATGTTCAAAAATAATCACTGGATGTTTTCGCAAACAAAACAGAAAAATAAAAACAAATAGTTTTGCACTTTTAAAGAGATAACTTTGTATTAACTTGAAGAAGTGTTTTTTTACAACAAGACGGGCATCCTAGTAAGAGAATGTCTTTGTAAGAATGGAAACTATACAAAAATGGTATACAAATAAAAACAGCTATGTGGAATAATCCTATTGGATTCCCATTCTACTATTGCCTTTATGCCTTTGAGCATCTCATCTCTTTCGTTGCTTGTCTGAAGCTGACTGGATTGATTAGTACCACTTGAGCTTGATAGTTGATACTGAAGATTGGTTGTACGGTGATCCAACGGGATACCCTTTTTTTCCCAAGCCGCCTTTTCAGGTTTTCGACTTGCCGGGTGTATAGATTTTTTATGTATATCCCTAATTTTTACCCGAACCCTTTTGGTTCGTCGGGATGCCCTAATTTTGCCTAGGCCAGTCGGCCTAGCGGGTCTTTATTTATGCATAGTATTTTATAACTATGTTCGCGTTTATCGGGTGTAGAAGGTCGTCACCGTCCATAGTAGTTAAGATCATGGCCCCACCAGAAAATATGTTCTTGGTCACAAATGGCCTTTCGTGTGTGGGAGTCCACTTTCCCTGTGATCACCTTGTGGCAGTATGATGCGCTTGATTACTAGGTCACCAGCCTGATATACCTGACCTCTGACCTTCTTGTTAAAAGCTTTAATCATACGTTTTGGTACATCTGACCATGACAGACAGCCACGGGCCTCTTCTTATCGATCAGGTTTAATTGGTCAAGTGGAGTCTAAACCCATTCGTCTTCGCTCAACATGCATCCTTTATGATTCTCAAGGAAGGGATCTGGACTTCTATGGGTAGGACAGCTTCCATACCGTATAGCAAAGAGAAAGGAGTTTCCCATGTTAATGTATGCATTGTGGTGCGGTAACCATGATGAGCAAATGGTAACATCTTGTACCAGTCTTTATATGTCATCGTCGTCTTCTGTATGATCTTCTTGATATTTTTATTAGCAGCTTCTACAATTCCATTCATCTTCGGCTGGTAAGGAGAAGAGTTATGATGTTGGATCTTGAATTGCGTGCAGAGCTCGGTGATCATAGTGTTATTGAGATTGGTACCATTATTTGTAACGATCCTTTCGAGAATACCGTACTGATAGATGAGGTTATGTATGATGAAATGGGCCACAACGTTCTTGGTAACAGAAGCAAATGAGGTTGCCTCGACCCACTTTGTAAAGTAATCAATGCAAACTAGGATGAAGCGGTTTCCATTAGAAGTTGTAGGTCTTATCTCTCCAATCATGTCAATGCCCCTAATTATGAATGGCAAAGGAGCAGTCAGGATGTTTAGAGGAACCGGGGGCACATGCACCTTGTCAGCATAGATCTGGCATTTGTGACAAGTTCATAAATGCTGATAACAGTCTGCTTCCATAGTAGACCAATAGTACCCTGCCCGTAGGATCTTTTTAGCCGTTGTGTGCCCACTAGAGTGAGTGAAAAAGGTACCTTCATGTAAGTCAACCATAATCTTTTCTACCTCACCTCTGTGTATACACCAAAGCAAGGTAGAGTTGTGGTTGCGCTTGTAGAGGATCCCGTTACTAAGGAAGAACTTGGCAGAGAACCTTCTTAAGAACTTCTTATCTTTGACTGAAGCTTCCTTAGGATACGCTTGGGCTTTGAGATATCTTTTGAATTCATAGAACCAGGGTTTGTCCACTACTTTTTCAGTACCAATCTTGTGACAGTATGCTGGTTCATCCATCCTTTCAATAGTGATATGAGGAGCCTCATTATCCCACCTGACTTTGAACATGGATGACATTGTAGCTAGCGCGTGCGCTAGTTGATTTTCCTCTCGTGGAAAATGCTCGAAGGTAAGTTCTTCAAAGTGTGGAATCAGTTCCAAAACATGCTCTTTGTAAGGGATGAGATTAGGATGCTTTGTGTCCCATTCTCGTTTGATTTGACTAATTACTAAAGCCGAGTCTCCAAATACACTCAAGAATTTGATCCTCAAGTCGATAGCAGCTTTGAGAATATTGATGCATGATTCATATTCAGCCATGTTATTGGTACAAATGAAACATAAACTGGCAGTGAAAGGAGTATGACAACCTTCAGGAGAAATAATCATGGCACCGATACCATTGTCGTGTACGTTCTAAGCTCCGTAAAAAACCATAGTCCATCGGGATCCTTTTTCAGGTCCTTCATCTGGTCTAGGTTCTTCACAATCAGTTACTAGCATGATGTTCTCACCCGAGAACTCAACATTCATGGATCGGTAGTCATCAACAACCTGATGAGCCAAATGATCAGCTAGTACACTTCCCTTAATTTCTTTCTGGGTTTTATACTGAATGTCGTATTCGGTTAGGATCATCTTCAATCTTGTTATTCTTCCAGAGAGAGCGGGCTTCTAAAAAATGTACTTGATAGGGTCCATTTTAGATATCAATAAGGTAAAGTGAGTCAACATGTACTGTCTTAGTCGGCGAGCAGCCCATGCCAAACCGCAACAAGTTTTCTCGAGCAGTGAGCATCTTGTTTCACAGTCAGTAAACTTTTTTCTAAGGTAGTATATTGCATGCTCTTTTCGACCAGACTCGTCATACTGCCCCAACACACACCCCATTGAGTTCTCTAACACTGTTAAGTACATGATTAGAGGTCTTCCTTCGAATGGAGGCTCTTGAATATATTCTTTGATTTTGTCAAAGGTGTTTTGGCAATCGTCATTCCGCTTCTCTACTTGATCTTTCTTCAGTAACTTGAAGATTGGATCACAAGTAGCAGTCAGATGGGAAATGAATCTGGCAATGTAATTCAGACGATCCAAGAATCCCATGACCTCCTTCTCAGTGCAAGTAGTTGGCATTTCTTGTATAGCTTTGACCTTCGCAGGGTCAACTTTAATGCTTTTACTTCTGACAACGAAACCTAAGCGCTTACTGGATCTTACTCCAAAGGTGCACTTATTCGGGTTTAGCCTCAGTTTGTACTTCTTCAGTCTTTCAAACAGCTTCTGTAGGTGATCAAGGTGCTCCACTTCAGTCTGAGACCTGGCTATCATATCATCAACGTAGACCTCTATCTCGTGATGGATCATATCATGAAATAAAGCTACCATGGCACGCTGATAGGTTTCCCCGGCGTTCTTTAACCCAAATGGCATAAATTTGTAACAAAAAGTTCCCCACTGTGTAACAAAGGTCGTTTTCTCCATGTCCTCAGGCGCCATTTTGATCTGATTGTACCTGGAGAAGCCATCCATGAAGGAGAATACCTTATGTTGTGTGGTGTTGTCAACTAAAACATCAATATGGGGAAGCGGAAAGTCATCCTTGGGGATTTCCCTATTCAGGTCTCTGTAATCCACACACATACATACCTTACCGTCCTTTTTCGGTACTGGAACCACGTCAGCAACCCATTGTAGATAAGAGGTGACAGCTAAGAAACCAGCATTGAACTGTTTCATGACTTCAGCCTTGATCTTCTCTGACATCTCAGGCTGCATACGACGAACCTTCTGTTTCACTAGAGGGCAATCCTCTTTTGTAGGTAGGAGATGAACCCTAATATCGGTGTTAAGTCCCGGCATATCTTCGTATGACCAGGCAAAAACCTCAACATAATCATGTAGCATTTGAATTAACCGCTCCTTGACACTATGCTCCAGATCGGAACCTATCTTGACTTCTTTCTTATCCTCTTCAGTACCCAAGTTAATTGTCTCAACCGGCTCCTCATGAGGCTGTATTGCCCTTTCTTCCTGTTGTAACAGCCTGGCAAGTTCTCCTGGTACCTCACAATCTTTCTCACCTCCGTCCTCGGCTTGGTAGATCGGATTTTCAAAGTCATAATGAGTAATAGTAGAACCGTTATCAATAGGATCCAGAGTTAATGTGGATCTGCAGTTTGATATATGGGTGTGCGTAAGAGCATAGCTGTATATTTTTTGATAAAGTAAATAGGCAAAAAAGAAAAACAAAGAGTGCAAAATGTGTATGCAAAACGTCCAATGTTTTATTAATGTCATATGAAAATGAAGCAATGACCTTCACAAATAGACCATTGTGCCTCGTGTAAGACATAAGGCTTTAAAGTTTCAATTGTTCAAATATTACATATCCTCAAAACAAAAGACAAATTACTCTTGAATAAAAGTAATGGGCATAAAATCTTTAGCCTCCCAATTGTTGAGTCCACCGCTGATGCTTGGGAAGATCCACTTATTCAGGTCATGATCACTATCACTATCTTCCAAGGCATTGACTCCATGGTTTCCGATCCATAAAGGTGGTCTCCCAGCGCGAGCACGACGAACAACTCTCTGGGCTCCTGAAGTAAAACCCAAACCAAATTTATCAGATTTGTAGGGAATATCCGGAAGTTGGCCCCAAATTATACACCCACCTTCTTCGACTACTGCCTTGGTATCCTTCAAAGAATCCATCTTCAACGGTGGCCTAGTAGTCTTTAGAACACTGGCAATGGTCTTGGTCATAGCAACCGTCTGTGGAACCTCCTCAAAGTTCTGACAGAGGGTCTCAATGAACTCGCCGTCCATTTCAATGTACCTGAAAGAGTTCAGGTGGCTCACCATGTATTCCTCCTCTCCATGGACTGTGATAATTTTCCCATTGACTGGGTACTTCAGCATTTGATGTAGGGTGGAAGTAACAGCACCATCCCCATGGATCCAAGGTCGACCCAATAAACAAGAATAAGATGGGCAGATGTCCATCACATAGAAAGTGTAATTAAAATTCTGAGTACCCACTTTGATAGGGATGTCCACCTCGCCGTGCACCATTATTTTAGAACCGTCGAAGGCCCTCACCATAATGTTACTGGGCTTTAGTGTGAGTCCTTCGCAATCTAACCTGTCTAGAGCATTCTTGGGTAAGACATTCAGTGATGAACCTGTATCCACTAAAACATGGACTAATGTAGTTCCCCTGCACTCAATGGAGACATGCAGGGAATCGTTGTGTTTCCTTCCCTTGGTAGTTAGGTCTGCATCAGAGAATCCCAAGCCATTGTCAACTGTCAAACTAGCCACGTAATTCTAGAATTGATCAGCGGAGGTCTCTTGAGGCATGTGGGCAGACTTCAGGAATTTTACTAAAGCCTTGGAATGGGCTTCAGAGCACAGTAGTAAGGCCAACATTGAGATTTTTGAAGGGGTCTGCCCCAATTGCTCCATGATATTATAATCACTTTTCTTGATTATCTTTAATATTTCTTCCATCTCCTTTTTAGAAGCCTCAGGGATGACTTCTTTGTGCGCCTTCGTCTGGACAGACTCAACCAATACCTTTTTGCCCCGAGTCTCGGCCGACTCAGTAGCAGGGAAAACACCAGGAATAGCAATGGGAGTATTAGCAGTAGTAGCAGCAGGAATGATCACAGGGGTAGCAATAGGAGTACTAGGAGTAGTAGCAGCAGGAATGATCATAGGAGTAGCAACAGTTTTTAGAGAGATCTCGGGAGAGAAAACTCTTCCGCTTCTCATAATTTTACTGGTCCCGAAAATATTATCGATGTCGAAATTAGTATCTTCAGCAACTTCGTCTTTAATAGCCAACAGGTTTTCTTTGACGCCATGGTAATAGACGTCAGCCCCATAGTTCCATGGAACGGCTTTATCCGAGGAGTATGGTACTGGCCCAGGAAGGGTGATGATCAGGGGAGAAAACTTTGGAACATATGTAATCCTGATGAGTCTTTTGGTGGAGACCCTGGGAGGATTGTTGGAAATGGTGATTATTGAGACATCTTCACATGAACTTCTTGCAAGAGGAACTTTCTCGAACAAGATTTCTTTTTTAACCATTAGGTATTGAACGCCCATCTTCAATAACAAACAGCCATCTGGTAGAGTCATACATAAGTGGCAAGCTTCACCATAACCCGAAATAAATTGGCACGCAATAGATTCTCTTTAACAATCAGAATAGGAGTAGTTAATTCTTCCATGGAAGAAATGAAACGGTCATCATCAATAGCATTGACACCTTGGCCATGTTTGGGCATGGGTGCAGTTATTACGTTAGGTGTCTCGGGAAGGTCAAACAATCATTTGTATCATGCCCCGGAGTTTCAGAGTGGTAGGCAAATCGAGCATTTGGGTTGTAGCGGGGAGATGTCGTATTAGGATTCTTCGGGGACTCCTTCAGAGTTGCCAAATTGGACTTTAGCAGGTGTGGCAAAACCTGGGATATGGCCATGTTGATCCGGGTAAATTGTCTTTTGGGTGCATCCGGCCTGCGCTGGTTGTTTTGTTGCTGGTTTGATATAGGATTGGAAATCATAACAACCCCTACCGTCGGACGACATTCAGTTTTGTTGTGATTTCTTTGGCCATAGGCAGCACTGACCTCCTTCTTTCTTGTGAAGGGTTTCTTTGCAGTATTGGAGGATGCATCTCTCGGGATTTTACCACTTTTAATGCCAGCCTCTACCTGTTCACCAGTCAGTATTAGTACAATGAACTCAGCAGAAGAACTCCCAATCGGATGGTTAAAGAAAGGCCTAGATAATGTGTCCAAGAACATGTCCACCAGCTCTCTATCAGACAACGGAGGCTGGACTCTTCCCACAAGGTCTCTCCACTTTTGGGCATAATCTTTAAAACCTTCTCCGGAACCCATAGACATACTTTGCAACTGTGTACGAGTTGGGGCGAGGTCAGCATTGTATTGGTACTGCTTGTAGAAAGCAGCAGTCAGATCTTCCCAATTACAAACGTTGGTTATTTCCAGTTGATAGAACCATTCCAGCTAAGTCTCTGACAAACTCTCCTGGAAGAAATGGACCCATAAATTTCTGTCAGTAGTGTGGGTTTGAATCTTCCTGACATACGACCTTAAATGTAGCTTAGGATAGGAGACACCGTCGTACTTAACAAAGTTAGGGACCTTGAATTTTTGCGGGATGACCACCCCTGAAATCAGTCCTAGTTCCTCAAAATTTATCCCGGGTATCCTCTGGATCTCCATAGTATTGAGTCGATCCTCCAACTGTTTGTATTTATCATCAGCAGGAGGATACTGATCCTCAGAATAATCAGGTTCATCTTCCTCAGACCCTGGATTATTGTTTTCTTCCACTGGCTCCTTTTCTTGATTGTCCCCCTCATTTGGCGGGGTTGCGAAATCTATAGCTCGCTTAACCGGTCCTCTGATCCTTCTTCCCAAATTCTATACTCCAGTTGGTTTCTTTGTCTTCTTGGTCTTCTCTTTGACGATCAGAGCTTTCAGATCTTCTTTCCCCTGGGCCAGAGCCAGGAACATCTGCTAAAACTGAGCGTTTTGAGCTTAAAGATCCTTTACAGTTTGTTCAAGAGCCATTTATTTTGCTAAAATAAACATCAAAAAGAATAATAAACCTGTTTTGGGAACCTGTTTATGCGATGATATGAATGATATGCTTATGTAATTTTTCAAGGGCCTCATAGGATTTAAACTCTTTTAACCAAAACAGAAACAAAGGCTTTTTATTAATGAATTCAAATGAAATCAAAGTTTACAAAGGAATAACAAATGAGAAACTTCTAAGATTCCTAAGTATCCCAAGGACGCTTCCTTTTGGTGCTAATGTAGGCATTGAGATTCTTCTCTTCGTGAAGCTGCTTTGTCAGTTCCAACACCTTTTTCTCACTGGCATAGAATTGGGACTCAAAGGTATCTCATTCTTCTTTGAGTTGTATCCAAGATTTTTGAAATTCTTCGAAGTTTGTTGGAATATCAGGATGCAGAATGATGCGAGACTCGACCCCTTGAATAATAGGCTCTGAAATCAATGGTAGGATAGCAGCATACGGCATCATAAGATTTTGAGCACGAGCTCGCACCCATTTGAGGTATGGCTCCAAAGGGATGGAATTATTGCATCCTAGAGTCCTATGATCATTCTTCTTAACCATTCCCCAAGCATGAATGAACCTCTGACGATATCCTTGCAGATCATTTGAATATTCGAACACAATACCTTGGATGAGCATATCATGAGGACCATCCCTCTGGGTATAACCAAACAGGCGTAGAGCTAAAGAAGGGTTGTAGGTGATGTCTCCTTTAATGCCAAGGAGTGGTACATTGGGAAATTCTCTATAACGATCAATAAAAGAGATGTCTTCTTGAGAGCGAGGGCACCAATAGATATCAGAGTGAGAAAGAGACATTAATCTTTGGTTCCACCTTAAACCTAACTCATTCTTCATTACTGACTGAGGAAGGTGCCAAATAAACCACCTATATATTAGAGGTATACAACACATAAAAGTCCCTCGCTTCTTCATGGTACGGGTATAGAGTGAATGCAGAATATCCCCGAGCAATGTAGGCACTGGATTATGAGCAAGGAAGATGTTGATGGCACTGACATCTATAAATTGGTCTGAATTGGGGAACAGAACCAACCCATAGATTAAGAGAGCTAAGAAATCTTAGAAGGCATGTTAACTCATAGCGTCTAGGAATACCTGAGATTTCCTTATTAGAAAACTTGTAAGGAGGCCCTTAACTCCACTCCTTTTTTCCCAGTTGGACTCCATGTCAGACGACTTCAAGTGCAAAGCTATAGAAACATCTTCAGCAGTTGGATCTTGTTCTAAATCGCTAAAGGGTATCTTCTTCAATATAGGCAAACCAAGTATTTTGGAGAACTCTTCCAGCGTAGGCACCAACTGATAGTTTGGAAATGTGAAGCAATGGTGCTTAGGGTCGAAGAACTAGAATAAGACACTCATCAGACCCTCGTCAAAACTGGTAGTTGTCAAACTAAGAAAGTGACTGTATCTCTTGTTGAATGGCAAGTTCTTAGGAATTTTTAAGACCATTTCTTTGAGTTTGGGTGAAACCTCTACAAAACTGATTCAGATGGTTTTTCTGCGAGCTGAATCCATAACCTACAAAACAGAGGAGAGATAAATCCACAGGCCCTTGAAATGGTTAGTGTACATGACATGTTATGATATTGATGATGTTATGATTATTCTTTGAAATCACAAGTATATCAAACACAAACGAGTCACACAAAGACCTTAGGTTTAAAGGCTTGCATGAGTTTTAAAGGTAAGTACCCTCTTGAAGTTTCAGTTGGCTCAACCTGTCCTATTAATAGTAACCAGGTTCTAAGGAGTCTCATATCACTGGTCTTTCTTTTAGGCATTTTTCTAGCTCAAGAACCAAATTATTGTATCCAAAATATCCCAAAAGTCCAATCTCAATGAGCGTAGTATCGAGTATCAACCAATCTTCGATCGGAACCAAAGTCGTACATCTCACTACTTTATAATGGCTTAGGATGAGTCAATTAAAGGTTCTAAAGGTCAGTTAGTGCTTAATAACACTATAAGGAAGCCTAATGTTATCCTTGACTGACTCAAGGAACATTAGTACAAGCCAGAGTATCACGCTAGTGTAGCTATCGCTTCGTCCATATTGGTCTATGCCGTATAGCCTCCAAGATTTATTGCTACTTACCTAAAAATATGCCCCAGATCCGGGTGTAGGATCTTTTAGTAACAACCCAAACAGACCCTCAAAAGTAAATCATACAAAACACACAAGGAAAACAAGTTAAATATGAATTAAACTATAAGGTAACCCCACTTTTTCAATATTTCCACAACAAAGTCGCCAGTTCTGTGATACGGTGGCAGAACTGACTATTTATACTGGTTTTGCATTTGTATTCGCAAATGTTGCGGTAAGCAAGAGTCGCCGCCAACTTTTCTTTTATCCAACAAATGAAAGGGTGAAAAGAACAGAAAATGACATTTTTGAGAATTTTCTGAGTAAGGGGGTAGATAATGGAAAGGAAAGGTGTTATCATCCTTTCCATCCATAGTTTTCTACGGGTTCTTAGATGCTTAGCTCATTTTTGAAATACCTTGTGCTTTGTGTTTTTTTGAAAAGTATTTGAAAATTGCCTTAGTGT
This sequence comes from Vicia faba, assembly GCA_948472305.1. Classification (NCBI taxonomy): domain Eukaryota; kingdom Viridiplantae; phylum Streptophyta; class Magnoliopsida; order Fabales; family Fabaceae; genus Vicia; species Vicia faba. The sequence continues at coordinate 1,130,188,386 of OX451738.1, read as the reverse complement.
GGAGATTTGCTTTACGAAAACTCTTGTATCAGTCCTCAAGAGTGTTGACAAAGCAAATGTTTTTGAAATTTGTTTTTCAAATGTGTAAGTGTAAAAAAGTTCGTTTTGAGCATTGCATCTAGGAACTTATCTACTTATACTCGAAAAGGTTTGTTCTTTTCCTCCTATCCTTTAGACAGTGCTATCCTACTATTAGTGAGTAGGTAGCCCTATCGTTGGATGTTGGAAGGATGTTCGAAGAGACGTACAGTCATAAAGGTAACATGTAGAGACACTTTAGCAATTTTGTTTAGGGACTAGATCATTTACCGAAAGGAAATTGTAGGGTCATCAAGGGACTATGATCTTTTGATTTACGGGTCTTTTGCTAAAGCGTCCCTGCTTTCGAGGGACATGACTGTTTTATTTTCCGAAAGGCAACCAAAGTGGGCGTAACTTAGAGGTGTATATGTGCAAGTGCGTTTGTTTCAGTTATTTCTGTCTTTGTGTTAGGTTTGCTAACATTTGGTTATTAGTCTTATCATGCAATCCTATTAGGCATACATCTAAGCAGTTAATATATTGTAGAAATTTAAAGTGCAGAAAGTTAAATCCTACGCTATTATAGTGCTTTGGAGAGGGGGTAATTTACATGTCCAAAAATGGGGATGGGGGGGGGGGGGAATAAAGTTTGTGATAAATTCATAGTTTAATCTATTACATACTGTCAACAGATACATAAATATGGGAAAATGCGCGCGAATTTAAAATAATGTCTAAGCCCTAAAAAAAGTTCTAAGTGGAAGAAATTTATTTTTGGTTGTTTTTTATTAGGAAAAAAAATAATTAAACTAAATCTAAATTTAATCAAGAAAATAAATATTAAATGAAATTAAACCCAATTCTAATATTTTTGTATTTTTGTTAAAAAAATATTTGAATTATAAGAACCTAGTTCTAATTATTTTTAAATTATAAAATAATGTCAAGATAATTAAATTAATTAATAAAATTAGAAAATCCTAAGTCTAATATTTTTTATGATTTTTTGTTGATTTTATGATTATAATAAAAAAAAGATTAAAAAGGGAATAAACAAATAAAACAAAAACAAGTATCATGCTGGGCCTGCTGTTACAAGAAATTGGGGGGTATGCTTTTGAGATTTGCTAGGCCCATAAGATGACAAGCCCAGGTCACGTTGGATCTAGTGAAGATAATTCTTGATGACACACGGTAGATCTGCGCATTTAGATATTTAGATCTTCATTTGTTGACATCTGATGGCCCAAACATGAAGGCACATGGTGGGTGCTTTATTATGCAACGCATGAAATCTGCAAAGCAATGTTTAGAAAAATAAAACTTCAGACATGGGTATCGAACCCATGTCCTTTCCCTTTACACGCGCCTACCTTGCCATTTGAGTTGTTGTTTCAATCGAAATAAATGAAACCAACACTGAATCCTGCAAATTTTGTTATTTCCAAAACCAAACGAAGGCCTATCTCAATCGAAATCACCCCCTGAATCCCAATCTGGTATTGTTTCGATCTATGACGGTCTGTGCCTTGGGTTTCAAAGGTAATTTATTTCGAAAACCTCTAGCCATGTTAACCTGCAATTTCAACAGTTAAGTTCTCATGTAAAACATCAGACCTTTCCTAATCATTATCACAAACATATATGTATGCATTAAATGGATCAACAATACATATTTCAACAAGTTTGAATCAAAGAAATATACCAAATAGATTATTATTGTGGGAATGTCTTTGGGATATGTTGGACTTGCGTGATGATTGGGGATGGCTTCTGGGACCTTCAAGAGGGATATAGAATACTGGTTTTGGATTGAAGGTTCCTGTAAAAGTTGTTTTGGTTTTGACAACTTTGCTGAATTTTTGAGAGTTTTCATGGCTCTTTGAGGTAGCTTTCGATAGGAAATTTTGTGCTTCCCCCTTGTGCTTGCAGATATGCTGGGTATTTATAGGAGATAAGGAGGGAGTCTTAGAATGGAAAGATACAACCTTAATTGTGTCCTTTAAGAACAAAATCACACACTTTGAAAAATTTCCATAACTGCATATTCTTGCCTAATTTATGTGTGTTATGAACTTGGACATGTGATGTTTGGCGCCTTGAACGAATTCAAATTGCTCAGAATTTCCTTCACTAGAGTGTCTTCAATCAGTCCCCAAGTGTTACCTTCTTCGATTGCCTTTCTTTCAATTCAAACCAAATCGAAATATTTCTAGACGCCTCCTTACCTTCCTTCGAATTGCTCCAGGCCTCATCATTGTGGCTTTCGATTGAGTCCCTATTTTCCTTGTTCTTCGATTGGCTCTGACACTACCCAACTAAACCAAACGAACGACTTTATCCTGGCCAGTCGAAACCTCTTTTGTCACTTCCTTCGAATGCCATTGCACAGGAGGCTTGGGCCTGGAAACATGTAGAACCAAGACTCACCATAAGACAAACTTGCTTTCAGTAATTATGTGTCTCCTTCGAATGGCCACCAATATGAGTCCTTCGAATGGAGCTTTTAGTGCTCTTTAGAAGGGATCATATTGTGTGTCATAATACAGAGATTGTGTTGAGGGGTCTTCGCCTTGTACATTGAAAGCAAGCACAGAGGAAATCTTTGCCTTTGTGAATCGAAGGCCAGTTGAAAGGAGCCTTGGACTTAGTGAATCCAAGGCAAACATGAAGATGCCTTTGTCTAGTGAGTCGAAGGTTAGTTGAAAGGAAGGCATTTCTGGAATGATACTTGTGGACCAAAGCTTGCTCGAATGATCTTTAGATGTCCAATCGAAACTTGCCTGCGGGGGACTACTACTTTGTGAATTGAAGCAAGTATGTAGTACGTTCTTGCCTTGTGAAATGAAGGTAAACCTGGAGCATCCAATACGCAGTCGAAGCCTTATGATTTTGACTTGATCCAAGGATGTCCTGGAACCCAATCGAAGCTTGTGAATCAGGCTTGCATCGAAGGAGGTTCAATGTCCAATCGAAGCTTGTTGACATGCCAATCGAATGACATTGTTCAGATGCTAATCAAAAGACACTATTGATATGCCAATCGAAAGACACTGTTGACATGCCAATCGAAGGACACTGTTGACATGCCAATCAAAAGACACTTGACCATCATTCACAAATTTTTCATTTTCTTTAGGCAAGTGTTTGTAACCAACCATGTAAGAGAAAACCTTGGGAAACATGAGAGGGAAAATTTTGGGGTACAACACCCCTCCCCTTCTTAGGCGCACTTCGTACTTACAAAAATTTAATATTTAAATTGGAAACCAAAACCAGAAAAGTCTTTTTGTAAATATTTATCCCAATTAATTACCGAACCCCTTCGGTTTATGACCTCACATACCGGTATCGGGATAGTTAGTCTGACATAGTTTTATTGCATAATAACATAGAATAAAAACATGCATACAATAATATAATCATGAAAAAATAAATAGACTTTATTAATTAAATTTGAAACCTGGAATAAAATACTGAAAGATATATTGCAGTACTGGTAGTATCGCATGCAATCCTCCATAAGCCAACATGGTTTTGCCTTGGAATAAAATAACTTAAAGAAAAATAAATAAACCTAAGCAAAGTTCTGAAAGCTGAGAAGAAAGCTAATGGTGCAATACTCCTCCGGTGTAGAGAAGTATTGCTTTAATGGTGATCGGTTCTTTCTGCTTAAGGAATTCTAAAATGAAACAAAAATGTTGAAATCTCTAAATTGGAATAATAAGCTAAGTGTGCAGAAGGAAAATAATTGTTGGAGAGGGCGGTGTCAGAGAGAGTGTCCCCTTGGTAATTTCCTTCCTTTTATAGATTCAATTTGTTGAGGAAAAATAGGGGTAATTACTTGATTCCCATTCTCTATGGTGGAGAGAAATCCGGAGGAAATGTGTTTCTGGAGAAGACTTCGTATGTAACTAAAAGAAAGAAAGTGACTTGTGCGTTGTGGCGAGTGGCACGTATTGCATTACGTGGGGCACATATTTTTGCTTTGTGCCGACCGTCATGCTTTTTGTGCCGAGGGGCACACGTCTAAACTTTGTGCCAACTGTCATGCTTTGTGTACCGAGGGGAACACATCCAAACTTTGTGTCGACCGTCAGGAAGTTGTGACGACCGTCACAGACTTCTGATATGGATTCCTTTGCATGTTTCTGCTAATCTGTCATTTCTTCTTCATTTCTTCAACATTTTTCTTCCTTTTCTCATGTAGGCTTTGCAGAAAGTAAATACCTTAAAAATACTGCAAATACAAACATAATGAAACATAATTAGCGAAAATTGGAAAGTTTATCTATGTAAATCAGGCAGAATATGCTATGACTCTTCGCGTTATCAGCCTACATTACGCGTATTGCCTTACTGTCTGCCCTGCCTTACGTGTAATATTGCTTGCATTACGAGTAATGCCTTATGTCCTGCCCTACCTTATGCATAATGTTGCCTACATTATGTGTAATTCCTTATGTCATGCCCTGCCTAACGTGTAATGCTCATGCTTTACATGTAATTCTTCATGCATTACGCATAACGCTGCCTGCCTTACGCGTAACGGCAGTCTGTGACCAAAAGAACTTTGTTTTCGCATCAGATCAATTTCCACTCATTTTGAGCCCTTTCAACCTCCAAAGTTGGTCCAAACAGCATTCTTTCACATACTAACTTAGGGATTTCATTCTACTTCATTATTCTACAATCCTACACCAATTTCTACATCAATTCCTCCAATTTTTGTCACATCCCTAGATCTACAATTTTTCAGATTTGGGATTTTTATGAACAACATAACAATAGTAAAAACCAGCAGCAACAACAAGTTCATTGCATATATTGGATCATGAATTTCACATAAAAATCACATGGAATCACATAATTCAAACCAGGAAAACATTCATCAATTCATTCATGAAAAACCTAAAGAGGGAAAGGAACCCTCACTACCCTCTCATGTTAATATCACCAATTTAGTGAACCCATTCACCTCCCTTACCTTAATTTGCAGTTTTGATGCTTCAACAATGGACAACTTTCCTTTTCCCTAGTTCCCTCTTCTCTTCTCTGTTTCTACGTGACAATAGTTTTTCTCCCAATTGGTCTAACCCTATTCTATTGTATTTTATTATTAATAACACTTAACTAATAATAATAATAATAATAATAATAATAATAATATTAATAATCTTAATAATAAATATAATATTAATAATAATGTTATTATCCCTCAATTACATTATCATCAGTATTTCCCTCAAAACTAAGTTTCACCATAAAATGCCAAGGCAATTCAAATTCAAATAATAATGACTAAGTATTTAAATGGGGTGTTACAACTCTCCCCAACTTAGAATATTTTCGCCCTCGAAAATTACCTTATATGAACAATTCTGGATAACACTCTCGCATCTTGCTCTCTAACTCCCACGTCATACTTTCCCCAACTGCTCCTCCCCAAACTACTTTCACTAGAGGGATTTCCTTGCCTCTCAGCTTCTTCATTTCACGGTATTCGATCCTCACTGGTAAGGTCTCTACCGTAATATTATCCCTCACTTATATGTCATCCATCGGAATTACATGAGATGGATCCGTAATATACTTTTGAAGTTGCGACACATGGAACACACCATGAAAATTCGAAAGATTAGGTGGTAAGGCCACCCTATACGCAACAGTTCCCACTTTATCCGAAATTTGATATGGGCCAATAAACCGAGGAGTAAGCTTCTTCAATTTCAACGCTCGCCCAACACCGGTCACTAGGTTGACTCTCAAAAAGACATGATCTCCTTCTTGAATTCAAGGTCCTTCCTTCGCTTGTCATGGTAACTCTTTTGTCTACTTTGTGAAGCTTTCATCTTTTCTTGAATTAACTTCACCTTTTCTGTAGTCTCTCGTACAATTTCGGGTCCAAGCATCACACTTTCACCAGATTCGTACCAACACAAAGGCGTTATGCACCTCCAACCGTACAATTCCTCAAAAGGTGCCATACCAATACTGGAATGAAAACTATTGTTATAAGTAAACTCAATTAGTGGAAGGTAATTATCCCATGTACCTCCATGCTTAAGAACACAATCTCTAAACAAATCCTCTAACGACTGAGTAGTCCTCTCTATCTGACCATCTGTTTGTGGGTGATACGCATAACTCAATCTCAGTTTAGAACCCAACGCATCCTACAAACTCTTCCAAAAATCAGAAGTAAACCATGGGTCTCTATCGAATACAACACTTGATGGAACACCGTGTAGCTTCACAATCACACGAATATAAATTTCTGCTAACCTTGGCACCAAAAAACTGATACCGATTGGAATAAAATGAGTTAAATCGTTAGCCTATCCACAATCACCCAAATCGCATCATATCCTCTTAGAGTGCTCGAAAGTCCCGTCACAAAGTCCATGGATATAATGTCCCATTTCCATTTTGGAATATCTAACGTTTCCAACAACCCTGCAGGTTTCTGATGTTCTACTTTCGACTTTTGGCAAGTCAAGCATGCATACACGAACCACGCCATATCACCTTTCAATCCTGGCCACCAAAACAACTTCTTTAAGTCTTGATACATCTTAGTCGCACCTGGATGGATACTCAATCTACTTCTATGACTTTCTTCTAGGATCATCCTTTTCATCTCGGAGTCATCGGGAATACAGATTCTATCTCGGAACCTCAGGACACCTTGTGCGTCTACCTTGAAATCACTATCTTCAGTCTGATTACTTCCAACCATTAAATCTACTAATTTGTCATCCAACTTCTGAGCTTCTTTAATATCATTCATGAATTCATTATTAATCTTCAACATTCCCAACATCACACTCTGCGGTGTCACTTCACATACTAAGCTCATGTCTCTAAATTGTTCGATCAACTCTAATTCTCTAACCATCATGGAAGACATATGTAATGACTTCCGACTTAAATCACCAGCCATGACATTAGCTTTACCAGGGTGATAGTTTAAACCAAATTCGTAATATTTCAACATTTCTAACCACCCGCGCTGTCACATATTCAATTCCTTTTGATCAAACAAATATTTTAAGCTTTTATGATCACTAAACACTTAAAATCGAGAACCATAAAGATAATGCCTCCAAATCTTTAGTACAAATACTACTGCAGCTAATTCCATATCATGAGTAGGATAATTCCTTTCATGAATCCTCAGTTGTCTTGACGCGTATGCCACTACTTTATCATTCTGCATGAGCACACCACCTAAACCCAATTTAGAAGCATCACAATATACAACAAACGATTCTTCAGGATTAGGTAATATCAAAATAGGAGTCGACGGACATTTCTTCTTCAACTCAACAAAACTTTCTTCGCATTGGATGTCCCATATAAATGTCTTGCCTTTACAAGTCAACTGAGTTAGCGGAAGTGCTAACTTAGAAAAACCAATAAACCTCCTATAATAGCCAGCCAATCCCAAAAAGCTTCTGAACTTTGTAACTGACTTTGGAGTTTCCCACTGTAATACTGCGTCTACCTTGAACGGTTCTACCACGATTCCATCACCTAAAATGACATGACTAAGAAAATTGGCTTTCTCTAACTAAAACTCACACTTGGATGACTTTGCATATAACTTATTTTCCTTTAACACTTGCAGTATAATTCGCAAATGCTTAGCATGTTCTTCTTCTGATTTGGAATATATTAAGATATCATCAATGAATACTACCACAAACCGATCCAAATAAATATGAAAGATACGGTTCATATACTCCATAAATACACCTGGTGCATTAGTAACACCAAAAATCATCACTGAATATTTAGTGTCCATTTCGAGTTCGGAAAGTTATCTTCTGAATATCCTCACCCTTTACTTGAATTTGGTGATATTCCGACCTCAAGTCAATCTTGCTAAACACACATATCAAATCATCTTTTCTCGGAAGTGGATACTTGTTTTTTATCGTCACTTTGTTCAATTGTCGGTAGTCCATACAGAGTGTCATACTACCATCCTTCTTTTTCATCAGCAACACTGGAGCTCCCCAAGGTGATACACTTGGTCTAATAAATTTCTTTTCAAGTAATTCTTCTAGTTGTTTCTTCAATTCTTCTAATTCAAATGTTAACATTCGATAGGGTGCCATAGAAACAGGTTTGGTACCCGGAACAAGATCAATATAATTTTCTACTTCCCTTTCTGGCAGAACGTCTGTAATGCCATCTAGGAAAACTTCCATAAATTCACACACTACTTGCAAATCATCTATATCAGCCTGATTCTCAATGGATAAGGACACCATTAATGAAAATACCAGAGCTTCATCTTGCATTAATTCCTTTAACTGTCTAGCAGATAAGAATCCATCTTCCTCTTCCTCATCGGGAGTAGAAAACCACACATGTTTGTTGTAACAATTAATATGAACATAATTATATTCCAACCAGTTCAAACCCAAAATTACATCCAGACCACTCAGAGGTAAACAAACTAGATCAAAAAATAAGTCTCTGTCATAAATGAACAAAGGACACTTCAAGCATAGTAGAGAAGTAGTCACTGATCCCTTAGCTAGAGTTTCGATAACAATTTCTCCATTCATAGAGGATAACTCAAGGCCTGAACTTTTAGCGTAATTAGCAGCAATAAAACAATGTGTAGCACCAATATCAATAATAGTAATTAAAGGAGTACTATTAATGAAGAAAATACCTTTAATCAAATGGTCTCCACTGGATGTCTAAGTTTCAGCTAAAGCAAAAAACTTTCTCACCACTTTGAGATTTCTTCGGTTTTTGGCACTAAGTACTGATGTGTCCTTCCTCAACACAGTTGAAACATATCACTGCCTTGTGTCTACATTCAGTTACCTCATGCCCAACCCTACCATAGCGAAAACACCTCTTCACTTCTCCAGTACATGCATTACTTTGGTGACTTGGCTTCCCACATCTATAACACACAACGTCAGTAGGAGCACCTCCACCACTGGTTCTTCTGCCATTAGTAACCCTATGTTTGCCTTTATCATTCAGAGCATTGTAAGGCTTCCCACGATTCTACTATTGTCTACCTCTTTTCTCAGTTACAGCTTTGTAGTGAGCCTTATTGTCCTTCTCATAAATTTTGTAGCTATTCACCAAATCCAGAAATTTACACATTCTTTGATACCCAATTTCCTTCTTGATCTCAGAATGTAAGCCATTCTCAAACAAGACACACTTGGAAAATTCAATTGTCTCCTCCATATAGTGAGGATAAAATTTTTCCAACTCCATGAATTTGGAAGCATACTCAGTTACCGCTAAATCCCCTTGTTTCAGTTCTAGATATTTAATCTCCTTCTTCCCACGGACATCCTCTGGGTAATACTTCACCAGGAATTCCCTGTGAAACACAGCCTAAGTAATAGCCTCACCTGTTCTTTCCAGTCTCTGGCGAGTAGCAATCCACCAGTCACCAGCCTCTCTTGCCAGCATATGCGTACCAAAATGCACTTTCTGTGCATCAGAATAGTCCATGACTCGAAAGATCCTTTCAATATCCTTGAGCCATTCATGCACCCCTTCAAGATCATGCTTCCCTTTGAATGTAGGTGGATGGTCTCTGGAAAGTTTCCAAAGCACGAGTTCCATCATTCCCACCAGCATTGGGTTGATTATGCATTGCCTGAGCCAAAGCCTGCAATGAATTTTCAAGTGAACCGTTGCCTCTTCAAGCCATTACTCTGCTTCACATCACAACATCAAACAACAGTTAGATAGAAAAACATCGATAGTATTCCACTATCACACTACACTAACGACTCAACAACCTGGCCGGACGGGCCGACCTGCTCTGATACCAATTGTAACACCCCACTTTCCCATAATAGCAATTACGTTAACATATATCAGATTACATAAGTAGGATGTCACATACTTCAAATATTCATAAAGTTTAAAGTTACTTTATTACTTCTTTATTTCAATAATACTCAATTAAGCAGCAGAATAACAAAATTAATTCAATTACATGTCATTACAGCTTCAACAACAAATAAAACTTCACAAATGTGTGGTCCAACATAAGTCAAATGGAAGATACGTAACAAATTAAATAAAGCGAAACATAACAAAGATTCTCAGTTCCCGTGTTACATATCAAACAACTCCTAGGACTCGATCGGGTAACACTCACTCCAAGCACTACTCGGGTACTTGATTATCTGTACTCCCAGGGGAGCACAGACACAACAACACAAAAGGGGTGAGAGTTTCATTTAATAAATATACGGTGAATATCACATGCTAAGGAGTAGTAATCACACAATTCACACATCACAGAGCACTTTGCAACATAACACATCATTCACGTAATACAACATCAACTCAAAACAATGCAATGCAATAAGACCGACATCAACTCAATGCATGTGGTACCATTAAGGCATAAGCCCTCATCACATATGCCAATTTGGGAAATAACAGGGCATAATCCCTCATCACAATGCCATTACAGGCCAACAATAGGGCATGAGCCCTCAACGCTATGAAACATGTGACATCATATGCAACAACATAAATATACAACCACAAGGCATAAGCCTTCAACATTCTTCAATACAGACCATCATCATCGTCATCATACAACATAAATTCCATATAAAATCCCATGTTTTAAACTTAATTTATTAGTATTACTAGCCTTCTTATGTCCACTAAGCCTTACTAGTCATTATGGATCGAGAGAATACAATCCACACATGAAAACATGAAGAAATCGCGAAAATGGGGATTTTTGCACTTTCGCCTGCCCCTACATGTAATGCTGCATGCATTACATGTATTACCTTGCTGCCTGCCCTGCCTTACGTGTAATGTTGCATGCATCACGAGTAATGCCTTCCGTCCTGCCTTGCCTTACGCGTAATGCTTCCTACATTACGTGCAATGCCTTTTGTTCTGCCCTGCCTTACGCGTAACGTTCCTTCCTTACGTGTAATGCTTTCTGCATTACGTGTAATGCTTCCTGCCTTACGCGTAATGGCAGTCTGTGACCAAAAGAACTTTGTTTTTGCATCACATCTATTTCCACTCGTTTTGAGCACTTTCAACCACCAAAATTGGGTCCAACACAACATTATTTCACATATTAACTTAGGGATTTCATTCTACTTCATTATTCTACTATCCTACACCAACTTCTACATCAATTCCTCCAATGTTTGTCACATCCCTAGATCTATAAATTTTTTTCAGATTTGGGATTTTTTGTGAACAACATAACAACATTAAAAACTAGCATCAACAACATGTTCATTGCATATATTGGATCACAAATTTCACACAAAAATTACATGGAATCACAGAATTCAAAACAAGAAGACATTCATCAATTCATTCATGAAAAACCTAAAGAGGGAAAGGAACCCTCACTACCCTCTTATGTTAATATCACCAATTTAGAGAATCCATTCACCCCCTTACCTTAATTTTCAGCTTTGATGCTTCAACAATGGAGAATTTTCCTTTACCCTAGTTCTCTCTTCTCTTCTCTTCTCTTCTCTTCTCTTCTCTGTTTCTACGTGACAATAGTTTTCTCCCAATTGGTCTAACCCTATTCTATTGTATTTTATTATTACTAACACTTAACTAATAATAACAATAATAATAATATTAATATTAATAATAATATTAATAACAATGTTAATAATCTTAATAATAACTATAATATTAATAATAATATTATTATCCCTCGATTCCATTATCATCAGTATTTCCCTCAAGACTAAGTTTCACCATAAAATTCCAAAGCAATTAAAATTCAACAAATAATGAATAAGTATTTAAATGGGGCATCAAACCTAAAGAACTAGTAGAATAAGATGTTGATTAGGAAATAAAAGTCAATTCCGTAGAAATGTACCAACTCAAAGACTTCGTCTCACACTCTCGTGTTGTTGACAAGAATCGCGCTCACTAACCACAGGATATTGCTCTCGCTCCCCCGTTAATTAGAAAACATATTTTGAAAGCCGATAAATTTCTAAATGATGCCTAAAGCGCTCTCGCTGTTTTTAGGATCGATGCCTAGTTCCCACTATCCGATTCATTTCTCACACTCTCGCACTATACGATTGAACCTTGGTCTATTCTTCACTCTCGTGTCAAAATAATAAACTAACTGCACAGAAACTAAGACCAAAATATTTAATCATTCGTAAGTTCACACCTAAGATTTCTACCGAGTCTCGTCGATTACGATGGTTCTCATACGCCAGTCTCAAACAAAATTAGCCAGACATCATTTTATTTAACACAAACATATTGAAACATACTAAACCTACTACTAACATGTTAATGGCAATCAAATATAATGATAATTAAGAAAACAGTAAAGAAATGATAACCTGATAATTTAAAAGACTGGATGGAAATAAAAATGGTGGCAGGCTTGTATTGATGATCCAAGAGTTTAGTACAAGAAAAATATAAACTGGTGTGACAATCCCTCGACATGAGTTATTGTCACTTATACAAGAAATTTATGCCTAGAACTATTTTGACAGAGCTTACGCACAAAACATGGATAATAGAAACTGATTATGAGGAGCTATATATAGAGGAAGGGGTCCTTCAACTGTTACTGGGCGGTTAAACAGGAGGGAAGATTCAAAATTCCAAAAACTGCAGTTAACTACTTCTTCAAAAACAGAAAAATTATTCTGCGACTGAATGGCGATCTTCATTGGGGCCATGGCGATCGCTATTGCTTCAACTTGGTAAATACTTGGCAGGGGAGATAAAGGCAAACTCCATCTTCATATGGCGAATGCCATATCCCTATAGCGAATGCCATATCAGGTTGAGAGACAGGAATTTGCATATTTGTTGTACTTTAGCTCTTTTTCTGCTCTTTCTTTGATTCGGCTCTGAATTCGTGAGCGATGAACAAAGCAACTGCAAAACAACAAAAAGAAGGTAAAATGCAACAAAAAAATGCAAATAAAAAATATGCACAATGAGCTTAAATACACGATACGATTTCTTGTTATCAACAACTGCAAGCAGCAGGCTAAGGAAAGCGACGTTTCGTATTGTTCTAAACCTCTCTTGAATATATCTATTAGGAATCAACCGTTGGAAGGAGAAAGGAATTTTCTATCCTTACAAAGAATATTTTTGAAGGCTATAAGAGGAGGTAAATGAAATGAAGAAAAGTGCTGAAAAAGCCATGGAAGCAGATGTTGTTGGAGCTGTTACGCTGAACATGCTAAAGCTAACCAAAAAGAAAGAAATAAGATGAAGAAGAAGAATTATACAAGATGATACTCAAATTCTTATCAAATACATCTTGGTAGAAATATGAAGTAGCGAGGAGTTGTTGCTCATAGCTTGCTCAACAAAGAAGATGAAGACCAAAAGACTACAAGATGCAGCACTCAAATTTAGATTATATTCATCTTTGTAGAAACATGTAAACACAAGACTTGTTGCTCATATTGTGTTATATCTTTAGTTCTTCATGTAAATTGTTTTTGCACAAGAGTTATTGCTCATAATTGTGTCAAACAATCAGGACTTAATCATTTGTGTAATCTGCCTAGAAAGAAGAAATCATGTAAACACAAGCTTTATCAAATGAATGTTGATGGTTCCTTGAGAGACTCGGTTGAGTTAGGATTCTCAAGAAGACATTGGTTGCGGTCATCATAGATGGAATCCTATGAAGAGAACATGATTGGTAAATTATTATAGGGTCAATTATTGCTATATCTCTTAGGGGACCAGGAAGGTCAGAACTCTTAAGAGATCACTAGCTGAGAATCATTGTGAGAAATCCAGTCTAAAAAGACAAAGTTGGTCAGATTTCTAATAGGGTCAATGATTGTTATATCTCGTGGAGATCACTGGACGTATCATTGTATATGGTTCCTCGGGAGACTCAATTGAGTCAGGATTCTAAAGAAGGCATAGGTTGCGGTCTTTAAAGAATTGGAAATAAGAATCATCTAAACTTGTTGGGGTTGTCAGCAAGGTTGATTAAACTTATTGTGGTAAATTGTAATCCGATTTGGTTATAGTGGATTAAATCCTTGTTGAAGGAAAAATAACCTGAGGAGGGAGGAAAAGATGTAGCCTAGTTAATGGTGAACTTGGATAAACTGAATGTGTCTCTTATATTTCTAGCATTCTTTATTCTTTCATATTTTTATCAAATAGTTTTTAAAAAGGGAAATGTTTTGAAAACCCAATTAAAACCCCCCTTTCTTGTGTTTTTCTCTACCTTCAATTGGTATCATAGCCCGACTCTATTATTGATTTTTGAATCAAACACTGAACTGTGTCGAGATACCCAAAAAGAGAAAAACTATGAATGTTATATATTGAAATGAAAGAAATTGGGATCAGTTTCAAACATTCAGTTTTATCAGATAAGGCAACTTGGTTCTGAAAGTGATTCAGAAATATCAAGAACAAGATGCATCAGAAGATATTTTGTCAACCATCAGTTGAGTAAGTCGTAAGAAGAAACTGTCAGAGGCTTGCAGAAGAAATGAAGACTGTGCATGTAAACAAATCTCTAGACAAATAAATTCTAGAAAGAGAGACACGAGCTCTCAGAAGCATACAAGTCTGGATCAGAATCATATCACAATCTTTTGTTGACAATTAGAATCTGATAAAGTCAAACACATAACTACAACAGAAATCTACCTCAGCAGAAGGATATTCTTCAGAAACCGTCACATTGGTTTCATAAAGGAGTGATTGAAGAAATGTTGTTATGACAATTGTCTTTAATCTCTCATTAAGGAACATTTCAAGAGATGTATACGAAGTCGGAAAAGGAGAATCATCAGAATCCATGAAAATGAGAAGATAGGATTATTCTCTTAACTGGTCAGATCTTTCTAACTCTTTTTACTTACTTAAGTTTAATCTATATATTATATCATAATATTTTAAGTTAGAATTTTTTTTACTCTTTTTCATGTACATTTTTTGATCGTGTGGCTGTAATTTATTTTGACACTTGTTAAAATTAATCATAAATGCGTTAATTGATTGACATCTTGAATCATGGGATTTTCTTAAGATTAGGTTAAAAATTCATCATTATTCTCCCACTCATACGTTTTCTTAAAATTTGTAATCATTTCACTGGTTTTGTTTTCTTAAAATTATTCACCATCACACTTCATCTTTTCACTTTTCCCATCTTCAAAACCCTAAAAAAAAATCATATGAAAATCCTCACTCATGGATGCTAATCTAGATCGAGTGTGCAAACTTGCTTACGATTTAGATCCTAAAGAAAAATCTCCTCTACAAGTGGTTTCAAGTTCTACACCACCATCATTCGCAACAATGCAACAATCCTCATCTTCAAATCAACAACAGCAAGATCATATTCTTGATCATATAGAGTGTGTTCATTTTTCTTCCTCGATAGATAAACTAGATGTTCTACAAGAACTACTGGTAGACTTTGAAAATCTGAAAAAACAACACCATAGATCTCATTGAACAGCTGATCTTTCAAGGATGGAGCAATTACTTCAACTGTCTCAACGGTCCTATTTATCCAAACCTTGTGAGGGAGTTCTAAAAATTTGTTGAAGCAAATGACAAATACGTCATCTCATATGTTATGGGTACGAAGGTTGTCATCCCCGTAAAATCAATTGATATCCTTCTTAGAATAGAAGAAGCAAAAATATTAGTGGTTCATCATATCCATTAAAAATCAAATTATCTAACAGATGTTGTAACTCCTTCTATCTTCACTGAGCAAGGAGTAAATCTTACTATACGAAAGAAACCATCTAAAGTAATGAATCTCTCCAAGGATCTTTGCATATAGAGCAGGATTATTCTGGGTTGTGTCAATCCTAGACCAAGTAACAGTTGAGCAGACTATATGAACGTTGAGCAAAAGTTCATTCTTTTCTATCCGATGAAAAGAACTAAGGTACATCTTCCATCTCTAGTTTTTAACTATCTGAAAGACATTGTTATAGAAACCATAGATAAAGGAAAATAAAAAAAAGAATTATATTCCTTTTGGAAGATTAAATTTAGATATTCTTGTTGAAAGTGGTGTGGTGGAACATCTAATTTCACATCGTCTTGTGAAAGACTTAGTCAGTGAAACTGGAAAATCATTTAATGGGACAAATCTAAAAAATATGAATGTAATAGAAAAATATTGGGAAGTTATACCATCAAAAATATCTACAGATCCTCAGAGCATTAAAACTCAAAGAACCCCAGTAGATGGACATCCCCACTTCACAAAAGATGTTTCATCTAGTGACCTTGAAGCCTATCTTAGTGAAATTGAAGTTGAAAGAACTGGCATCACTGCAAAGGAGTATGATGCAGCTTGTGGAAAACCCTCTGAAAATTTGAAAAGAAAAACCAGGTCTCCTCTAAAGAAACCTAAGGTTAAGCAGCTGAAAACTGTTAAAACATCATAACCAAAAAAGTCTCTGACCATCTCAAATCAAAATCTTGATACCATAGTTGGATTATAAACAAATACTACAAATCTAGCTTTCTCCTTAATTCCTCCATCAACTTCGACCACAACTAAAAAACCCACCATCTAATCACCATTAGAAAAGACAACTCATAGTGAAAAATCCAAATCCTTTCAAAGTTTCATTACCACAACAACTATCTTCTCAGAACTAGTTGGTTCTCCATGTGTTGTTCTCCCAGAAACTTCTCATATTCATAAGATATCCATCGACATTGTTCCTAATCTTGATTTTGCTGAAAAACTAGCTTAGCTCAAAATCAATGATGTGATAAAAATTGAGAGACTCAAGGGAAAATCTGTCTCAAGCAATTGTTCTTCCCAAGTAAAAGCCTTATGGAGAAGGTTTGACACCTCGATGAATGTTTAATATTTAAAAATCCGAAGGCTATCATCTAAAATGAAAAACAAGTATGCTAAGGATGTTGAGGAAAGACGTAAGGCCCTTGAAGCTCAAGAGGTTGCAGAAAGGGAAGTAGCTGAGAAGGAGAAAGAAGAAAGAGAGGTTCCAGAAAAGATAGCTGCTAAAAAGATTGAAGTAGAAAATGAAATAGGAACATAAGAGGAAAGAGAAATAGCATAACTCTCAGAAAATTTTGGTGATTTATGGTGTCTTCAAAGTTCTTTTAATAATATGCAGAAAGAGCAGGCATCAATAAAAGAAACACTAAAAGAACAAGCTGAATTCAATAAATATATTCAAGTATTACTTGGAAAGCTTCTTCAGTAAAGCCAAAATTCTTCAAGTATGGGGCATTCTTTGTTCTTGTTTCTTATAAATGTTGTGCTTTTTTTTTTAAAATATGTGCTTAAGTTTGTTTAATCAATGCTCTCTTTTAAGATGATTTTATATTTTGTTACGAACTACTTTATTTTAAACTTAGTTAGTTGTGTTTAACATGTCTCAAAAATCAATTGAGCATTTTTTTATTATGACAAAAAGGGGGAGAAAGAGTAATGATTTGATAGATATCAATTATTTAAACCCTATGATTTACATGATATTCTAACATGACACGAATTACCAAATTACTTAGAATGTGCATGATTTCTACAAGAACATTGCGAATGAAACATTGCATTCAATCAAGTTCTGGTAAAGAACGACCATTGCTTCTAATGTTCTGAAAAGCAAGGATAATCTAATAAGCTTATAGGTTAAATCATGATGTTGATCAAGTTAAGAAAGGATAACAATGCTCTTAAAGCCTTGAAAGATCATAAGTTTATGATTCAGGGGGGATTGTTTATCTCAAGGGGAGTTTCCAACTCAGGGGGAGTTTTCTAAACTCTTATACTATTTTGTATATGATTTAACCCTGTAAAATTGTTCCGTGAAAATACATGGTTTTGTCATCATCAAAAAGGGGGAGATTGTTAGAACAAGATTTGGATTTGTGTTTAAATCTCGGTGTTTTGATGATAACAACACATATATTTGATGAGAAACAATTTTAGTTCTAATAAGTTTCTTGAGAGTGAAGATAAGAACTTCTAATTGATACAGGACTGTTGTCTGGAGAATCAGAAATACACCAAGCACATCAGAAATATTGTTCGCTTCTGAAGAAACATCAGTAGTTCGTAAGAATGTTGAATGTTCGCCAGAAAGAATCAGAGATCAAGATTGTTCAAGAAACAAGCTTCCAACACAAAAATCAGAAGTCATGATTTGCTCATCAGAAAAGTTTTACTTATAATTATGAAGACAAAGTCAAGACTCTAAACACATGAAGAGAAAGCTTATACTTCTAGATCAAAAGACAAGACTTGTTCATCAGAATAGTTGCTACTCACATTTCTGAAAACAAAGTCAAGTTTTTGAAGACTCAAATAGTTCATGGAATACGCACTTCAACTCAACATCAGAAGTATTCCATCAAAAGAAGGGATGAAAGAAAGAAAGATCTTCTGGACTCACTTAAAATCAACATCATATAGTCCATCAGAAGACAACATCAAAGGAAGACATCCTCTCAAGCTAATCTACTCAACAGAAGAACTATTCTGATTGTTTCTAAAGAAACATCAGCAGTTCCAAGGAATATCGAATAATCATCAGAAAGGGAATCAAGAATGTTCTCAAAAAATCTTCACTCTCAAGATGTCAAAAATGAAGATCTCATATATCCAGAGAACAAATTCAAGATCAGAAATCAAGATGTGGATTATATAAGTTGTTGCTTCCAACTCAACCCAAAGACAAGAATCAAGAGATCAAAAATAAAGAAAAGGAATTCTATGTCAAAATTAGATGTACCGATATAAGCTTTTACTTCAGAAATCATAAATCAGATATGCAGCTCAGAAAAAGCTGATTATTTAAAGATCTAGACGAAGTGGATTAGAAAAGCTTTCACTCAAAGAAGTTGTTCCTCAGATAAGTTGTTGCTTGTATATCTGAAGACAATGTTCAAGTATATGAAAGACTCTGACTCTACAACAAAGAAGAATCTTCTAGATCATTATCACTCCTCAATCATAAATTAATCCAGCAAGAACAAAGAATCAAAGCTCAAGAATTCAAAGACTTGTTAATCAGAAAGGTTGTTGTCTCAATATCTGATTACAAGATCCAACATCAGAAAAGATTTTGATATCATCAGAAAAGATTTCACGTACAACAACAAGACTTGTTTCTCATATAAGATGTTACTTATATATATCTGAAAACAAGAATCCACTATTGAAAGATTCTGAAAGGAAACATCTTCTAACTAAATCTTCATCTCTCAGACCAGATCATAAAAATGCCTTTAAGACATGTTCTTAGATTAGAAGAAAAGCTTTTTGTTTCAGATAGGTTGTTGCCCATAATTATGAAGACAAGATTTGGTTCGGACCACTCTGATATTCCTGATCTACAACAAGAAAGTGGTTTCTGAACTACTCATCAGTCATTCATCATAAGAACGAAGACAAATGATTAATCTCTTCCAAGCTTAATACTTCAGAATCAGAAGTACATCATCAGAAGATAAAGATCAAGAAACTTAGTCAAGAAGAATATAGTATAAACAGTAAACCAAAAATTCCACTATCATGATATTGGTTGTACTATTCAAAGAAGTTGTTTCCCACGTTTCAAGCTAACAACTACAAGCAGCAGGCTAAGGAAAGTGGTGTTTCGTACTGTTCCAAGCCTCTCTTGAATATATTCATTGGGAATCAACCGTTAGAAGGAGAAAGGACTTTTCTATCCTTACAACGACTCTTTTTGAAGGCTATAAAAGGAGATAAATTAAATGAAGAAAAGTGATGAAAAAGCCATGGAAGCAGATGATGTTGGAGATGTTACGCTGAGCATGCTAACGCTAACCAAAAAGAAAGAAAGAAGATGAAGAAGAAGATGAATTTTACAAGATGATACTCAAATTCTTATCAAATACATCTTGGTAGAAATATGAAGAAGCAAGGAGTTGATGCTCATAGCTTGCTCAACAAAGAAGATGAAGACCAGAAGACTATAAGATGCAGCACTCAAATTTAGATTATATTCATCTTTGTAGAAACATGTAAACACAAGAGTTGTTGCTCATATTGTGTTATATCTTTAGTTCTTCATGTAAATTGTTTTTACACAAGAGTTGTTGCTCATAATTGTGTCAAACAATCAGGACTTAATCATTTGTGTACTGCTTAGAAAGAAGTAATCATGTAAACACAAGCTTTATCAAATGAATATTGATGATTCCTTGAGAGACTCGATAGAGTCAGGATTCTCAAGAAGATGTTGGCTGCGGTCATCGTAGATGGAATCATGTGAAGAGACCATAATTGGTCAATTCTTATAGGGTCAATGATCGATATCTCTTAGGGGACCGGGAAGGTCAGAACTCTTAAGAGATCACTAGCTGAGGATCATTATGAGAAATCTAGTCTAGAAAGACCAAGTTGGTCAGATTTCTTATAATGTCAATGATTGTTATATCTCATGGAGATCACTGAACGTATCATTGTATATGGTTCCTTGGGAGACTCAGTTGAGTCAGGATCCTAAAGAAGGCATAGGTTACAGTCTTTACAGAATTTGCTATAAGGATCAGCTAAAATTGTTGGGGTTGTCAGCAAAGTTGATCAAACTTATTATGGTAAATTGTAATCATATTTGGTTATAGTGGATTAAGTCTTTGTTGAAAGAAAAATCACCTGGAGTGGAGACGATATAGCTTAGTTAATGGTGAACTTTGATAAACTAAATGTGTCTTTATATTTCTAGCATTCTATATTCTTTTATAGTTTTATCAAATTGTTTTTAAAAAGGGAAATGTTTAGAAAACTCCATTAAAAACCCCCCCTTTCTTGTGTTTTTCTCTACCTTCAGTACCTTGTGTTGGCATTCTGTGGTTTTATTCTTCTTCCCAGGTTATTTGGGCTTTGGTTGTTTTAGCCAAAATTTTCTAAATGGGGAGATTGTTAATACCATGGTTTTGTGGATTGGCAACATTTTTCTAAAATATGGTTCTGACCAGATGTCGAACAAGATGTTGTGACATCATGTTATGTTATGTAGCAGGCTTTTGCTACTGTTTTTAAATCTTGGCAGATTTGATTTTTTTCGGTTATATTTTTCTTTAAATATATATCAGAGATTTTCGCAGGTCAAGAAGATTTGTTTTAGAACAAATTTGTATTTCCAGCTGTGCAAAAGCTACTAAATTGGGCCTTGAGACAATTTAAGAAACTGTGTATTGGTTGTTCCAAGATTTAAGGAGATTTTCTACAGAACTGGTGCATCACTCAGCTTATGGATCAAGAAACTTTTGAACTCAGAATATCGAAGTCCATGGACTGTAGAGTTGTATTTAAAGGAGAATCCTAACCTAATGTAATTTAAGTTTTCAACAATTATAAAATTAGGGGAATCATAAGTCTTAGGTTTTGAGAGTCTCTTGTGTAGTTTTGTAAGTCATCCATGTATCTTTTGATACTATGTGATCGAATGATTATTACTTGACTGTTAGTCAAGTTATTATCCTCACTTAGAAGCCTTTAGACAATGAGTTAAGTATTATTATCACTCGAAGCTTTTAAGTAAGAGTTTGAGTTTTTGTAATGGAAGTATGATCTTCTAAATTGAGTTGTATTTGTTGCAGTCACTGGGATTGGAACTTTTAGATATCACTAAGGTGATTTACGAAGTGAGATGGCGATTTCTCATATTTAGGGAGGATCTAGGTATAAGTTGCATTGGGTAGGGATTAGGCGAGAAGTTGTAAAAGGGGGAGTTTAGCTTTGAACTAATACTGTTGATAGTGGACTTCCTTCCTGGATTGGTAGCCCCCAAATGTAGGTGATGTTGCACCAAATTGGGTTAACAACTCATTGTGCTATTTATCATTTTGTAGTTTTATTTTCTGTATCATATTCAGCTTGATTGATCTGGTTTGTTACTAGATGTTGTAACCTCTGTCTCGACATCATCTGTTGTTAAGACAATTTTGTTTGTATGTGTTGCCTATACCAGAATTTCATTTTCAAAATTTTATGGACTAACACATTGGTGAATTATAAAGAGAGCTTTATAATTCTTCTTCTCCAATTATTTGTGTGTTGTCTTTTCTTCGTCTGTTTCCTTTTCTGCAAGCGGTTCTAATCCTTATTTCACAAGATCCCAAAGACCTTTATAACATAATATAACCTTCATCTGTTTTCCAAAATTCTCATAGTTATCACCTTTCAGAATTGGAAGACTTGCTGGAAAATTCCCATTCACATAATTCACCGCCATTGTGATTTTCTCTTCTTCCCTTGATCGTTACTAACCCATATTTTGTGAGTTAATATGTACCTTAATCTTTTGTCTTTAGTAAATTTTAATTTGGTTTTTAATTGTTATTTTAATGCATTTTAGTTGTTTTTGCAAGTTTAACTTGGACCAGAATAGGTGCTCCCTTTTGTTGTTTTAATGTATTTTTGCTTAATTTAAGGATAACTTTACTGAGTTGAGGCATGATTGCAGTCATATGTAATGAAGAGAACAAGCTGAAGAGAGAAGTTGGACTTGGAAAAAGGGAAAATAACAATGAAGTCAGATGGTTTCTAGGGCAAACGTGGAAGGCTGAAAGCATTAGAGGGAATCTTTGTTGTGTTTTGAAGAAGTTTCATTTGAGTTCAAAGGATAAGGATTGGAGGCACTAGAAGACAAAATATAGTACTAAATTACTCTGCACAACCTGATGTGCCTGCTGAGGCCTGTTGTGGCAGTCTGCCCAGGATTCTTTGTCCCCCATAAATTGTTCCCTTCACTACTACAGAAAACCTAATTAACAATGATTGGGAAAGATATATAACAACGCGGGCTCAGACGTTGTTATGTAGAGTGTCATTGAATATGTGATACTTACAATCACGGCCCAGTAGCCATTGTAATAAACTAGAAATCGTGCTCCTTATCACAATCGTTTTCCAAACGACCATTGTGATAAATTTAATGGTCCTGAGTTCAATTCCAAGATGCGCCGTTTTGATATTTATTTTTTCTAGAAAGTGCGCGAGATATTATAACGACTATGACTATAACCTTTGTTAAATATTCTCCATAATTAACAGATATTATCATGCTTTTATAATTCATCCCATTTTTTAACCTGTATTATTGTTCACCATATCACAGCAGAAAATAAAACTCACATTTGTGATAAAGTTATCTGAAGACCTATAATTTCAAATAATTATACTTGTTAGTAAAAATACTTGGAAACTATAACATACATGAATATATTATGAATAAAGAATAAATTATGTACCTGTTAATTTTCCCAAATGCCTTCTTAATGATTGATTTGAATAGCATGGACAGCATCTCCATCAACTTCATCATACAATCTTTTTTCCAAAATCAAGTTGGTGATAACAAGTATTATATTCACAAATAGGACACACTTTATGTCCTTTGACACTATATCTAGCCAAGTTACTATAAGCAGGAAAGTCGTTGATTGTGAAAAATAACATTGCACGCATCTTAAACTTTTCCCCAGAATATGCATCATCAACCTCAATGCCTTCCTTCCACAAGATTCGTAAATCATCAATTAATGGATTTAGATAAACATCTATGTCGTTACCAAGTTGTTGTGGTCCAGAAATCATCATACTTAACAGCATATATTTGTGCTTCATGCACAACCAAGGAGATAGGTTATAAATAGTGAGAAGAACAGACCACAAAGAATGATTAGTGCTCAGATTACCAAAGGGGTTCATTCCATCGGTGGTAAGCCCAAACCTAAGTTTTCATGGCTCAACTCCAAAATCGAGAAACAATGAATCAATTTTCTTCCATTACAGTGAATCAGTTATATGGTGAATGTTTCTGTCACGAGTCCTTTCATCTGCATGCCATCTAAGATTCTTTGCATCATTCGAATTAGCAAAAAGTCTCTTAAATCGTGAAATTATTGGCAAGTACCATAACACTTTAGAAGGAGGATGCTTCCTACTAACATTGTCATAGTCATTATCATCAACATTGTTGCCCTTCAGCTTGTAATGTGACACACCATATTTCAGACGTTGATATAAGTCTTCATACTTTTTCCTGTATAATATGCAATCATTAAGGCAATCATGTATTTTGATATACTCTAGACCAATTGAACACAATATCTTCTTGGCCTCATAGCAACGATTTGTCAATTTGTTATCTTCTGGTAACATTTGCTTTAGCAATTCAAGTAATTCCATGAAACTTTTATCCCACCATCCATTTTCTGCCTTCAGATTAAACAACTTTAGTACTGCCGATAATCGTGTAAAATTTGTTCATCCCTTATATAAAGGGGTGTCTTTATCACTACATATAGTACCATAAATATGAGTCTTCTTAAAAGAAGATTCTCCAATATCACGAACATATCCTCTAGTTGATCTTCCATATATTCATCTTCATTCATCCTTTGACTTTGTGGCGCCCGAATTTTCTCTTTATCAACCTCACCATTCCATGTCCATATTATATAATTTTGACATATACCATCACAACAAAGGTGCTGGAATATTTTTTCCTTTGTACCCTTATCGATATTCGTGCAAACAACATAAGGACAATAAAAGATACCATCATTGTCGGGAAGATTTTTATCAGCGTATTCAAGGAATTCAAGAACTCCTTTCTCATAAATCGAACCTAATCTATTGGCTTTCATCCAACTATGATCCATAACAACTTCTGAAATTTTATACACGTATAATTATGTGAATTACACACGAAAATCTAATCCAAAAACTAACTTAAGCATATACATATTTAAACCTAAAGCATATGAAAAATGTACTCTCATACTGACTTGATCATATATATAACATAAACAAAGAAAAAAGGAATGAAGATATTGAAGAGTATCGTACTTCGAAGCTGAAGAATCAAATGAACAAAGAGGGTGAAGATTTGAACATATATAACATAAACCAAGAAAAAATGAATGAAGATGTTGAAGAGTACCATACTGCGAAGCTGAAGAATCAAATAAACGAAGAAGATGAAGATTTGAGCATATACAACATAAACAAAGAAAAAAGGAATGAAGATGTTGAAGAGTACCGTACTATGAAGCTGAAGAATCAAATGAGCGAAGATTTGTGCTCCAAATGAATGGATACGAATATTTGAGCCACTGCTATCGTCTCTGATTCACTTGTTCAATTAGGGCGTCTTATTAAAGAAATACGAAAAGAGTTTTGTTTTAATTTATCAGTAAACCCTTTAATCGTGGTTGAACAAAAAAATGGTAGTGGAAACTTAAGTCCTTTAACAACGGTTTATGTATTCATCGTTGTTAAATAATTTACAATTTATTTTTTAAATAATAGAGATAGGTGACACACGCTTAATGTACTCTAAAAAAATGAAAAAATGTGGTTGCTGGGAATCGAAGTGTGCCACACATCATTTTCTACTACAGTGTTTAAAATGAATCGTCATTAATAAATCCAGCAACTCACTCGGCGCGAAAATTTTAACCTATTACTACGGTGTATATGGATACGTTGTAAACATGGCGTTGTTGTTTACGTGTTTTATAGCAGTGTTTGTACCAGTTCCTTGTTGGCTAAGCATAAGAATTGAGGTGATGGTGCAGATTTCTATATTGGGCTTGATGTGATTTCCTTGCATTAGGCCAATGATCCAATGCATTGCCAAATCCTAGCTCAAGTCTATAAATAGGATTTTGAGGAAATTGAAAAGGGAGTTATGCTGTTGTAAGATAAAAACACCAAGAGTTTTAGTGTGTGGATGGTGGAGTGTGGAAGAGTTTCTCCCCTCACCCAATCTGATACCAGCTGAGGAGCAGTGGCGGGACTTAAGATGTCTATTGAAGACTATCTGTCTCCAGTCATTTCCCAAGTTTCTCTTAGGTTTATATCTTTTCTTCATTTATTGTTTAAGAGATGTTCCTATTGAGAACCATGTTTATAGCCTGTACTCAGCTCACTATGAGCTAAACCCTTTGTAGTTGAGCAATGTGAAGTTAATATTAAGTTGTTTTTATGGTATATGATGTGTGGTTTAGTGACTCGTTTTATTATATGTTAACCTGTTATAAGTCTATTTTTTTGCCTTACCAACTTAGGAGTAGATAAGAGCTTGTTGTTGTGAGAGATCCAACAAGTGGTTTTCTTAATAAAAATGGTTGAACGAGTAGGATAGAGATATTCACTCACCTAGCTTGCTTAGAGATAAGGAGCTGTAATTATTGAGGATTTCATATTATGCATGTTTTGATGTTGTAGAGATACACCATAAGATCACTGACATCACCAGTCATGACACCAAATGTCATGAACACATGATGACACTAATGATATTAATGGAACATAGCTAAACTCAATCACTCTTAATATAATTTCACTTCTTTTCACCTTACTTTTGACATCTGTTTTAAGTAAACTTGAACTCATAAACACCAATTATTATTTCTCTCGGCTCGTGCTTAAATCAAAATTATGGTTTCCATACAAAAACCAAATCTAAGTAACAAGACTTCATGTGGGTATGATACTCTTATTCTTATTACTTACTGCAATCACAATATATATACTTGCATGTGACACCTGATTTGTGAACAATAGCTCAACCAGAGCTCTTGATACCAAATGTTGAAATTCCACCAAAACCTGTGATGAATTTCTATCAATCTTGATGAACAAGATTGTTATCACCACACAATGACAATGAAAAGAACAGAAAATTAAAGAAAAGAGATTTAGGGTTTCTGCAGAGTTTCTCTCTGTCCACTAACCTTGGAAAACTTTCTTATTCACTTGCAACTGCAAATTATGTGAATATTCAATGTGTTACAAAATAGGGGTTACTCCCTCTATTTATAATGAGCTAGCTTGATCCCTAAGTTAAAAATTCCAAAACTATAAATGTCCAAAATACCTATTTTAGACCTAAATCTAAATTTGTGTGTAGCAACCTGTTTACAACAATTCGATAGCTAACAACTTGACACACCTTGTGTCGAGCAACAACCTGCTTCGACACAAGGAATTACACTTTCAACACTTACTTTTTGATCAACTCACTTTTACATAAATGTATCCAAACATAAATCAATTATGTTAAACTCAATTTTGTTAAAATTAATTCTACCAAACTCAATTGTGTCAAAATCATTTATATAAACCACCAATCCAAACACACATAGTAATATGTAGAATATCTTATAGAGCCACAACTGCTATAGAAAGAAAATGACAAGTAAATCAGAAGGGACTATTATGTCAATTTTGATCTAAGAGACAAATTTTCTGATAAAGGAGTTATATAAGAAATCAGTAGTAGTTACAGAACAAGAAAATAAACACATTAGATAAAATTTATATGTGAATTATCATGACATTCTATTTTAGTGTTACATACTGTGCATTGCATCTTAATATCCAAATAAATTATAATATTCCAGATGATAAATGGGTTGGAGATGTTGGAGGAGAAGATAAAAAGGGTTTTGGTGGCATTTCCAACTCTTTAAAGTTTGCTTCCAACATTTCTACCACTTTATGCATCGATGGTCGATTCAAAGGGTTGGTTTGTATGCACCATAAACTCACCATTGTCATTTTTCTTACCATTTCTTCATCAATCTCATTTTTAATACACTTTAATTCAAGATCCTGATTTAACTCAAGACGCTTGTAAATCCAGTGAGGAAAATATAATTTGCTAGAAAAGTCCACTTCAATCTTAATGTTCTTTCTTCGTCCAACCATCTCTAAAACCATCATTCCATAGCTGTAGACATCTGATTTATGTGACACCTCACCAAAATTTCTAGAAAACAACTCTGGAGCAATATATCCTGGTGTTCCTCTCGCACCAAATACAGATACAATGCTTTCTTTTCTTGGACATATTTTAGCAAGGCCAAAATCAGAAATTTTAGGACAAAAATCATCATCTAGTAATATATTATGAGGCTTTATGTCAAAATGTAAGATTCTGGTGTTGCACCCTCTATGCAAGTACTCTAATCCACGAGCAACGCCAACTGCAATATCATACAATGTTTTGCAATCCAATTGGAGATCACTCTGCGGTGGAATTTTGTCTTCATATATGAATTTCTCAAGAGATCCATTAGGCATGTATTCGTATATTAGTGCCTTTTTAGAACCATCCAAACAGAACCCCAAAAGTCTAACAACATTGACATGTGAAGTTCTACTAATACTAGCAACTTCATTAATGAAATCTTCACCATTACCTTTTGATTCACTCAAAATCTTCACTGCAACATTACGCTCATCTTGTAATTTTCCTCTGTATACACTTCCGTACCCTCCTTGGCCTAATTTATTTTTCAAAGAATTTGTTATCTTTTTTATATCAGAATAATTGTACCTAGCAGCAGAAAGAGGTCCATGTTCCTTCAAAAACTTTTCAATAATTTGATGGGTTGGATTCTTCTTGTTGGTCAAACGAAATGTGGGAGGGAAGATCTTTTTTCTAAACCAACAGACTAAAACAATCAGCAAGGCAAATGCAACTCCAGCCACAGAGCCCACTGGAGATTTTTGTTTCATAACATTGAGTTAGGAATTTCTTTCATTAATTACTCATTAAGACACACAAGCTCTTATGAAATCATAATGTAAAACTTCGTTAGAAACAATTTAGCATTATTATATTTTCACAAATCTAATACATTTACCTATTGTCACTATATGCACCACCTGAGACTTCTCTGCGACTGCGACTGCAACTGCAAGGGACAAAATGTAATATTATCAAAATATATCTAAAATATTTTAACAATGATTACCAAAATTTTAAAGTTTAAATCTATCTCTTTCTTTTATTATGAGAATCAACAATTAATATTCTTTATTCAAACTCAGTTTTCTCTTACAGTAAGAACTAAAAAGAGATAAACCTTTTGACAAAAGAAAAAGAGACAAACCTGTATCACATTTTGCAGCATGAACTCTATCAGTGCAGTAACATCTGAAATTGAATATATCTGCATCAAACCCGCATCTCCCTCCAGTGCTGTTACATTCCCTGCAATCACTAGCTATCCAATTCAACCTAAACCCTTTTCTCAGAGACTCTTGAATGCTTCCTTTCAACCCATTTTCCACCCTCGTGTAAACCACGTCATCTCTGCAAGACAAAAAGCTTGCATTTTTATCATCTCCATACAATGCCACAACCGAACTCGTTTCGTTTTCTGCAGAGCAACCGATTTTGTTCCTTTGCAGAGTTCTGGGTAGCTTCGATGAGTCGCATCCAAAGAACAATCTCACTTCAGTTTGGTTATGTGCAAGATAGAACGTGTTATTAGGAAAACTGGGGTTTTGGGTAGGTGAAAGTGAAAGACAACCTTTTTTTGTGTCTGTTCTTGAAAACATAGGATTCGACACTCTAAATGAATGATTTTGATACAAAATTTGGTTGATTGTGTAAAAGGTATTAGAAAGATTGAGGATTGGAAAACCAATAGTATTGTCACAAGTGATACCAAAACCAGGGTAACCACAAAAGGTTTCTTGTATTCCTTTGATGTAGAAAGGGTAGGTTATAGTTTGGTTGCCACATGTTTTGGGTTCACAAGCTTCAAAATATGGATCCACAGCATAGCTTAGAGTGATTGTTGTGAGGAAATAGAAGAGGGTGATGCAGTATGGATAAATCACAAGAGAAGAGATAAACAAAGACCTTTTTTTGTTCATTATGTAGATGGAAAAGTTATCCAAAAATTTACAAGTCGTCTGATACGTTTTGTTGAACGATGCATTTAGAATATCTTTGTCTAAATATTTCGAAAAGATAATTTCAATCTGTAGATGGTTGACTAATTGACTTGCTCTCAACCATCAAAGTCTAAGGAAAATGTATAGCCGTCAATTTTGATCACACTGAATACAATGTGGATGTTGATATGCTTCTCATCCCAAAAATAAATGATCAAATTGACTTATTCATAATTGACAAATCTGAATGCAAGACAAATTTTATCTGTCTACGGTAAACATAGAGACTTTGTGCCTATTGTGACACTTTAACTCCACTAGGACAATTCCTGCTATTTCATCTTTCTAATTGTGACAATCACAACTACAAAAATGTTGAAATTGTAATTCTTTGTGTCGAAGAAATATGGTTTCAGGGTTACCAGAAATCGACATTCCAAATGAGGTATGTAAGGAATGTGTATAGGCGAAGCAACACAAGAATAGCTTCAGCAAGGATACAGGAAGCAAGTCGAAGGCTATTCTTGAAATCATATACTCTAATGTATGTGGATCAACCTATGTGGATTCAAATAGAGGTAATAAATACATTGTCACATTCATAGATGATTTCAGTAAAAAATTATGGATTTACTTGATCAAGAAAAAAAGTGAAGTGATCGAGGTATTCATCATTAATGGTTACTTTGTGAATGAAAAATGTAGACATCATTGGCCTAAAGCTAACCATGCCTTTAGTTTTAATTTATCTTACTTGAGTGATGCGAAATTTGAAGTTGAACTTTCTGAAAAAATTAAGTTTTATTTGGTACCAAAAAAAATTCTCACTCATGTTTGGTTTATAGCTTATGAAATTTATATGATTGAATTCGTGTTGAAAATGGAACAACTTTCATTTTTACATTTTTAAAATTGGTTGAGAAATGAGCAAGATAAGAAATTAAAAAATGGTGTTGTTGTTGATTGGCGCGAGGTTAGGGATGAAGTTTCATTCAGAAACAAATTTATTTTGAGTTTATTGCAACATGTATTATGACCGAATGAAACAGCCACCCCAGTGGCAGAGGAAGCACGCGTAAGGAATTTGTGTATAGGGACCTGGGTTCAAGCCCCAGTGGTACCCTTTTATGTTTTTTTCATGTATTTCTTGCAGATCCAGCGGGCCTAGCTTCATTGAGTCCATCATGTGCCCTCTCCTCTACACCATCTGATCATTGGACAAACAGATCCAACGCATCACATGCATGCCTCATGATGCATCTCCAAAGAGTCAGCTACATGGAATCATAAATAGCGTTGGGCTTCCCAGAACTTGGACCTCTTTCCTTTTTGTTTTTGCTTTCATATACACCCATTTTACTAAGAAAACACCAAACTCATTTTCTTTTTTTATTTCATTTCTGACTTAAACCAAAAACTGTTTTGGACCCAACGCCTCATTTTCTTTCTAACCCCCATTTTTACTTTTACAACACCCTGACCCAATTATTTTTTATACTATTTATATTTTCTTTACTTACTTATTTTTATTTAACCAAAAATACAAAAATATGTATTTTTCATAAATAATTAAATTAGAAATATTTTAAATTTATTATTTCTTTTACATTGTAAAACATTTTTCTTTATTAAACATTGACATCTAAATCATTTTTTTAAACAAATAAATTAGACTTAGATTTTATTTTAATTAAGTTAGATTTTTTAGGTTTTTATTTAGAATATTACTTAACTTCTCTTGTAATTAAAATTAATTAGGTTAATTAGGTTAAACCTTTTTCTATCAAAAACCCTAAAAAACAATTTCCTTCTTCTTCTTTACATTTTGTACATTCTATTATTATTCATAGTCAATGGTTTGTAATAGATAATTATGCCTTATTGTTTTCTTCCCCCTATTCACAAACATGCACCCACATTGTAATAGCGTAGGACATTTAAATTCCGCAATTTATCGCTTTCCTTATTATTGTTAGTAATTAGGGTCTGTATGACAAGATTTAAAATCAAACATTACAAAACCCTAATCCAAGATAAAATACTTGAAATCAATACACTTTGCACACATGCACCTCTAGGGTAACCCACACTTGTTACCTCGGATAAAAAACAGTCATGTCCCTCGAACGTGAGATGTTTTAGCAAAGATCCTCGATTAAAAGATCGCAGTCCTTTGTGACCTTCAATGTTTTCTTCGGTAAACGATCTTAGTCCCTTAACACAAATTGCTAAAACATCTTACAAGTTGTCTTTTATGACTGTACGATGACCTACGCTTGTCCCTCACATCCAAAGATATGGCTCCTTACCAACTAATGGTAAAATAGCACTATCTAAAGGAGGAGGAAAAGAACAAAGACTTTTGAGTAGGTAGATTTGCTCGTAATTGCTTGCTCACAAACTAAAACCATTTTCACACCTCACACTTTCAAAAACAAACATCTTTCCAAACACTTTCTTTTGACAAATATTTTTAAAACAAAACATTTTGTATACATTCTAAACGATGCGAGAATCATTGCAAAATTTCCATACTAAGGCGTTTTCAAAATATTTCCAAAGTCAAACATTTTGTATACAACATTCTCAATGATATGAGAATCATTAAAAAATTACCATTTTCAAAACATCTTTAAAAAAAATTCCCAACATACACAAACACAAAGCATTTCAAAGAGAGCTAGCAATTAAGATCCTGTAGATAACTACGGATGAAAAGGGTGTTAACACCTTCCCTTTTCATAACCTACCCCCCGAACTCAAGAAAAATTCACAAAAGGTCTTTCATGTTCTTTTCACACTTTCCTTTATTGGATAAAAGAAAAGTCGGTGGCGACTCTTGCTATCCGCAACATTTTTGATCAAACGCAAAACACCCAAGTCAATTTTCCCACCATATTACAGAACTATCGACTCTGTTGGGGAGACAAATAAAAGTAGGGTTACCTTAAGAGCTAGATCATCTTTATTTGCTTTATTTGTTTGTCTTGTTTGCTTTACATTTGTGGGTTATGCTTGGGTTTATTACTTGTATAGATCCTATACCCGGATTTGGGGCATTTTAGGTAAGTAGCAATAGATCGTGGGGACTATGCAGCGTAATACCGACATAGTTGAAGCCATGGCTATGTTACTGTGACACATTTGTTGGTACCGGTGTCCCTTGAGTCTAGTCAAGGAGAATACGGGGCCGCTATGTGGTGTCATGAAGCACTAACTGACCGTAGAACCTTAATTGAACAAATTGGCCATTAGAAAGTAGTGAGATAGCTGGCTTTAGTGCAAGACTAAAGTTGGTTGATACTCAATACTATACTCATTAAGATCAGACTTTCGGGATATTTTGGCCGCAATTTCGATGCTTGAGCTAAAACAATGTCCGATGAAGAAAGATCAGTGATATTGAGGCTCCTAGAACCCGGTTACTTCTTTTAGGACTGGTTGAACCAACTAAAACTTCAAGAGGGTACTTACCTATAAACCCCATGCAAGCCTAAACCTAAGGCCTTGTGTATTTTTTTTGTGTATGATTAGTTGTTCATGACATCATAACATAATGCCATAGCATTTTCACTAACCATTTCAAGGACCTAGGGATTTATCTTTGTTCTGTTTTGTAGGATATGGCTTCCGCTCGCAGAAATACCATCTGAATTAACTTCACAAGGGTGCCTCCTCAACTCAAAGAGTTAGGATCAAGGGTTCTCGAAAATTCTCTGTTCACCAAATGATATGGTCGACTTCTCAATCTAGTTACCTCAAGCTTTGAAGAAGACGTGATGAGGGTACTCTTTCAGTTCTTTGACTTTGTACATCACTTTTTCACCTCTATCGATTATCAATTTGTGCCCACAATGGAATAATTCTCTCAAATATTGGGAGTACCCGTTCTTGATCAAATACACTTTATCGGTTTGGAGGAAGCTCCAAGATCTGAGTTTATTGCCACAACCTTACATTTGAAGAGTTATGACATTGTAGCTAATTGGGAGACAAGAAGTGGGGTCAAAGGCTTTTTGGCTAAATTCCTGATGGAGAAGGCTCGTTTGTTTTTGGATGCCATGAACTTTCAAGCTTTTGAGGAGATCTTTTCTCTTCTAATATATGAGTTGGTGCTTTTTCCTAACCCTGACCAACTCATAGATGTGAACATTGTCAAAATTTTCCTTACTCGTAACCTTGTGCCTACATTGCTTGGAGACGTTTTGCACTCTCTTCATGCTCGCACTATGAGGAAGCGGGGCACTCTTATGTGTTGCTTGCATTTGCTATCTAGGTGGTTTATTTTGAACCTTCCCCGATCGGTATTGAAGAATGAGCATGGTTTGAGATGGTCGCAAAGGATGATGTCGCTTTCTCATACAGATATCTATTGGGGCTCTCGATATCAAGATGACATTACTATCATTGACTGTTGTGGGGAGTTCCTTAATGTTCCACTCTTGGTAATTATGGGAGGTATTATGATCGGGACTTTATGAGTCTATTGGGATACTAACTGCAAGTATACAGTTTAGTCGTTCTAGTTTTAAATGATTATCAAACCCACAGAGACTGAGGATCAATCGCATACGATCTAGTGCTACAATTGTTTAACTAAGCCATGAATATTTGGTTTTAGGGGGGAAAATAGTTTAATTAAAAATAATAGTAGTAGCAATACCGGAATGTGATAGTCGGACTTCGGGAATTCGTGAATCGCTTGGCATATAAACTATTTCGGTAAAAAAAAATTGTTTAAAAACATGAGACATACACTCTCGTGTTCATGAAATAAGTCATGCTACTAAACCTAGTGGATGCACTTTAAATTTAATAACACTTTTTGAAAACAATTTGAGTTTAATTAATTTGTTAAAACACTCTCATGTATTTAAAAA
Source organism: Vicia faba (assembly GCA_948472305.1). Classification (NCBI taxonomy): domain Eukaryota; kingdom Viridiplantae; phylum Streptophyta; class Magnoliopsida; order Fabales; family Fabaceae; genus Vicia; species Vicia faba. The sequence goes on along the minus strand of OX451738.1, from coordinate 1,130,153,778 downwards.
TTAATATTTCGTTACCACTATCTGGGTCGAACCCCAGCTCTTGCATGCAGGTTCTTGCCTTATTTAATTTCTCACTCTCGTGGAAAAATTGTGTTAATTATCCTCTCACTCTCGTGACAAGGATAGTTAAATTAAACATGGAAATTGGAAACCAGAAATTATTTGTAAATGTTTTTAGCCAAGTTATCACTGAATTCTTTCGGTACTTAGGAGTCACATACCGGTACAATTAATTTAGCCGGACATAATATATTTAGTAACTATGCAATTTAAAATATAACCCATAAAAATAAATGACATAATACAAGAATAAATAAAAATTAATTGCATAAAAGAACCTGTAAATAATGTTGCTATGGTAATCTTGAGTAGTACAAATTCCTTGCAATTGACCGAAATCTATAACCGTGTTAACTCTTGGATGAAGAACTAACACTCTAGAAACTAATTCTGGAAATAAAAATTACAGTACGAATGAAAATGGTTCAAAAATAAATAAAATAGTTTAATGTAGAAAAGCAGCAATTTTGTTCTGTAGAAAATTCTTCGACCATCATCCATTGAACTACCACATATATATAGAAGAAGATTTTGCAGTTGAGAAAATTCTGGAAAAGCTTGAGTGGAGGAAGACCTGGATTCATGGTTACTGAGGTTGAGGAAATATAGGAGAAGAAACTGCCCACAACGTTGCCCACGTCTCCATTAATTCATAATGTTTCTTTTAAGCGTGTGACGGTCGTCACGAGGGTGTGACGGTCGTAATGCGCTTAGATAGCGCGTTACGCTCGTCAATGATGTGTGACGAGTGTCCTTCTAGTTGTGGGAGCGTTACGGTCGTCATAGGGTGTGACGGTCGTCACAGCTACAAAATCTGATTCTTGGTTAGCTTCCTTCATGTGATCCTTTTTCATTGATTTGAGTTGACAAATGTTGTACCTGTGAAAAGACACAAAAACTCAGAATAATCGGGAGTTAAACGACTCAATGTATTATGAAAATCGATAAAAAGTGTAGTAATTATATGATATGATTTCTCGTTATCAAATTCCCCCATACTTAAACCTTTGCTTATCCTCAAGCAAATAGTCATTAGAAAGATCAGACAAGTTTTGTCAAGCGCATATGCATGACATACCTTCGATTTTTAAAGCAATTTCGGGAAATCCTCGTCAGTTCGGCCGATACTTGAGTGAAACACTAACGATACGCTGATGACACAAGCAATAAGCTTAGTCGTAGGCTTCCATTTCAAACGAACTATCCAACAGTTCCGTTATAATTCTGCCCAGAGTTCATCGTATCTATTTCACCCGGTTTCATTCTGGCGCAATCACATTAAGCCCTTTGTCTTAGCATGCACGTAGTGGAGTAACCGGTTAGTGACTTTGATCCTTTTAGCACGGGGTCTGGTACACGAATGTGGCAACCCTACATATGTTATCCAAATTGGAGGTTGTGGGGGATCGAGCCGTAGCACGCCCTACCAAGTCCAGAACCAGATACCTCTGAACCAACCAACAATGGATTCCTTCATTATTTGCTCAGCTCTTATATGTGACCGTATATTTTGGTGCACGGAATTTATTTTATTTTAGCAGTGAGATAAGAAGGATATTTCTATGATTCAGGCATCAAACACTTATATTTATCGATTCTCCACGTGGTTTGTGTCAAGACGGTGCTGTCTGCTAGTATAAACTACTAGGGGTTACTTTTAGAACTAAAACTCAAGATATAGGTATAATGGTTATTGAACAGATCGCGTAAGTAGGAAGTCTATGGTGTCATAACCGTATCGATCTTGTTGATTTGTTTTCGGCTTCCTCAACTGGGATTTCGTTAAAATAGGTATGTCGGGCTAATGCGAAGATAAAGTAAAAAATTTCGGTATGGCTAAATAAAGCGAAGAATTTGAATTGAGATGTATCATAAAAATTTACTTGTTTATAGAAGATGGAAAGGTACCTCTCCCACACTAAATCCGACTTTGTCCTCAATGTTGCGGTATATAGGCGGGGAAGTACAATTACAAAAACAAACAGAAAGGAAATGAAACAGAAAAAGTAAACTACATAGAAAATAAAGAAAACTACTGGTGACCACGTCCTCTACTCCTGGTGCGAGAGCGTCTGGTAGGAGTGGCTTTTGTGTCAGTATCCTGGTAGCCAAGGGTGCTGACGTCCAGCCTTAAGGCGTTGAGTTCCGACAGGGCCTCGTTCAACCTCTCATTCATGCTCCGCTGTCCAGTCAAGATCTGAGTGTTTTGAGCGCATAAATACTCATATTGTTCCTGTTGTCTTCTTTCAAGCGCGGCGCTCATTTGATTCTGTAGATGGATGGCGCGGAGAACGTCTTCAAGATTAATAGGAGGTGGTGCATATGAAGGTCCTGGAATGTCATGGACGGGGGGAACACTGTCCAGCTCTTCTTGCATTTCATCTGCGGGGGCAATAGGCTGGTCTTCATGAGTAGGAGCACGCCCCTCGGGAGCTGCAGGATCGAACAACCAGTTAGCTCTATTTTTTGGATCGATTCGGTCCCTGCAAGGCAAAGTGATGTTATGATAAACAGTGTTTCTGATCAAAGGGTGGAATCTTCCATCCTCCCACTCATAAATGAGATGTGCGGCCTTGCAGTGGTCCATAGTCAGCAAAGCCGGTGCCATAGAAGGCATGTCCGCGAGAGCGGCACCATAACTCAGGGCTATGGCAAGAGAAGTGACAAGCCCTCCGAAATAGAAGGGTTTTCCGCCTCTAGCATAAATAGAGTGAATATGAGCCAGTAGAAACGGGGCGGCGTTGATCTTTTTCCCGGTGAATGCGCAATGCATGAAGAAAAGCTACTTGGAGTTGAGCTTGTGGTTGCTGTCACGGGCGAAGATGGTGTTGCTGAGGATGTGGTGAAAATATCGGATGGCCGAATTAGGAATGTGTGTGGCATTGAGGTGGTCGTAGGATCCGACACGGATGTTCGTCATACCGTGCCATAAGTTAAAAGCTTCCTCACCGAAATTATCTGGCACCCGGAGGTGGACACCTTCGTCAGAATAAAAACCTAACAACCGTGCGATGTAGGTCTGGGGTAGCTGATGCTCAATGCCATACATACGAAATTTGGCCACGCCTGAGAGTTGGTTCGTGGCACCAAGGGGAGTGATGTATACAAAGGAACTCAGAAACTCAAGGGTTATAGTTTCATAAATGGGTTGCGGTTCGCGGCACAGGTTCCATAAATTCACACTCTGCAAAAGTTGACGGACGCTGTCTAGCAGTCCCAAATTCGTCAAACAATCAAGGTCAACATACCGTGTAGGTTGGAGACCGCGGTGTTGGAACTTCTGGAATTTGAGACGTTGGGTTTCACCTTGTCCGCCGGATCTGAAAGTGAGAGTGGGAACTTGTTGGTGGTTGGCCATAGTGTGTGTAAAAGGATTGAATCGTGGATTGAGTAGTGGGTTGATGGGGTTTTTAGTGTTAGAGTGTTGGAAGTTGAGGAAAAAAATTTGAGAGGGTGTGCTACGGTTTTGGGAAGAATGGAGGTTTGAGAGAAAAGATGAAACGGCTCTGTAATAGCAGATTCTGCTATGGGGCGCGCGTGACGGTCGTCACAAATGGCTGACGGGTGTAACACGGTGAAACGCGTGTTACGCTCGTCATGGGGGCGTTACGAGCGTCACGCGTTCAATTTCATTATATTAATGAAAAGAACGTGACACTTTTATTTTCCAATATTATAATTCATAATTCTAGCACAGTAAGCAGGCATAATATTTCCAACACACGTCATATGACCAAATTTTTGCAGAAAATATGAACAGTAAATTAATAAAAAATGAAAAATATACTGAAAATTGAAATAACATGTATGAAATGAAATGATGGCAGTAAGGCAATAGAATTTGAAACTTAAATAATTGAAATTTCATTAACGAGTAAAAATTGTTTGGAAATAATAACTTAAATAATAATAAAAATAATAAAATACTAAAATAAACTAGAGTCCCCCCCCCCCCCCCCCACACTTAAACTAAACAGTGACCCCACTGTGTATACAAATGCAAGAGAAGAACAAATCAGTATAACAACGAAAATCTCTAGCCACGAGGAGTAGGGAACATATGCCAGTGCATGAAATCCAGTTGGTCTGTCACCAAATCCATAAAAGCAATGAAATCCACACGTAGAGATGTAAGCTCACCCCACATTCCGGTAATTTCTTCATGCAAAGAGTCGAGGGTGATAGTAGGTGGAGGCAGTGGTGGTATCTCTGGAGCCTAGAAGGTGGTCTCAGTAGAAACTACATGCTGCTCCCATGGGTCAGGAAACTGGTGGTATCCCGGTGGTGTTTCAGAATCTTCAACATCTCGAGAGGTATTAGGGACTTCATAGATGTCAACAGTGGAAGGAGAAGAAGGCGGTGTAGGAGGATGGTGGAGGTCAAAAATCCAGTTTGCTCTATTGTGGACACTAGTTATAGGGTTCGGGAGCACAAACTGGTGGACGATCTCATGATTAATTAGCAGCTCAAATTCATCTGGCCCAAGATTTCCTATAAAACTAGTGTTGAAGCAAAATTCAATGTTCATTGGCTTGATTCCATAGTGCGGTGCTGATCCTAACATAGGCCTTCGAAGTCCAATGGCATTAGAGATCATAGTGACTAAACCACCTAAGAGGATTGGGGCATTTGGTGTTTGTATAATACGTTCCATGTTAGCAAGCATATAGGCGGAACCGTTTACTGGACGGCTCTGAGAAGCACAGTACATGATGAAAAGCTCATCACGTGACACTGATGTAACATTTTGCTCTTTTCCAAAAAGGGTGTGGGCAATGATCTTATGGAATTACCTGATAGCGGGGTTGTTGATGGACTCCGAGTAAAGGTCAGATGGCTCGGGATGGTTATTGCCAACAATTCTACCCCAGAAGAAGTCAAGGTCAGTATCGAGCAATAGGTCTTCCTGGGTCATGGTAATAATATCAGGGCCATAAGGGAATCCTAACAGGTTGGCAAACTCCCTATGGTTATAGAGGTAGTCCATGTCAAACAGTCTGAAGGTGATCAGCCCGCGGTTGAACCCTAACCCATGATTTGGTAGGTAGCTCAGTGTGCTCAGAAACTCAAGGGTCAACTTCCTGTAGGTACAATAACGTCTCCGAATAGGAGCAGTGTCCCAGCCTATTTGGTGTAGCAGATACATGACACTCTCACGAATGCCTAAAGCAGTCATAGCATGGTCATCAGCATAAATTGTAGGATACATCTCACGCTCAGCTAGATCCTCAAAGCGTCTTCTCTGGTGCCTACTTCTCAAGGTTATGTTCATGTAGTTTACTCGTGCCATGGAGCTAAATATTAAAGCTAAAGAATTACCCCTGAAAATTTTTAATAAATGTATGAAAAACTAAGTTAGTATTTTCAGATTAAAAATGCCGAAGTTAAATCAAAAACAAAAAGAAAGTTTAAAAGAAAAATAAAAATAAAAGAAAAAGAAGAATAAAAAGGAGTAAGGGATGCAACATGAAAGTTTTAAAGATTAAGAAAAAGAAAAGAAAAAAAATATTAAAACAAATAAAAATAATTAAAAGAAAACATGGGTTGCCTCCCATGAAGCGCCTTTGTTTTATGTCGATGGCTCGACAGATAGTACCTATTCAGTTAGGTATCGGGGTAGGTGGCTCACTTAACTGCAGATAAGCCGAATAGTTTAGATTTCTGACGTTAAAATAGTGCTTTAAGCGCTGGACATTGACTATAAATGGTTCGATAGAATTTCCTTTAATTTCTATCGCACCGCTTGGGAAAACTCTATTAATTTCGAATGGTCCTGACCATCTGGAACGTAATTTACCCGGGAAAAGTTTCAGTCTAGAGTTGAATAGGAGTATGATGTCTCCTTCCTTAAATTCTTTCCACGAGATACACTTATCGTGCCATTTTTTTGTTCTCTCCTTATAGATTCTAGCATTTTCATAAGCGTCTAAACGCAATTCTTCTAATTCATGGATGTCTAATATTCGTTTCTCGCCAGCAATCTTGTAATTTAAGTTAAGGGTTTTAATGGCCCAGTAAGCTTTATGTTCTAATTCTACTGGCAAATGACAAGATTTTCCATAAACTAATTTAAACGGCGTTGTTCCGATAGGGGTTTTAAAAGCTGTCCTATATGCCCAAAGAGCATCATTTAGCTTGGAGGACCAATCTTTTCTGGATGTGGCTACAGTTTTCTCAAGGATTTGTTTAATTTCTCTATTTGACACTTCCACTTGTCCACTCGTTTGAGAATGGTATGGTGTGGCTATGCGATGTTTAACGCCATATTTTGAAAGTATTTTTTCAAAAATCCTAGAGATAAAATGGGAACCGCCATCACTGATTACTAGTCTTGGTACACCGAATCATGGGAAGATAACATGCTTGAATAGTTTATGTACTACTCGTGTATCGTTTGTGGGTGCAGCGACGACTTCAATCCATTTTGATACGTAGTCAACAACTACCAATATATACTTATTTCCAAAAGATGCGGGGAATGGTCCCATGAAATCAATTCCCCACACATCGAAAATTTCTACTTCGAGAATCCCTTTTTGCGGCATTTCGTCACGTCTAGATATATTTCCTGTGCGCTGACATCTATCACAGTTCATAATTGCTACGTGGACGTCTTTCCATAAAGTAGGACAAAAGAAGCCAGCTTGAAGTATCTTTGCACAAGTTTTCGATGTACTAGTGTGTCCACCATAAGGGGCGGAATGGCAATGGGCAATGACGTCATCTATTTCATCGTTAGGAACACAACGACGATAGATACCATCGGCGCCTCTTTTAAAAAGTAGTGGTTCATCCTAAAAGTAGTGTTTAAGATCATGGAAGAATTTCTTCCGTTGTTGGTACGTTAAATCAGGTGGTAAAACACCGGCGGCTAAGTAGTTAACAAAATCAGCGTACCACGGTAATGTGGTGTTGGTACAAATGGCTTTTACTACTGCAGTTGTTAAAGTTCATTGTGTTGATCTAAATTGTCGGTAAGAGTTATCTCTAGTTTAGCAATAAGGCGTTCATATGGGAAATCTTCGTTTATGGGAACACTCTCGGTTTGGATTCCATCCAATCTTGATAAATGGTCTGCTACCACATTTTCAGTCCCTCTTTTGTCTTTTATTTCCAAGTCAAACTCTTGTAGGAGTAAGATCCATCTGAGTAGTCGTGGTTTGGCGTCTTTCTTACTTAGCAAGTATCAGATCGCAGCATGGTCCGTGTAAATAATGATTTTGGCGCCCACTAAGTAGGAACACAATTTATCCAATGCGAATACAACAGCTAAGAGTTCCTTCTCCGTAGTGGCGTAGTTCATTTGTGCGGGATCGGGTGTTCTGCTTACGTAGTAGATAGCGTGAAGCTTTTTATCCTTGCGTTGTCCTAGGACTGCGCCTACAGCATAATCGCTCGCATCACACATTATTTCAAATGGTAGGTTCCAATCAGGAGGTTGGATAATAGGTGTTGAAATTAAGGCTTCTTTAAGCGTCTCAAATGCGTTTAAGCATTTACCATCGAAAATAAACTCAGCTTCTTTTATTAATAATTCAGTTAGCGGCTTAATGATTTTAGAGAAATCTTTTATAAAACGTCGGTAAAAACCAGCGTGTCCTAGAAAACTTCTTATTTCTCTAACTATTTTGGGTGGTTGGAGGTTTTTGATAATCTCGATTTTTGCTTTATCAACTTTAATCCCTCTGTTTGATACAATGTGACCCAACACAATTCCTTGTCTCACCATGAAGTGACACTTTTCCCAATTGAGCACTAGGTTGACATTGACACAACATTTTAGTACTAGTTCAAGGTTTGATAAACATCCGTCAAAACTTTCTCCATAGACAGAAAAATCGTCCATGAATACTTCCATAATTCCGTCTAAAAAGTCTGCGAAAATCGCCATCATGCATCGTTGGAAAGTTGCAGGTGCGTTACATAGTCCAAATGGAATTCTTCGGTATGCAAAGGTACCATAGGGGCATGTGAACGTGGTTTTCTCTTGATCATCAGGATGAATGGGAATTTGGAAGAATCCCGAGTATCCGTCAAGATAGCAGAAATGGGAATGTTTGGCTAAGTGCTCGAGCATTTGATCAATGAATGCTAATGGGAAATGGTCCTTACGCGTAGCTTTGTTTAGTTTTCTGTAATCGATACACATTCTCCATCCTGTTTGGGTACGTTGTGCCACCGATTCGCCTTTCGTGTTTGTTATAACTGTAACACCTCCTTTCTTAGGTACTACGTGAACTGGATTGACCCAGTTACTATCTGATATTGGGTATATGATGCCTGCCTCTAGTAGTTTCTGTACTTCTTTCTTAATGACTTCACTTAAGATAGGATTTATTCGTCTTTGATGTTCTCTAGAAGTCTTGCAGTCCTCCTCCAGCATAATGCGGTGCATACAGAGAGAAGGGCTTATTCCTTTTAGATATGATATATTATAACCTAACGCGGTTGGATACTTCCTTAAAACATTAAGAAGTTTTTCGGTTTCGATCTTCCCTAGATTGGCATTGACTATAACTGGTCGTTCGAGCTCTTTATCTAAAAATTCATACCTAAGATCTTCAGGTAACGTTTTAAGCTCTATACCAGTTTTCTTATCTGTTGGGGTAGGATCGGGTGTTAAGGCGAAACATTTTCTTAGGTTGGCATCTTGATGTTCTTGTTTCCAGTCATCGTTCTTGAGGATAGTTGGTGTCAGAATTTTCAACATCCCAGAATAGGTGTCTTCTTGGCTTTCTAGTTCTTTGACACATTCATCAATAATATCTAGGAGACAGCATGAGTCATCTATAGTAGGGGCTTTGAAGAATTGGGAAAGAATGAATTCTACTTTTTCTTCTCCTACCTCAAAGGTAAGCTTTCCTTTCATAACGTCAATAATGGCTCCTGCAGTGGCTAAAAATGGTCTACCTAATATGATGGGAATGTTTGAATCTTCCTTTATGTCCATTATTATAAAGTCAGTCGGTATGTAAAATTGTCCTATTCGAACAGGGATGTTTTCTAGCATACCAACAGGGAATTTGATTGATCTGTCGGCTAGTTGTAGGGACATCTTGGTAGGTCTCATGTCACCTAGTTTGAACTTCTCGCAAATAGATAAGGGCATTAGACTAACACTTGCTCCTAAATCGCATAGAGCTTTGTCTATGACAGATTTTCCAATTACACATGGTATGGAGAAACTACCAGGATCTTTTAGCTTTGGAGGCATGTTATTTTGAATTATGGCGCTACATTCGGCGATTAGCATAACGGTTTCGTTTTCAACGATTTTTTTCTTATTAGACAATATCTCTTTTAGGAATTTAGCATATGACGACATTTGGGTTATAGCTTCTATAAACGGAATAGTAACGTTTAATTATTTCAGAAGTTCTACAAATTTCTTGAACTTCCCCTCATTTTTGGATTTTGCAAGTCTTTGAGGGTATGTAATTGGTGGTTTATATGGCGGTGGAGGTACGTAAGGTTTTTCTGAAGCCTCTCTGTTCTCATTCACGTCTTCCTCTACATTCTCATATTGTTCTTTTGATTTCTCTGCTTCCTTTTCAGGTTTCTGATACATGGTCGGATTTTGGAGTCTAGGATCTACCGGTCCATCGAGTGCTGTCCCACTTCGTAATGTGATAGCATTTGCATGTCCTTTAGGATTGGGTTGTGGTTGTCCAGGAAACGTACCAGCAGGTGCGGCAGAACTAGCTTGGTGTTGTGCTACTTGGGAGATTTGGGTTTCTAACATTTTATTGTGAGTTGCTAGGGCATCTACCTTATTCGCTAACAACTTCAATTGTTCACCGGTGTGAACATTTTGATTGAGGAATTCTTTATTTTGTTGAGCTTGATTAGCGATAAAATTTTCCATTAGGATTTCAAGGTTAGATTTCTTAGGAATGTTAGGAACATTAATAACGGGTTTTTGATAACCTGGAGGTACAGCAGGTGCTTGGCCAGGTGCATATAAAGCGTTATTGCTCTTGTACGAGAAGTTAGGATGCTTCTTCCAACCAAGATTATAGGTATTAGCATAAGGGTTACCTTGAGCGTAGTTCACCTGATCAACTGATATTCCTGCTAAGATTTGACATTCGGTTCCAACATGACCAGGGACTCCACAAACTTTGTAGTTTAGGGTAACTGCAGCCACGGTGGCCGCAGGAGGTAAGGTCAAGCTTTCTATCTTTTGGTTAAGAGCATCTACCTTAGCATTAACTTTATCTAGGCTACTAATCTCGTACATCCCACCTTTGGGTTGAGTTTTCTCCACAGATGTTCTTTCTCCTCCCCACTGATAGTGGTTTTGAGCCATATTTTCAATGAGTTGGTTAGGTTCGTCGTAAGGATTGTCCATCAGTGTACCACCTACGGCGGCATCTATAGAGAGTCTTGTGTTGTACAAGAGTCCATTATAAAACGTGTGGATGATCAGCCATTTTTCTAGTCCGTGATGTGGGCACATTCGCATCATATCTTTATAGCGTTCCGATGCATCGAATAGCGATTCAGTATTCTTCTGCCTAAATCCGTTGATTTGAGCTCTTAATGCAGCAGTCTTGCTTGGGGGAAAGTATCGTGCTAAAAATAAAATCTTAAGTCCTTCCCATGTAGTGACGGAATTTGACGGCAAGGATTTCAACCAAGCCCAAGCTCTATCTCTTAGCGAGAAAGGGAAAAGACGTAATCTTATTGCATCTTTACTAACACCATTTGCTATAACTGTGTCGGCAAATTGAACGGATTTTGTAAGATGTTCATTTGGATCCTCGGTAGGATCTCCAGAGAATTGGTGTTGTTGGATAGCTGATATCAATGACGGTTTCAACTCAAAATTGTTTCGATTTATTGCTGGAGCAGCAATGCTATTGTGGGGTTCTTGTTGTGATAGAGCTGCGTACTCCTTCAGTGGGCGGGTCCTTTGTTCTTCGGCCATGTCTACTTCTGGATTAGTTTCGGTTTCAGAGGAAGAATTAGAATCTGTTTCGGAATCAATCTTAATTTCGGGTTTGGGTAAAGGAATAGCGTGATTTAAATAGTAATCCCTGACTGCACGTCTTACGGAAAGGATACGTTCAGGTTCGTCCGTCAATTTGTCAAGTGGTTCGCCTTGTGAGCGAGTCCTTGGCATACAAATCGAAAAAGGGTTTCTGTTGCCTAGTCTAAATGCACAACAGAAGAATCGTACTTAATTGACTAATCAGTTCCCCGACAACAGTGCCAAAAACTTGATCGGGACTTTATGAGTCTATTGGGATACTAACTGCAAGTATACAGTTTAGTCGTTCTAGTTTTAAATGATTATCGAACCCACATAGACTGAGGATCAATCGCATACGATCTACTACTACAATTGTTTAACTAAGCAATGAATATTTGGTTTTAGGGGGAAAAATAGTTTAATTAAAAATAATAGTAGTAGCTATACCGGTATGTGATAATCGGACTTCGGGAATTCGGTGAATCGCTTGGCATATAAAGTATTTCAGTAAAAACGAATTGTTTAAAAACCTGAGACATACACTCTCGTGTTCATGAAATAAGTCATGCTACTAAACCTAGTGGATGCACTTTAAATTTAATAACACTTTTTGAAAACAATTTGAGTTTAATTAATTTGTTAAAACACTCTCATGTATTTAAAAATTAATGTTTCGTTACCACTATCTGGGTCGAACCCCAGCTCTCGCATGCAGTTTCTTGCCTTATTTAATTTCCCACTCTCGTGGAAAAATCGTGTTAATTATCCTCTCACTCTCGTGACAAGGGTAGTTAAATTAAACATGAAAATTGGAAACCAGAAATTATTTGTAAATATTTTTAGCCAAGTTATCACTGAATTCTTTCGGTACTTAGGAGTCACATACTGGTACAATTAATTTAGCCGAACATAATATATTTAGTAACTATGCAATTTAAAATATAATCCATAAAAATAAATGACATAATACAAGAATAAATAAAAATTAATTGCATAAAAGAACCTGTAAATAATGTTGCTATGGTAATCTTGAGTAGTACAAATTCCTTGCAATTGACCGAAATCTATAACCGTGTTAACTCTTGGATGAAGAACTAACACTCTAGAAACTAATTCTGGAAATAAAAATTACAGTACGAATGAAAATGGTTCAAAAATAAATAAAATAGTTTAATGTAGAAAAGCAGCAATTTTGGTTATGTAGAAAATTCTTCGACCATCATCCATTGAACTGCCACATATATATAGAAGAAGATTTTGCAGTTGAGAAAATTCTGGAAAAGCTTGAGTGGAGGAAGACCCGGATTCATGGTTACTGAGGTTGAGGAAATATTGGAGAAGAAACTGCCCACAATGTTGCCCACGTCTCCATTAATTCATAACGTTGCTTTTAAGCGTGTGACGGTCGTCACGAGGGTGTGACGGTCGTAATGCGCTTAGATAGCGCGTTACGCTCGTCAATGATATGTGACGAGTGTACTTCTAGTTGTGGAAGCGTTACGGTCGTCATAGGGTGTGACGATCGTCACAGCTACAAAATCTGCAGGCTTTGCAGATTTGGTTCTTTTTCTTCTGATTCTTGGTTAGCTTCCTTCATGTGATCCTTTTTCATTGATTTGAGTTGACAAATGTTATACCTGTGAAAAGACACAAAAACTCGGAATAATCGGGAGTTAAACGACTCAATATATTATGAAAATCGATAAAAAGTGTAGTAATTATATGATACGATTTCTCGTTATCATATTACTTATAACCCTTCTCTAGATCTATGACAATTTGGATATGCTCGAAGAGATGGTCCCCTCGACGCACTCATTCAAGATATTATATTCGACTACGAGAATGATGTTCAAGGTTATGACCGAAGGTTTTTACGAGATTGGGGCATGGTAAAAAAGGTTAATAGCAAGACTTTGGGACATAAGAGCTCTATTCCTTTGGAGCCTTATCTCAAATGGGTGCGAGCTCGCGCTCAAAACCTGATGATTCCATATCCATCTATCCTACCAATAGTTGTGGAGCCTATTACCGAGGGGGATATTACTTATACTATTCTCCATCCTAACATACCTACTGACCTCGAGGAATTACAAAAGTCGTGGATTCAACTCAAGGGAGAATGAAACACCTTTGAAGCTCGATTCTATGCAAGCGATAAGAAAGTGTTAGATCTCACAAAGCAACTTCACGAGGAGCAAAGCCTGAATGCCTACCTCGACACAAAGAGGAAACGCTCATGGGAGACTTGAGTCTTTTGTTGTAGGCGTTCATTTTGTTGTCTCTTTGAGGCCTTTTTGCTTTCCTATTGTAAGCCCAAGGGGAAATTGTAACTCTTGAACTTATTATTGCAATTGTTGTTTTTGTTTCTTTTTTTCGCTAGCAAATTTAAATCTCTTGAGGTCCTTCAAAACATTGCATCCGCATATCATGCATCATATCATAAGAAGGTTTTTCGATATAGGTTTCCTCATCCTTTTACTGTTTATTTCAGTATAAGATGGCTCTAGAGAAAACCATCAAAGATCTGCAAACTCAATACGCACAATTCCAAGAGACTCTCCTCAACTTAGCTAAAGGACAACAAGAAATGATGGTACTCCTTGCCACCAAAAAGAAGACCAAGAAACGGGTTGTTATCCTCAACATGGGAAGAAGGTTCAAGGGGCTCGCTCGACTCGCTCAAATAGAAGAGGCTTCTTCTGAGGAAGAAGACAATCAAGAAGAGGAAGTTAGAAGCACCAGGGTTGGGGGTGGAAATAACCATATTTCTGAGGATGAAGACTACTCCAATGAGCAGTACCCACTGGCGGATGACAAATACAAACAATTGGAAGACCGACTTAAGGTTGTAGAGATCTAAACAGTGCCTGGTTTGGACTTTGGAGACTTAGGCTTGGTCCCTGGGATGGTCATTCCCCACAAATTCAAGGTTCCGATCTTCGCCAAATATGATGGAGTCTCTTATCCAAAACTCCATTTGAGGTCATATGTCTGCAAGATTCAACCACACAATGCCGATAGAAAGTTATGGGTTCATTTCTTCCAAGAGAGCTTATCTGGAACACAGTTGGAATGGTTCTATCAACTAGAGGGGACTAATATCCACACATGGGAGGATCTGGCTTTTGCCTTCTATAGATAATACCAATACAATGCTGACCTTGCACCAACTCGTGTGCAATTACAAAGTATGACTATGGGCTCAAACGAAGGCTTTAAGGAGTATGCTCAAAAATGGAGGGACCTGGCTGGAAGGCTGCAACCCCTTTGACTGACAGAGAATTGGTGTACATGTTCATGGGCACTCTGCCGAGCCCATTCTTTAATTTGCTGATTAGGAGTTCTTCGTTAGGGTTTATCGAGCTAATTTTGACTAGCGGGAAAGTTGAAAGCGAAATCAAAAGTGGAAATATCCCAATGGCCTCAACTTCTAATGTTGTAAAGAAACCATTTGTTGGTAAGAAGGAAACTAATGTTATTTATGGACAAAGGAGTCGTATTGATAATGATCGTCATCAGTCAGTAGAAGCAGTATTGATTTTTAACCCGACCCTAGTTCAACGGTCACAACAACAAAACAATCAGCGTAGGCCAGATACCCCAATGAGGAAGTTCACTAGGATCAACATTCCATTGTCTCAAGCTTTACAACATCTATTGAAGGCAGATTTGGTAACACTGTGGGATCCTCCTCAAAATCCCAACACATCATCTCCGAAGTATAACCTAAATGCAAGGTGTGCATACCATTCCAATAGTCCTAGGAATGACACCAATGATTATTGGGATCTAAAAAGCAAAATCCAATATTTTATTAACAACAAAGTGATTGAGTTTGACCCTCCACAGACCCCAAATGTGATTACCACACCCATGCCCAGTCATGGTAAAGGTGTTAATATTGTTGATGATGTTTCCTATGTCTCCTCCATTAGTGATTTGACCACTCCTTTATTGACTGTTAAGAAGAATCTGTTAAGAGCCGGTTTATTTCCAGGCTGCCTTGAAAATTGTTACCATTGTGCTTCCCAAACTAATGGTTTTATGTGGCTGAAGAAAGGTATTCAACGCTTGATTGATAGCCATAAAATTCTATTCGAGAAAACTCCATCCATGAAGAGTTTGCCTAAAAGTATACCTTACGAGCCGAGACTTAAATATGTTTCCATAATCACCATTTCAAATACTCCTATTATAATCACCTCTAAAGGCCCTATAAGGACTCCTGCTGAGCCAAGAGTGGCTCCCTGATTATCACTACACCGGGGCCAATCCCTTATTCCTATGAAAACGTTGTGCCTTAGAACTACGGGGTAGAAGTTTATTATCATGGTGTCAAGAAAGAGCCATGGATTGATGAAAGTGAAGATCCTAAAATTACAAACATTGTCGGAACTAGTAAGGTCACTAGGATAGGGAGGATCTTATCTCCGTAGATCTCTCCTCCAACAACTACAATAACACCTATTCACATTCTTGTTGCTGGGCCAACTGCCAATGCCTGAGGTAAAGAGAAAGTAACTGATCCTACCCTGATGGAGGCACCCTCAAAAGAAGTTACAATTTAAGACTCATCTTGACAAGATATGGAAGAAATTCTTAAGATCATTCGTAAGAGCGACTACAAAATAGTTGAGCAATTGGGGCAAACACCCTCCAAGATATCCAAGTTGTCTTTTTTATTATGCTCTGAAGCACATGCCCAAGCTTTATTGAAATTTTTGAAGAACGCCCATGTACCACAAGAAACCACTACTGATCAATTTGAGAACTGTGTTGTAAGCCTAACTGCTGATAATGGTTTAGGCTTTTCTGATGCAGACTTAAATCCGACGGGGAAGAATCATAACAAAGCTCTAAACATCTATATTGAATGCAAAGGAACTACTTTGGCGCATATGTTAGTAGATACAGGGTTCTCCGTCAATCTTTTAACCAAAGGTGCTTTGGATGAATTGGACAGTGAAGGGCTGGTGCTGAAACCCAACGATATCGTGGTAAGAGCCTTTGATGGGTCAAAGAGGATGGTCCATGGAGAGGTCGATCTTCCGATCAAGGTGGATCTCAAGTCTTCAACTCTACATTTTATATAATGGACATCCACCCGGCCTATTCTTGCTTGCTCGGATGCCCATGGATTCACGGGGCAGGTGCGGTCACCTCTATATTGCATCAAAGCTGAAATACCTAGTGAAAGGAAAGATTGTCACAGTCTGTGGAGAGGAAGAATATATGGTCAATCATTTAAATTCTTTCAAATATATTGAAATGGATGGCGAATTCATTGAAACCCCCTGCCAGACATTTGAGGTAATCCCTCCAATGATTGTTGTTGCTACTCCTTCTACTCCTAAAATCTCTCAGGGCACACCAAGAATGACCTCTCTAAAGGATGCTAAGGCTCTTTTAGAAGATGGAGGTTGCACTATCTAGGGACAAATTTTTGAGATCCCCTACAA
Source organism: Vicia faba (assembly GCA_948472305.1). Lineage (NCBI taxonomy): Eukaryota > Viridiplantae > Streptophyta > Magnoliopsida > Fabales > Fabaceae > Vicia > Vicia faba. The sequence continues at coordinate 1,130,137,281 of OX451738.1, read as the reverse complement.
ATCAGACAAATTTGGATTGGGTTTCACTTAAAAGGCTCAGAAAGAGGTTCGTCGTGCTCGTGCTGGGGGACTACCTTTCCGTATTAGCAACAATGAAGTCAATGCTCTGGAAGACACTGATAGTGATGGTGACTTGGATGATTGGATATTCCCAACTACTGACGGCAGACTCATTAACTGGAAGGCCAAATACTTCATCTTAATCTCCTTCAGCCAGGAGTAATTGTTATTTTCTATTTTTATTGCTTTAAGAAGTTTGTCAGTATAATTTCTTTAAAAATGATGACTTTAAACCATGTGCCTTTCCCGGGGCACAATGGTCTATTTGTTAAGGGTTATCATTTCATATACCATATGCTCATTTAATAAAAACATTGGACGATTTTGCATTCAAATTTTGCGCTCCTTGTCTTTTTTTTACTTTACTGCATTTTTAAAATAGCCATGTGACCTTACATGTACATACACACACACACACACACACACACACATTTACAGATCCAAATCCACTCTGAATCTCATTGACAATAATTCTTCTATTGTCGCTTATGACTTCGAAAATCCAATTTATCAAGCTGAAGACGAAGGTGAAGAAGGTTGTGAGATACATGGAGAACTCACCAGAATCCTGATACAAGAGGAAAAGGCCATCCAACCGCACTAAGAACCAGTCAAAGTAATAAATTTTGGTACTGAGGCAGATAAGAAAGAAGTCAAGATTGGCGCCAACCTGGAAGACAATGTCAAGAGCAGATTGGCTCGGATGTTGCACGACTATGTTGAGGTATTTGCTTGGTCATACAAAGACATGTCAAGACTCGATACTGATATCGTGGTTCATCGTCTGCCAATGAAAGAAGGTTGTTCTCCGATCAAACAAAAGGTTCACCACATGCGCCCTGATATGTCAGAGAAAATCAAGGCCGGGGTAATGAAACAGTTTAATGTAGGTTTCTTGGCAGTGATGTTGTATCCCTAATGGGTTACAAATTTTGTTCCAGTTCCGAAGAAAGACGGTAAGGTCCATATGTGTGTAGACTACGGGGATTTAAATAGGGCGAGCCCCAAAGATGATTTCCCAGTACCACATATTGATGTTTTAGTTGACAACACTGCTCAACACAAGGTTTTCTCCTTCATGGATGGCTTCTCGGGTTATAACCAAATCAAAATGGTGCTTGAAGACATGGAGAAAACCACTTTTGTCACACAGCGGGGCACCTTCTGTTATAAGGTCATGCCTTTTGGGCTGAAGAATGTAGGCGCAACTTATCAACGGGCCATGGTGGCTTTATTTCATGACATGATTAATCATGAGATAGAAGTCTATGTGGATGACATGATAGAAAGATCACAAACTGGGGAAGAGCACCTTGTTCATTTGTAGAAACTGTTTGACAGGCTGAAGAAATACAAGCTGAGGCTGAATCCAAGCAAATGCATCTTCAGGGTAAGATCTGGAAAACTCTTAGGTTTCATCGTCAATGACAAAAGAATTGAGGTTGATCCTGCAAAAGTTAAAGCAATCCAAGAAATTCCAGATGTTGTACCCCAAAATTTTTCCTCCTATTTTCACTCAAGACATGCTCCTAGAGGTCCTCAATTATCCAAGGTTGATTAAGAATTGACCAGACAAATTCTCCTCCTAAGGCAATGAACCTCAACTAGGGTTTCAATTTTAAGCAAGATGTGTGAGTCCCAAGGATCCCAAATGTTCTCCATTGTCATAATATGTCCTCAAGATCATCCATGCCAAATTTCATGCCTTGAACAATAAGTTTGCTCAGTTAACTGCTCAAATACTTGGAAATCAATTGTACTAGGTCAAAAGTCAATTGTGGCCCAAATACAGTTAAACTTCAATATTTTTGGTCAACATAAACATATTAAAGTATTATCCATCATTTAATCAAGGATTTATCATGATTCCTCAAGAAATGCTCCTAACTCATCAAATGTCAAAAATGGCAAATTAGGGTTTCTATAGGAAAAGTCAACCAAACTTTGACCAGACATAACTTTCTCATACTTTATCAGAATTTTTCCCACCAAGTCTCATTTTGAAGAGAATCCAATTCCCCACAACTTCTCTTCAGCCCTCAAGTTCAAGAAATGTACCATTGGAAAGATACAAGCTCAGACATTATAGGTCATTTCAAAAAGTCAACAAAAACACCTTTTGGGTCAAAGCTCCTTAAATGAACATGGAAGATCCAATTGAGATTAAACTAAAAAAGGTTATTTAGAGGACATCCTAAGCTCTCTAAAAAGTCCAAGAACACCCTCTTAGGGTTAAAATTGAGAGAGATAAGGATTGCACAATTTGGGCAATTTTCAAGAAATGCATGAAACCTCAAATGGACAAATTTGTATTTCTGAGCTATTGGGCCCAATTTTTAGAGTCCAAACATGTTCATGATGCATCTAAGGATCTCTAAACATGTCCATGCATCATTTTGTTTTTTATTTTATTTATCTTCATTTTATTCAAATAAATTCAAAATAAATTAAATAAATACTAAATAAATGCAAGAATATGCAAGATATAAAATATGCAAATCTTTGTTAAACCAAAGAGATCATAGACAACTATCAAAACCGTGTGGACTGAAAAAGGAAGTGGATATTTTCTTTTGGAAAATATTTGAATCAAAACCTTTATATTTTAAAAGAGCATTGATCAATTGGATTCTTGCTATAATTATAAACCTAAAAGGATTTACTACATATACACTACAACCCTAGACCTAATAGACACGAAAAAGCTGCCTCCAAACTAAGAGCAAAGTTGCAAAATTATTCAAGTGTGGTGCAATTCAAAATCTCACTCTCCAGCCAATCTCAATTAGTTCCATCCATCCATTCGTGTTCCTGGGACTCTCAGTAAGCCAATCCATCCATCCTTGAAGGGCAGATCCTCCCAGAACAAGCAAATCAGAATCACTCATCGTGGGTAAGTTGTTGAACTTATATTGTTGATTCTATGATGCATTAATCCTTTTCATAGTTTGATTCATATTCAGGATGTTGTTTAAGGCAGGACTAACGTGAAACATGAGTGGTTTAAGATGAAACAAAGATTTTGCCATGTTTAGGGCAAAATCTGTATCGTGCTTTGAACCAGATGATACATGCATGCTCAATGAAAACTGAGACCGGATTTGAACTCAGGAGCATTTTTTGTGCGGGATAGGCTTTTGATTTGAAGCTTAAACTTCTATAATTTGCAGATCACAATGTAGTGATCCTGGAGAAGATAACCGGAGATCTACTCCGGCATCGTGCACTGAGTTGACTTTGTTTGGAGCACGCGTGGCATTTTGATACATTATGATTGGTTATAGCTATTGCTGACGCGTGCATTTGATTATTGACTAGGATTAGCGCTTGTTTTCCTTTATAATATTATCATGTTATTATATATATGAATGAGCAGGCAACGCAGATAGCAAGAGCAAAGGGTTTAAGGCATTGTATGTGTGGGAGGTCAGGGGTTCGACCCTTGCCTCCTGCATATTATTTTTTCTAATTTGTACATGCAGATCCAATACTCATAGTCCCAGCATGTGCACCATAGGCCATCACCTCTATACCATTGGATCATTCATCCTCCAGATCCAACACTCAGAAACGCTTCCCCATGATGGACCTCCAAGCATGCTTCTCACTGGATCCAGTGCAGCAGTGGGCCAACCAGATCTGGGCCTTGACAAATTTCAAATGCACACCCCTTAATTGGGTTCCTCACCCCCAGGCCCATCTTTCTTTATTTATTTTATTTAATTTGTTTAATTAGTTTATATTTTTGTTTATTCACTTTATTTTAATCATAAAATCAGAAAAGATCAAAAAAATTAGGACTTAGTTTTTTTTCTTAATAAAATTAATTTTTTGAAAATTAATTAACTTAATTAACTTTAAATTATTTTCTTTAATTTAAAATTAGTTAGAAATTAGGTTAAAATTCTAATATTTTTTCATAAAATACTAAAAAATATTTTTAATGGGCAATTAGACTTTTAGGGTTTCAGAATTTATTCTAGTCTTAATTTTCGCGCGTTATTATTTTTTCCATACGATTACTTTATTATGTAATTGTGCCCTATTTGTAATAGCTTAATTAGGGTTTTCAATTTTCGCACTTTACTTTTCAATAATTATTTATGTATCTACATCAAAGCCTTGTAATAGCTGTAGGAACTTTATTTCCCGCTTTTATATTTCTTATATGATTGTATATAAAATGTTAGTAAATTAGGCGTGCATGACAAGATTAAATCAATTAATAATTAGGTCACTAACTTCAAGATAAATATCTGAAAAAAGCACATTGTTGCACACTTGCACCCCTAAGGTATAACCTCACTTGTTGCCTTCAGAAATGGCCATGTCCCTCAAACGTATGGATATCTTAGCAAAGACCCTCAGTTTAAAAGTCATCATAAAGATAATGGTCTCTTAATGTCCCTCGAGTTTCCTACGAGAAATGATCTTGTCCCTCGATGTTGCCTATATGATGACAGTCCCTTCGAAATGCTAAGGTATCTCTACATGTTGCCTTCGATAGCCATAAACGTCCCTTACGATAGTCCCTCAACATCCAAAGATAGGGCTACATACTCACTAATAGTAGGATAGCACTATCTAAAGGGTAGGATGAAAAGAACATCTTTTTTTCGAGTAGGTAGAAAATTCTTAAGTACTTGCTCAAAAAATAACTTTTTACTGTTACACACTTTCAAACTTCTTTTCAAAAACTCTTTATCACACTCTTGAGGACTGATACAATAGTTATCTTAAAGAAAACAAAATCTTTCAAAACACAAACACGAAAACAGTTTTTTTTTCCAAAAATGAGCAAGTACCTAAGAGCCCGTGGAAAACCACAAATAGAAAGGGTTCTAACACCTTCCTTTTCCATAATCTACCCCCCTTACTCAGAAAATCTCAAAAAAGGTATTTTTCTGTTCTTTTCACCCTTTCCTTTGTTGGATAAAAGAAAATCCGGTGGCGACTCTTGCTTACCGCGACATTTGCAAACAAAAAAACGCAAACCAGTATTAACAGTCGGTTCTTCCGCTGTATCACAGAACTGGCGACTCTGCTGGGGAAAAATAATAAAAGTGGGGTTTACCTTAGGGTCTAGTTCATTTATAATCTGTTTTCTTTGTTTGTTTGATTGTTTGGGTTACTATAGATCCTACACCTGGATCTGGGGAAACCTTTTAGGTAAGTAGCAATAGATCATAGAAACTGTGTGGGGTATACCGACACGGTTGAAGCGATGGCTACATTGATACGACACTTTGGTTGGTACCGGTAGCCCTTAAGTTAATTAAGGAGAATACGGGGCCGCTGAGTGGTGTCATGAAGCGTCAACTGACCTTAGAACCTTAATTGAACAACTTGGCTATTAGGACATAATGAGATAGTCGTCTTTGGTGTATTCCCAAAGTCGGCTGATACTCGATGCTACACTCATTGAGATTTGACTCCTGAGTTTTGTTTGGTTGCAAGTCAGTTGCCTATCGAAACGAAACTTGTGGGAAAGATCAGTGATATTGAGATCCCTTAAAACCCGGTTACTATTTATAGGACAGGTTGAACCAATCCAAACTTCAAGAGGGTATCACCTTAAAACCCATGCAAGCCTTAAACCTAAGGACTTTGTGTGATTTGCTTGTGCTTGCTATATCTGTGATTTCTTAGCATAATTATGACATCATAACATGGCATATCATACTAACCATTTCAAGGATTTTCTAGGGCTTATCTTTGTCTTGTTTTGTAGGACATAACATTCGCTCGCAGGAACACTATCCAAGTCAACCTTGTGAAAGTACATGCTCAACTCAAGGAATTAGCATCAAGGATTCCTGAAAGCTCCCCTTCAGTGAAAAACATGGTCGACTTCTCAACTTGGTCACTTCAACCCCTGGTGAAGAAATGTTAAAGGTGCTCTTTCAATTCTTTGACCTGTTACACCACTGCTTCACTTTTCCTGATTACCAGTTAGTGCCTACTATGGAGGAGTTTTCTCAATTATTAGGGGTACTTATCCTTAATCAGTTACCATTCAACGGTATGGAAAGAGACCCAAATCCTGGAGAGATTGCTCAAGCTCTGTCTTCACAACGGTCTGATGTAGTGGCAAATTAGGAAACCAGAAGAGGTGTCCAAGGATTTCCAGCTAAGTTTCTATTTGAGAAAGCTCACTATTTTTGGGATACCTTGGATTTACAGGCTTTTGAAGAAGTATTGGCCCTTCTCATCTATGGGATGGTACTATTCCCTAACATGGACCAACTCATAGATGTGAATGCGGTTAAGGTTTTTTTGTCTCATAGTCCAGTGCCTAATTTACTTGGGGATATTCTACACTCTCTGCATACTCGCACTCTAAAGAGAAGGGGGACCCTTCTGTGTTGCACTCCTCTATTGGCTAGGTGGTTTATTTCGCACCTACCTCGGTCTGTTTTGAGAAATGAGCAGGGTATGAGATGGTCTCATAGGTTGATGTCCCTTACACATTCAGATATTCGTTGGTGTTCTCGGTCCTCAGAGAGTGTCACCATCATTGATCGTTATGGGGAATTCCCTAATGTCCCTCTCTTAGGCATTAGAGGAGGAATCACTTATAATCCTTATTTGGCATTGTGATAGTTTGGTTATGCTAGAAGGGGTGGTCCTTACGACACACTCGTCCAAGGAATCACATTTGACTATGAGAATGATGTTCAGGGTTATCGTAAGAGGTTCATTCGAGCTTGGGGCATGATAAACAGAGTTGATAGCAAGACACTGGGGCACAAGAATTCCATCCCTCTTGAGCCTTACCTCAAATGGGTGTGAGCTCCTGATCAATGTCTTATGATTCCTTACCCCTTCATCTTACCTGTAATTATGGAGCCAATTGCTGAGGGAGACACTCCCTACATTGTTCTTCATCCTGGCATGCCAACTGATTTTGAGGAGCTAAGAAAATCCAGGATCCAACTCAAATAAGAAAGGGATACTTTTGAAACCCAATTCTACACCAGCGAGAAGAAGGTTTTAGAGCTCACCAGGTTACTTCATGAGGAGTAGAGTATAAATGCTTACATTTCACCAAAGAGGATGCGCCAATGGGAAGCTTGAATCTCTTTGCTTAGAGAGTTATTTTTGCTTTCTTATTTCCCTTGTAAGCCCAAGAGACATCATTGTGATCGTTAAAACATCTTAATACAATTAACGTTTGTTCTCTTTCTGTTTAAGAAAATTTAAGTCTTAGAAATCCTTGAGAACATTGCATACATACCATTGCATAAATAGGTTGCAAAGCAGGTTTCTCATCCTCTTCGTTGTTTATTTCAGCAATGGCTCTAGAACAAACAGTGAAGGATCTACAGACTCAGAATGCTCAGTTTCAACAGATGATCATGGCTCTGGCCAAGGGGAAATAAGAACTAAAAGCCCTGATTGTTAAAGAGAAGACCAAGAAGCCAAGGAAGACAACTAGTGTGGTGAATTTGGGAAAGAGTTCAAAGGACCGCTAAGGCAAGTCGTAGAGCTGACACCTTCATCAAAAGAAGGAGAAAATCAAGAAAGGGATACAAGAGAGGAAGACCCCAGTCCAAGGGAATATGATAATGAGATTGACTATAACGAAGAGAAGTATCCTCCGGCCGACGAAAAATACAAACAGTTGGAAGAGCGTCTGAGTGCAATGGAAATCCAGAAGGTGCATGGGCTAGATTTTGATGAGCTGGGTTTGGTTTCCGGGGTTGTCATCTCGCAGAAGTTCAAGGTGCCGGTGTTCGCCAAATATGATGGGGTTTCATGTCCCAAGATGCACCTCCGATCTTATGTGTGGAAGATTCAGCCTCACACTACTGACAAGGATTTATGGATCCACTTCTTTCAAAATAGTCTATCCAGAACTCAACTAGAGTGGTTGTACCAGTTGGAAGGAACTAAAATTCATAATTGGGAAGACCTGGCTACTTCTTTCTACAGGAAGTATCAGTATAATGCAGACCTTACTCCCACCCATACACAACTCCAAAGTATGTCTATGGGCTCGAGCGAAGGCTTTAAAGACTATGCTCAGAAGTGGAGGGACTTAGCAGGAAAAGTCCAACCTCCCCTGTCTGATAGGGAGTTAGTGGATATGTTTTTGGGTACCCTATCTGGTCCATTTTTCAATCATCTGATTGGAAGTTCCTCAATCGGCTTTACTGAATTGATTTTGATAGGAGAAAGAGTGGAAGCTGGGATTAGAAGTGGCAAGATTCAGAAGGATGCCTCTTCAAGTACGAGAAAGAGACCTTTCATAGGGAAAAAAGAGGTCAATGTTATGTACAATCAACAAAATCAGAGCAGAACTGAGCACCGTCCAGTGGTAGGGGCTGTTATGATCTCTAACCTGGCACCTACTCAACAAAGGAACAATTAGCCTAGAGCAGAAAGGCCTATAAGACAGTTTACTCAGATAAACATGACTCTATCTCAAGGCTTGTCACACTTGCTGAAATCTAATTTTGTGACTTTGTGGGAAGCTCCTAAGAATCCCAAACACCGCGTCTCCTCTCTAAAACCCAAATGTTCGCTGTGCTTACCACCCAGAAAGTCCAGGCCATGATACCAACGACTGCTGGGCTTTGAAAAACAAAGTACAAGACCTTATTGAAGCAAAGGAGATTGAATTTGATGCTCCTGAGATTCCCAATGTTATAACTGCTCTCATGCCCAAGCACGGACGTGGTGTTAATGCTATTAAAGATGATGCATTTGTTACTTCTGTTGAGGAACTTGTTACTCCTCTCATGGCCGTTAAGTGGAACATGTTGAAAGCCGATTTATTTTCGGGCTGTGGCGAAGGTTGCCACTTATGTTTATCTCTACCGACTGGTTGTCATTTGTTGAAGGCAGGGGTTCAGCGCCTGATGGATGATATAGAGATTTTGTTTGAAAATACTCCCGTCCCGACCGTTCTTTGTAAGGATGTTTCAATCATAACCATTTCCGCCAATCTTCCCAGGGTCTCCACCAAAAGATCCATCAGGATTACATCTTCTCCAAAGTTGGCTACATTGATTATCACTATGCCAGGGCCGATCCCATATTCCCCGGACAAAGTTGTTCCCTGGAACTATGGGGATGACGTATACTACCACGGCGTCAAGCAAGACCTGCTGGCTGTTGAAGACCAGATTTTTGAAAATGCTGATCCCGACATTGGCAACATTGTTGGTACCAACAAAATAAAAAGAAGTGGAAGAGTATTCTCCCCTGATATTTCTCCTCCAAAAGCCGTTACTAGTCCTGTGATCATTCCTACTGTTTTTCCAACTAATGCTACTACTGCAATTCCTGTGATTACCCCTATTGACACCCCTATAACCGAGTCGATCGAGACTCGAAGCAAAGACATATTGATTGAGCCTTTCCAAACGAAGGCACCTTTAGAATCTATCCCAGAGGCTTCCAAGAAGGAAACTGAATAAATTTTGAAGATAAAAAATAAGAGCGACTACAATATGGTTAAACAGCTGGGGCAGACCCCTTCAAGATTTCTATCTTAGCCTTACTGTTGTGCTCCGAAGCTCATGCAAAGGCTTTGGTGAAGTTCCTTAAAATTGCCCATGTGCCACAAGAAACCTCTGTTGACCAATTTGAAGATTGTGTGGCCAGTTTGACAGCTGATAATGGTTTGGGTTTTTCTGATGCTAATCTAACACCCAGAGGGAGAAAACACAATGACGCGCTACATGTTTCCGTCGAATGCAGGGGCACTACTTTTGCCCATGTTCTAGTAGATACTGGTTCATCATTGAACGTGCTGCCTAAGAAGGCTCTGGATAGATTGGACTATGAAGGTTTGACCCTGAAGCCCAGTAACATTGTAGTGAGAGCTTTCGATGGTTCAAAAATAATGGTGCACAGGGAGGTGGACATCCCCATCAAAGTGGGTTCTCAGACCTTTGACTCCACGTTCTACATGATGGATATCAGACCGTCTTATTCTTGTTTGTTGGGTCGCCCTTGGATCCATGGGGCGGGAGCTGTCACGTCCATTCTGCATCAGATGATGAAATACCCGATAAAAGGAAAGATTGTCACGATACATGGTGAAGAAGAGTACATGGTAAGCCACCTGAATTCCTTCAGGTATGTAGAAATGGATGGCGAGTTCATCGAGACTCCATGTTAGAAATTCGAAGAGGTGCCTCAGACTATGGTTGAAACTGAAACTGTCACCAATCTGCCAAAGATCACTAGACCTCCCTTAAAGATGGCTTCACTTGAGGATGCCAGAGCAGTTATTGAAGAAGGTGGGTGTACCATCTGGGGCCAACTCCCTGATATTCCGTACAAATATGATAAGTTTGGTTTGGGTTTCTCTTCAAGGGCTCAAAGGGCTATTCGTCGTGCTCGTGCTGGAGGACCTCCCGTACGCATCAGCAATCATGGGGTCAACGCTCTAGAAGACAGTGATGGTGACTATGACATGGATAGCTAGATCTTCCCTACTATCAGTGGTGGACCCAGTAACTAGATGAAAAAAGACTTTGTACCAATTACTTTTATTCAGAAGTAATTGTCTTTCTTATTTTGGATATGTAATAAACAATATAAACTATATGGACATGTGTCTTACCCGGGGAACAATGGTTTATTTTTGAGGGTTATCATGTTTCAATTTCATATGGAATTAATAAAGAATTGGACATTTTTGCATACAAATTTTGCGCTCTCTGTTTTTCTTTTCTTGATTTTACTTTTTCTATACAGCTATGCTCTTACACACACTCACGTATCAAACTGCAGATCCATATCCACTCTGGATCCCATTGACAACAATTCTACTATTGCCGGTTATGACTTTTAAAATCCGATCAACCAAGCCGAGGACGAAGGTGAGGAAGATTGTGAGGTACCCGGAGAACTTGCTAGACTGTTACAACAGGGAGAAAGGGCTATACAACCTCATGAAGATCCAACTGAGACGATAAACTTGGGCATAGAAGAGGACAGGAAAGAAGTCAAGATATGTGTAAATTTGGAGCTTAATGTCAAATAGAGGTTGGTACAGATGTTGCATGATTATGTCGAGATCTTCGCCTGGTCATATGAAGACATGCCAAGACTAGACACGAATATTGTGGTTCACTGCCTGCCAACCAAAGAAGATTTCCCTCCGGTAAAGTAGAAGGTTCATCGTATGCGCCCTGAAATGTCAGAGAAGATGAAAGCAGAAGTTATGAAAGAGTTCAACGCTGGGTTCCTAGCTGTCACGTCTTATCTACAATGGGTCTCCAATGTCATTCCAGTACCTAAGAAGGACGGTAAGGTACGGATGTGTGTGGATTACCAGGATTTGAACAGGGAAAGCCCCAAGGATGACTTTCCGCTTCCCCACATTGATGTTTTGGTTGACAATATCGCACAACATAAGATCCTTTCCTTCATGGACAGTTTCTTTGGTTACAATCAGATCAAGATGGCATCCGAAGACATAGAGAAGATAACCTTCGTCACACAATGGGGCACTTTCTGTTACAAAGTGATGTCGTTTGGGCTGAAGAGTGTTGGGGAGACCTATCAACGAGCTATGGTAGCTCTATTTCATGACATGATTCACTATGAGATAGAGATATATGTTGATGACATGTTAGATAGGTCTCAAACTGAAGAAGAGCACCTTAATCATCTACAAAAGTTGTTTGATAGACTGAAGACGTACAAGCTGAGGTTAAATCCGAACAAGTGCACCTTCAGGGTAAGGTCTGGTAAACTTCTAGGTTTCATTGTTAGCGACAAGGGCATCCAGGTATACCCTGCAAAGGTGAAGGCTATACAAGAGATGCCAGCTCCTCGCATTGAGAAGGAAGTTAGAGGCTTTTTGGGATGCCTGAATTACATTGCCAGATTCATTTCCAATTTAACTGCTACTTGTGAGCCAATCTTCAAACTCCTGAAGAAAGATCAAGTGAAAAAGTGGAATGATGAATGCATAACCGCCTTCGAAAGAATCAAGGAATACCTTCAAGAGCCTCCAATTCCGATGCCCCCAATTTAAGGAAGACCTTTGATAATGTACTTAACAGTGTTAGATAATTCAATAGGGTGTGTGCTGGGGAAGCATGACGAGTCTAGTCGAAAAGAGCATGCAATATACTACCTAAGCAAAAAGTTTACCGACTGTGAAACAAGATACTCACTGCTCGAGAAAACTTGTTGTGCTTTCGTATGGGCTTCTCGCCGACTAAGATAGTATATGTTGACTCACACTACCTTGTTAATATCTAAAATGGATCCAATCAAGTAAATCTTCGAGAAGCCCGCTCTCTCCGGAAGAATAGAAAGATGGCAAATGATCTTAACCAAATACGATATGCAATACACGACCCAGAATGAAATCAAGGGAAGTGTACTAGCTGATCATTTGGCTCATCAGGCTGTGGATGACTACCAGTCCATGAACTTTGAGTTCTCAGATGAGAACATCATGTTAGTGATTGACTATGAAGAACCTAGACCGGATGAAGGACCTAAGGAAGGATCTTGATGGACTATGGTTTATGATGAAGCCTCCAACGCACTCAGCAATGTCATCGGTGCTGTAATCATATCTCCTGAGGGCTGTCATACTCCTTTCACCGCCAAATTATGTTTCAATTGTACCAACAACATGGAGGAGTATGAAGCATGCATCATGGGTCTCAAAGCTGCTATTGACCTGAGGATCAAGTTCTTGAGCATTTTCGAGGATTCAGCCTTGGTAATAAGTCAAATCAAAGGCGAGTGGGACACGAAGCACCCTAATCTCATACCTTACAAAGAACATGTGCTGGCATTGCTTCCACACTTTGAGGAGGTCACCTTTGAACATTTTCCACGAGAAGAGAACCAGTTAGCAGACGCGCTAGCTACTATGTCATCCATGTTCAAGGTCAGATGAGACAACGAAGCTCCTCGGATCACTATTGAAAGGTTGGATGAATCGACGTACTGCTATGAGATTGACACTGAAGAAGTAGTAGACAAACCTCAGTTTCATGAAGTAAAGAGGTATCTCGAGGCTCAAGAATATCCTGAGGGGGCGTATGTCAATGATAAGAAGTTTCTGAGAAGGTTCTCCGCAAAGTTCTTTCTCAGTAATGGAATCATCTACAAGCACAACCATGACTCCACTTTACTTCGGTGCATAGATAAGAGAGAAACAGAGAGGATTATGGTAGATTTACATGAGGGTACCTTTGGCACCCACTCTAGTGGACATACCATGGCTAAAAGATCCTACGGGTAGGATACTATTGGTCCACTATGGAAGCAGACTGTTATCAGCATTCTTGAACTTGTCACAAATGCCAAATCTATGCTGATAAAGTACACGTACCTCCGGTTCCCTTGAATGTCTTAACAACTCCGTGGCCTTTTGCAATGTGGGGCATTGACATGATAGAAGAGATTATACCTAACGCTTCCAATGGGCATCGCTTCATCCTAGTGGCCATTGATTACTTCACAAAGTGGGTCGAGGCTACCTCTTTTGCTACTGTTACTAAGAATGTTATGGCGCAGTTTATCAAGCATAACCTGATTTTTTGGTATGGTGTGCCAGAGAGAATCATCACAGACAATGGTACAAATCTCAACAATACAATGATCATCGAACTCTGTAAACAATTCAAGATCCAGCATCATAATTCTTCCCCTTATTGGTCGAAGATGAATGGTGCTATGAAGGCTGCTAATAAGAATATTAAGAAAATTATACAAAAGATGATGGTGACATACAAAGATTGGCATGAGATGTTACCATTTTCTCTTCATGGTTACTGCACCTCAGCACGTACGTCAACAGGGAAAACACCTTATTCTCTGTTATATGGTATGGAGGCTGTCCTACCTATTGAAGTCCAGATCCCTTCTTTGAGGATCATGAAGGATGCGGGCTTGAACGAAGATGATTGGATCCAAACTCGACTTGATCAACTAAATCTGATTGATGAGAAAAGGCTTATTGCTGTCTGTCATGGTCAAATGTATCAAAAATGGATGATCAAGGCTTTCAACAAAAAGGTCAGACGTCAAGTATATCAAGTGGGTGATCTAGTAATCAAGTGCATCATACTGCCACGTACGAAGGGCCACTTGTGATCAAAAGCATATTTTCCAGTGGAGCCATGATTCTGACCACCATGGATGGTGACAACCTTCCTCACCCTGTCAATGCAGACATAGTGAAAAGATACTACGCGAAAATAAAGTCCCGCTAGGTTAACTGTCCTAGGAAAAAATAAGGGCATCCCGGTGAACCAAAAGGGTTCGAGCAAAAATTAGGGATAAATGCAAAAAAAATATGTACACCCGGTAAGTCGAAAACCTAAAAAGGCGGCTTAGGAAAAAAAAGGGTATCCCGATGAACTGAAAACCTGAAAGGGCGGTCCAGGAAAAAGTTAGGGATTTGAAGCGTATAACTATGTCCCATTGGATCACCTAGTGACAAGACTTTAGTATCAACTACCAAGCTCAAACGGTACCAATCGATCCAGTCAGCTTCAGACGAGTAGCAAATTGATGAGACGCTCAAGGACCTAGGGGCAATAGCATAATTGAAACTCAATGGGACTATTACACATAGCTATTTTCTCTTTGTACACTATTTTGTATAGTTTTCACGACGGTGTTCTCCTTCTAGAACATCAGTCTCTTTGTACAAAATTCATGTTATAGGCGAACTTCAGAAATCAATACAAATCATTTCTTTGGAAATACAAAGCTGTTTTTTTTCTATTTTTCTGTTTTGTTTTGCAAAAACGTCCAATGATTATTTTTGACATATGCATTTAAATATGATTATTGTTCACAAATACTTGCATAAAAAATAGAAAGACAGTTGCTAATGACTTTAAGAAACAGGGCAAAGTCTAAAAAACAATTTGTAGTCCCGATAGTTACTCTTTCCAGCATGGTACAGGGACAGAGACAGTTTGAGATGAAGTTGCCATTACATACGACCCCGTGACGTCTATATTCCCCACAGAGTAGAAACAACCAAGGTTTTTATCTCTCCTTCCCCAAGCAGGAATTACTTCCTCCAGCCAAGTTCCTTCAGAGAGCTAAAATCTGTTTCCCCCAGCCGAGTTTCATGATTTCAAACAGTTTATAAAACCTCCTCCCGGGTAGAGTTTATTTCTCTAACTGCGGAAATTTATTCCCCAACAAAGTTTATTTCTCTACATCGGCAAAACCTTCCAACAAAGCATTATCTCTCTCCACAGAGTTATACTCAAGCAGGAGTTAAGAATCCCCGGCAGAATATACTCAAACGGAAAGAGGAAATCCCTAGTGAAGCATCTCCATTCATAATCCCCGGCGGAAATGAAGGATTTAGCATCCCATATTCATACATCATGACATGCGTATACACATCGCATGCAGCATGATCTCATTTATTTTGAGACCATCATCACAATACATTTCATATATCATGACATTGCATACGACTAACTCTTTACCTTTTTCATGGAAAGATCAAATCCACAAACACCGTTGACTACTTACGTGACCTGGTGGTCTTCTCAAAAGCTATATCTAATGAAGGGCTATTTCAGCATTTTCCTCAGAAAGATGTTTTCAAGACCTTCTCTGGTTCAATTAGATCGATACTAAGATCTCTCTAATTTCTTTTCCAGTTGAAGATATTCCAAGACTTTTGTCTGGTTCAGTTAAATCGATACTAAGATTTTCCTGATTTCCATTCCAGTTAAAGTTAACTCAAGACCTTCTCTGGTTCAGTTAGATAGATCCTAAGATCTCTCTGATTTCTATTCTAGTTAAAGGAACTGCAAAGCCTGGATTCCGACCTGATAGTAGTTCACCATACTGTGAAGCCTGGACCCGACCAGATAGCAGTTAACATCATGTTTGAAGCCCGAAATCTGACCGGATAATAGTCAATGAACAATTCAAGACATTATATAGCCTGGATTTCGACCAGATAACAGTATAAGGTGCTGCGAAGCCTGGAAACCGACCAGAGAGTAGTTCACTTCTTCAGTTACTGTGAAGCCTAGATTTCGACCAGATAATAGTTAACTTTTTCAGACATTGTGAAGCCTAGAATCCGACCAGATAGCAGTTTACTCTGTTAATTACTATGAAGCCTGGACTCGACCAGATAGTAGTATACCTCAAGTTCAAGTTGAAACCCGGATCCGACCAGATAACATCTTAATTTCTTCAAATCACTGAAGCCTGGATATGACCAGATAACAGTTCAAATCATTGAAGCCTGGATTCCGACCAGATAACAGTTTAAGAAACTACAAAGCCTGGAGTACGACCAGATAACAGTTTAATCTCATTTCCCCAGTAAGTCGCTGTGAAGCCTAGAATACAACCAGATAGCAGTCAGCCTTATTATCCTCAGTAAGTTACTGTGAAGCCTGGATCCTAACCAGATAGCAGTTCACTTCTATCTCTTCAATCAAGAGATGACTCCCCAGTAGAGTAATGGACAACTGAAGCTCCTAAATTATATTTCCCAAGACAAAGACTGATATTCCTCAGCGGAGTCCTCCCTAACAACAGGCATAGGAATTCCCATAAAAGAGTATCTTATGAAATTAACATTGTTCTAGATGGCATCTCTAAGCCCATCTCCGATGACTCCCTGTCACGTTCTCTAGATGGCATCGATAAGCCCATCTACGACAATCTTTTGTTATCTTCTCCAAATGGAATCTATAAGCCCATTCCCGATATTATCTATACAGTCAAGTATCCTTTCAGACGAGTGCAAACTTCTGGGCACTCTAGTGTTCAATCATCTTCCACCTTCAGATCGCGAAAGGTAGACTAGCCAATCTACATCCTCAGGTTTAAGAAGATTGAACAGGGGCAGCTGTTATACCCTAAAATTTTCCCTGTCATTTTCACTCAAGACATGCTCCTAGAAGTCCTCAATTGTCCAAGGTTGATTAAGAATTGACCACACAAATTCTCCTTCTAAGGCAATGAACCTCAACTAGGGTTTCAATTTTAAGAAATATGTGTGAGTCCAAAGGATCCCAAATGTTCTCCATTGTCCTAATATGTCCTCAAGATCATCCATGCCAAATTTCATGCCTTGAACAACAAGTTTGCTCAGTCATCTGCTCAAATACCTGGAAATCAAATGTACTAGGTCAAAAGTCAATTGAGGCCCAAATACAGTCAAACTTCAAGATTTTTGATCAACATCAAAATGTTGGAGTAATATCCATCATTTGATCAAGGATTGATCATGATTCCTCAAGAAATGCTCATAACTCATCAAAATTCAAAAATGGCAAATTAGGGTTTCTATAGGAAAAGTCAACCAAACTTTGACCAGGCATAACTTTCTCATGCTTTATCAGAAATTTTCCCACCAAGGATCATTTTGAAGATAATCCAATTCCCCACAACTTCTCTTCAGCCTGCAAGTTCAAGAAATGTACCATTGGAAATATACAAGCTCATACATTATAGGTCCTTTCAAAAAGTCAACAAAAACACCTTTTGGGCCAAAGCTCCTTACATGAACATGGAAGATCCAATTGAGATGAAACAAAAAAGGTTATTTAGAGGATATCCTAAGCCCTCTAAAAGTATAAGAACACCCTCTTAGGGTTAGATTGAGAGAGATAAGGATTGCACAAGTTGGGAAATTTTCAAGAAATGCATGAAACCTCAATTGGGCAAATTTGTATTTCTGAGCTATTGGGCCCAATTTTTAGAGTCCAAACATGTTCATGATGCATCTAAGGATCTCTAAACATGTCCATGCATAATTTTATTTATTTTATTTTATTTATCTTGATTTTATTCAAATAAATTCAAAATAAATTAAATAAATACTAAATAAATGCAAGAATATGCAAGATATAGAATATGCAAATCTTTGTTAAACCAAAGAGATCATAGTCAGCTATCAAATCTGTGTGGACTGAAAAAGGAAGTGGATCTCTTATTTTGGGAAAGATTTGAATCAAAACCTTTAAATTTTAAAAGTGCATTGATCAATTGGATTCTTGCTACAATTATAAACCTAAAAGGATTTACTACATATACACTACAACCCTAGACCTAATAGACACAAAAAAGCTGCCTCCGAACCAAGAGCAAAGTTACAAAATTATTCAAGTGTGGAACAATTCAAAATCTCACTCTTCATCCAATCTCAATTAGTTCCATCCATCCATTCGTGTTCTTGGGACTCTCGGCAAGCTAATCCATCCATCCTTGAAGGGAAGATCCTCCCAGAACCAGCAAATCAGAATCACTCATCGTGGGTAAATTCTTGAAATTATATTGTTGATTCTATGATGCATTAATCCTTTTTATAGTTTAATTCATATTCAGGATGTTGTTTAAGGCAGGACTAACGTGAAACATGAGTGGTTTAAGGTGAAACAAAGATTTTGCCATGTTTAGGGAAAAATCTGTATTGTGCTTTGAACCAGATGATACAGGCATGCTCAATGAAAACTGAGACCGGATTTGAACTCAGGAGCATTTTTCGTGTGAGATAGGCTTTTGATTTGAAGCTTAAACTTCCAAAATTTGCAGATCACAATTTAGTGATCCCAGAGAAGATGACCGGAGATCTACTCCGACATCATGGACTGAGTTGACTCCGTTTAGAGCACGCGTGGCAATTTGATGCATTATGATTAGTTATAGCTATTGCTGACACGTGCATTTGATTATTGACTAGGATTAGTGCTTGTTTTCCTTTATAATATTATCATGTTATTATATGTATGAATGAGCAGGCAGCGCAGATGGCAAGAGCAAGGGGTTTAAGGCATTGTATGTGTGGGAGGTCAGGGGTTCGACCCTTGCCTCCTGCATATTATTTTTTCTAATTTGTACATGCAGATCCAATACTCCTAGCCCCAGCATGCGCACCATAGGCTATCACCTCTATACCATTGGATCACTCATCCTCCAGATCTAGCGCCCATAAACACTTCCCCATGATAGACCTCCAAGCATGCTTCTCACAGGATCCAGCGCAGCTGTGGGCCAACCAGATCTGGGCCTTGAAAAATTTCAAACGCACACCCCTCAATTGGGTTCCTCACCCCCATGCCCATCTTCTTTTATTTATTTTATTTAATTTGTTTAATTAGTTTATATTTTTGTTTATTCACTTTTTTTTATTCATAAAATTAGAAAAGATTAAAAAAATTAGGACTTAGTTTTTATTTTCTTAATAAAATTAATTTTTTGCAAATTAATTAATTTAATTAACTTTAAATTATTTTCTTTAGTTTAAAATTAGTTAGAAATTAGGTTAAACTTCTAATGTTTCAAAAATTATTCCAGTCTTAATTTTCGCATGTTATTATTTTTTCCATACGATTATTTGATTATGTAACTGTGCCCAGTTTGTAATAGCTTAATTAGAGTTTTCAATTTTCGCACTTTACTTTTCAGTCATTATTTATGTATCTACACCAAAGTCTTGTAATAGTTGTAGGAACTTTATTTCCCGCTTTTATATTTCTTATACGATTGTATATAAACTGTTAGTAAATTAGGCGTGCATGACAAGATTAAATCAATTAATCATTAGGTCACTAACTTCAAGACAAATATCTAAAAAAATCACACTGTTGCACACTTGCACCCCTAAGGTATAACCTCACTTGTTGCCTTCAGAAATGGTCATGTCCCTCGAACGTAGAGATATCTTATGAAAGACCCTCAATTTAAAAGTCATCATAAATATCATGGTCCCTTAATGTCCCTCGAGTTTCCTACAAGAAATGCTCTTGTCCCTTGATGTTGCCTATATGATGACAGTCCCTTTAAAATGCTAAGGTATCCCTACATGTTGCCTTCGATGGCCATAAACGTCCCTTACGATAGTCCCTCAACATCCAACGATAGGGCTACCTACTCACTAATAGTAGGATAGCACTATATAAAGGGTAAGAGGAAAAGAACATCCTTTTTCGAGTAGGTAGACAGTTCTTAAGTAATTGCTCAAAAAACAACTTTTTACACTTACACACTTTCAAACTTATTTTCAAAAATGCTTTATCACACTCTTGAGGACTAATACAAGAGTTATCATAAAGCAAACAAAATCTTTCAAAACACATAAACCGTTTTTTTTCTTCAAAAATGAGCAAGTACGTAAGAGCCCATGGAAAACCACGGATGGAAAGGGTGCTAACACCTTCCCTTTCCATAATCTACCCCCCTTACTCAGAAAATCTTGAAAAAGGTCTTTTTATGTTCTTTTCACTCTTTACTTTGTTGGATAAAAGAAAAGTCGGTGGCTACTCTTGCTTACCGCGACATTTGCAAACAAAAAAATGTAAACCAGTATTAACAGTCGGTTCTTCCACCGTATCACACCAGATCCCCGTACTGAGAAGGAGGTCACAGGTTTCTTAGGACGACTCAACTACATTGCCCGATTCATTTCTCACCTAGCTGCTACTTGTGAGCCACTCTTCAAGTTGTTGAAGAAATATCAAGTAGTAAAATGGAATGATGACTGCCAAATAGATTTTGACAAGATCAAAGAGTACTTGCAAGAACCTCGAACTCTGATTCCACCGGTTGAAGGAATACCTCTGATCATGTACTTAACCATGTTAGAGAATTCAATGGGGTGTGTGCTGGGGCAACATAAAGAGTCTGGTCGAAAAGAGCATGCAATATATTACCTTAGCAAGAATTTTACCGACTGTGAAACAAGATATTCACTACTCGAGAAAACTTGTTGCGCTTTGGCATGGGCTGCTGTTGTACCCTAAAATTTTCCCCTAACTTTTTCAGTCGCACTTTCATACCATATTTTGTCGTTTGGTCACAATCATTAATAAATAGCTTCATTCATCACATTTGCATCCTATATTTAAGTTTTCTCTTGTGTTGTTGACTAACTTCTAATCAAAATACAAAAAAATATTTGTCTTTGTATTTGCATATTTGTGTTTTGTAAGTACCGAGTCGAAGCATATGGCAAATAAGGTTTTTCGGTATTATTTCCCTAAAATCTCTATTTGCAAAGAAAAAGAATTAAGAAATTTTCATTTTTTTTCATTGTACAGTCGATTGCTCCTAGAGTGCAATCGATTGCATAAAGTGAATTTTGCGCAATTTTTGGAAAAATACACTGTGCAAATCGATTTGCACTATAGTGCAATCGATTGCACAGCGTGAAAATTTGAAAAAAAACAATATTTCAAGTTTGTCAAATTTTTGGCTCCAATTTGGATCTAATTTTTGAAAGAATTATCATTAATTCAAGTTTTGGCTCCAAGAATAAATTACCAAATTACCACTAATCCCAATCCAAAACTCTATAAATAGAGCCCTCATATCATTCAAATTTCAAGCTTTTGATAGCCAAATCCACCTTGCTAAAAAATCTCTTAATTCTCTTCATCTTATCCCTTTCTTTTTTAATTGTGCTACATGTTAAGGGATGATGATCTCTATATCATTTATCCAAACATAAAGTACATAGATTGCTATTGACCAGCCTTAAAATAGGTGCGACTTCTACATAAGTCCACTTACGATTGCTTAACATAGCGCTAAATTTTGTCCCAATTCGAATAAATGATCATTCATGGACGAAACTTATGATTGCAAGCCCAAGTATGTTAATTTGATCTCTTTGATCCAATAACCTTGAGATTCATTGTATGGAGGTTTTGGTTCTACCAATCTTCTAATGGATCTACAACACCTTTGGTCAACACGGATCACTTAAACATCGTTGATCATTACATGTTACTTTTGAGAATTCCAAAATGGATGATATACTTGACAAAAAGAAAATGCAACTTGTTGTGTGGAGGCTTTGGTTCTACCAATCCTCTAATGAGTTCCAAATGCAAGTTTCAAGATGGTCATCCAACTAACCACTAATTTCTAACAATTGACTTTACTTTATGCTTTTATTTTTTATGCTTTATGTACCATTTACTTTTAGCATTTTTACATTTCATGCTATTTTCATCTTTGTTCACTTGAGCATTTACTTTTATGCCATTTTTATTTTGCTCACTTGAGCTTTTCTTTTCCTTTTAAAGACACTTAATAATCAACATGAACCATAAAAAACATTAATGATACTTGGACTATTTGGTTACTATCCTTGGCATTATGGAGTATTGAACTTCTTGGACTTAGGAATAGAAACCTTGGCTTATATTGGAGACTTTGTGACCTTAATGGATATTTTGTCTGGAGCTCTTGAGGTTTACCTCAAGACATTGGGTTGTTTGTTTGTTTTGTGTGCAGGTTATTGTGATTACATACTTTGTTCGTAATCTGGAATTCATCTGTATACAGCCGTTACTCTGCCCAATTTTTTCAAAGACTTAATACACTTAAAGTTTGGTCTTCTCAAGAGGTCTAGTATCTTTGCTTGCTTGGTTTCACTCCAAAGAATGGGAATTCTATCTTGACCCATAATGTCAAGTATTAGCTTCATCTTGGTTAGACGATTCTCTTCCTTAGCTTTTACCTTATGCTTTAGGATAGTCCCTTCATCTCCTCCCATCTTCTTTAATTTTCAAAATCTTCTCATCTTCTTTCAAAATCTTCTTTGTTTATAAAATCAATCCGCTTTCATAATAAACCTCGGCTTTGTCGAGTGCTTTTCTTTCAAAACTTATTTTCTTTAAACAAACTTCAATTCATTTAATCATACTTCGACATCTTTCAAAATTAACAAAAACACTTTAACTCATTCAAACTCTTTTGTGCGCTCGAGCACCTTTACCCTTCAAAACATTTTTCAAGATGAGACATGATTCATTGATAGTCGAGCAACACTCTCTTATCCCTATGGTTATAAAGGTGTCGACTTTTCCACTTGAGTACTAGAGGCGTTCTCAAACCCTCACTCTTGCTGACGCATGGTCCATCTTTCTCACACCTTGTGGGCGTTAGTCGAGATTTCTCTCCTAACAATGACGAATTGTCTCCTTGTTTAAAATCAATCAACAGACAAGTCTTTTCTAGCCGAACTACGGTGCTCTGACTTTCCCATTGCACGAGGGAGTACGTAGGCACTAAGTCTTACGACCCAAGGCGAGTAACAAAAATAATAAAAAACATTTCATTTTCTTTTGTTTGCAAATACTCATTCATTCTTTTCCTTTAGCAAGTAAACTTTTACATAACACTCCTTTTAAAAGAAACCAAACAAAGTGGATCCTGCGGAGTACCGTAGATGCTTAGGGTGCTAATAACTTCCCTTTGCATAACCGACCCCCGTACCTTGATCTCTGATCTTTTTGGGTTTTGTTCGCTTTTTTCCCATTTCCCTTTGGAAACAATAAAGTGCAGTGGCGACTTCATTGTGTTGAGTTAAGTCAATTGATCGCTTAATCTCAAATCTATATCGCTACATTTCTTTACATATCATCACTGTCGCAATTGAGCGCCAAGAAAAATGTGCGACTTCACTGGGGACAGATTGACCTATTGCTGGTCCATTCCTAAGTGGGTCAATCCTAGCTTTGTTTGTTTCTCTTCTATGAGTGTTTATATATTGTTTTACTTGCTGTTTATTACTTCCCATTATGCTGTATATATGTTTGTCTGGATTTTCCTAGTTTTCAGGGGCTTGGTGATTTCTTATAAGTCTTCTACCCGGACTTTGGGCAAACATAAGATAGGACGGGCGGTATAGTCATGTTAACTTTGAGGGAGTAATCCCAAAAAAGGAGACATGAGATCCCTCACTCAGTGGAGGCCCCTTTGACTGTAGTGTCGTTTACCGAGTAATCGGGAAGACGTACTGCTTTCGACCTGGGAGCCTGCTGAAGCTGAGGACCGTAGATTACCTAACCCATCTTGGCCTTTTAGGTATAGTGCGGAAGCTATGACGGAGTAATCCGGAAGTATTTGTCACGCGATACTACGCTCGGACGAGTTTTTCCTGAGAATATTGCTAATTACCGAGTTAATCGGGACGTTGGTAATATCCGAAGGAAGGATGTAGACTCTGGGAACCTCTTAAATACTTGTTCGGCAGGTGATAACCATTAGTCCATACCTTATGGGTTGTACCTTTGACTCCAGACTCGTGACTCTGAACCATGTGATCCTGTTACTATGCAATGCATTGCATAACATTGCATATCATTTGTATCCTCTGCATCATTCTGCATACATCCAGGTTGTTCAAGATCTTATTCCCAGTTGCTTCTTTCTTCCAGTTAGTCATCTACCGTCAAGCTGATTCCACAACACAACTACGGGACTAGAGCTACTGTCAGATTGAGAATGGAAAACCAAGAACAACACAACATGGAAGTCAGAATGGAAATCAATGAGTTGAAGTCAGGCATGGCCAAACATACTGAGATGATGCAAGTCCTGATTTCCAGAGGAAAGCCACCTCAAAGGACTGTGATATCTGAAATCCCAACTGCTGTTGTTAACACTCAACCTATCCATCATACATCTACTACATGGCCAGAGTTTGGGTTACCTCAAAATTACTCTCCGCCTGTTGCAATTACTTCAATGGTTGGCCAGTCTTCCCGACCAGTCTTTCAAGCTCCAGTTTTCACTGAACCTCAGCCAGTCGATCATACTACTTCTCGTCAACCTGCTGCATAAGCTACTTTTAGGAACCCTCTCTTCGAGTACCATGCTGCCAGTCCTTGAAGTGTGAGTCAAGGAGACTTTGGTGAGTTTAAAGAATTCAAAGAACAGTATCAGACTTTGGAGAAGAGACTCGGAGCTATGGAAGGAAATGAGTTCTTCAGTGTTGATGCTAAAAACATGTGCCTAGTTTCTGATCTGGTTATGCCTGCAAAGTTCAAGACTCATGAGTTTGAGAAATACCAGGGGAATACTTGTCCAAGAAGTCATTTGGTGATGTAATTTCGAAAGATGTTTGCTTACACAAAGAATGACAAGCTACTTATCCATTGTTTCCAAGATAGTCTGAGTGGAGCTTCATTGAAATGGTATATGGGACTTGACAAAGGTCGTATCCAATGCTTCCAAGATCTTGTTGATGCTTTCATAAAGCAATAAAAATACAACCTTGACATGGCACATGATCATCGCCAACTGAAAAATATGTCTCAGAATGAGAAAGAATCTTTCAAGGAATGTGCTCAACGATGGAGAGAATTGGCATCTCAAGTTGAACCACCTCTGGCAGAGAAAGAGTTAACTGGTTTGTTCATGGATACTTTGTCCCCCTTCTTTTGGGAGAAGATGATTGGTAGTGTGTCCTCCAGCTTCAAAGACTTGGTGACTATTGGCCAAAGATTAGAAGAAGAAATCAAGAATGGTAAAGTGTCTAAAGCTGTTGAATCTTCTAATGGTGCAAAGAAATACCTTGGAAACTTTCAGAAGAAGAAAGAGGTAGAAGCCAATGCTGTCTCAACTGAGAGAAAAGGACCTTGCCGTAGGCCTCAATACACTGATCAACCACAAGTTGCGGCCGTTACTCCTGTAGTTAATGCTCAACCAGTTCGAGTTCCTTAACAACAGAATATTATGCAAAATCAGAATCGGAATAGGGCTCAATTTGATCCCATCCCTATGACATACACTGAATTGTATCCTGCATTAGTGCAGAAGGGATTGATTATGAATAGGCCTTTGATTCCTCAAAATCCTCCTCCAGCCGGGTTCAGATCTGACCTTCACTGTGAATTTCATCAGGGAGCTACCGGTCATGATTTAGAAAGCTGCTATGCATTGAAAAACAGAGTTCAAAATTGGTGAAAGCAAATATTCTCATTTTCAAAGAGGCAGGTCCTAATGTTATCAACAATCCTTTGCCAAAACAAAGTGGCTAAAGACTGAGTCAGGGTACCCTCAAGTCACTTCCTAAAGCCAGTGTTTCAGACAGGACAGCTCATCCTTGTCACTGATTAGTCACTAGGCCATCTTTCTTTCTGTTTGCATTTTCCCCTTATTTATGCTAAAATTGTTGCTTTCAAATTTTGTTTATACTTTCATGTTAAGTTTAATGAAATGAACATTGCAATGTTATGATTCAAATCATTTTCATTTATTGCTTTCAAATATATTTCTCTTGTTTACTCCTTTTATCAAGCTTTTGTTTACGCATAGATTTGAGGGAGGATGATGAAAACAAAATACCCATGATTGTTGCTGGTATTCTTTTGAATAAAACTTTGCTGAGGATATACAGGCATTGTTTCAATTCCCAAACACTGGAGTAATAAGGAAGTTAATCCCTCGTTCACCCCTTTGAGCCTAGAAGTTGGAGTTTATTTCTATACAAAAAAACCCGCAATCTTAACCTGGGGATGGGTAGTTCTCAATTAATTTGGCTGTGCATTCAATTACAAGAGAAATCGTGTAAGACACCTTTCAATAAAGGTTGCGATCAAGCTTTCCTTTGCACACAACAAGAAGTGTCAAAGATGCTCTCAAATAAAAAATGACAAAGATGGTTTCCCGTAATCATTGAGCAAGACAGTCATTATATTTCCAAAAAAGAACAATGAAATGAAAAGAAAAATCAAAAGAAAAATCCCGCTAAGTCAAAACCTCTGAAGGAGACTTGGGCAAAAAACTGGGACATCCTGTGACTGTAATTCCAAATGAAACAGTTCAGGCAAAAACTGGGGTATCCCGCTGACTGTAATCTCAAATGAAACAGTTCAGGCAAAAGTATGGAATAATAAATTCAATTAGAAGAGGTCTTCAAATCCTCAAAATTATCTACAAGAGTTGACAAAAGTCTTCAAAACAGCAAAAAGATGTAAGAAGACATGACTGTCATTCTCAAGAATCATTTAGCTTCTGAGCCATCATCATTGCTGCCATCAGTGCAATTCCAAAATCTCTTGGAACCTGAATGCATATTCTGAATTAACTGAACGTAGGGCTGAAGAACATCATGAAGATTGGGTTGGGTACAAATAAACTTTGAGCCTTTATCCTTTATTTCTTAAACCATGAACCAAACCACGTTACAACCCTCAAAAGACCTAATTGAAGCCAGGTTTCTTTTGAAAGTATACTACAACAAGGTTGCGTAAACTGACTCCTATGATCTTTTGCGAATTATTTGTTTTAGTATCATACCTTTGCTTTCTCTTTCACTTTAAAAGTATAAACCACATTGTTTTAACAAGTGATTCATTTTCTATACACCAATAACATCATTTCCAAAATGATTTTGGATTCAAAACTTTTGCATGAACTTTGCATTAAAATTACCAAGCTTTCCTCGTCAAGGAATTTTAAATAGGTGAGAAACTTGGTCAGTGACCCTATCAGGGGAAAGTATCTTCCAGATCCATTTATGAATTAGTTCAAGATTTGTTGCTCAGTATGAGTTTTCTCAGAATTGGTTAGCCAGAAGATCATTTTCAAGACTCATGCATGGGCATTCCTATTCCAACAATCATTTCAAGAACTGAAGCCATGATCAGTTTATCTCCAACAATCATCTCAGAGCTGAAGTCGTGATCAGCTCATTTCCAACAACTTTCGACTGAAGCCATGATCAGTTTATCTTCAACAGTCAGCTAATCTGGGACAAATCCCCAAGCATCTCTCCATGTCCTTCCCCAGAAGATTATCAGTTCAATACAGTTTACAAGTGTGACGAATTTTGGTTCAAGACATTTTTATTCCCAAACAATTTGGCAGAGTTCTCCGTGTTGAGGAATCAAACTTCCAATCTTACCTCCACAAAAGAGTCAAAATCCGTTGTCATAAACATCAGCATTACATGCATAGATCATTCACATATCATGCATAACAAAATTCATACATAATGCATAATAAGAGTGCTTCATCCTCATTTGCATTTCCCAAGGTCTTGTTGCAGTTGACATGTCACCTTGAGATCAAAGTCCAACTTACTTGGCACCTACCAAAGCAAACATCAGTTCAGCTGCCTCTTTTTCCATCCAAAGCCAGTATTGGATGTTGTTACCTTTTCTGCCGTCCAAATCCAGTATTGGACGCCTCAAGATCTCTTTCACTCATTCAAAGCCAGTATTGGATGTTGTGATCTTTTCTCTCGTCTAAAGCCAGTATTAGACGTTGAGTTTTCCCTTCATTCAAAGCCAGTATTGAATGTCAAGATCTCTTTCACTCATTCAAAGCCAGTATTGGATGTTGTGATCTTTTCTCTCGTCTAAAGCCAGTATTAGACGTTGAGTTTTCCCTTCATTCAAAGACAGTATTGAATGTCAAGATCCCTTTCACTCATTCAAAGCCAGTATTGGATGTTGTGATCTTTTCTCTCTTCTAAAGCCAGTATTAGACGTTGAGTTTTCCCTTCATTCAAAACCAGTGTTGAATGTCAAGATCCCTTTCACTCATTCAAATCCAATATTGGATGTTGTGATCTTTTCTCTCGTCTAAAGCCAGTATTAGACGTTGAGCTTTTCTTTCATTCAAAGCCAGTATTGAATGTCAGGATCTTTTGTTTCCATCCAAAGAAGTATTGGATATTGTGATCTTTTCTCTCATCTAAAGCCAATATTAGACGTCGAGTTTTCCCTTCATTCAAATCCAATATTGGATGTCGTGTTTCTTTTCCGTCCAGCGTATTTCCTGGACGACCCTGATGTAACTTCAGATTTGGTCTCATCCCACATCTAATGTTCTTCTAGATGTTTCTGATTGTCTTTTCCAGAGAGTTGCTCGCCTCATTCAATGCCATTCTTGGGTGTCGCTGCTTGACTTCTCGAGTTTTATCTCTTTTTTCCAAGTATTACTGGTTACTCTTTGTCGCCCTGACAGATATCCAGAAGTATCTTGTTGTCCCCCGGTGTGTCTTTCCACGTCATTTCATCTGAACTACCATAAGTTTCCAGTTTTGAGTCTTTCCATATTCCCACAGAGTCTGTCTCATCTCATACATCATTCAAAAAAATATATGTCAAAAAAAAGAGTCCATGCATTCATTCATAACATATGCTATCATCTCATTGCATCAGGGACAAAATTCAGGTATGTTTGTATTTAATTACTTTTCGCCTATCTAGCTAAAAGATAATTAAATAGGGGCAGCTTTTGTACCCTAAATTTTTCCCCTAACTTTTTTAGTCGCACTTTCATACCATATTTTGTCGTTTGGTCACAATCATTAATAAATAGCTTCATTCATCACATTTGCATCCTATATTTAAGTTTGCTCTTGTGTTGTTGACTAACTTCTAATTAAAATACAAAAAAATATTTGTCTTTGTCTTTGCATATTTGTGTTTTGTAGGTACCGAGTCGAAGCATATGGCAAATAAGGTTTTCCGATATTATTTCCCTAAAATCTCTATTTGCAAAGAAAAAGAATAAAGAAATTTTCTTTTTTTTTTCACTGTACAATCAATTGCTCCTAGAGTGGAATCGATTGCACAAAGTGAATTTTGCATAATTTTTTGGAAAAATACACTGTGCAAATCGATTTGCACAACGTGAAAATTTGAAAAAAACAGCATTTCAAGTTTGTCAAATTTTTGGTTCCAATCTGGCTCTAATTTTTGAAAGAATTATCATTAATTCAAAATTTGGCTCCAAGAATCAATTACCAAATTACCAATAATCCCAATCCAAAACTCTATAAATAGAGCCCTCATCTCATTCAAATTTCAAGCTTTTGATAGCCAAATCCACCTTGCTAAAAAATCTCTCAATTCTCTTCATCTTATCCCTTTCTTTTTTAATTGTGCTACATGTTAAGGGATGATGATCTCTATATCATTTATCCAAACATGAAGTACATAGATTTCTATTGACCGGCCTGAAAATAGGTGCGACTTCTACATAATTCCACTTACGATTGCTTAACATAGCGCTAAATTTTGTCCTGATTCGAATAAATGATCATTCGTGGACAAAACTTATGATAGCAAGCCCAAGTATGTTAATTTGATCTCTTTGATCCAATAACCTTGAGATTCATTGTGTGGAGGCTTTGGTTCTACCAATACTCTATTGGATCTACAACACCTTTGGTCAACGTGGATCACTTAAACATCGTTGATCATTACATGTTACTTTTGAGAATTCTAAAATGGATGATATACTTGACAAAAAGCAAATGCAACTTGTTGTGTGGAGGCTTTGGTTCTCCCAATCCTCTAATGAGTTTCAAAGGCAAGTTTCAAGATGGTCATCCAACTAACCACTAATTTCTAACAATTGACTTTACTTTATGCTTTTATTTTTTATGCTTTATATACCATTTACTTTTAGCATTTTACATTTCATGTTATTTTCATCTTTGCTCACTTAAGCATTTAATTTTATGTAATTTTTATTTTGCTCACTTGATATTTTCTTTTCCTTTTAAAGACACTTAATAATCAACATGAACCATAAAAAACATTAATGATACTTGGACTATTTGGTTACTATCCTTGGTATTATGGAGTATTAGACTTCTTGGACTTAGGAATAGAAACCTTGGCTTATATTGGAGACTTTGTGACCTTAATGGATATTTTGTCTGGAGCTCTTGAGGTTTACCTCAAGACATTGAGTTGTTTGTTTATTTTGTATGCAGTTTATTGTGATTACATACTTTGTTTGTAATCTGGAATTCATCTGTATACAGTCGTTACTCTGCCCAATTTTTTTGAAGACTTAATACACTTGAAGTTTGGTCTTCTCAAGAGGTCTAGTATCTTTGCTTGCTTGGTTTCACTCCAAAGAATGGGAATTCTATCTTGACCCATAATGTCAAGTATTGGATTCATGTTGGTTAGACGGTTCTCTTCCTTAGCTTTTACCTTATGCTCTAGGATAGTCCCTTCATCTCCTCACATCTTCTTTAATTTTCAAAATCTTCTCATATTCTTTCAAAATCTTCTTTGTTTATAAAATAAAACCGCTTTCATAATAAACCTCGGCTTTGTCGAGTGCTTTTCTTTCAAAACTTATTTTCTTTAAACAAACTTCAATTCATTTAATCATACTTCGACATCTTTCAAAATTAACAAAAACACTTCAACTCATTCAAATTCTTTTGTGCGCTCGAGCACCTTTACCCTTCAATTTTTTTTTCAAGATGAGACATGATTCATTGATAGTCGAGAAACACTCTCCTATCCCTATGGTTATAAAGGTGTCGACTTTTCTACTTGAGTACCAGAGGCGTTCTCAAACCCTCACTCTTGCTGACGAATGGTCCATCTTTCTCACACCTTGTGGGCGTTAGTCGAGACTTCTCTCCTAACAATGATGACTTGTCTCCTTGTTTAAAATTAATCAACAGACAAGTCTTTTCTAGCCGAACTACGGTGCTTTGACTTTCCCATTGCACGAGGGAGTACGTAGGCACTAAGTCTTACGACCCAAGGCGAGCAACAAAAATAATAAAAAAACATTTCATTTTCTTTTGTTTGCAAATACTCATTCATTCTTTTCCTTTAGAAAGTAAACTTTTACATAACACGCCTTTTAAAAGAAACCAAACAAAGTGGATCCTGCGGATTACATTAGATGCTTAGGGTGCTAATACCTTCCCTTTGCATAACCGACCCCCGTACCTCGATCTCTGATCTTTTTGGGTTTTATTCGCTTTTTTCCCATTTCCCTTTGGAAACAATAAAGTGCGGTGGCGACTTCATTGTGTTGAGATAAGTCAATTGATGGCTTAATCTCAAATCTTTACCGCTACATTTTCCATTTCATATCATAACTGTCATAATTGAGCGCCAAGAAAAGTGTGCGACAGGTGCTCGCCGACTAAGACAGTACATGTTGACTCATAATACTCTATTGATCTCTTAGATGGATCCTATCAAGTACATATTTGAGAAGCCAGCTCTCTCTAGAAGGATAGCCCGATGGAAAATGATCTTAACCGAATATGACATCCAGTACACTACATAAAAAGCAATCAAAGGGAGTGTACGATAGATAATTTGGCACATCAAGCTGTAGATGACTACCAATCTATGAACTTTGAATTCCCTGACGAGAATATCATGCTGATTACGGATTGTGAAAAGCATGGACTGTATGAAGGACCTGAGCAAGGATCCTGATGGACTATGGTTTTTTATGGAGCTTCCAACGCATTAGGTAACATAATTGGTGTTGTGATCATTTCCTCCGAAGGTTACCATACGCCTTTCACTGCCAGACTTTGCTTTGACTGTACCAACAACATGGCTGAGTACGAAGCATGCATCTTGGGTCTTAAAGTTGCTATTAACCTAAGAATCAAATTCTTAATTGTATATGGAGACTCATCTTTGGTAATTAGTCAAGTTAAAGGAGAATGGGATTCACAACATCTAAATCGTATCCCTTATAAAGAACTTGTACTCACCTTGATCCCGTAATTTGAAGAGGTTATCTTTGAATATATCCCGAGGGAAGAAAATCAGTTGGAGGATGCCTTAGCTGCCACGTCATCTATGTTCAGGGTTAAATGAGACAACGAAGATCCCAAAATTACCGTTGAAAGATTTGACGAACTAGCACACTGCTATGAGATTGACATTGATGGTGTAGAAGAGAAGCCTTGGTTTCATGAAGTGAAAAGATATCTCGAATCTCAAGAGTATCCCGAAGGGGCATCAATCAACGACAAGAAATTCCTACGGAGGTTCTCTGCTAAGTTCTTTCTGAGCAATGGGATTCTATACAGGCGCAACCATGATTTAACCTTGCTTTGTTTTATGGACAAGAAGGAAGCAGAAAAGATTATAAAGGACATGCACGAAGGCATATTTGGTACGCACTCTAGTGGACATACTATGGCCAAGAAGATTCTAAGAGCTGGCTACTATTGGTCGACCATGGAAACTGACAGTCACCTCCACTCGAGGACTTGCCATAAGTGCCGAATTTATACTGATAAGGTTCATGTACCTCTAGTTCCTTTGAATGTCATGACTGCTCCGTGGCCATTTGCAATGTGGGGAATTGATATGATCGGAGAAATTAAGCCTACTGCCTCTAATGGACATCGTTTCATTCTTGTCGCCATTGACTACTTTACTAAGTGGGTTAAAGCAGCTTCATTTTCCTCAGTTACCAAAAAAATCATGGCCCGGTTCACCAAGCATAACATCATCTGTTGGTATGGCATCCCTGAGAGGATCATCACTGACAATGGTATCAATCTCAACAATGTCATGATCACTGAACTCTGCATGTAGTTCAAGATCAAGCATCACAACTCTTCTCCATACAGACCTAAGATGAACAGCGCAGTGGAAGCTGCCAACAGGAATATAAATAAGATTGTGCAAAATATGGTAGGGACTATGATACGGTGGAAGAACTGACTGTTTATACTGGTTTTACGTTTGTGTTTGCAAATGTTGCGGTAAGCAAGAGTTGCCACTAAATTTTCTTTTATCCAACAAAGGAAAGGGTAAAAAGAACAGAAAAAGACCTTCAGAGAGTTTTCTGAGTAAGGGGGTGGATTATGGGAAGGGAAGATGTCAGCATCCTTTCCATCTGTATTTATCTATAGGCTCTTAGATGCCTAGCTCATTTTGAAATACCTTGTGCTTTTTATGTTTGAAAAAGTATTTGAAATGCCAATAGTAAGGCAACTTGATTTATGATAACTCTTGTATCAGTCCTCAAGAGTGTTAATAAAGCGTTTTGAAAATGTTTTTGAAAGAAGTTTTGTGTAAGTGTAAAAATTGTTTGAGAAAGCATCTAGGAACTATCTACTTTTACTCGAAAGGGTTGTTCTTTTCCTCTTTTCCTTTGACAGTGCTATCCTACTATTAGTGAGTAGGTAGCCCTAATCGTTGAATGTTTGAGGGACATTCGAAGGGACATTTATACAGTCACAAAGGCAACTGGGAAAGAAACCTTAGTAACTACCCTAGGGTTTTAAGATCATTTTTAACTACGCAACATCGAGAGGGTCATCGAGGGACTTATGATCTTTAAACCGGAGGGTAGCCACTAAAATATCTCACGTTTCGAGAGTTGTGACTGTTTTTCTGAAGGCAACCAAAGTGGGATACCCTAGAGGTGTATATGTGCAATTGTGTTATTTTCAGTTATTTTTGTCTTTGCATTAGGTTGCTAGCGTTTGATTATTAAACTCTTTCCATACAATCCTAATTATCATACATCTAAACAGTTAATAATTTACAGTAGTTAAAAGTGTAGAAATGTAAATCAAGCTATTACAAGGCTTCGGGGAGGGGGTTTAATTACAATACCAAAACTTGGAGGAAATAAAACAGTAAATGTCCTAGTTTAAATTTATTACATCCAGAAGGCAGTTACAATAGTATGAAAAATAGTAATGCTAAAACAAAAATCGCGCGCGAATTAGAAAGGACGTCTAAATCCTAAAGAAAATGAAATCTTTTTGTTTGTTTTTGTTTAATAAAAGAGAATAAAATCTTAGTCTAATTAATTTTAATTTTAAGAAAGTGTTAAGGTAATTAATTAATTAATTAATTAACAAAATTAATTTTAATAAAAAAAACTAAAACCTAATTTTTTTGTGATTTTTATCTAATTTTATAATAAAATAAAAAGTAACTAAAAAGAACAAAAACAAACATATAAAATGGGCCAGGAAGCAAAAGTAAACAAGGGATGGTATGATCTGGAAAACGTTAGGCCCAAAAAAACAGAACCTAGGAGTTGCACTAGATCCTATGTTGCTAGCCCTTGAGGGTCTACCATGAAGCT
The DNA here is from genome assembly GCA_948472305.1 of Vicia faba. Taxonomy (NCBI): domain Eukaryota; kingdom Viridiplantae; phylum Streptophyta; class Magnoliopsida; order Fabales; family Fabaceae; genus Vicia; species Vicia faba. The sequence continues at coordinate 1,130,102,646 of OX451738.1, read as the reverse complement.
GCATGTTAAAGTGTTTGGTTCTGGATCAGATGGTGATGATATGATGATACATGGTGTGTGCGTTTAGACTTGAAGCGCCAGATATGTAAGGAAATAGTTAGAAAATACAAAATGCATGACCTGGGTATCGAACCCAGGTCCTTCCCTTGTACACACACCTACAAACTTGACCAAATGCTGGATCGAAGCAAATCCAAGGACCTTACCCTACGTAAGACCATCCCCTGGATCCAAATCTTGAGTTAAAATTGGCAAAAGGTCCTTGTATCACCCAGTTCGAAGCCTGGCTGCTTCAAAGCCCTAAAAATGGCACCCTGTGCTTCCAGCACTCTTATTCACATGTAGCACATTAGACTTAACCCAATGATCAATAATAATATAAACATGCATATAAAACCAATTTAAATTATGTATTCAAAGGGTTATGATCCAGAATTTTACCAAGGAACGGTGGGCTTGGTGCATAACTTTCGGGCGTGCTTCAGGCTTGGAGGAGAGCTGGTATGGGCTTCTAAGAATCTCAGGAATATGAATCTGGTATTCGTTTGGACTGGAGGAGACTGCAAAGTGTGTTTCGAGTTTTGATCACTTTGTGAGATTTTGAGAATTTTATATGGTTTTCTGAGGCAGTGTGTGATCGTGGAGCTTTGATAGGCAATCTGTGTGTGCATCTCCTTGAGGCAATTTTATTCTTGTCCTCTGCTTATGATTTGGCCTTGTATTTATAGGGGTGTGGTGGTGAACAAATATGACATGAATCAACCATTAACCATGGCTTTGAAAGCAAAATCGGAAGATTTGAAAAGTTGCCATTTTGAGATATTTCATGCCATTTTGAACTTTGAGTGAACCTGGACAAACTTCATCCCATTAGGTGATCATTTCGACTTGCATCTTCATTTCACATTAATTGATTCTTTCAACAAGCTCCCAAGCTTTGTTCCTTTCAATGGCTCTGAGTTCCAATTCGAATTTCTCAAAGCTTCAACATCATGGCTTCTTCGATCAAGTCACCATCTGCATTGGTTGCTTGATCTGGAAAACTCTCATATGCAATCATCCTAGTCGAACTCAATTCTTGTTCCTTTCGATCTCCTTTCCTTCAATTCGACCAATCGGAGTATCACCTTTTCATCTTGACTTGTCGAAGCTTCTTTATGTTCTTTTCGATCTCCTTTCCTTCAATTTGACCAATCTAAGTATCACCTCTTCATCTTGACTTGGTGGAAGCTTTGTTCTGTTCTTTTTCTTGTTGAAATGAACTTCGAATCTAGTCCCACCCTTTGCTTTCGTCTGCAAGACCATCTTTTCTGATCACTAGTTTATCTTTGATTGGTGAATATAACTTGTATGCACCGATCGAATGATAACCTATGAGCACCAAGACTTCACTTTGATCCTCCAACTTCTTCCTTGTCTGTTCAGGTACATGCCTGAAACCTCTTGATCCAAAGAACTCTGAGATGACTTATATTTGGTTGATTCAACCCTAACAGTTCTTCTATGAAATCACGCAACATTCAAATGGTGCATGTCCTTTGAACCATTAGACTTCCACGTGTTTCTTCAAAGCTTTTGAATTCAAAATCTTCTTCTTTTCGAAGCGCCAATCCAATCAACATGACAGTCGAAATGTCTTTCCTTGTAATGCTTCGAATAGCTTATTTTTCAATAATTCGAAACGAACCCTTTGAAGCTCTTTACTAGCTCTTTATCAATCGAAGACTTCATAAAATCCTCCTCATACTTTCTTTTGAACTATTATTTCTTCGATCATAGTGTCAATTAGTCAAGACTCATGTAATTGAAATTCCCAGCTAACACTGCTTCGTTAGGTATCTAATTAGAATGCATACTGATGCCGAAGCTTCTTCAGCCCAAAATCTCTTAGACATATTGTTGTACCCCAAAATTTTCCCTCTCATTTATCAAGAATTTGCTCACAAGATCACATTGGGTTCAAGACTGCACTAGGGTTTGATCAGCTCAAGACACCTCCTTATGCACTTATAAACAAAATTAGGGTTTAAGTTTTCACAAGGATTTTTCGACTATAAATGCTTCATATGACTTTTATGGACCATTATGAACTTCCAATATTACTCATGTCAAGTTTCAAGCCTTGGATCACACTTTTGATCAGTCAATTGAACAGTTGACCTAAAAATCAGCTGTATTGAGGAAAAAGTCAACCATGGCCAATTTACAGTCAAAATTCTTAATTTTTTTATCCACATCAACATCCTAGACTCCTATTTATCACTTGATCAAGTTTGGATCACAATTCCTCAAGAAATTTGATCAAATCTCCAAAAGGGCAAAATGGTCAAAATTAGGGTTTTGACTGGAAAGGGGCAATTTCTAATTTTTGACCTAGAAAATGATCAATTGGGTTAAGGCATGATCTCAAGAGTTCAATTACATGATTTTAACCTAATGACATGATTCAAAACATTGAAAATCCATTGGATTGACAGATGAATTTTGCAGTCAACTGGTCAAAAGTCAATTGTATACTGAAAAGTCAAACTTTGACTTTTTTGGTCAAAATCAAATGCCAAAGATCACAGTTTATCAAAACATGTCAAAATATGAAACCTGTTCATCAATAAATCAAAGATTCAAGAATTTGTTTTGAAAAGATGAAATTTCTTAACTTAGAAATTTTTCTAAGTATAGAAAATTTCTTATTTTTTCATAACTTTGATCCAAATTTTCACGATGATACAAAATGATTCAAGAGAAACTTCTAACATAAAAGTGGTAGATATCCATGAAATATACAAATTTACTTCACACAATTTCTCCTAAAAATGCTTGGATCTCAAGATGTAATTTTGTGAATACATGCTCATGAACTAAAAATAACTTTGTGAAATTTTACCCTAGTTAGGCAGATTTTTGACCTAACTTCATGGCAATTTTTCACATAGTTCCAATAGGAATCTTCAAAAGAAATTAAAAGATGAGTTGTAAAGAATATTCCAAGATTTCCAAAATGTCCAAGAACTCCTTGAGATCATTCTTGAGTATGGAGAATCGAAGAGATGAAGTTGGTGTTTTGTCACTTGGATTTCAAGCCATTTTGTGAAGAACTTTGAATCCAATCTCCAAGCAGGTTGTACAAATCCCACTTTGCAGGCTTCTAACTTGAATTTCACTCCATAATTAAATGTTTTCACAGCTTTTAGAAGCTTTAATCCAAGCATTCAATGCATTGTACATGAATAATTCCATTTTAGGAAGAAAGGCAACATTGCCATTTTAGAAAAAGCAAGCTTTATGCAAAGTCAGCTTGCATTGAGCCTTGCACTTGTTTTTTCTGCACAAACACACTCCACACAATCATAAAAAGTATGTTTAAAGGTCTCAGCCCCCCTACAAGCTTTGTACTTTACCTTAAAACCATGCTTGCTAGCTTTGCTTCAAAAATAAGTAACCAAGCAAAACATGTGAGTTTTTGAAATCTGAGTTGTTACAAGTCTTAAAACCTCTTGCTTATAAGTAGACACACTATTTTCAAGTTGACACAAGAATGCTAAGACTCCAAAACACTCCCAAACACTCTGCAACTCAGAATCTGCCAACTTGACAGTTTTGAACCTCACATAGCCATCTTCAAACACACTCGTGCCTATTAAGTTTTAACCACCCAAACACTTAACATACATCATACCAAAGTGATCCAGGCCCCTGTTTCAAGACTGTAGCTCCTCCATCACCATCCACCATTTCAAATATCAAGCTTGCAGGTTGACTTGAGTAGAGAGATTCAGGGACTTGCAAAGCAAAGTAAGAATTGGGATACACTCAAGGAGGTCCAGGCAAGCTAAAAAGATCCTCAGGCCTTCTCAAAAGTTGCTCAAACTCCATTCACGACTCCAGTTGCAAGAGGTATAAACTCAAACTTCTATCTCTTCATACAAGCATAATTTGATCTTGATTTATGAAAACAAAATGTAGATATCCTTGCTCTAAAGCTAACCATGTTCATAGTTTCCATTTATATTAACCGTGTATAGAGAATTTTGGATTTGAAATTTCTGTAAAAATTAGGTTTCAATTTAGGGCCAGTAAAATTAGATTTTATCTTTGATTTTTAGTTTACATAAGTTATATGGTTGAATTCGTGGGAAGAAACACCACAACTTTCATGTTTGAACTTTCCATTTTTGTTGAGAAATGAGGGAGATACAGGTAGTACGACCATGGCTCAAGGTTGAAGATGAAGTTGCCTTCAGAAAGCAGTTTCTAATATATATTTATGGTTTTGTTTATATAAACGGATGTACATCCACCCCAGTGGTAAGGCAGCGCGCGTTATTGCTAGAGGTCATGGGTTCGAGCCTCAGCGCGCTGCCTTTTGCATTTTTCTCATATTTTTCCTTTTTTTTGTCTCTTGCAGCGCTGGGCCTCCACTTCATGGGCCTACTGTTTTTTTCTAATATTTACTCCCATGTCTACTTATGATACCCCCCTGACCCATTATTATTTTATTTTTATTTTATTCTCATTTTATTTTCTAAAAATGCCAAAAAATCATAAAATGTATAAAAAATAGTAGAGTTATATTTTAACTTTATTTATTTATTTTTTCACAAAAAAAATATATTTTATTTTGATCACACTTTATTTATTTTTGCTAATTATCTTGTAAATTAATTTAAAACTAGATTATTATTTATTTTAATATATTTATTTTAATATAAAAAAGACCAAAAATATTTTCATAATGCCATATATTATTTTCAAGATAAAAAAAATACAAAAAACACTTTTTCTTTAAACTTATTTTCTTTTAATCAACTAAATAGAATTGGGGTTTTATTCAAAAATCTTTTCCTAATTAATTTCTTTTCCTAATTAGTTTAAGTTAATTTAATTTTGATTTAATTATTTTTCTCTAATTAGGTTTAGGTTAAAACCTCTTTCATATAAAAACCCAAACACAAAAATCATTTCTTTCAATTTGTATTTGTACTTTATATATTTCTTCAATTATTTGTACATGTTCAATTTGGTTGTAATAGATTAATTAGGTTTATATTATTGCAATCCCCATTCATAAATTGTATACCCCCTCCACAAATGTTGTAATAGCGTAGTAACTTTAAATTTCTCAATTTATCGCTTTTACATAATATGCTGGTAATTAGGGTTTGTATGGAAAGAATAAAATCAATCAAATAGAAAACCCTAATTCAAGACAAAAATAAGCATGAAAATGACACACTTGCACACAAACACCCCTAGGGTTACTCCACTTGGTTGCCTTATACAAAATGGTCATATTACGCATGTAAGGTATCTTAGCAAAAACAAACAAATATAAGATCATAGTCCCTCGATGATGCTATTCAAAGTTGCCTTACAAATGATCTTAGTCCCTCAAAAATGCTAAGATACCTTGCAACATTGCTAATCATGGCTATACGATGACCCACACCCTTCCCGTTTACATCCAAAGATAGGGTTGCTTACCAAATCAATGGTAAGACAACAATATCAAAGGAAAAGAAAAGGAACAAGAAAGACATTTGAGTAGGTAGATGGCTCCTAATTACTTGCTCCATTTCAAACAAAAACATCCTTGCTATTTTCAAAACAAACAACTCCACATTTCAAAACATCTTACAAAATTGAAAACATTTTAAAAAGATCAACATCTTTGTATACATTCTTACGAACGAGAATCATTACAAAGATTGCCTAAACAATGGCCTCTTTTACAAAATACTTTCAAAAACCACATAAAGCACAATTTCAAACAAAAGCAAGTGATCTAGCAAGTAAATAAGAGCCCATGGAAAACCATGGATGAAAAGGGTGTTAATACCTTCCCTTTTCATAATCTACCCCCCGAACTCAAGAAACAATCTCAAAGGTCTTTCCTGTGCTTTTTCACCTTTCCTTTTGGATAAAAGAAAAGTCGGTGGCGACTCTTGCTAACCGCAACATTTGCGATAAAACGCAAAACACCCAAGTCAGTTCTCCCACCGTATCACACATATTCTTAGCTTTCAACATACACCTCGTCATGTTCCATTAACTTCTTTTCTTTCTTTCTTTCAGCTAAGCCATTCTGCTGAGGCATATAGGGTGCCATAGGAATCGGTCGAAGCTTTTGCAAACCAAACATCTTGGTGAAAAATGAAACCCTAGATGGAAATCCATTGCTTAGGAGGAGAATTTGTCTGGTCAATTCTTGGTCAACCTTGAGAAATTGGGGACCTCAATGAGAATGCCTTGAATAGAATAGGAGGTAAATTTTGGGGTACAACAGTTTCCCCTGTTCAATCTTCTTCAACCTGAAGATTTAGATTGGCTTGTCTGCCTTTCGTGATCTGAAGGTGGTAGATGGTTGAACACTAGAGTGCTCAGAAATTTGCACTCGCATAAAGTAACGCCATTGGTTGATGATATCAAGAATGGGCTTACAGATGCCATTTGGAGAAGACGACTGAGAGTTGTTAGACATGGGCTTAAAGATGCCATCTAAAGTAGATGCTGACTTCATAAGAGGTATCTTTATGGGGATTCATGTTCCTGTCTATGATACGGTGGCAGAACCGACTGTTTAATACTGGTTTTGCGTTCGTGTTTGCAAATGTCGCGGTAAGCAAGAGTCGCCATCGACTTTTCTTTTATCCAACAAAGGAAAGTGTGAAAAGAACAAAAAAAGACCTTTTTCGAGATTTTCTTAGTAAGAGGGGTAGATTATGGAAAGGGAAGGTGTTAGCACCCTTTCCATCCGTGGTTTTCCATGGGTTCTTAGGTACTTGCTCATTTTTTAAAACTGTTTGTGTTTGTGTGTTTTGAAAGATTTTGTTTGCTTTATGGTAACTCTTGTATTAGTCCTCAAATGTGTGATAAAGCATTTTTGAAAAGATTTTTGAAAAGTGTGTAAGTGTGAAAACTTTGGTTTGAGCAAGTACTTAAGAACCATCTACCTACTCGAAAAAGGATGTTCTTTTCCTCCTTCCTTTAGATAGTGCTATCCTACTATTAGTGAGTAGGTAGCTCTATCGTCGGATGTTGAGGGACAATCGAAAGGGACATTTTATGGTCATTGAAGGCAACATGTAAGGACATCTTAGCATTCGAAGGGATTGTCATCATATAGGCAACATCGAGGGACAAGATCATTTTTCTCGTAGGCAACTCGAGGGACGTTAAGGGACCATGATCTTTATGATGACTTTAGAATTGATGGTCTTTGCTAAGATATCCCTACGTTCGACGGACATGACCATTTCTGAGGCAACCAAGTGAGGAGTACCCTAAGGATGCAAGTGTGAGAAGTGTGTTTTTTCAGTTATTTATCTTGCGTATTTAGGTTTTCTAACGTTTGTTTTCAGTCTTGCCATACATGCCTAATTACTAACAGTAATATTGTACAGAAAATAAAGTGCGGAAAGCGTAAATCTAAACTATTACATGGCTTTCGGGGAGGGGGTATTTACAATGTACAAACAATTGGGGAAAAAATTAAGAAAGTAATGAAAAGTCCTATTTAAAACTATTACATCCCAAATAACAGTTACATGAATATATATATATATATATATATAAATGTGAGAAATGAATAATGCCCGAAAGAATAAAAATGCGTTCTAAATCCTAGTAAGAAAAATCTTTTATGTTGTTTTTGATTTAAGAAAAATAATTAAATTAATTATCCTAAAGTCTACTTAGAAAATTAAATTAAGAAAAATAAACTAAGCCTTTTTTTTGGTTTTTTTATTTATTATGAAAAGAATGTAATTAGACTTAAATTCTAATTCATTTTTAATTAAGAAAAAGGTTAAAGTTTTAATTAATTAATTAATTAAAAAAATTAATTATTTAATTAAAAAAGTATAAGCCTAAATTTTTTGTGAGTTTTTTTATTATTATAATTAAAATGATTAAGAGATGAAATAATTAAATAAAGCAAAAAGAAAAGGAATTGGGCTTGACGACTGAAGTAGAATGGGGGGTGCAATTGAAATTTCGCTAAGCCCGGATTGTGAAGCCCATGTCCATCCTTGGATTCAGTGTGGCCAATACTTTATGGTGCATGGTATCTCATGTTCTAGATGTCCTGCATTCCATGTAATTCCCCTAACCTGCTCTAAGGATATCCAGGAAATCATATACACACATTAGAACATTCAACAATTAATAAATATAGAGATTCGAATTTGAGATTATACCAAAATGATGATAGCTTGGATCTGATGATCTGGGACCTTGTAAGCTTTGAGGATGGTTGGAACAAGTCCCTGGGAAGCTCAAGAGCAATGTATGATTACTAGTTCGGACCAAAAGTACCTGCAAAGTGGGTTTCAAATTTTTATCGCTTTTGATAATTTTGCAAAAATGGTAGAGCTATCTCTAGGTTGTGTAGGCCTGTTGAAATGCTTGCTAGATGCTTGTTTATATAGAGAGGAATGAGGAGACAAGAAAATAAAGGTTTAAACAACCTTAAAGCAAATGTTTCAAAGCCATGAATGAAATTTGTAACTATGGCCAAAAACAAGGAAACTTCTCCTTTTTTGAATTTGAATGAATGTGACACCTTTGCACGAAATTTTATGGGCCTAGGCTGTCCAAAACATCAACCCAAAGCTCAAAGCTCATTTCCAATTATTTTATACATTTTATTTTATATTTATTTGAAATCAATTAAAATAAATATGAATAAAATAGTTAGCAAATTCAAGGCATGGCAAGAATAATTTTAGAGGTCCTCTATAAACTTAGGAAGATGCTTGAAGTCCAAGAAATTGAGCCCTTGCCTTAAAACTTCAAATTTGCTCAATGCATAATTCTTGAAAATTCCCAAATTTTCCCAACTTGGGCAAGTCATAACTTGCTCAATATTTATCTCGTGATGAAGATCTTGGACTTTTTGGAAATCCCAAGATGTCTACTTAAATCCCTCTTTTTATCAATTTTGAATTTGAAGATTTTATCTTGATGTAAAAGGTCTTGGAAAAAAGTGGCTTTTGTTGACTTTCTGAAAATGACCTGTAATGTATGAACTTGTATCTTTCAAATGGTGAATTTCTTGAACTTTAGGGCTGAAGAGAAGTTTTAGAGAATTGGATTATCTTCAAAATGAGCTTTGGTTGGAAAATTTTTGATAAAGTATGAGAAAGTTATGTTTGGTCAAAGTTCAGTTGACTTTTCCTATAGAAACCCTTATTTGCCATTTTTGACTTTTGATGAATTAGGAGCATTTCTTGAGGAATCATGATCAACCCTTGATAAAATGATGGATATCACTTCAAAATGTTGATGTTGACCAAAAATCTTGAAGTTTAACTGTACATGGGCCACAATTGACTTTTAACCTAACACAATTGATTTTCCAATACTTGAGTAATTGATTGGGCAAACTTATTCTGCAAGGCATGCAATTTGGCATGGATAATCTTGAAGACATATTAGGAAAATGGAGAAAATTTAGGATCCTTGGAGCTCAACCATCTTGGTGAAAATTGAAACCTTAGTTGGGGGTTCATTGCCTTAGAAGGAGAATTTGTCTGGTCAATTCTTAGTCATCCTAGGGCAAGTTGGGGACCTCAATGGGAATGTCTTGAATAAAATGAGAGGGGAAATTTTGAGGTACAACAACTGCCCATGTTCAATCTTCTTAGACCTGAGGATGTATATTGGCTTGTCTGCTTTTCGTGATCTGAAGGTGGAAGATGATTGATCACTAGAGTGCCCAGAAATTTGCACTCGCCCGAAGTGAGACTGTTGGTGAATAATATCGGGAATGGGCTTCCAGATGCCATTTGGAAAAGATGACAGAAGACTGCCAGAGATAGGCTTAAGGATGCCATCCAAGGAATATGACAGAGAGTCATCAGAGATGGGCTTAAAGATGCCATCCAAAATAGATTATGACTTCATAAGAAGTCTCTTTGTGGGGATTCATGTTCCTGCTGTCCGAGTAGGAGTCCGCTGGGGAATGTTTTTTAGGGTAATAGAGTCTAGGAGATTCGGTTGTCCGTTACTCTACTGGGGAGTCATCTCTTCACTAAAGAGAGGGAAGTGAACTGCTATTTGGTCAGGATCCAAGCTTCGCAGTGACTTCCTGAGGATGATAAGGTTGACTACTATCTGGTTGTATTCCAGGATTCACAGCGACTTACTGGGGAAATGAGATTAAATTGTCATCTGGTCATACTCCAGGCTTTGCAGTTTCTCCAACTAGAATAGAAATCAGAAAAATCTTAGTGTCGATTTAACTGAACCAGAGGAAAGATCTATCGGGAAAGAATCAGTAATAAATAAATGGTCGATTCAAATTGAACCAGCAGAGGTCTTGATTTATCTTTGACTGGATAAGAATCAAAAAAATGTTACTGTCGATTTAACTGAACCAGAAAAAGTTATACCGGAAAAAAATCAGTAACAAATCAATTGTCGATTCAAACTGAACCAGCATAGGTCTTAGTTTATCTTTGACTGGATAAGAAGAAGAAAAATCTTAGTGTCGATTTAACCGAACCAGAAAAAGGTCTTGGATTATCTTCAACTGGAATAGGAATCAGAGAGATCTTAGTATTGATCTAACTGAACCAGAGGAAAATCTTGAATTATCATTGACTGGATAAGAATCAGAAAAATCTTAGTGTCAATTTAACTGAACCAGAAAAAAGTCTTGGATCATCTTCAACTGGAATAGGAATCAGAGAGATCTTAGTGTCGATCTGACTGAATCAGAGAAGGTCTTTAATTAACTTTGACTGGAATGGAAATCATAAGAATCTTAGTATTGATTCAACTGAACCAGACAAAGTCTTAGAATATCTTCAACTGGAATAGAAATCAGAGAGATCTTAGTGTCGATCTAACTGAACCAGAGAAGGTCTTTAATTAACTTTGACTGGAATGGAAATCAGAAGAATCTTAGGATCGATTCAACTGAACCAGACAAAAGTCTTGGAATATCTTCAACTGGAATAGAAATCAGGGAGATCTTAACGTCGATCTGACTGAACCAGAGAAGGTCTTTAATTAACTTTGACTGGAATGGAAATCAGAAGAATCTTAGGGTCGATTCAACTGAACCAGATAAAAGTCTTGGAATATCTTCAACTGGAATAGAAATCAGGGAGATCTTAGTGTCAATCTAACTGAATAGAGAAGGTCTTGTGAGGGCATCTTTCTGAGGAAAATCCTGAGATAACCCTTTGTTATACGTAGCTTTTGATAAGACTATCAGGTCACATAAGTAGTCAACGGTGTTTGTTGATTTGATCTTTTCCTGAAAAAGGTAAAGAGTTATTCATATGGAATGTCATGATGTATGAAATACATTTTGATGATGTTCTCAAAATAAATGAGATTATGTTGTATGTGATGTGTATGCGTGATACGGTGGGAGAACTGACTTGGGTGTTTTGCGTTTGATCACAAATGTTACGGTTAGCAAAAGTCGCCACCGACTTTTCTTTTATCCAAAAGGAAAGGTGAAAAAGCACAGGAAAGACCTTTGAGATGATTTCTTGAGTTCGGGGGGTAGATTATTAAAAGGGAAGGTATTAGCACCCTTTTCATCCATGGTTTTCCATGGGATCTTAGTTACTTGCTAGATCACTTGCTTTTGTTTGAAATTGTGCTTTGTGTGGTTTTGAAAGTATTTTTGAAAAGTGGCCTTTGTTTAGGCAAACTTTGTAATGATTCTCGTTCGTAAGAATGTATACAAAGTGTTTGATCTTTTGAAAATGTTTTCATGTTTTGAAAGATGTTTTGAAAGTGTTGATGTTTGTTTTGAAAATAGCAAGGATGTTTTTATTTTGAAATGGAGCAAGTAACTAGGAACAATCTACCTAATCAAAAGTATTTCATGTTCATTTCCTTTTTCCTTTAACATTGTTATCTTACCATGGATTTGGTAAATAACCCTATCTTTGGATGTAGAAGGGAAGGGCGTGGGTCATCGTATAACCATGATTAGCAATGTTGCAAGGTATCTTAGCACTTTTCTTTAGGGGCTAAGATAATTTTGAAAGGCAACTTTTGATAGCGTCATCGAGGGACTATGATCTTGTATTTTGCTTGTCTTTGCTAAGATACCTCACATGCGTAATATGGTCATTTTTGTAAGGCAACCAAGTGGATTTACCCTAGAGGTGCTTGTGTGCAAGTGTATTGATTTTCATGCTTGGTTTTGTCTTGAATTAGGGTTTGCTACTTGTTGATTTTATCTTACCATACAAACCCTAATTACTAGCATTTATATAAAGCGATAAATTGCGAAAAGTAAAATCACTACGCTATTACATCATTAGGGGAGGGGGTGTACAAATTTACAAATGGGGATTGCAAGAAAATTAAACCTAATTATCTATTACAACCGTATTGAATGTTGTACAAAATTGAAAATAAAAAGCAAGAATATAAATGGAAAAAGAAATGATTTATGTTTTGTTTTTATGCAAGGGGTTTTAACCTAATTAAGAGAGATGATTAATAAAAAATAAACAAAATTTAAACCTAAATTAATTAAGAAGGAAATTAAGTTAAAAAATGTGTTTTAGGTTTTTTTGCGAAGAGGTTTTAACATAATAAAAATAATATGAAAAATAATTAATTAAAATAAACCGAAGTTCTAAATTAATTTTAATTAAGAAAATAAATAATTAAGCCTATGTCTAGATATTAATTATAAAAAGAAATTAATTATTAAGAGAAATGTTTTTTAGTCTTTTTGTTTTATAGAAAAACTAAAATATATAAGTGTAAATAATAAATAAATAAATAATGTTTTTTGGATTTTTACTAATAAAAATAATAATAATAATAATAATAATAATAATAGTGAAAATAATAAAAGAAAATATGAAATGAAAATAAATAAAAAAGAAAATAAAATAATGGGTCAGGGTGTATGAAAATGAAAAAGGGAGTATGAAACAAGCAAAATGCCAGGCTCAACAACAGAGAGCCCAGCGCATGTATTATGATCCAGTGGGGGAGGCTGGTGAGGAAGCATCATGGAGAGGCACTGGATGTGTTAGATCTGGGCTTGATTGAGATCTGATGGTGGAAGATAAGGATGCATCATGCGCGCTAGGGGGTTGCTTGCACTGAATTTGTGAAAATAAAATAAGAAAAAATAAAAGGGTACCACTGGGCTCGAACCCAGGTCCCTATAGTCACATGCGCGTGCTTCTACCACTGGGGTGGCTATACATTCATTTATTAATACAAAACCATAAATATATATTTAAAACACATTCTTAGGCCTGTATCTTCTTTAATCTCGCGCCAAACCATTCAATACAATTTTTGAAATTGCTATCTCTCTCATTTCTCAACCATTTTCAAAAGTACAAACATGAAAGTTGCTGAAAGTTTTATCATGAATCCAACCATGTAAATAACTTAATCTAACAGTCAAAGATTAGTGAGAATTTTTCTGGCCCTAATTTAAAACCTAAAAAATTTCAGAAACTTCAACTCTAAAATTCTCTAAGCTCAGGCCATATAAATTCAAACTATGGATATGTACAGCTTCGTGGAAATGGTATCTACATTCTATCTTCACAAATCAGAATCAAATCATGCTTGTATAAAGAGGTAGAAGTTTGAAAACTTACCTCTTGCAGTTGGAGTCGTGTATGGAGTTCGAGCAACCTTTGTGATGGCATGATGATTTCTGTAGCTTGTCTGGACCTCCTTGAGTGTGTTCCAACTCCTACTTTGCTTTGAGGATGGTTGAAACTCCCAACTCAAGTCAAGTTGCAAGCTTCAGTTTTGAAAATGGTGGATAGTGATGGAGGAGTTACAGTCAGGAAAAAGGGGCCTGGATCACTTTGATATGATGTATATTAAGTTTTTGGATGGTTAAAACTCAATACGTACGAGTGGATTTGGAGATGGCTATGCGAGGTTCAAAACTGTCAAGTTATGGCAGATTCTGAGTTGCAGAGTGTTTGGGAGTGTTTTGGGGTCCTTGAACTCGTGTGTTATGTTGCAATAGACTTGTCTATATGTATTGAAAAGGTTAGAGATCAAATGCACTCAAGGTTTCTGTGTTCTAGCCTTTTGGCTCTATAACTTGCTTTTGAAGAAAAGTGAGAAGACAAATCTCAAAATGTTGTACAAGAATGTTCTGAGTTCAAAGAGGCTTTAGACACATTTCTTTTGGTTTATAGGGGTTGTGTGTGCATAAAGAACAAGTGCAAAGCTCAAGAAGTTGACAATTGAAAAAGTGATGCTTTATCAAAATGGAAATGGGAACTTTGTGCCATAAATGGAAATGTAATTTGGATAAAGGCTTAAGTGCTTGGATTAAAACTCTAACAGGTGTGTAAATATTTAATTATGGAGTGAAAAACAAGTTTGAGGCCTGCAAATCAAAGATTATGAAGCCTAGGCTTGGATTTGAATTTTTTTCATCATGAAATGGCTTGTAATTTAAGTTTGAAAACCCTAACTTCATCTCTTCGATTCCCCTTGCTCACAAATGATCTCAAGGAGTTCTTTGACATTTTGGAAAGCTTGTAATGTGACCAAAAACCCCTCTTTGAATCATTTTTGAAAATTCCCCATGGAACTATATCAAAAGTGCCATGAAGTTAGGTCAAAATCATGACCAAAACTAGGGCAAAATTTCACTAAGTGTTCAATTTCAAGACCATGAGTTTATGAATTAATAACTTGAGATATAATAACTTTTAGAAGAAGTTGTGTAAAGAAATATTGTATATATCATGGAGATCTAAAACTTTCATGTTGAAAGTTTCTTTTGAATCATCTTGCATCATGGTGAAAAATTGGCTCAAAGTTGTGAAAAAACATGAAGTTTTAAACACTTAGAAAAATTTCTAAGTTAGAAAACTTTGACTTTTCAAAACGAAATCTTGATTTTTTTATTTCTTGATGAATAAGTTTCATATTTTGACATGTTTTGATGAATTGTGATCTTTGACACTTGATTTTGACCAAAAAGTCAAAGTTTGACTTTTTAGTGTACAATTGACTTTTGATCAGTTGACTGAAAATTCACTATCAATCCAATTGATCTTGAGAAATGTTTTGGGTCATGCCATTAGGTAAAAATGATGCAATTGAACTCTTGAGATCATGCTTCAAACCAAATTCTAGGTCAAAAATCAGAAATTGCCTTTCCTCAATCAAAACCCTAATTTTGACCATTTTTCCCTTTTGATGATTTGATCAAAATTCTTGAGGAATTGTGGTCCAAATGTGATCAAGTGATACATATGAGTTTATAATGTTTATGTGGATAAAAAATTATGAAGTTTGACTGTAAATTGGCCAAAGTTGACTTTTTTCCCAATATGGTTAAGTTTTAGGTCAATTGCTCAATTGACTGAGCAAAAGTGTGATCCAAGGCTTGAAACTTAACATGAGTAATCTTGGGGGTCCAAAATGATCCATGAATGTCACATGAAGCATTGAAAGTTCAATTATCCTTGTGCAATCTCAAACCCTAATTTTGGTCATCAGTGTTTAAGGAGGTGTCTTGAGTTGATCAACCCTAGTGTAGTCTTGAACCAAAAGAGATCTTTGTGAGGAAATATTTGATAAGTGAGAGGGAAAATTTTTAGGTACAACAGCTGCCCCTATTCAATCTTCTTAAACCTGAAGATTTATATTGGCGGATTTTCCATTCGTGACTTGAAGGTGGAAGATGATTGGGCACTAGAGTGCCCAGAAATTTGCACTCGAGGATGTGATGGTTGATGTTATAGGGAATGGGCTTAAAGAAGCCATTTGGAGAGGTGATGGAAAGTTGTTGGAGATGGGCTTGTAGATGCCATCCAAAAATGATTACTGAACCGTATCTACAAGTTGAAACTGAATGAGTATCAGAATGGCGTCCATGTCTGGAGCGTATCTAAACTGTATCTGAAAGCTGAATCTGAATGAGTATCAGAATGGCGTCTGTGTTTGGAGTGTATATGAACTGTATCTGAAAGCTGAATCTGAATGAGTATCAGAATGGCATCCGCGTCTGGAGCGTATCTGAACTGTATCTGAGAGAGAATCTTAATGAGTATCAGAATGGTGTCCGTGTCTGGAACGTGTTGTACCCCAAAATTTTCCCTCCCATATTTTTCAATACATTTCAAGTGAGGTCCTCAAATTGCTCAAGGAAGTCCAAGGGTTAACCAGACAAACTCCCTCCTAAGGCAGTCTACCTCAAATTAGGGTTTCAGTTTGCATCAAGATGTTTGAGCCCAATGGATCCCAAATTCTCACCATTGTCCTAATATGTTCTCAAGATCATCCATGTCAAGTTTCAAGCCTTACAGAGGAAATTTGCTCAGTCAATCGCTCAAAGGCCTCAAAATCGACTGTGCTAGGGCAAAAGTCAATTGTGTCCTACATACAGTCAAACTTCAAGATTTTTGGTCAACATCCTCATTTTGAAGCATTATTCATCATTTGATCAAGTGTTGATCATGATTCCCCAAGGATTGCTCATAATTCATCAAAACCCAAAAGTTGCTAAATTAGGGTTTTGTAGGAAAAGTCAACTCAATTTTGACCAAGCATAACTTTCTCATACTTTATCAGAAATGACCCATCCAAAGCTCATTTTGAATAGGATGTAATTA
This sequence comes from Vicia faba, assembly GCA_948472305.1. Taxonomy (NCBI): domain Eukaryota; kingdom Viridiplantae; phylum Streptophyta; class Magnoliopsida; order Fabales; family Fabaceae; genus Vicia; species Vicia faba. The sequence goes on along the minus strand of OX451738.1, from coordinate 1,130,086,054 downwards.
CCTACAATTCATCTTCATCTCCCAAGTTAAAAATGAGCACTCACAAGAAGACATAAATTTGGACATTATAGGTCATTTTGAAAAGTCAACAAAAACACCTTTTTTGTCAAAGCTTCATACATGAATGTGGAAGACTCAATTGAGATGAGACCAAAAGGGTTGTTTAGAAGACATATGAAGCATTCTAAAAAGTCCAAGAACATATCTCTAAGTTCAAAATTGAAGGAGTTATGCATTGGAAAAGTTGACCTTTTTTGCAAAATTGCCAAAAGTCAAAAGTGGCCAAAATTACAGTTTTTGTCAAATGGGCCCAACTTTTTATGCTTGCATTGAGTTTGTAACATGACCCACGACCCATGATCCTTCCCACTTGTCTTTATTTTATTTTTGTCATTTATTTTGATTTTTATTTCAATTAAATCAAATAAAATCAAAATAAAATCATGAAAATATTAAAACTAATCAAAGCTTGAGATTTTGTGCATGTTTAGGTCTCTTATATAGCTGGAAGAAGAATCAAATCGTGCAAGCTTCATTTGAACACAAAAAGATTGGATTTGTCTTGATTTGGAAAGATTTGCATAAGGATCAAATCATGATTCAATCATCTTAATTGAAAAAGATTTGAAGCAAATTTGTAACCTTAATCCATTCTAGGGTACATATAGAACAAGTGCAGATCAAAAGAAGGAAAATTGGAGGCGTGCAAAGGTGAAAGAAATTTTCTCAGTTCCAGGCTTCCTCAAGCCATTCCAGTTATACAAGTCGCTTCCTGGACGTTCTAGGATCCTATTCCAATCCTTAGCAAGCTCCCTCAAGCCCAGAAACACGTTGTAAGTACCCCACGACTTCAATGTTTTTTGAAATCGTATCTCATAATTCTGGCATTGTTAGCATATTTTATGGACATATTCTGAATCCTTGAAACATTTGCAAGCTAATGGTAATACTTAATTGCATTTTTATTGGCTATACAGCAAGTTTCCATGGTTAGGGTTTTAGTTTCGTTTTTAGGGGTTTTGCTTGCAGGAACAATTAGCCATGGAGAGTGGTACCATGATGCTCGTGAGATTGCAACGAGCTGATTGGTACCACTGGTATTGATTTATCATGCATGGATGAGGTTTTGGAATGGACAAGGGTTATACCTACACCCTTTGTCCGTAGGTAAAGGTTCTGGGCTTTTAGCAACGGTGGGAGGAAGGGCATGATAACGTGGCCTCCCCTAACTGGCCAATTCAAAAATTCGCGTGTTTGTAATATATCATTTTGTTTTTTTCAATATAATGTTTGTTTATTAATCTTTGTACAAATAACCAACGTAGCTCAACTGGTCAGCTTGCAGCCTGAAAAGCCAAAGGGTCTGGGTTCGATCCCCAGGTCCCCCCATTTGTTCAATATTATTTTGCCTTGTATGTTCATGTGTGTGTAGGCTTCTCATATGACCACCATACGCCATCATCCTTCAACCACCAGATCTCCAGCACGCCAGATCCAACGCCTATCACATGGAGGTCCACCATAGGCCTAGTCAAGCTTGCAACATGGGATCTGGAAAAGTCAAGTGGGCTAGGCGTTTTGGGTTCAAAAAATGCAATTAACACCCCCCTCATTTGCTATAACACCAGGCCCATTCTAATTTCTTCTCTATTTTTTCTTTCGTTTAATTTATTTTGTTTATTTATTTTCTAACACAAATTAATTCCTTTTTTTACAAAAAAATCATAAAATCAATTTTCACAAATTTAGATATAGGTTTTATTTTTATCAAATTTAATTTAATAATTAGTTAAATTTAATTTTAGGGTAATTCTAACCTTTTTGTAAATGATTAAAATCAAATTAGAAAATTAGGTTTGTTCTTGATTATATTTTTATAAAATAACAAAAATACAAAATAGGTCAAATTAATTATTTTTCTTAATTTAAATTAATTAGTAATTAGGTTTGTATTTATTCAATTAAAACCTTATTTTCTCAAAATAATCAAAAACAACAAAAAATGATTTTTCTTTCAATTAGGTTTAGACGGGGTCAAAACCCTAATTTTTTCTCGTTCTCGATTCATCGTGCGCATTTATTATTTTTACAATATTAATGTAACTGCCCGTGGTATGTAATAGTTTAATTAGGATTTTTCTTTTATTTATCGTTTTATGGGTTTTTGGCTATGTAATTAATCCCCCTCCCCGAAGCCTTGTAATAGTGTAGTTTTATTTCTCGCATTTTAATTTTCGCAAACATTAACTGTTATATGTATGATAATAGGATTGCATGACAAGACTGTATGTTAATTTTAAAATGGTTAGCAAACCCTAAATGTGCAAAGTTAATAACTGAAATCGAATCACTCGCACATGCGCACTCCTAGGGTATACTCTCACTTTGGTTGCCTTCGGTAAACGATCATTAAGTATAGGGTGTCTTAGTGATTGCCCTCTTGTCTAAACAAAGATCAAATGTCCCGTTCGGAAAGGTTGCCTCAGAAATGTTGCCTCGGAAAGGTTTCCTCAGAAATGTTGCCTCGAATATGATCTTAAGACATTAGGGTTATTACTAAGACGTCCTAGCATTGCTTTAGTGATTTTACGTCCCTTTCGAATTGACCCTTACAACTCCAACAACGGTGCTACCTATTTCTTAATAGTGGGATAGCACTGTCTAAAGGAAACAAGAACATAAACATTCTTTTTTCGAGTAGGTAGATGCTAGTAGGTACTTGCTCAAAATAAACTTCTTCACACTTACACACTTTTTCAAACAAAGTTTTCAAAAACACTTCGTAACACTCTTGAGGATTGATACAAGGGTTAAAACAAAGTAAAACAAAAAAATTTCAAAACACACAAACACGGAAGCAATTTTTTTAAAAATGATGAGCAAATACCTAAGAGCCCGTAGAAAACTACGGATAGAAAGGGTGCTAATACCTTCCCTTTCTATAATCTACCCCCCGTACTCAAAATCTCGAAAAAGGAATTTTTCTGTGCTTTTTTCCTTTCCAGTTGGATAAAATAAAAGTCGGTGGCGACTCTTTCTTACCACGACATTTTGCAAACCCAACGCAAAATGTAAACCAACATTTTCTCAAAACATTTTGGTTCTGCCACCGTATCATAGAACGTATCTGAACTGTATCTGAAAGATGAGTCTGAATGAGTATCAGAATGGCGTCCGTGTCTGGAGTGTATCTGAATTGTATCTGAGAGTTGAATATGAATGAGTATCAGAATGGTGTCCGTGTCTGGAGCGTATTTTAACTGTATCTGAGAGTTGAATCTAAATGAGTATCAGAATGGCGTCTGTGTCTTGAGTGTATCTAAACTGTATCTGAGAGTTGAATCTGAATGAGTATCAGAATAGCGTCCGTGTCTGGAGCGTATCTGAACTGTATCTGAGATTTGAATCTGAATGAGTGTCAGAATGGCGTCCGTGTCTATAGCGTATCTGAATTGTATCTGGAAGTTGAATCTGAATGAGTATCAGGATGGCATATGTATTTGGAGCGTATATGTACTGTATCTGAGAGTTCAGCTGGTTGTGTAGACAATCGTCCTGACTTGTCTCAGCTTTGTAAATTGTTGATGATAGCTATCTGCTGACTGATCTTTCCTGAAGAGATAAAATATTAGTTGTATGCAATGTCATGATGTATGAAATGCATTGCATAATGATATTCTCAATCAAATGAATGAGATTATGTTGTATGCGTTCGTGTTGTCAATGTCATGACATATGGATGCGATGTATAGGCATGTAAGCTATGTCGTTGTAATACTGTTGGATTTAGGGAAAATAAATACCTAACTGTTGTTGGGGATGTGGAGTGTAAGTCTTCATGTTTTGAAGTGCTGATGAGTTGATGAGCTCCTATTTGTTAGAGAAATAAACTCTGCTGTAAGGGAAACGCCGTGTATGGCTTGTGAAATCTGTTGGGAAATCCTGAGAAATTGGATGACTTCTACTGGGGATTGATAACTGGAAGTTTTGTTCCGTTGAGGATTAAGTTGTACACTGTGGGGGATTTTATGGAATAGTCTAAAGATATTATCCTATTTCTTAAAGCCATTAGTGATTGTCTTTCTATTTTTTGCTCATTTGTAAACAATAGTTATGTTCAAATGTATATGCTCAAAAATAAATCATTGGACATTTTTGTAAACAAAACACAGGAATAAAGAAAAACATATAGTTTTGCACTTTCAAAGGAAATCTTTGTATTAACTTGAATAAGTATTTTATACAATAAGACGAACATCCTAGTAAGAGAATGTCGTCGTAAAAAATGAAAATTTTGTACAAAGAAAAGATAGCCATGTGTAATAATCCCATGGGGTTCCCATTCTGCTATAGCCTTCGTGTCTCTGAGCGTCTTGTCAACTTGCTGACTTGTCCAAAGTTGATTGAATTGATTAGAATCATTGAGTTTTTCAGTCGAAGCCAAAGGTTGTCTGTAAGGTGATCCAATGAGACATAGTCATATGCTTTAAATCCCTAACTTTTGCCTGGACCGCCCTTTCGGGTTTTCAGTCCACCGGGATACCCTTTTTTCCCAAGTCGCCCTTTCGGGTTTTCAACTTGTCGGGTGTACAGATTTTTTTTTGTTTTATCCCTAATTTTTTCCCGAACCTTTTTGGTTCTCCGGGATGCCCTTGTTTTGCCTAGGTGTGTCAACCTAGCGAGTCTCTTACGTGTAGTATATTTTGACTATGTCAGCGTTCACAGGGTGTGGCAGGTCGTCACCGTCCATAGAGGTTAAGATCATTGCTCCACCAGAGAATATGCTTTTGATCACAAACGGTCCTTCGTATGTAGGAGTCCATTTTCCCCTGGGATCACCTTGTGGCAGTATGATGCGCTTGATCACCAAATCCCCGACTTGATACACTTGGTGTCTGACCTTTTTATTGAAAGCCTTGATCATCCATTTTTGATACATTTTACCATGATAAACAGCAGTAAGCCTTTTCTCATCAATCAAGTTCAGTTGATCAAGACGAGTTTGGATCCAATCTTATTCATTCAGCCCTGTATCTTTCATAATTCTCAGAGAGGGGATCTGGACCTCAATAGGCAAGACAACCTCCATGCCGTATACAAGAGAGTAGGGTGTTATCTCGGTTGATGTGCGTGCTATGGTAAGATAACCATAGAGAGCGAATGGTAGCATCTCATTCCAGTCTTTGTACGTGACTGTCATTTTCTATATGATCTTTTTGATGTTCTTATTTGCGGCTTCGATAACACCATTCATCTTTGGCCGGTAAGGGGAAGAATTGTGGTGTTGGATCTTGAATTGTGCATACAGTGCGGTGATGAACAGAGCGACAACATTCTTGGTAACAGAAGCGAAAGAAGCTGCCTCAACCCACTTCGTGAAATAGTCAATGGCCACCAAGATGAAGAGGTGTCCATTAGAAGTTGTTGGCTTGATTTCCCCAATCATGTTGATGCCCCACATAGTAAAGATTCAAGGAGCCATCAGTACATTCAGAGGAACGGGAGGTACGTGCACCTTGTCAGCATATATCTGAGACTTGTGGCAAGTTTAAGAGTATTGATAGCAACCAGATTCCATGGTAGACTAGTAATACCTTGCCCGTAGGATTTTCTTTGCCATCGTATGCCCATTGGAATGAGTGCCAAAAGTTCCTTCATGTAGATCAGCCATGATCTTTTCTTCCTCAACCTTGTCTACGCAACTGAGCAAAACAGAGTCATGGTTATGTTTGTAGAGAATGCCATTACTAAGGGAGAACTTAGCAGAGAATCTCCTTAAGAACTTCTTGTCGTTGATTGATCTCGTGACAGTGAGTTGGTTTATCCATTCGTTCAATGGTGATCTGGGGAGCCTCGTTATCCCATTTAAGTTTAAACATGGATAACATTGTGGCCATCGCATCTGCTAGTTAATTTTCTTCTCGCGGGAAATTCTCGAAGGTAATTTTCTCAAAGTGTGGGATTAATGTCAACACATGTTCTCTGTAGGGGATGAGGTTTGGGTGTTTAGTGTCCCATTCTTCTTTGATCTGACTGATGACCAAAGTTGAATCTCCGAATACGCTTAAGGACTTGATTCCCAAATCTATGGCAGCTTTGAGACCAAAAATGCACGCTTCGTATTCTGCCATATTATTTGTACAATTGAAGTAAAGTCTTGCAGTAAAGGGAGTGTGATATCCTTTAGGGGATATGAGTACAACACCTATACCATTGTCGAGTGCGTTGGACGCCCCATCAAAAACCAGGGTCCATTGGGATCCTTGTTCAGGTCCGTCATATGGTCTGAGTTCTTCAAAGTTGTTTACCATCATGGTGTCTTCATCTGGGAATTCGAACTTCTTGGACTGGTAGTCATCCACAACTTGATGAGCAAGGTGATCGGCTAGTACACTGCCCTTTATTTCTTTTTGGGTAGTATACTGAATGTCATATTCCGTCAGGATCATCTTCCATCTTGCTATTCTCCCGGAGTGGGCAGGCTTCTCGAAGATGTATTTTATTGGATCCATTTTGGATATCAATAAGGTAGTATGGGTCAGCATATACTATCTTAGCCGGCAAGAAGCCCATGCCAGAGCGTCGCATGTTTTCTCGAGCAGTGAATATCTTGTTTCACAGTCGGTAAACTTTTTTGCTCAGGTAATAAATAACATACTCTTTTCAGCCAGACTCGTCATGCTGCCCCAACACACACCCCATTGAATTTTCCAAAACAGTTAGATACATAATCAAGGGTCTTACCTTGACTGGTGGCATCAAAACAGGAGGCTCTTGTAGGTACGCTTTGATCTTGTCGAAAGCATTTTGGCATTCATCATTCCATTTGACTACTTGATCTTTCTTTAATAATTTGAAGATTGGTTCACAAGTAGCTGTCAGGTGAGAAATGAATCTGGAAATGTAGTTTAAATGTCCCAAGAATCCTATGACTTCCTTCTCGGTGCGAGGAGCAAACATTTCTTGTATTGCTTTCACCTTGGCAGGATCCACTTCGATACCTTTACCACTGACGACAAAGCCTAGGAGTTTACCGGACCTCACCCCAAATGTCCATTTATTTGGGTTTAACCTCAGCTTGTATTTCTTTAGTCTCTCAAACAGCTTCTGCAAATGGTCAAGATGTTCCTCTTCAGTTTGAGATCTGGCTATCATATCGTCCACATAGACCTCTATTTTGTGATGTATCATGTCGTGAAATAAAGCCACCATGGCACGTTGATAGGTTGCCCCAGCATTCTTCAACCTGAATGGCATAACCTTGTAACAGAATGTGCCCCACTGTGTGACAAAGGTTGTTTTCTCCATGTCCTCAGGCGCCATTTTGATTTGGTTGTAGCCTGAGAATCCATCCATGAAGGAAAACACCTTATGATGTTTTGTATTGTCAACCAAAATATCGATGTGGGGAAGTGGGAAATCATCCTTAGGGCTTCCCTTATTCAAATCTCTGTAGTCCACGCACATTCGCACTTTGCCATCCTTTTTAGGCACGGGAACAACATTGGCGACCCATTGCAGATAGGAGGTGACAGCCAAGAATCCGGCGTTGAATTGTTTCATGACTTCAGCTTTGATCTTCTCTAACATGTCTGGTCGCATGCGACAGACCTTTTGTTTTAACGGAAGGCATTCTTCTTTTGTTGGCAGACGATGTACCACGATATCTGCATCAAGTCCTAGCATGTCTTCATACGACCAGTCAAAGACCTCGACATAATCGTGTAGCAACTGAATCAGATGCTTCTTGACACTGGATTCCATATTGGCACCTACTCTGACTTCTTTCTTGTCCTCTTTGGTACCTAGATTAATTGTATCCACTGGTTCTTCATGGGGCTGTATGGTCCTCTCTTCTTGTTGTAGTAACCTGGCTAATTCCCCTGGGACTTCACAATCTTCCTCACCTTCGTCTTCGGCTTGGTATATTAGATTCTCAGAGTCACAGAAAGCCATAGCAGAATCGTTACCCATGGGATCCCGAATGGATGTAGATCTGCATTTTGAATGTGAGTGTGTGTAAGAGTATAGCTATCTTTGAAAGAAATAAAAATGTAAAAAGAAATACAAAGAGCACAAAGTTTGTATGCAAAAACGTCCATGATTCATTGATGACATATGAAAATGAGGTAACAACCCTTACAAATGGACCGTTGTGTCTCGGGTAAGACACACGGTTTAAAAAGTATGAATTGTTTAATTATTACAGGTACGACAAAATTTAAAGACAATTACTATTGGATAAAAGTAATTTGGACAAAATCTTTAGCTTCCCAGCTGCTGAGTCCTCCATTGACAGTTGGGAAAATCCATTCCTCCAGGCTGTAGTTGTCCTCATCATCCTCCACTATGTTAATTTCGTGGTTGCTGATCTTCAAGGGTGATCCCCTGGCATGAGCACGGTGTATATCTTTCTGGGCTCCTGAAGTGAAACCCAAACCGAATTTGTCAGATTTGTATGGGATATCTGGGAGCTGACCCCAAATAGTACACCCACCTTCTTTGATCACAGCCTTGGCATCCTTCAGAGAATACATCTTTAGAGAAGGTATTGTAATCTTTTGAACTTGGGAAACAGCCTTGGTTATTGCCATGGTTTGTGGAACTTCCTCGAAATGCTGAAACGGAGTTTCAATGAATTCGCCATCCAATTCCACGTATCTGAAGGAGTTTAAATGACTGACCATATATTCCTCTTCTCCATGGACAATAATGATCTTCCCCTTGGTTGGGTATTTCAGCATTTGATGTAATGTAGAGGTGACAGCACCAACATTATGAATCCATGGTCGGCCCAATAAGCAGGAGTAGGAAGGGCGAATGTCCATCATGTAAAAAGTTGAATTAAAGGTTTGGGTCCCCAACTTTTATGGGGATGTCTACCTCTCCATGCACCATTCTCTTTGAACCGTCGAAGGCCCTTACCACTATATTATTGGGTTTTAAGGTTAAACCTTCACAGTAAAGTCTATCAAAATCCTTCTTAGGCAGCACATTCAAAGACGAACCGGTATCCACCAAGACATGGGCCAAAGTTGTGCCCCTGCATTCGACAGAGACATGCAATGCCTCGTTGTGCTTCCTCCCCCTAGGTGTCAAGTCATCATTAGAAAAGCCTAAACCATTGTCAGCGGTTAAACTTGCCACGCAATCTTGGAACTAATCAGTAGAGGTTTCTTGTGGTACATGGGCATTTTTAAGGAATTTCACCAAGGCCTTTGCATGAGCCTCAAAGCATAACAATAAAGCCAGCATGAAAATTTTTTACGGAGTCTGCCCTTGCTGTTCGACTACGTTGTAGTCTCTTTTCTTTATAATCTTCAGAATCTCTTCCATCTCCTTTTGGGAGGCCTCAGGGATAGATACTTATTGCACCTTCACCCGGACAGGCTCAACCAGAACACCTTTTCCCCGAGTCTCAGTCGACTCGATGGTAGGAGTATCAGCAGGTGTGACTATAGGAATTGTAGTTGTAGTTGTGTCAACAGGAATAAAAATAGGGATGATCACAAGAACAGTAATAGTCTTCGGAGGAGCAATCTCGGGAGAGAATACTCTGCCACTTCGGGTTATCTTGCTGGTTCCCGCAATGTTACTGATGTCGGGGTCAGCCTTCTCAAGAATCGGGTCTTCATTAGCCAGCCAATCTTGCTTGATGTCGTGATAGTAGATATCACCCCCATAATTCCATGGGACAGTTTTACCTGATGAGTACGGGATTGGTCCAGGCATAGTAATTATCAATGGATCTACTTTAGGAACTGATGTAATCCTAACGGGTCTTTTGGTGGAGACCCTGGAAGGATTTGCGGAAATGGTTATTATTGAAACCTCTTTATAAGAAACAGTTCGAACATACGTCTTTTCAAATAAAATCTCTTTGTCATCCATTAGGCGTCGAACACCTGCTTTCAATAAATGACAACTAGTTGGTCGGGATAAACAGAAGTGGCAGCCTTCATCACAACCCAGAAATAAACCGGCGTTCAATAGGTTCTTCTTGACGGTCAGGAGAGGAGTAACAAGTTCATCAATAGTAGTAACAAACATATCATCTTCAACAGCGTTAACACCACGGCCATGCTTGGGCATAGGAGCGGTGATAACATTCGGGATCTCATGAGCATCAAACTCAATTTCTTTTGCTTCAAGAAGGTCTTGCACCTTGTTTTTCAAAGCCTAACAGTTGTTGGTATCATGGCCTGGACTTTCTGAATGGTATACACAACGAGCATTAGGATGGTAATGAGAAGAGGTTGTGTTAGGATTCTTCAAAGCTTCTTTCAAAGTTACCAGATTAGACCTCAACAAATATGGCAGGACTTGAGATAGTGTCATATTAATCTGGGTAAATTATCTTACTGGACTTTATGTTCTAGGCTGATCGTTTCTTTGTTGAGTAGGTGCACACTTAGGGATCATGACAGCCCCTACCATTGGACGGTGTTCAGTTCTTTCTTGATTCCTTTGAGGATACACAACACCAACTTCTTTCTTCCTAATAAATGCTTTTCTTATAGCGCTGGAGGATGCATCTTTCTGGATCTTCCCACTCTTAATCCCAACTTCCACTCTTTCTCCGGTCAAGATTAGTTTAGTGAAGCCTGTTGAGGAGCTTCCAATTAAATGATTAAAAAAAGGACCGAACAAGGTACCCAGAAACATGTCTACTAGTTATCTTTCAGAAAGGTGAGGCTGGACTCTTCTTGCTAAGTCCCTCCATTTATGAGCTTAGTCTTTGAAACCTTCACTTGAAACCATAGCCATACTCTGGAGTTGAGTACGGGTGGGAGCAAGATCCGCGTTGTACTGATATTGTTTATAGAAAGCAGCGTCAAGGTCTTCCCAATTGTGGATGTTGGCCCTTTCTAGTTGATAGAACCAATCAAGTTGAGTTCCGGATAGACTGTCTTGGAAAAAGTTCACCCATAAATCTTTGTCAGCAGTGTGAGGCTGTATCTTCCTCACATTGGATCGGAGATGCATTTTGGGACACGAAACTTCGTTGTATTTAGCAAATATCGGTGCCTTGAATTTTGGTGGAATGACAATCCCAGACACCAGACCCAGCTCCTCAAAGTCTAGCCCAGGCATTTTCTGGATTTCCATTGCGCTTAGTCATTCTTCCAGATGCTTGTATTTGTCGTCGGCCCGGGGATACTGCTCTTCAGAGTAATCCTCTTCTTCTTCCTCTTCAGACTCTTGTTGGACAACTACTTTCTTGCCTTTCCCATCTTGGTTATCCTTTTCAACAGATGACGTTGCAAAGTCTAGGGTTCGTCTAGCTTGTCCTTGGGACCTTCTTCCCATATTCAGAATTGCTGAAACTGAGCATTCTATGCTTGGAGGTCTTTCACTGTCTACTCGAGATCCATCTTACTCATAAAAATAATAGAAAGATGAGGAGACTTGTCATAAGAAACCTGCTTATGTTATGATGAACGGTAAATGCATATGCAATGATTTTAAGGAAATTAGAGATTTAAATTTTCTTTAGACCAAAAAGGAACACATGTTATATTAATAAATCAAAGCTTGAGTAAATCATGCCTCTTTTGGGCTTACAAAGAAGTATAAAAACTCTAAGATGAAAAAGTTGTATGCATCCTCTTTGGTGCAATGTAGGCATTCAGGCTCCGCTCCTCATGAAGTTTCTTAGTGAGTTCCAAAAACTTCTTCTCGCTGGCGTAGAATTGGGCTTCAAAAGTGTCTCGCTCCCCCTTAAGTTGTATCCAATCCCTTTGTAAGTCTTCAAGAGAGGTGGGCATGTCAAGATGCAGGATAGTGTATGGAACATCTCCTTCCACAACAGGCTCTATGATAACTGGGAGAATGGAGGGGTAAGGCATTATAAGACTTTGAGCACGAGCTCATGCACATTTGAGGTAAGGCTCAAGAGGGATGGAATTCTTATTCTCAAATGTCTTGCTATCTACCTTGTTCAACATCCTCCAAGCTCGGATAAATCTCTGGTGATGACCTTGATCGCCGTTCTCGTAGTCAAATACCAAACCTTGAATGAGCATCTCATGTGGCCCATCCCTTCCAGCGTAACCAAACTGTCTTAAGGCTAAACAGGGGTTGTAGGTGATACCTCCCCTAATGCCAAGTAAAGGGACATTAGGGAATTCTCCACAACGGTCGACAATAGTAACATTCTCTATGGATCGGGAACACCAATGAATGTATGAATGTTTGAGTGTCATTAACCTATATGACCACCTTGAACCTTGCTCTTTCTTCAATACAGATTCGGGAAGATGCAAAATAAACCATCTTGCCAAGAGAGGAGTATAGCACATAAGGATACCTCTTTTCCTCATAGAGCGAGTGTGAAAGGAATGTAGGATGTCCCCTAGCAAAGTAGGCATCGGGTTACGAGACATGAAGATTTTGATGGCATTCACATCTATGAGTTGGTCAGGATTTGGAAACAAAACTATCCCATAGATGAGGAGAGCCACAATTTCCTCAAAAGCTTGCAAATCTAAAGAGTTCCAACAGTTTTGGGCTTTCTCAAACAAGAACTTTGCTAGGAAACATTTGACACCACTCCTTGTTTCCCAATTAGTTGTGATATAAGATGGTTGCAAGTGTAGAGCTTGAGCAATCTCTTCTGGCTTTGGATCTCTTTCCGTACCATTTAAAGGTAGTTGATTGAGAATGGGAATCCTTAAGAGTTGGGAGAATTCTTCCAAAGTTGGCACAAGTTGATAATCGGGAAATGTGAAGCAATGGTGTAAAGGATCAAAGAACTGAAAGAGCACCTTCATCATGTCTTCATCAGTGTTGGAGGTGACTAAGTTTAGTAGGCGACCATGTCCTTTGGTGAACGGAGAATTTTCAGGAATCCTTGATGCTAGCTCTTTAAGTTGAGGAGGGATCCTCACAAGATTGACTTGAATAGTTTTCCTGCGAATAGAATCCATGTCCTACAAAACAGAACAAAGATAAATCCCAAGATCCTCGAAATGGTTAGTGAATATGAGTATGATGTTATGATGTTTATGATGTTATGTACAAGTAAATATACACAAACAAAGAAAATAAGTCCTTTGGTTTAGGCTTGCGTGGAGTCTTATAGGTATGTACCCTCTTGAAGTTTAGTTGGGTCAAACTTGTCCTAGTAATAGTAACCGGGTTCTAAGGAGCTCAATATCACTGGTTTGTTTCCTTGGGCATTGTTTCAGTACAAGCCTCCTTAATGGCGACCGAAATATCCCAAAAAAACAAACTTCAATGAGTGTAGTATCGAGTATCTACAAACTTCGGACTACACTAAAGCCGGACATCTCACTACGTCCTAAAAGCCAATTTGGTCAAGTAAAGGTTCTAAAAGTTAATTAGTGCTTCATGACATCACTCAGCGGCCCCATATTCTCCTTGACTACTCAAGGGCTACCGGTACCCACAAATATGCCGCACTAACGTAGCTATTGCTTAGACCATGTCGGTATACCCTGCAGAGTTTCCACAATGTATTGCTAGTTACCTATAAGGTACCACAAATTCGGGTAGAGGATTCAAACCCAAATAAAGAACCATAATGTAAAGCAAACAAGTCAAACGAAGAAAGCAAGTAAATGTGATCTAACCCTAAGGCAACCCCACTTTTTGAATTCTCCCCAGTAGATTCGCCAGTTCTGTGATACGGTGGGAGAATTGACTTGGGTGTTTTGCGTTTGATCGCAAATGTTGCGGTTAGCAAAAGTCACACCGACTTTTCTTTTATCCAAAAGGAAAGGTGAAAAAGCACAGGAAAGACCTTTGATATGTTTTCTTGAGTTCGAGGGGTAGATTATGAAAAGGGAAGGTATTAGCACCCTTTTCATCCATGGTTTTCCATAGGCTCTTAGTTACTTGCTATATCACTTGCTTTTGTTTGAAATTATGCTTTGTGTGGTTTTGAAAGTATTTTTGAAAAGTGGCCTTTGTTTAGGCAAACTTTGTAATGATTCTCGTTCGTAAGAATGTATACAAAGTGTTTTATCTTTTGAAAATGTTTTCAAGTTTTGAAAGATGTTTTGAAAGGTTGGTGTTTGTTTTGAAAATAGAAAGGATGTTTTTATTTTGAAATGGAGCAAGTAACTAGGAACAATCTACCTACTCAAAAGTCTTTCATGTTCATTTCATTTTTCCTTTGACATTGTTATCTTACCATTGATTTGGTAAATAACCCTATCTTTGGATGTAGAAGGGACGGGCGTGGGTCATCGTATAACCATGATTAGCAATGTTGCAAGGTATCTTAGCACTTTTCTTTAGGGGCTAAGATCATTTTGAAAGGAAACTTTTGATAGTGTCATCGAGGGACTATGATCTTGTATTTTGCTTGTCTTTGCTAAGATACCTCACATGCGTAATATGGTCATTTTTGTAAGGCAACCAAGTGGATTTACCCTAGGGGTGCTTGTGTGCAAGTGTATTGATTTTCATGCTTGGTTTTGTCTTGAATTAGGGTTTGCTACTTGTTGATTTTATCTTTCCATACAAACCCTAATTACTAGCATTTATATAAAGTGATAAATTGCGAAAAGTAAAATTACTACGCTATTAAATTATTAGGGGATGGGGTGTATACATTTAGAAATGGGGATTGCAAGAAAATTAAACTTAATTATCTATTACAACTATATTGAATGTTGTACAAAATTGAAAATAAAATGCAAGAATATAAATGGAAAAAGAAATGATTTTTGTTGTTTTTATGAAAGGGGTTTTAACCTAATTAAGACAGATGATTAATGAACAATAAACAAAATTTAAACATAAATTAATTAAGAAGGAAATTAAGTTAAAAAATGTGTTTTAGGTTTTTTTTTTGTGAAGAGGTTTTAATTTAATAAAAATAATATGAAAAATAATTAATTAAAATAAACCTAAGTTCTAAATTAATTTTAATTAAGAAAATAAATAATTAAGCCTGTGTCTAGATATTAATTATTAAAAAGAAATTAATTATTAAGAGAAATGTTTTTTAGTCTTTTTGTTTTATAGAAAAAATAAAATATATAAGTGTAAATAATAAATAAATAAAAATATTTTTTGGATTTTTATTAATAAAAATAATAATAATAATAATAATAATAATAGTGAAAATAATAAAAGAAAATATGAAATGAAAATAAAATAAATAAAAAAAGAAAATGAAATAATAAAGAAAATAAAATAATGGGCCAGGGTGTATGAAAATGAAAAAGGGAGTATGAAACAAGCAAAATGCCAGGCCCAACAACAGGGAGCCCAACGCATGTATTGTGATCCAGTTGGGGAGGCTGGTGAGGGAGAATCATGGAGAGGCGTTGGATGTGTTAGATCTAGGCTTGATTGAGATCTTATGGTAGAGGATGAAGGATGCATCATGCGTGCTAGGGGGTTGCTTGCACTGAATCTATGAAAATAAAACAAGAAAAAATAAAAGGGTACCACTGGGACTCGAAACCAGGTCCCTATAGTCACAGGCGCGCGCTTCTACCACTGGGGTGGCTATACATCCGTTTATTAATACAAAACCATAAATATATATTTGAAACACATTCTTAGGCATGTATCTTCTTCAACCTCGCGCCAGACCATTCAACACAATTTTTGAAATTGCTATCTCTCTCATTTCTCAACCATTTTCAAAAGTACAAACATGAAATTTGCTGGAAATTTCATCACGAATCCAACCTTGTAAATAACTTAAGCTAATTGTCAAAGATGAGTGAGAATTTTTATGGCCCTAATTTAAAACCTAAAAAATTTCAGAAACTTCAACTCTAAAATTCTCTAAGCTCAGGCCATATAAATGCAAACTACAGATATGTACAGCTTCGTGGAAATGGTATCTACATTTTATCTTCACAAATCAGAATCAAATGATGCTTGTATGAAAAGATAGAAGTTTGAAAACTTACCTCTTGCAGCTGGAATCGTGTATGGAGTTTGAGCAACCTTTATGATGGCCTGATGATTTCTGTAGCTTGCCTGGACCTCCTTGAGTGTGTTACAACTCCTACTTTGCTTTTAGGATGGCTGAAACTCCCAACTCAAGTCAAGTTGCAAGCTTCAGTTTTGAAAATGGTGGGTAGTGATGGAGGAGTTACAGTCGGGAAACAGGGGCCTAGATCACTTTGATATGATGTATATTAAGTGTTTGGATGGTTAAAACTCAATACGCACGAGTGGATTTGGAGATGGCTATGTGAGGTTCAAAATTGTCAAGTTATGGCAGATTCTGAGTTGCAGAGTGTTTGAGAGTATTTTGGGGTCCTTGAACTTGTGTGTTATGTTGCAATAGACTTGTCTATATGTATGGAAAAAGGTTAGAGATCAAATGCACTCAAGGTTTCTGAGTTCTAGCTTTTTGGCTCTATAACTTGCTTTTGAAGAAAAGTGAGAAGACAAATCTCAAAGTGTTGTACAAGCATGTTTTGAGTTCAAAGAGGCTTTAGACACATCGCTTTTGGTTTATAGGGGTTTTGTGTGCATAAAGAATAAGTGCAAAGCCCAAGAAGTTGACAATTGCAAAATTGATGCTTTATCAAAATGGAAATGGCAACTTTGTGCCATAAATGGAAATGTAACTTGGATAAAGGCTCAAGTGTTGGATTAAAGCTCAAACAGCTGGGTAAACATTTAATTATGGAGTTAAAAACAAGTTTGAGGCCATCAAAGCAAAGATTATTCAGCCTAGGCTTGGATTTGAATTTTTGTTCATCATGAAATGGCTTGTAATTTAAGTTTGAAAACCCTAACTTCATCTCTTCGATTCTCCTTTATCACAAATGATCTCAAGGAGTCCTTGGAAATTTTGGAAATCTTGTATTGTTCTCTACAACTCCTTTTTGAATCACTTTTGAAAATTCACCTTGGAACTATATGAAAAAGTGCCATTAAGTTAGGTCAAAATCCTGACCAAAACTAGGGCAAAATTTCACTGTGTTCAATTTCAAGACCATGACTTTATGAATTAATAAATTGAGATATAAGCACTTCTAGAAGAATTTGTGCAAATAATTGTTGTATATATCATGGAGATATACAACTTTCATGTTGAAAGTTTCTTTTGAATCATCTTGCATCATGGTGAAAAATTGGCTCAAAGTTGTGAAAAAACATGAAGTTTTAAACACTTCGAAAAATTTCTATGTTAGAAAACTTTGACTTTTCAAAATGAAATCTTGAATTTATGATTTCTTGATGAATAAGTTTCATATTTTGACATATTTTGATGAATTGTGATCTTTGACACTTGATTTTGACCAAAAAGTCAAAGTTTGACTTTTCAGTGTACAATTGACTTTTGATTAGTTGACTGAAAATTCACTATCAATCCAATTGATCTTGAGCAATGTTTTGGGTCATGCCATTAGGTAAAAATTATGCAATTGAACTCTTGAGATCATGCTTCAAACCAATTGACCATTTTCTAGGTCGAAAATCATAAATTGCCTTTCCTCAATCAAAACCCTAATTTTGACCGTTTTGCCCTTTTGATGATTTGATCAAAATTCTTGAGGAATTATGGTCCTAACTTGATCAAATGATACATATGAGTTTATAATGTTGATGTGGATAAAAAATTATGAAGTTTGACTGTAAATTGGCCAAAGTTGACTTTTTCCCCAATACAATTGAGTTTTAGGTCAACTGCTCAATTGACTGAGCAAAAGTGTGATCCAAGGCTTGAAACTTGACATGAGTAATCTTGGGGGTCCAAAATGATCGATGAAAGTCACATGAAGCATTGAAAGTTCAATTATCCTTGTGGAATCTCAAACCCTAATTTTGGTCATCAGTGTTTAAGGAGGTGTCTTGAGTTGATCAACCCTAGTTTAGTCTTGAACCAAAAGAGATCTTTGTGAGAAAATATTTGATAAGTGATAGGGCAAATTTTGGGGTACAATAGTATGCGCATGCCATGATGTATGAATATGGGATTCTATTGCGATATTTTCCAATTTGGGAAAGTAAATCCCGGACTGCTACTGAAAAGTATAAGGAGGCTGAATCCTTCGTTTCCATTGGGGATGACGAATGGATGTGATTTGCCGGGGATTCCCTCTTTCTGTTTGAGAATACTCTATTGGGGATTGACTCTCCTTGAGAATAATCTTGTGGAGGGAGAATGCTTTGTTGGAAGATCTTGATGATGTAGAGGAATATACTCTATTGGGGAATGAGCTTCCGCAGTTTGCGAAATAAACTCTACCCTGGAGGAGGTTTTATGAACTATTAAAACTTGGCTGGGGAAAACAGACTTCAGTTGGAGAAGGTAATCCCTGCTTGGGGAAGAAGATGGCAAAACTCTGGTTGTTTCCTCTCTATGGGGAACATAGCCGTCACGGGGTCGTATGCAGCGGTGACTTCGTCTCAGGACGTTTTCCGCCCATGTACCTGCTGGAAGGAGTAACTGTCGGGACTGCAAATTGTTTCTTAGACTTTGCCCCGTTTCTTAAAATCATTAGTAACTATCTTTCTGTTTTTATGCAAGTATTTGTGAACAGTGATCATATTTAAATGCATATGTAGAAAATAAGTCATTGGACGTTTTTGCAAAATAAAACAGAAAAAGAAAAACAAACAGTTTTGTACTTTCAAAGGATGATTTGTATTGATTTTTGAATTTCGCCTATAACGGGCATTTTGTACAAAGAGACAGACGTTCTCGTAGGAGAATGCCATCGTAAGAAATTAAAATCACAAAAAATAGTGTACAAAGAGAAAACAGCTATGTGTAATAATGCCATTGAGTTTCAATTCTGCTATTTCCCTTATGTCATCGAGCATCTCATCACTTAGCTACTTGTATGAAGCTGACTGGATTGATCAATACCGTTTGAGCTTGGTAGTTGATACTGAAGTTTGGTCGCAAGGTGATCCAATGGGACATAGTTGTACACTTTAAATCCCTAACTTTTTCCTGGATCACCCTTTCGGGTTTTCAGTCCACCGGGATACCCTTTTTTACCCAAGCCGCCTTTGTAGGTTTTCGACTTATCGGGCGTACAATTTTTTTTGTATTTATCCCTGATTTTTTCCCAAACCCTTTTGGTTCACCGAGATGCCCTTATTTTTGCCTAGACCAGTCAACCTAGAGGGTCTTTGTTTACGCGTAGTATCTTTTCACTATGTCTGCATTATTAGGGTGAGGTAGGTCGTCACCATCCATGGTGGTTAGAATCATGGCTCCGCCAGAGAATATGCTTTTGATCAAAAATGGCCCTTCATACGTGGGAGTCCATTTTCCCCTGGGATCACCTTGTGGAAGTATGATGCGCTTGATTACCAGATCACCCACTTGATACACTTGACGTAGACCTTTTTTTAAAAGCCCTGATCATCCTTTTTTGATACATTTGACCATGACAGACAGCTGTAAGCCTTTTCTCATCAATCAGATTCAATTTATCAAGTCGAGTTTGGATCCAATCGTCTTCGTTCAAACCCTCATCCTTCATGATCCTCAGAGAAGGGATCTGGACTTCAATAGGTAGGACAGCCTCCATACCATATACCAGAGAATAAGGTGTTTCCCCTGTTGATGTACGCGATGAGGTGCGGTAACCATGAAGAGCAAATGGTAACATCTCATGCCAGTCTTTGTATGTCACCGTCATCTTCTGTATGATTTTCTTAATATTCTTGTTAGCAGCCTCCACAGTTCCATTCATCTTCTGTCGGTAAAGGGAAGAATTAAGATGCTGGATCTTGAATTGTTTACAGAGCTCGGTGATCATTGTATTGTTGAGATTTGTACCATTGTTTGATGATTCTCTCTGGCACACCATACTGACAAATTAGGTTATGCTTGATAAACCGCACCACAACATTCTTGGTAACAGTAGCAAAGGAGGCAGTCTCAACCCACTTCGTGAAGTAATCAATGGCCACTAGGATGAAGCGATGCCCATTGGAAGCGGTAGGTCTAATCTATCTGATCATGTCAATGCCCCACATTGCAAAGGGAAAGAGAGTTGTCAAAACATTCAAAGGAACCGGAGGTACATGCACTTTATCAACACAGATTTGGCATTTGTGACAAGTTCGGGAATGCTGATAACAGTCGGCTTCCATAGTGGACCAATAGTATCCTACCCATAGGATCTTTTTAGCCATGGTGTATCCACTAAAGTGGGTGCCAAAGTAACCTTCGTGTAAATCTGCCATAGTCCTTTCTGCCTCGCTCTTGTGTATGCACCGAAGTAAAGTAGAGTCATGGTTGCGCTTGTAGAGGATTCCATTACTGAGGAAGAATTTTGCGGAGAACCTTCTCAGAAACTTTTTACCATTGACAGATGCCCCCTCAGGATATTCTTGGGCCTCGAGATACCTTTTCACTTCATGAAACCAAGGTTTGTCTGCTACTTCTTCGATGTCAATCTCATATCAGTATGCTGGTTCATCCAACCTCTCAATAGTGATCTGAGGCGCCTCGTTGTCCCACTTGACCTTGAATATGGGTGACATAGAAGCTAGCGCGTCCCCTAACTGGTTCTCTTCTCGTGGGAAATGTTCAAAGGTGATCTCTTCAAAGTGTGGAAGCAATGTCAGCACATGTTCTTTGTAAGGGATAAGATTCGGGTGCTTCATGTCCCACTCTCCTTTGATTTGACTTATTACCAAGGCTGAATCCCCAAAAATGCTCAAGAACTTGATCCTCGGGTCGATAGCATCTTTGAGACCCATGATGCATGCTTCATACTCTGCCATATTGTTGGTACAATTAAAACATAGTCTGGTAGTGAAAGGAGTGTGACATCCCCCAGGAGATATGATTACAACACTGATGCCTTTTCCGAGTGCATTGGAAGCTCCATAGTCCATCGGGATCCTTCCTCAGGTCCTTCATTCGGTCCAGGTTCCTCACAGTAAGTCACTAACATAATGTTCTCATCCGAGAACTCAAAATTCATGGACTGGTAGTCATCCACGGCATGATGAGCTAAATGATCTACTAGTACACTTCCCTTGATTGCTTTCTGGGTCGTGTATTGGATATCATATTCGGTCAAGATTATTTTCCATCTTGTTATTCTTCGATAGAGAGCGGGTTTCTCGAAGATGTACTTGATCGGATCCATCTTAGATATCAACAAAGTGGTGTGGGTCAACATATATTGTCTCAATCGGTGAGCATCCCATGCCAAAGCGCAGTAAGTTCTCTCGAGCAATGAGTATCTTGTTTCACAGTCGGTAAACTTTTTGCTAAGGTGGTATATTGCATTCTCTTTTCGACTAGACTCGTCATGCTGCCCCAGAACACACCCCATTGAATTATCTAACATTGTTAAGTACATTATCAAAGGTCTTCCTTCAAGCGGAGGCATCATAATTGGAGGCTCTTGAAGGTATTCCTTGATTCTCTCGAAGGAGGTCTGGCATTCGTCATTCCATTTTACCACTTGATCTTTCTTCAGGAGTTTGAAGATTGGCTCATAAGTATTAGTTAAATGGGAAATTAACATGGAAATGTAATTTAGGCGTCCTAAAAAGCCTCTGACCTCCTTCTCAGTGTGAGGAGCCGGCATCTCTTGTATAGCCTTCACTTTGCAGGGTCTACTTGAATACCCTTGTCACTGACAATGAAACCTACGAGTTTACCAGACCTTACCCCGAAGGGGCACTTGTTCGGATTTAACCTCAGCTTGTACGTCTTCAACCTATCAAATATCTTTTGTAGATGATCAAGGTGTTGTTCCTCAGTTTGAGACTTGGCTATCATGTCATCAACGTAGACTTCTATCTCAGGGTGAATCATGTCATGAAACAGAGCTACCATGGCTCGCTGATAGGTTGCCCCAGCATTGTTCAACCCAAACGGCATCACTTTGTAGCAGAAAGTGCCCCATTTTGTGACAAAGGTTGTCTTCTCCATGTCTTCAGGTGCCATCTTGATCTGATTGTAACCAGAGAAAATGTCCATGAAGGAAAAGATCTTGTGTTGCACAGTGTTGTCAACCAGAACGTCGATGTTGGGGACGGAAAGTCATCCTTGGGGCTTTCCCTGTTCAAATCTCGGTAGTCTACATACATCCGTACCTTGCCGTCCTTCTTAGCCACCGGGACTGCATTAGCAATCCATTTGTGATAGGAGGTGACAGCTAAGAACCCAGTGTTGAACTTCTTCATAACCTCTGCTTTGATCTTCTTTGACATTTCAGGTCGCATACGACAAACCTTTTGCTTTATCGGAGGGTAATCTTCTTTAGTTGGCAGACGATGAACCACAATATATGTGTCTAGTCCAGGTATGTCTTCATATGACCAGGAAAATATTTCAACATAATCATGCAACATCTGAATCAAACGCTGCTTGACACTAAGCTACAAATTTGCACCTATCTTGACTTCTTTTATGTCCTCTTTTATGCCCAAATTCATTGTCTCAACTGGCTCCTCATGAGGCTGTATGGCCCTTTCTTCCTGCTGTAACAGACTAGTAAGTTCTCTGGGTACCTCACAATCTTTCTCACCTTCGTCCTCGGCTTGGTTGATCGAATTTTCGAAGTCATAACCGGCAATAGCAGAACTGTTATCAATGGGATCCAGAGTGCATATGGATCTGCAGTTTGATACGTGAGTGTGTGTAAGAGCATAGCTGTATAGACAATGTAAAAAAGCAGAAAAGAAAAACCGAGAGCGCAAAATTTGTATGCAGAAACGTCCAATGCTTTATTAATGCCATATAAAATTAAAACATGATAACCCTCATAAATAAACCATTGTGCCTCGGGTAAGACACATGGCCATAAAGTTATATGGTTTATTACATATCCAAAATCAAGAAAGACTATTACTTCTGAATAAAAGTAATTGGTACAAAGTCCTTTGTTGTCCAGTTACTGGGTCCACCGTTGGTAGTAGGGAAGATCCAACTATCCATGTCATAGTCATTGTCAACATCTTCTGCGGCGGAGACAACATCAATAACATTGATTCCCGGGCCATGTTTGGGCATGTGCGCAGTTATGACGTTGGGAGTCTCAGGGGGATCGAATTCAATCTCCTTTGCTTTGATCAGATCTTGCACCTTGTTCTTCAAATCCCAATAGTTGTTCGTGTCATGCCCCGGTGTCTCAGAATGGTAGGCTCATAGAGCATTTGGATTGTAGCGGGGAGATGCGGTGTTGGGATTCTTGGGAGATTCCCTCAGAGTTACCAGATTGGACTTTAATAACTGTGGCAAAACTTGAGACATAATCATATTTATCTGGGTAAACTGTCTTATCAGCCTTTCTGCTCTAGGCTGATTATTTCTTTGTTGAATAGGTGCAGGCTTAGGGATCATGACAGCCCCTACCGTTGAACGGCGTTCAGTTCTGTCCTGATTCCTTTGATGGTACACGGCACTAACCTCTTTCTTCCCAGCAAATGGCTTCCTTGCTGCACTAGAGGATGCATCCTTTTGGATCTTACCACTCCTAATTCCAGCTTCCACCATTTCTCCTGTCAAAATCAATTCGGTAAAGTCGGTCGAGGAGCTTCCAATCAGGTGACTAAAAAATGGACCAGACAAGGTACCCAGAAACATATCCACTAGCTCCCTATCAGACAGGGGGGTTGGATTCTTCCTGCTAAGTCCCTCCACTTTTGAGCATAGTCTTTAAAGCCCTCGCTCGAACCCATAGACATACTTTGGAGTTGTGTACGGGTGGGAGCAAGGTCTGCATTATACTGATACTGCTTGTAGAAAGCAACATCCAGGTCTTCCCAATAACGGATGTTAGCCCTTTCCAGCTAGTAGAACCATTCTAGTTGACTTCCGAACAGACTATCCTGAAAGAAGTGGACCCATAATTCCTTTTCAGCAGTGTGAGGCTGGATCTTCCTTACATAAGATCGGAGGTGCATCTTGGGACATGAAACCCCATCATATTTGGCGAACGCCGGCACATTGAACTTTTGGCAGATGACAACCCCAGAGACCAAACCCAGTTCTTCAAAATCCAGACCTGGTACCTTCCAGACCTCCATTGCATTCAAATGATCCTCCAGCTATTTGTATTTTTCATCAGAAGGAGGATACTGTTCCTCATCATAGTCAAATTCATCATCGAATTCTTTTGGACTGGAGTCTTCCTCTCTTGTTTCCTCCTCTTGATTGTCTCCTTCCTTTTATGAAGTTACCAATTCAGAGGCTCGCCACACCAGTCCTCTGATCCTTCTTCCCAGATTCACTAAACAAGTTGGCTTCCTTGGCTTCTTCTTTTATTTAACAAGCAGGGCTTTTAGTTCTTCTTGCCCCTTGGTCAGAGCCATGATCATCTGTTGAAACTGGGCAATCTGAGTTTGTAGATCCTTCACTGTTTGTTCTAGAGCCATTGTTGAAATAAACAGTGAAGAGGATGAGAACCCTGCTTTGAAACCTTCTTATGCAATGATATGTATGATATATGTATTCAATGTTTTCAAGGATTTCTAAGTCTCAAATTTTCTTACACAGAAAAATAGCAAACGTTAATTGCATTAAGAAGTTTTATTGGTCACAACTATGCCTCTTAGGTTTACAAAGGAGTTAACAAAGCAAAAGTAAACTCCCAAAGCAAAGAGACTCAAGCTTCCTATGGGTGCATCATCTTTGGTGCAATGTAGGCATTTATATTCCTCTCCTCGTGAAGTAACCGGGTGAGATTTAGAACCTTCTTCTCATTGGAATAGAATTGGGATTCGAAAGTATCTCGTTCTTCTTTGAGTTGGATCCAGGATTTCCGTAGCTCCTCAAAGTCAGTTGGCATGTCAGGATGAAGAACAATGTAAGGAGTGTCTCCCTCAGCAATTGGCTCCATAATCACAGGTAAGATGGAGGGGTAAGGCATCATAAGACATTGAGCACGCGCTCGCACCCATTTGAAGTAAGGCTCAAGAGGGATGGGATTCTTGTGCCCCAGTGTCTTGCTATCAACTTTGTTTGTCATGAACATCATTCTCCTAGTCAAAGATGATTCCTTGGACGAGTGTGTCGTGAGTACCATCCCTTCTAGCATAACCAAATTATCGTAACACCAAATAAGGATTATAAGTGATTCCTCCCATAATTCCTAAGAGAGGAACATTAGGGAATTCCCCACAGCAATCAATGATGGTAACATTCTCAGAGGATCGCGAACACCAATGAATATCTGAATGTATAAGGGACATCAGCCTATGAGACCATCTCATACAATGCTCATTTCACAGGATAGACCAGGGTAGGTGCGAAATAAACTACCTAGCCAATAGAGGAGCGCAACACAGAAGGCTCCCTCTTCTCCTTAGAGTGCGAGTATGCAGAGAGTGTAGAATATCCCCAAGTAAGGTAGGCACCAGATTATGCGACAGAAAAATCTTAACTGCATTCACATCTATGAGTTGGTCCGTGTTAGGGAATAGTACCATCCCATAGATGAGAAGGGCCAACACCTCTTAAAAAGCTTGTAAATCCAGGTTATCCCAAAAATAGTGAGCTTTCTCAAATAGAAACTTAGCTGGAAATCCTTGGACACTTCTTCTGGTTTCCCAATTTGCCACTACATTATACCGTTGTAAAGACAGAGCTTGAGCAATCTCTTCAGGATTTAGGTCTCTTTTCATACCGTTGAATGGTAGCTGATTAAGTATAGGTACCCACAATAATTGATAAAACTCCTCCATAGTAGGCACTAACTGGTAATCAGGAAAAGTGAAGCAGTGGTGCAACGGGTTAAAGAACAGAAAGAGCACCTTTAACATTTCTTCATCAGGGGTTGAAGTGACCAAGTTGAGAAGTCGACCATGTTTTTCAATGAAGGGAGAGCTTTCAGGAATCCTTGATGCTAACTCTTTGAGTTGAGGATGCACTTTCACAAGGTTGATTTGGATAGTGTTCTTGCGAGCGGATGTCATGTCCTACAAAACAAGACAAAGATAAGCCCTAGAAAATCCTTGAAATGGATAGTATGATCTGCCATATCAGGATGTCATGATTATGCCAAGAAATCACATATATAGGAAGCACAAGCAAATCACACAAAGACCTTAGATTAAGGCTTGCATGGGTTTTAAGGTCATACCCTCTTGAAGTTGGATTGGTTCAACATGTCCTATAAATAGTAATTGGATTCTAATGGATCTCAATATCACTGACCTTTCCACAAGCTTCATTCGATAGGCGACTGACTAGCAATCAAACAAAACTCTGGAGTCAATTCTCAATGAGTGTAGCATTGAGTATCTGCCGACTTTGGGAATACACCAAAGACGGTCATCTCGATACGTCCTAATGGCTAAGTTGTTCATTTAAAGGTTCTAAGGTCGGTTGACGCTTTATGACACCATGTAGAGGCCCCGTATTCTCCTTGATTAACTCAAGGGCTACCGGTACCAACGAAAGTGTCACATCAACGTAGCCATCACTTCAACCGTGTCGATATACCCCGCACAATTTCCACGATCTATTGCTACTTACCTAACAGGTTTCCCCATATCTGAGTGTAGGGTCTATAGTAACCCAAACAATTCCTTAAAAGTAAAGCAAACAAACAAGCAAGCAAACAAGAAAACAATTTAGAAATGATCTGGAACCTAAGGTAAACCCCACTTTATAATATCCCCAGCAGAGTCGCCAGTTCTGTGATACGGTGGCAGAACCGACTATTTAATACTGGTTTTGCGTTTTTGTTTGCAAATGTCACAGTAAGCAAGAGTCGTCACTAACTTTTCATTTATCCAACAAAGGAAAGGGTGAAAAGAGTAGAAAAAGACCTTTTTCGAGATTTTCTGAGTAAGGGGGTAGATTATGGAAAGGGAAGGTGTTAGCACCCTTTCCATTTGTGGTTTTCCACGGGCTCTTAGGTACTTGCTCATTTTTGAAAATTGTTTGTGTTTGTGTGTTATGAAAGATTTTGTTTGCTTTATGGTAACTCTTGTATCAGTCCTCAAGAGTGTGATAAAGCATTTTTGAAAAGATTTTTGAAAAGTGTGTAAGTGTGAAAACTTTGGTTTGAGCAAGTATTTAAGAACCATCTACCTACTCGAAAAAGGAAGTTCTTTTCCTCCTTTCCTTTAGATAGTGTTATACTACTATTAGTGAGTAGGTAGCCCTATCGCCAGATGTTGAGGGACAATCGAAAGGGACGTTTTATAGTCATTGAAGGCAACATGTAAGGACATCTTAGCATTCGGAGGGAATGTCATCATATATGCAACATCGAGGGACAAGATCATTTTTCTTGTAGGCAACTCGAGGGACGTTAAGGGACCATGATCTTTATGATGACTTTAGAATTGAGGGTCTTTGCTAAGATATCCCTACATTCGAGGGACATGACCATTTCTGAGGCAACCAAGTGAGGAGTACCCTAAGGATGCAAGTGTGAGAAGTGTGTTTTTTCAGTTATTTATCTTGCGGATTTAGGTTTGCTAATGTTTGTTTTCAGTCTTGCCATACATGCCTAATTACTAACAGTAATATTGTACAGAAAATAAAGTGTGGAAGACGTAAATCTAAACTATTACATGGCTTTCGGGGAGGGGGTATTTACAAGGTACAAACAATTGGGGGGGAAATAAAGAAAGCAATGAAAAGTCCTATTTAAAACTATTACATCCCAAATAACAGTTACATGAATATATACAAAAATGCGAGAAATGAATAATGCCCAAAAGAATGAAAATACGTTCTAAAACCTATTAAGAAAAATCTTTTTTGTTGGTTTTGATTTAAGAAAAATAATTAAATTAATTATCCTAAAGTCTACTTAGAAAATTGAATTAAGAAAAATAAACTAAGCCTTTTTTGTGTTTTTTTTTAATTATGAAAAGAAAGTAATTAGACTTCAATTCTTTCATTTTTAATTAAGAAAAAGGTTAAAGTTTAAATTAATTAATTAATAAAAAAATTAATTATTTAATTAAAAAAGTCTAAGCCTAAATTTTTTGTGAGTTTTTTTATTATTATAATTAAAATGATTAAGAGATGAAATAATCAAATAAAGCAAAAAGAATAGGAATTGGGCTTGACGACTGAAGTAGAATGGGGGGTGCAATTGGAATTTTGCTAAGCCCAGATTGTGAAGCCCAGGTCCATCCTTGGATCCAATGTGGGCAGTACTTGATGGTACATGGTATCTCATGTTCTAGATGTCACACATTCCATGTAATTCCCCTAACATGATCTAAGGATATCCATGAACTCGTATACACACATTAGAACATTCAACAATTAATAAAAATAGGGATTTGGATTTGAGATTATACCAAAATGGTGATAGCTTGGATCCGGTGATCTGGGACCTTGCAAGCTCTGAGGATGGTTGGAACAAGTCCTTGGGAGCCTCAAGAGCAATGTATGATTACTAGCTCAGACCAAAAGTACCTGCAAATTGGGTTTCAAATTTTTATCGCTTTTGATAATTTTGCAAAAATGGTAGAGCTATCTCTAGGTTGTGTAGGCCTGTTGAAATGCTTGCTAGATGCTTGTTTATATAGAGAGGAATGAGGAGACAAGAAAATAAAGGTTTAAACAACCTTAAAGCAAGTGTTTCAAAGCCATGAATGAAATTTGTAACTTTGGCCAAAAACAAGGAAACTTGTCCTTTTTTGTAATTGAATGAATGTGGACACCTTTGCATGAAATTTTATGGGCATAGTCTGTCCAAAACATCAACTCAAAGCTCAAAGCCCATTTCCAATGATTTTATACATTTTATTTTATATTTATTTGAAATAAATTAAAATAAATATGAATAAAATAGTTAGCAAATGCAAGGCATGGAAAGAATAATTTTAGAGGTCCTATATAAACTTAGGAAGATGCTTGAAGTCCAAGAAATTGAGCCCTTGCCTTAAAACTTCAAATTTGCTCAATGCATAATTCTAGAAAATTCCCAAATTTTCCCAACTTGGGCAAGCCATAACTTGCTCAATATTTATGTCATGATGATGATCTTTGACTTTTTGGAAAGCCCAATATGTCTACTTCAATCCCTCTTTTTATCAATTTTTCATTTGAAGATTTTATCTTGATGTAAAAGGTCTTGGAAAAAAGTGGTTTTTGTTGACTTTCTGAAAATAACTTGTAATGTATGAACTTTTATCTTTCAAATGGTGCATTTCTTGAACTTGAGGGATGAATAGAAGTTGTAGGGAATTGAATTATATTCAAAATTAGATTTGGTTAGAAATTTTTTTGGTAAAGTATGAGAAAGTTATGCTTGGTCAAAGTTCAGTTGAATTTTCCTATAAAAACCCTAATTTGCCATTTTTGACTTTTGATGAATTATGAGCATTTCTTGAGGAATCATGATCAACCCTTGATCAAATGATGGATATCACTTCAAAATGTTGATGTTGACCAAAAATCTTGAAGTTTTACTGTACATGGGCCACAATTGACTTTTGACCTAGCACAGTTGATTTTCCAATACTTGAGCAATTGACTGAGCAAACTTATTGTGCAAGGCATTCAATTTGGCATTGATAATCTTGAAGACATATTAGGAAAATGGAGAACATTTGGGATCCTTTGAGCTCAACCATCTTGATGAAAATTGAAACCTTAGTTAGGGGTTCATTGCCTTAGGAGGAGAATTTGTCTAGTCAATTCTTAGTCATCCTAGGGCAAGTTGGGGACCTCAATGGGTATGTCTTGAATAAAATGAGAGGGAAAATTTTGGGGTACAACACTATCGTTTGAGAAGGACTCCACTGGGGAATGTTGATTTAGATTCTTTTGCTTAAATAAACACTCTGTGGGGAATAGAGCCTATGAGATTTAGTTGTCCCTGGCTCTACTGAGGAGTTATACCTGGACTGGAGAGATGAAAGTTAGTTATTATCTGGTCGAATTCCAGGCTTCACTGTAACTTGCTAAGGGTAATAAAGTTAGTTGTCGTCTAGTCGTATTCCAGGCTTCATAACGACTTACTAGGGAATGTGAAATTAACGTTATCTGGTCGGGTCCAAGCTTCAGAAATCAAGTTGTTATCTGGTCGAGTCCAGGTTTCAACTTGAACTTGGGGTATACTTTCATCTGGTCAAGTCCAATCTTTGCAGTGTTGTAAACTTCTATCTGGAGATATATTAGAATGAGCCTGTGTAGGGCTGCTTCATGATGAGCCCGTGTAAAGCTGCATCTGGAGATTATGAGAAGCAACTCGTGTAAGATTGCTTCAGGATGAGCCCGTGTAAAGATGCCTATAGAAATTGTGAGAAGGAATCCGTGTAAGATTGCTTTAGGATGAGCCCGTGTAAAGCCGCATTTGGAGATTGTGAGAAGGAATCCATGTAATATTACTTCAGGATGAGCCCGTGTAAAGTCGCATCTGGAGATTATGAGAAGGAACCCGTGTAAGATTACTTCAGGATGTGCCCGTGTAAAGCTACATCTGGAAATATTTAGAAGGAGCCTGTGTAGGGCTGCTTCATCTGGTCGTGTAGATAGTTGCCCTGTCTGGTTTCGGGAATTGATCCACAGTTAGTTGTTCATAGATAGTTGCCCTGTCTGGTTTCATAAATTAATCTGGAACTTGCTTTTGATGGTTATTGAGATAGGTGCCCTGTCTGGTTTCAGAAATTAATCTCTAACCTGGTCTTGTAGATAGTTGCCCCATCTTGTTTCGGGAATTGATCTACAATCAGTTGTTCACAGATAGTTTCCCTGTCTGGTTTCAGGAATTAATCTGGAACTTGCTTTTGATGGTTATTGAGATAGTTTCCCTGTTTGGTTTCAGGAATTACTCTCTAACATGGTCTTGAAGATAGTCGCCTCGTCTTGTTTCGAGAATTAATCTATAATCAGTTGTTCACAAATAGCTGCCTTGTTTGGTTTCAGGAATTAATCTAGAATTTTCTCTTTCTGGTTGTTGAGATAGTTTCCCTGTCTGGTTTTAGGAATTAATCTCTAACCTGGTCTTGTAGATAGTCGCACCGTCTTGTTTCGGGAATTGATGTACAATCAGTTGTTCACAGATAGCTGCCATGTCTGGTTTCAGGAATTAATCTGGAACTTTCTCCTTCTGGTTGTTGCTATAGTTTCCCTATCTGGTTTCAGGAATTAATCTCTAACCTGGTCTTGTAAATAGTCACCCCGTCTTGTTTCGGGAATTGATCTACAATCAGTCATTCACAGATAGTTGCCTTGTATGGGTTTAGGAATTAATTTGGAACTTGATTTTGTTGGTCGTTGAGATAGTTTCCCTGTCTAGTTTCAGGAATTAATCCCTAACCCAGTCTTGTAGATAGTTGCCCTGTCTTGTTTCTGGAATTGATCTACAATCAGTCATTCACAAATAGTCGCCCTGTCTGGTTTCAGGAATTAATCTGGAACTTGCTTTTGTTGGTCGTTGTGATAGTTGCCCTATCTGGTTTTAGGAATTAATGTCTAACTTGGTCTTATAGATAGTCGCCACATCTTGTTTCGGGAATTGATCTACAATCAGTTGTTCACAGATAAGTGTCGTGTCTGGTTTCAGGAATTAATCTGGAACTTTCTTTTTCTTGTTGTTAAGATAGTTTCCCTATCTAGTTTCAGGAATTAATCTTTAACATGGTCTTGTAGATAGTCGCCCCGTCTTGTTTTGGGAATTGATCTACAATCAGTTGTTCACAAATAGCTGCCCTGTCTGGTTTCAGGAATTAATCTGGAATTTTCTCTTTCTGGTTGTTGAGATAGTTGCCTTGTCTGGTTTTAGGAATTAATCTCTAACTTGGTCTTGTAGATAGTCGCCTCGTCTTATTTTGGGAATTGATCTATAATCAATCGTTCACAAATATGTGCCCTGTCTGGTGTCAGGAATTAATCTCTAACCTGGTCTTGTAGATAGTCGCCCCTCTTGTTTCAGGAATTGATCTGCAATCAGTTGTTCACAGATAGCTGCCTTGTCTGGTTTAAGGAATTAATCTGGGACTTGCTCTTTCTGGTTGTTGAGATAGTTTCCCTGTCTGGTTTCAGGATTTAATATCTAACCTGGTCTTGTAGATAGTCGCCCCGTCTTGTTTTGAGAATTGATCTACAATCAGCCGTTCACAGATAGTTTCCCTGTCTGGTTTCAGAAATTAATCTGGAACTGTTGAAAATTGATGATGATATTTGTCTGCCTGCAAACTTCCCTGAAAAGGTAAAGAATTAGTTGTATGCAATGTCATGATGCATGAAATGCATTGAGTAATGATGTTCTCAAAATAAATGAGATTATGATATATGAATTTATGTTGCATATGCTATGATGTTTGTAAAAAGTTGTATGAATGTAGTGTATGAACGTATTAGATGTTCTATTGCAGTGTTGTTGAACTGGGGAAAATAAATCCCTGATTGTTGTTGGGGATGAAGAATGTAAGTATTCATTATTCGTTGAAGTTGAACTGTTGAGAGATGGATTTTCGTTGCTAGGGAAATAAACTCTATTGGGGAAATGAAACTCCGCAAACCTCTTGGGGATTTTATGAAGTTCTGTTGGGGAACCCAAGAGGTTTGTGAACTCAACTAGGGAATTCTTTAAGATGCCGAGGAAATAATTGGAGATTCTTGCTAAACCGGGGATATCAGAAACTTTGACATCATTAGGCTGTATACTGAGGATATGGTAGTGACTTCGTAGTAGGATGTCTCTGCCTCTATGCCTACTGGGGGACGTATCCTTGCTGATGATAAACTCTGCGAAGATAGTCCCCGGGGGGTGGTTACTCTGTGAGGATTTTGTGGATGGTTTGAATGTTATCCCAACTCCTGAAGTCTTGAGTAAATGTTGATCAGGGTGATAATCCTTCTATTGATAGACAAGTGACGAGATGACGAGACATAATCGTACGCTTTAATCCCTAACTCTTTCTTGGACTGTCCTTTTAGATTTTCAGTCCACCGGGATACCCTTTTTTTCCCAAGCCGCCATTTCAGGTTTTCGAATTGCCGGGTGTACAGTTTTATTTATATATCCTGATTTTTTGTCCGAACTCCTTTGGTTCGTCGGGATACCCTTACTTTTTCCTAGGCAAGTCAACCTAACTGGTCTTTTTTCATGTGTAGTATTTTCCGACTATATTCGTGTTCACAGGGTGCGAAAAATCATCATTATCCATAGTAGTAAGTGTTGCAGCACTGCCAGAAAATGTTTTCTTGATCGCACGTGATCCTTTTCTAGAATTCATGTTCAATGCTCAAGTGATTCAGATGGAGATATGCCCCTGGCTATTCAGTGCTTTTGAGGGATTCTTTGAATCTTGACTCGACTTCCCTAGATCAGCTTAAACACCATGTCATGTCTCTTGATTATGAAAGGCCTGTTATTGGAAATGTCTTTCCAGCTGAGGTGATTCTGTCTATTGAGAGGATTTTCATTCATTGAATATTCGTCGTGCGAATTTCTTTGTTGTCAAACAATTAGTCATATGAAAACAATGGCCTTTAAGGAATGCAAATCTTATGTTTGTCTTGAAGTTTTTGAAAATCCATTTTTTAGTAAAACAAAATTTGCAAGAATGTGATATCAGCTCAGGATTTATAGAAAACCTTATAGGAGTCTGGATACCTTTTGTAACATTATGCTTTTGAACTAACCCATGCTTCAGCTAGGACTTTTAAGGATTGTAATGTGGCCTGGTTCACGGTTTAAGAAACAAAGGATAAAGGCTCGAAATTTATTTGTACCCAACCCGTTCTTCGTGATGTTCTTCAGTCCTATACACAGTTAATTGTGCGTTTAGATCCTAATTGAGTCTGGAATCCTTTCACTGATATTTCGGTGATGGTTCGCATACTGAAAGTTTATTTGAGAAGGCAGACATCATTTTGTAACCTTTTCTTTTTGCTTAGGATTTGTAGCGACCTCTTTTTTATTTATTTATTATCCCTACCTTTTGCCAGAACTATTTCTTTTGTGATTACAGTCAGCGGGATGCTCCCATTTTTTCTAGTCTCCTTCATAGGTTTTGACTTAGCGGGCTTTTCTTTTGAGAGATAATGACTGCTTTTTTTAACGATTATGCAGAACCATCACCATTTTTTGTTTTGGAATGATACCTCATACACCAGGAAAGCTTGTGATTGAGTGCACTATTGAATTAACTGAGAAACTACCATGCCCCAGTTTAGGATTAAGGGTTTCAATTTGCATGAAAAAGAAAACTCCTACTTCTTAGGCTCAAAGGGGTTGACTAGGGATTATTTTCCTTATAACTCCAGTGTTTAGGATTTGAAACAAAACCTGTACATCGTCATTCAGGTCTGTTCAAAAGTATATTGTATAGATTGTGGTATCTTTTTCGTCATCCTCCCTCTAAAGGCTTACAACTTTCAATAGAGAGTCGAGTATCATAAAAAGGAAGTAAAAGCATAGTTTCGGTATAGTGAAAATGAATGGATTAATTCAAGACAAACATATGCAATGCATTAATGGAATAACAAAGTTTGACATAAAATAAGTGTTCGAGAAATCAAAAGAAACTACAATTTGAGAATTCAAATGAAATAAACACTCTAGATCTTGGCCATGATTCGGCATGGGAGAAGTGATCACGTTGGGAGTCTCAGGAGGGTCGATTTCAATCTCCTTGGCATCAATCATATTTTGAATTTTGTATTTCAGCACCCAACAATCGTTTGTATCATGTCCAGGACTGCCAAAATGATAGGCACACCTTGCACCGGGATTGTAGTTAAGAGAAGAAGTTTTGGGGTTTGGATGAGGTTCTACCAACGTAATCAGATTCATCCTCAACATGTGTTACAATGCTTGAGACAATGACATGTTGATTTTGGTAAACTATCTCTTGGGCTCTTCTTGCTTTCGCTGATTACCCCGTGGTTGTTGTTGCAATGGTGCTAGTTTAGAGATCTGTATTGCCCCCACAGATTGGTTGAGATTACTCTTATTGCGGCCCTTCTGATTGTACACAGTACTGAACTCCTTCTTTCCATGGTATAGTCTCTTCTGAGTACTTGAAGGTGCATTCTCTTGAATTTCACTGCTCCTGAGTTTATTTTCAACATGCTCCCGCCTGAACATGTCACCCAATTCCCTATCTGCCAAGAGAGGTTGATCATTGATTAGGCCCTAAGCTCTAGCAGTTTGCCTCATACGGTCGTATCTGTCTTCATGAAGCTTACTGATGAGAATCCTTAATCCTTCTTGTTCCCGAGCTAAACTTTGGATAAGGGAAATCTGACTACTCATCTGGATTCTCATCCTTTCCATCTCACCTTGCAGTTGTTTCAACTGGTCATCCTTGTTGTTGTCAGGATTTTTCTTGGTCAAGTTCCCAGCGAGGAGTGTTTTTAATTATTCTTGCCCCTTGGATAGATTTAGGAACATTTCCTTGAATTGAGCATCTTAAGTTTGGAGATCTTGGACAGTCTGCTCGAGAGCCATTTTCCTTTCTGAAAGAAACAACGAGAGAATGAGAAACCTGTACTGGAAGACCTGTTGTGTAATGACATGCATGCAATGTTTTCAAGGATCTCGTGGGGTAAACACAAGAAAATGTTAGAACCCGACTGCAGCTTTCATTGATGAACTTCATCTTATTGAATGTCCTTCTACGAGAATCAATCTCACCATGTCGAGTGGGTCATAGCCTCTGACTGAAGTTGTTGTGCTTTGGTCTTTTGACGACATTGACTAGAGGAAAATAAATCCCCTTGCCCCTTGCTAGACGTATGATTTATCATGACCTGTACCACAGGCCCTTGAGATCCTTGAAATGGTTATTGAAATGAGAATGGATGTTATGATGCATGATGTTATGTTTGAACAATTAATCACACACAAGCAAAACACACAAGACCTTAGGTTTAGGCTTGCATGGGGTTTATAGGTAATTACCCTCTTGAAGTTTTAGTTGGCTCAACCTGTCCTAGTAATAGTAATCGGGTTCTAGGGAATCTCAATATCACTAATCTTTCTTCATCGGGCATTGTTTCAGCGCAAGCCTCTTTATTGGCGACCGAAATATCCCGAAAGTCCGATCTCAATGAGCGTAGTATCAAGTATCAACCAACTTCGGACTGCACCAAAGTCGGCTATCTCACTACTTCCTAATGGCCATGTTGTTCAATTGAAGGTTCTAAGGTTAGTTAGTGCTTCATGACACCACACAGCGGCCCCGTATTCTCCTTGACTAAACTCAAGGGCTACCGGTACCAAAAAATGTGTCACACTAATGTAGCTATGATACGGTGGCAGAATCGACTGTTATATACTGGTTTTGCATTTTTTGTTTGCAAAT
Organism: Vicia faba; assembly: GCA_948472305.1. Taxonomy (NCBI): domain Eukaryota; kingdom Viridiplantae; phylum Streptophyta; class Magnoliopsida; order Fabales; family Fabaceae; genus Vicia; species Vicia faba. The sequence goes on along the minus strand of OX451738.1, from coordinate 1,130,049,889 downwards.
GTTGCGGTAAGAAAGATTCGCCACCGACTTTTCTTTTATCCAATAAAGGAAAGGGTGAAAAGAACAAAAAAAGACCTTTTCGAGAGTTTTCTGAGTAAGGGTGGTAGATTATGGAAAGGGAATGTGTTAGCACCCTTTCCATCCGTAGTTATCTAGAGGCTCTTAGAGGTTTGCTCATTTTGAAATACTTTTGTGCTTTGTGTGTTTGAAAATGTTTTGAAAATGCCTTAGTGCGGCGATTTGCTTTATGATAACTCTTGTATCAGTCCTCAAGAGTGTTGACAAAGCGAATGTTTTTGAAAGTATTTTGAAATGTTTTTGAAAAGTCGAATTTGTGTAAGTGCAAAGACGTTTTTTTTAGCAAACTTCTAATAGCTATCTACTTTTATACTCAAAAGGGTCGTTCTTTTCCTCTTTTCCTTTAGACAATGCTATCCTACTATTAGTGAGTAGGTAGCCTTGTCGTTGGATGTTTGAGGGACAATCGAAGGGACGTTACGGTCATGAAAGCAACTTGGCAAGAAATTTTAGTAACTGTCTTAAAGTCCTAAGATCACTTTAAACTGAGGCAACATCGAAAGGGTCATCGAGGGACTTGTGATCATTCGAACTAGAGGACAGTCACTAAAACTTCTCACGTTTCGAGAATTGTGACTGTTTTCCGAAGGCAACCGAAAGTGGGATACCTTAGAGGTACGCATGTGAAATTGTGTTCAATTCAGTTATTTATCTTGCATTATTAGGTTTTGCTAACATTTTAATTTCAGTCTTGCCATACATGTCTAGTTACTAGCAGTAATATTTTACAGGAAATAAAGTGCAGAAGTATAAACCTATACTATTATACGGCTTCGGGGAGGGGATTTACAATGTATAAAAATTGGGGGAATAAAATAAAGAAAGCGATAAAAAAATCCTACTTAGTCTATTACATACCAGTATACAGTTACATTATTATAAAAAATGTGAGAACAAAAATAATACGCGCGAAATAAATATTACGTCTAAAAGAAAAACTAAGAAAATGTTAAGTGAAAATCTTTTTGATTGTTTTTGTTTATTTAGGAAAATACTAAATTAAATTAAACCTAGATTTAATTAATTAAAATAAAAGAAAGTTATTGATCAAAGTTAAATTCTAAACAAAAACCTAACATTTTTTTTGTATTTGTTTTACTTAAGAAAATAATTAAACTATCCTAAAATTTAATTAGAAAAATAAATTTAATTAAGAAATATAGTCTAAGCTTTTTTTAGTTTTTTTTATTATTTAAAGAAAATAATTAAACATAAATTAAGTCCTAAGTTCTAATTTATTTTTAATTAAAGAAAAATAGTTAAAATAGTTATTAATTAATTCACAAAATTAATTTAATTAAAAAAACGAAAACTATATTTTTTGTGATTTTATTATTATATTATACTAATTAAATAAATGAATAAAACAAATTAAAATAAAAAATAAAAAAAAAGTGACAAAAACAATGTGAAATGGGTCAGGATAATTAGAAATTGGGGGGTGCTGAAATTGAATTTTGCTAGGCCCAAGTGAATGTTAAGCCCATGCCACGCTGGATCAGGTGAGATGGGGCCTTGAGGGCGCATGGTGGATCTCAAATTGTAACCTTTAGATCTAGACCCCTTATGATTTGAAGGTTAGATCTGATGGTGTTTGGTACACTTCTGGCCATGTAATGCTTCAAATCTGCATGAAACGAGTTAGAAAATATAAAAGTGGAGCTTACTGAGGCGTTTTGTGATGTTTCAGGGTTGGTAATGATTGCAAAAGCTTCAGGGAGCCTCTAGGAATGTATTTGGATCTTTTGTTTGGACCGAGGAAGGCTGGAACCTAAAATGCGAATTTTACAACTTTGATAATTTTTGCAAAATTTGTAGAGTTTTTTCAGGATGTATCTCATGTCTTGAAGCTTGCTAATGTGTCCTTTATATAGAGAGGAGGGAGGAGACAAGAGAACAAAGGTAATAACAACCATAAACATGTGTTTTTAAAACCATGAATGATGTTTTTTAACTTTGCCAAAGACATGGAATCTTGTCCTTTTATGGGCCTAGGTTGTCCAAAACATCAACCCAGAGCTCAAAGCCCATTTTCAATTATTTTATACATTTTATCTTATATTTATTTGAAATAAGTTAAAATAAATATGAATAAAATATTTATCAAATGCAAGGCATGGCAAGAATAATTTTAGAGGTCCTATATAGTCTTAGCAAGATGTTTGAAGCCCAAGAAATTAAGCCATTAACCTAAAACTTCAAGTTTGCTCAATGCATAATTCTTGAAAATTTCCCAAATTTTCCTAACTTGGGAAAGCCATAACTTTCTAAATTTGTATCTCATGATGATTATCTTTGACTTTTTGGAAGGCCCAAGATGTCTACATCAATCCCTCTTTTGATCAATTTTGTATTTGAAGATTTTATCTTGATGTAAATAGTTTTTAAAAAAAGTGTCTTTTGTTGACTTTCTGAACATGACCTGTAATGTATAAGCTTATATCTTTCAAATGGTGTATTTCTTAGACTTGATGGATGAAGAGAAGTTTTAGGGAATTGGATTCTCTTAGAAATTAGATTTGGTTGGAAAAAATGGATGAAGTATGAGAAAGTTATGCCTGGTCAAAGTTTGGTTGACTTTTCCTATAGAAATCCTAATTAGCAATTCTTGACTTTTGATGAATTAGGAGCATTTCTTGAGGGATCATGATCAACCGTTGATAAAATGATGGATATCACTTCAAAATGTTGATGTTGACCAAAAATCTTGAAGTTTGACTGTATATAGACCATAGTTCACTTTTGACCTAGTACAGTTGATTTTCAATCATTTGAGCAATTAATTGAGCAAACTTGTAGTGCAAGGTATGAAATTTGTCATGGATAATCTTGAAGACATATTAGGACCATAGAAGACATTTTAGACCTTTGGAGCTCACACATCTTGGTGAAAAATGAAACCCTAGTTGGAAGGCCAATGCTTAGGAGGAGAATTTGTCTGATCAATTCTTGGTCAACCTTGAGCAATTGAGGACCTCTAGGAGTATGTCTTGTATGAAAATAGGAGGGAAAATTTTGGGGTACAACAACTGCCCCTGTTCAATCTTCTTAAACCTGAGGATTTAGATTGGCTTATCCGCCTTTTGTGATCTGAAGGTGGAAGATAATTGAACACTAGAGTGCCCAAAAATTTGCACTCGCATGAAGTAATATTGATGGTTAATAATGTCGGGAATGGGCTTACAGATGCCATTTGGAGAAGATAATTGAAAGTCGTCGGATATGGGCTTAAAGATGCCATATAAAGTAGATGCTGACTTCATAAGAGGTCACTTTATGGGGATTCCTGTTCTTGTTGTCTGAGGAGGAGTCCACTGGGGGGCGTTGATTTCTGTTGTTTCCCTGTTTGAGAAAAAATTGTGGGGAATAGAGTCTAGGAACTTCGGTTGTCCATGGCTCTACTGAGGAGTTATCTCTATATTGGATAGATGAAAGTTTTCTATTTTCTTGTTGAAATCCAGGCTTCACGGTAATTTGCTGGGGAGAATAAAATTAACTGCTATCTTGAAATGTATCAAAAGAAACATGTATGGGGTTGTTTCAGGATGAGTCCGGGTAAGACTTCATCTGGAAGTGTTTGAGAAGGAACTTGGGTAGGGCTGTTTTAGGAGATATATCAGAGGGAGCCTGGGTAGGGCAGCTCCAGGATGAGTCCGGGTAAAACTGCATCTGGAAATTGTAAGAAGGAACCTGGGTAGGGTTGCCTCAGGATGAGCCAGTGTAAAACTACATCTGGAAATTATGAGAAGGAACCTGGGTAGGGTTGCCTCAGGATGATTCCGTGTAAAACTGCATTTGGAAATTCAATAGAAGGATCCTGGGTAGGGTTGCCTCAGGATGAGTCAGTGTAAAACTGCATCTGGATATTGTGAGAAGGAACCTGGGTAGGGTTGCTTCAGGATGAGTCTGTGTAAAACTGCATTTGGAAATTCAAGAGAAGGAACCTGGGTAGGGTTGCCTCAGGATGAGTCGGTGTAAAACTACATTTGGAAATTCAAGAGAAGGAACCTGGGTAGTATTGCCTCAGGATGAGTCTGTGTAAAACTGCATCTGGAAATTCAAGAGAAGGAGCCTGGGTAGGGTTTCCTCAGGATGAGTCCGTGTAAAACTGCATCTGGAGATTGTGAGAAGGAACTTGGGTAGGGTTTCTTCAGGATGAGTCTGTGTAAAACTGCATCTGGAAATTTAAGAGAAGGAACCTGGGTAGGGTTGCCTCAAGATGAGTCTGTGTAAAACTGCATCTGGAAATTGTGAGAAGGAACATGGGTAGGGTTGCCTCAGGATGAGTCCGTGTAAAACTGCATCTGGAAATTCAAGAGAAGGAACCTGGGTAGGTGTTGTACCCCAAAAATTTTCCTCTCATTTCACAAGTAATCTCTCACAAGATCTCCATTGGTTCAAGACTGCACAAGGGTTGATCAGCTCAAGACACCTCCTCAAACACTGATAACTGAAAATTAGGGTTTGAGATTGCACTAGGACAAATGGACTTTTAATGCCCCATATGACTTTCATGGATCATTTTGGACTCTCAAGATTACTCATGTCAAATTTCAAGTCTTGGATCACATTTTTGCTCAGTCAATTGATCAGTTGACCTAAAATCAGCTGTATTGGGGAAAAAGTAAATTTATGTCAATTTACAGTCAAACTTCATAATTTTTTATCCATATCAACATCATGAATATGTCATTTGATCAAATTTGGATCATAATTCCTCAATAAATTTGATCAGATCAATAAAAGGGCAAAATGGTTAAAATTAGGGTTTCGACTGAGAAGGTGCAATTTTTGATTTTTGACCTAGCAAATGACTTATCGGTTTGAGACATGATCTCACTGTTTAAAATGCTTCATTTTGGCCTAATGGCATGGCTCAAAACATTTCTCAAGATCAATTGATTAACATATGAATTTCAGTCAACTGTACATTGAAAAGTCAAACTTTAACTTTTTGATCAAAATCAAGTTTCAAAGATTAAAATTCATCAAGACATGTCAAAATATGAAACTTGTTCATCAAGAAATCAAAAATTCAAGATTTCATTTTGAAAATTCAAAATTTCTAAACATAGAATTTTTTCTAAGTGTTGGAAATTCACTTTATTTTCACAACTTGATGCCAAATTTTCACCATGATGCAAGATGATCCAAAGGAAACTTCCAACATGAAAGTTGTAGATATCAATGAAACCTAAAACATTTTAGAACACAAATTTTTCTAGAAATGCATGGATTTCAAGTTATGATTTTAAGAAGACATGTTCATGAAACTTGAAAAACTTAGTGAAATTTTGCCCTAGTTTAGGCAGGATTTTGACCTAACTTCATGGAAATTTTTCACATAGTTCCAAGATGAATATTAAAAAATGTCCAAAATATAGTTTGTATGGGATGTTACAAGATTTCCAAAATGTCCAAGAATTCATTGAGATCATACTTGAGCAAGGAGAATCGAAGGCAAGAAGTTAGGGTTTCATTCTTGAATTACAAGGCAGATTTTTTGGATGAACACGAACCAAATCCATACTAGGCTGCATAATCTTTGCTTTGTAGTCCTCAAACTTGTTTGTAAATCTATAATTACTGGTTTACACAACTCTTTAGGCCCTTATCCACTTGGTTTAAGCTTTGTCCAAAATGATTTTCCATTTATGGCACAAAGTTGCCATTTCCATTTTGATAAAGTATCACTTTTGCAATTGTCAACTTCTTGAGCCTTGCACTTGTTCTTTCTGCACACACAAACCCTATAAACCAAAAGAGATATGTCTAAAGCCTCTATCAAATCAGATCATGCTTGTACAACACTTTGAGATTTGTCTTCTCATTTTTCTTCAATAGCAACTAAGAGCCCATAGATAACTATGGATGAAAAGGGTGCTAACACCTTCCCTTTTCATAATCTACCCCCCGAACTCAAGAAACAATCTCAAAGGTCTTTCCTGTTCTTTTCAGCCTTTCCTTTTGGATAAAAGAAAAATCGGTGGCAATTCTTGCTAACCGCAACATTTGCGATCAAACGCAAAAAATCCCAAGTCAGTTCTCCCACCGTATTACATAATTGGCGACTCTGCTGGGGAATCTTAAAATTGGGGTTACCTTAGGGCTAGATCACCTTTATTTTCTTTCATTGTTTGACTTGTTTGATTTACATTTTGGTTCCTTGTTTGGGCTTGCTTTGATCCTCTACCCGGATCTGGGATACCTTATAGGTAAGTAGCAATATGTTGTGGAAACTATGCGGGGTATACCGACATGGTCTAAGAAATAGCTACGTTAGTGTGACACATTTGTGGGTACCGGGAGCCCTTGAGTAGTCAAGGAGAATACGGGGCCGCTGTATGGTGTCATGAAACACTAACTGACTTTTATAACATTTACTTGACCAACTTGGCCATTAGGACGTAGTGAGATAACCAGCTATGGTGTAGTCCGATATTGGTTGATACTCGATACTACACTCATTGAGATTTGACTTCTTCGGATATTTCGGTCGCCGTGAAAGAGGCTTGCGCTGAAATAATGCCCAATAATACAGATCAGTGATATTGAGATCCCTTAGAACCCGGTTACTATTTCTATGAGAGGTTTGAGCCAACTAAAATTCAAGAGGTACTTACCTATGAGACTTCATGCAAGCCTAAACCTAAGGACTTGTTTGCCTTGTTTGTATATACTTGTACATAACATCATAAACATCATAACATCATACTCATTCTCACTAACCATTTCAAGGATTATTGGGATTTATCTTTGTTCTATTTTGTAGGACATGGCTTCCCTCCGCAGGAACACTATCCAAGTAAATCTCGTAAGAATTCATACTCAACTCAAAGAGTTAGAATCAAGGGTCCCTGAAAATTCTTCATTCACCGAAAGACATGGTCGCCTCCTAAACTTGGTTACCTCCAACACTGATGAAGATATGATGAATGTGCTTTTCCAATTTGTTGATCCTCTACACCATTGCTTCACTTTCCCGATTATCAGCTTGTGCCTACTCTGGAAGAATTCTATCAACTCTTGAGGATTCCCATTCTCAATTAACTACCCTTCAACGGTACAGAAAGAGATCCAAAACCTGAAGAGATTGCCCAAGCACTACACTTGCAACCATCTGATATCACAACTAATTGGGAAACAAGGAGTGGTGTCAAAGGTTTCTTAGCCAAGTTCTTGTTTGAGAAAGCTCAAGACTGTTGGAACTCTTTGGATCTACACGCTTTTGAAGAAATCTTGGCCCTTCTCATCTATGGATTGGTTTTGTTTCCAAACCCTGACCAACTCATAGATGTAAATGCTGTCAAAATCTTCATGTCTCACAATCCGCTACCTACTTTGTTGGGAGTTGTCCTACATTCTTTTCACTCTCGCACTATGAGGAAGATAGGGATCCTCATGTTTTGCACTCCTCTATTGGAAAGATGGTTTATTTATCATCTTCCCTGATCTGTGTTGAAGAACGAGCAAGGTTTGAGGTGGTCCCATAGGTTGATGACTCTCAGACATTCAAATATTCAGTGGTGTTCTCAATCCTTGGAGAATGTTACTATTGTCGACCGTTATGGAGAATTCCATAATATCCCTTTGTTTGGCATTAGAGGAGGTATCACTTGCAACCCCTGCTTAGCCTTACGACAGTTTGATTACGCCCAAAGGGATGGTCCCCATGAGATGCTCATCCAAAGAATGGTTTTTAACTACGAGAGCGATGATCAGAGTTACCGTCAGAGGTTCATACGAGCTTGGAGGATGGTAAGCAAAGTGGATAGTAAGATGCTAGGACACAAGAATTCCATTACCCTCGAGCCTTACCTTAAAATGGTACGAGCTCATGCTAAGAAACTTGTAATGCCTTATCCCTCTATCTTACCAGCTATCATGGAACATGTGGTTGAAGGATATGTCCCGTACACTGTCCTCCATCCCGACATGCCTACATCTCTTGAAGACTTGCAAAAGGGTTAGATTCATCTAAAGGAAGAACAAGATACTTTCGAAGCTCAATTCTACACTAGTGAGAAGAGGGTCTTGGATCTTACAAAGCAGCTACAAGAAGAGCAAAGTGTGAATGCCTACCTTGCGCCGAAGAGGATGTGTTCAGTCTTTTATCTTAGAGATTTATTTTGTAAGCCCAAGAGGCATGTTGTAATCATTTTAAACTAATTAATGAAAATTTATGTTTGTTCATTCTTTTGTATATACAAATTTAAATTTCATAAATCCTTGAAACCATAGCATATACATCTTCCATGCATCATAACATGACAGGTTTTCACACAACAGGTTTCCTTATATTTCTTTTGTTTATTTCAGCAAGATAGATCTAGAGAAAACAATGAAGGACCTTCAAGTAAAAAACTCTTAATTCCAATAAACTCTACTGGCCCTAGCCAAGGGGCAACAAGATATAATGGCATTATTGGCAGCCAAGAAGAAACCCAAGAGGAAAGCTCTGGTCAATAAGGGTAGAAGGTTCAAAGAGTCGGTTCGTCAGATCCCAGTAGTGGCAGACTCATCTGAGGAATATGAGAATCAAATTGGAGAGTCTAGAAGTACCCAGGTTGGGTGCATCAATGATCAAGCGTCTGATGATGATTATTTTGACGAACAGTATCCCCCCGCTGATGTCAAGTATAAGCAGTTAGAAGACAGATTGAAGGCCGTAGATATCCAAGTTGTCCCCGGTTTAGATTTTGATGATTTGGGTTTGATCTCTGGGGTTGTCATTCCCCACAAATTCAAAATACCAGTCTTTGCAATGTACGATGGAGTTTCCTGTCAAAAACTCCACCTGAAATCTTATGTGCACAAGATACAGCTGCACACCGTTGATAAGAAGCTCTGGGTTCACTTTTTTCAAGAAAGCTTGGTTAGAATGCAACTAGAATGGTTTTACCAGTTAGATGGTTCCCGTATCAATACATGGGAAGATCTAGCCACCGCATTCTACCACCAATACCAGTATAATGCCGACTTGGCACCGACAAGAGTTCAATTGCAAGATATGACAATGGGGAAGAATGAAGTATTCAAAGAATACGCACAAAAGTGGAGAGACCTCTCCAGTAGGGTTCAACCACCTTTGAGTAATAGGGAGCACATTGACATGTTTATGGGCACTTTATCTGGTCCATTAGTTAATCTATTGGTTGGCTGCTCTTCTTCTGGTTTCCCTGAGCTAATATTAACTAGTGAAAGAGTTGAAAGCGACATCAAAAGTGGGAAGATTTCTGTGGCATCCGCCTCCACTCCCAATCATGTAAAGAAACCTCTTGCCGCGAAGAAAGAAATCAATGATGTGTATGTGGAAAGGACCTGTACCAAGAAGAATGACCATCCATCTGTTAATGTTATCTGAATCTCCAATCCAACTCCTGCTCAAAGACCATCTGCGAATCATAAAAGTTTTGAAACTCCGAGAAGACAATTCACGAGGATAGAAATGTCACTATCCCAAGCCTTACAACACTTGATAAAGGCTAATTTGGTGACATTGCGTGATCCTCCTTCCAATCCAGATACCTCTTCACCAAAGTATAATCTGAACGCCAAATGTGCTTACCACTCAAGTAGCCCCGGGCATGAGACTGACCAATGCTGGGCCTTGAAGAATAAAATTCAGGATTTGATCGATAACAAGACTATTGAATTTGATCCTCCTCCAACTCCGAATGTAATCCCCGCGCCTATGCCAAATCATGGAAAGGGTGTTAATGTTGTTGAAGATACAATTTTTGTTGCCTTTGTCGAAGACTGGACTACTCGGATGGATATCATCAAAAAGAACTTGTTGAAAGTCGGGATTTTCCCTGGCTGTGTGAAAGACTGTGTTTGTTGTGCCAAACAACTCAATGGATGTGAAGGGATGAAGGAAGGCATTCAATGCCTGATGGATAGCCACGAAATTCTATTTGAGAAGAGTCCACCTGCCAAAAATTTGACTAATAAATGTGAAGATCTCTCCATTATAACCATCTCAAACAAGCCTCTTAGGATCTCCCCCAAAGGTCCTATCAGGATTTCAAATGAACCAACTGTTGCTCCACTAATAATTACCAATCCCGGACCAATTCCCTACTCTTCAAACAAGGCAGTTCCATGGAACTATGGTGCTGAGGTGTTTTACCATGGGATAAAACAAGACGCTTGGATCGAAGAAGACAAAGCTGATGATGTTGGTAACATAACCGGCTCAAGTAAGGTAACCCAAACTGGAAGAATCTTTTCACCCAACATCTCACCACCAGTTGTTACAAAGGCACCCATCTGCATCACTACTGCTAGGCCAAGTACTGATACAAGAGGGAAAGAGAAAGTTGTTGAGCCAGTTGTGACAGAAATACCCATAAAAGAAGTTGCTGATGGAGAACCTCCCACTCGTGAGATGGACGAGATCTTGAAAATCATAAAAAGGAGCGATTTCAAGATTGTGGAACAGTTGGGGCAAACCCCTTCCAAGGTTTTTATGTTGTCTTTGTTACTCTGTTCAGATGCTCATGCTCGAGCATTAATCAAATTCTTGAAAAAAGGATCATGTCCCTCATGAGACCACAACTGACTAATTTTAGAATTGTGTGGCTAGCTTGACGGCTGAAAATGGCTTGGGATTCTCAGATGCCGATCTGACACCGCTTGGTACGAACCACAATAAACCTATACATGTTTCTATCGAGTGCAAGGGGACCACCCTAGCACATGTTCTGGTCGACACTGGTTCTTCTTTAAACGTGCTACCCAAGGGGGCATTAGACCGTCTAGACTGTGAAGGTTTAGTCTTGAAACCAAGTGATATCAATGGGAGGGCCTTTGATGGATCAAAGAGGACAGTTCATGGAGAGGTAGATCTTCCAATCAAGGTGGGCTCACAAATTTTCAACTCCACCTTTTACATCATGGATTTCGTCCTGCCTATTCTTGTTTGTTGGGTCGCCCTTGGATCCATGGAGCTAGGGTAGTAACTTAAAATCTCCATCAAAAACTCAAGTATCCGGTTAAAGGAAGAATTGTCACCGTATGTGGTGAGGAGGAGTTCATGGTAAGACACCTCCACTCTTTTAAATACGTGGAAATGGATGGAGAATTCATAGAGACCCCGTGTCAAGCCTTTGAAGTTGTGCCACCAATGATTGCCACTGCCAAATATTCCTCTGATGTGTCCAAAGTTGTTAAGGTCGTGCCGAAGATGGTTTCCGTCAAAGATGCTCGTGTTACAATTGAAGAAGGAAGTTGTGATACTTGGGGGAAACTCCTCGAGATCCCATTCAAAACGGACAAGTTTGGTTTGGGTTTCACCATCAAGGATCAAAAGGAAGTGAGGCGCGCTCGTGCAGGAAAGCCACCTCTCCGTATTAGAAGCCATGAAGTTAACGTTGTGGGTGATTCGGATGATGAAGCTGCATTTGGAGATTGGGTGTATCCTACTACAACGGAGCTAAAGAATTGGCATGCAAAGGACTTTGTGCCCATCTCCTTCATTAAGGAGTAATCTACTTGTTTATTGTTGTTTATTAATTCAAGAACATTTTGTCTGTAATATTTAATAATGACTTTTATGCCATGTGCTTGGCCCAGGGCACTTTGGTCCATTTGTCAAGGGTTTCATTTATGTTCATCTAATCATATGATCATTCAATACAAATCATTGGACTCTTTTACATTCAAATATTTGTGTTCATTGTTCTTCTTTTCCTTCAAATACATTTTTCAAAATAGCCATGTATCTTACATGCACACACACACACTTGCAGTTCCTCATCCACTCTAGATCTCATTGTTAATGACTCTACTATTGCCAACTATCACTTCAAATGTCTAATTAACCAAGCCAAAGACGAAGGCGGGGAAGATTGTGAAATACCGGGAGAACTAGCCATACTTCTATCACAAGAGGAAAAAGTTATTCAGCCGCACAAAGAGTCAGTTGAAGTCATCAAACTGGGTACCGAGACAGATAAGAAAGAAGCCAAGATCGGCGCTAACTTAGAAAGCAGTTTCAAAAGAAGATTGGTTCAGATGTTGCATGATTACATGGAACTGTTTGCTTGCTCATATGAAGATATGCCATGGTTGGATACTGACATCGTAATTCATCGTCTGCCGACAAAAGAAGATTGTCCCCCGGTCAAACAAAAAGTTCGTCGCATGAGGCCAGACATGTCTGAAAAGATAAAAGCTGAAGTGATGAAATAATTTGACGCGGGGTTCCTAGTTGTGACATTGTATCCCCAATGGGTTGCAAATGTGGTGCCAGTGCCAAAGAAAGACGGAAAAGTTTGCATGTGCATATACTATAGGGATCTGAATAGGGCAAGTCCCAAGGATGATTTCCATCTACCACACGTTGACGTCTTGGTCGATAACACGGCTCATCATAAAGTCTTCTCTTTTATCAATGGCTTCTCCGGCTATAATCAAATTAGGATGGTTCCCGAAGACATGGAGAAGACCACATTCATTATGCAATGGGGCACCTTTTGCTACAAGGTCATGCCATTCGAATTAAAGAATGCAGGGGCAACATATCAAAGGGCTACGGTAGCTTTGTTTCATGACATGATTCATCATGAGATAGAGGTATATATGGATGATATGACTGTTGTTGTACCCCAAAATTTTCCCTCCCATATTCTTCAAGATTTGTCAAGATCAATCTTCAAATGCTTCAAGATTCCTCAAGGGTTGCACAGTCCAATTGCCTCCTAAGGCAGTCAAAATTAGGGTTTTGGTTCTTGCAAGGAAGTTGAGGTTTTCAAGGTTCCAATCAAGTCCCATAGGCCTATACACATTGTCAAACATCTACATGCCAAGTTTCAAGGCTCACAGCATCAAGTTGCACAGTCAAAAGCCCTAGTTGCTCCACAATCAACTGCAGGGGCAAAATGGTCATTTGGCAGTCAAAAGTCAAAAAATTTGGTCAACATCTTATTTTGAAGCCACAATCATCATTTGATCAAGTCTTGATCATGATTCCACAAGAATGGCTCAAAAATCATCAAGATGCAAAAGTTTCCATTTTTGGACAGTTGAAAAGTCAACTGTAACTTGACCAAGGCATAACTTTTTCATGGTTCATCAGAAAAATCCCATCCAATGCTCATTTTGAAGGGGAGGACATTTACTACAACTCATATTCACATTCCAAGTCCAAGAAATGCTCTCACAAAAAGTTATCAATTTCAACATTATAGGTCATTTTCAAAAGTCAACAAAAAGGCATTTTAAGTCAAAGACCATAACTTGAGATTGGTAAATCAAACTGACATGGGACCAAAGGCATTGGTTAGAGGACTTCAAGACCTTTCCAAAATGTCCAAGAACATGTTCATATGATCAAATTTGAGCAAGATATGCATTGGAGAAGTTGGGAAATTTTTGTGAAATGGCAAAAGTCAACTATCCCTAAAACTTCAATTTTTGACAAAAGGGCCCACTTTCTTCCACTTGATTCAGCCTTGTCATGCCATACACATGTCCCATGCTTAATTTCAAGATCAAACATTTATTTTTCTATTTTATTTAATTTTTATTGATTTAATTCATTTTAAATCCATAATAATTCAAATAAAATCTAAAAATTTAATGGAATGGCATCTTTTGGTTTGAATGGCTTTCATGTGTCATATTCCAGCTGCCAAATTCGTGCTAGGCTATTTTGTACACAAAATCATGGTTTTTGCTCCAAGTATGGAAAGCTTTCAATGGTGGTTAAGAAAAATCTCAAGACATTAATACAATGGATCCCAAGCCTAGCTGCTGACCTAATTCCCTTCACACATACATAAGCAAGCGTTGCAGACCTAGTACACGATCTAAGCATCCCTGAAACGGCCAAACCATATTCAAAAAAATCAAGCAAAAAGTCTAAACTGAATTCAACATTCCAGCACGATTCAAAGCCTTTCATTGTTTCCAATACATTGCTGGAGGTGTAAGGAATCTATTGCAATCAAATTTGCGTGCCAAAGCTTGAGAAATCACACCAAACAGAATCACGGTTTGTCAAACTTTTTCAGAATCGAAACTCAAAATATATGCATCATTCATATGATTTTTTGTTATTTTTGTGTTGCTTGAATCCACATGAATCTTTTGGCATAAGTCAATTGCATTGAAACACATAGAATCAGAAATCACCATTGACAAATGTTAGGGTTCTTCAATTTCCAAATTGGGGCTTTCCCATATAAGAAAAATTAAGCCTCATGATGCATATGGTTGAAACCGTCTGAATGAGACGAAGACATTGATACTATCGCGCCCAATTTATATTAACCATAGGCTTGTTCGCTATTTTTCGTCGTGTTGTTTTGTGGGGGGTAAAAACCCCCGCTATCTCTTTGGCTTTTTTATCGGAAAATGGAGAAGACGATGAGCTGGTGATTTATTATTGGTCCATTCAAAAAAGGTGGCGCGCGTTTTTGTGACTACAGCGTATGGATCAATTTGTGAATATACTATTTGTTTATTATTCCATTAACAGTTGATGCAGCGTGGTGGAGTGGTTGGCCAAACACCCAATGAGCCTTGGGACCTGGGTTCGAATCCCAGGTCCCCCCAAAAATCTTATTGCCTTTGTTTTTCAGGTATTCTTCTGAGGCTTGCCAAAGAAGGTGTACCATATGCCTCACAAATCAGGCGCCAGGTGGCTACACGCTCAGATCCAAAGGCCATAAGGCGCTGTCCACTATACTCCAAGTCAAAGCATGCTGTAGGCAATGGCAAAAGGTCAAACGTGGCTGAGTGTTTGTTTGGGCCAATGAATTACCAATACACCTTCAGATCTGGCCCAACCCCCCCCCCCCCCCCCCCCCCCTTGGGTTTGCATTTTACATTTTATTTTCTTTCTTTTTATTGTTTTATTTATTTCTATTGTTTTTTTTAATTAATTATTCCCCAGCCAATTAATCAACATTTTCACAATAAAAATTCAGAAAAAACCAAAAAATATTTTTATTAATTTCAAATCACTTTTTTGTAAATAAACTCTAATAAATTAATTTAGTTGTTTAATTAGATAATTTTGATTATTTTCATAATAAATAAAATAAATTTAGAATTAGGTTTTTCTTGACTTTTAATTTCTTTTTTTATTTTTATTTTCATTAAAACATAAAAACAGAAAAACATTTTCTTAATTAATTAATTAATTAGTAATTAGGTTTAATTTCATTAATTGCAAAAAAAAGGGTCAAAACCCTAAGGACGTTCCGATTTAATTTCTTTTCGCGCTTTAATTCCTTTTTATTATATTTATGTAACTGTTTCCGGATATGTAATAGTTAATTAGGACTTTATTGCTTTCTTTTAATTTCTTGCATTTTTATTTTTCAAAACGGGTTTTGTTTTTGGCGATGTATAGACCCGCGCCTTGTAATAGCTAGATTTACATTTCCGCAATTTATTTTCCGCACTCCTAACTGTTAATTTTGCCTGCAAGAATGTATGACAAATAAAATCAATCCGTAGCTCACAAATAACATGTACAAGATAAACATTAACATGAAATAACACACATGCACACGCCACTCTTAGGGTACGCCTCACTGGTTTCCTCGAACGTGGTCATCAAGTATAGGGTGTCTTAGGGGTCGCCCTCCTGTCTAAAGATCCTGTCGCCTCGAAACGGTTGCCTCGGATAAAAAAGGATCTAGGACGTTAGGGTTACCACTAAGATGTCCTACCATTGCTTTGGTGACCACACATGTCCCTTATAATCGAATTGACCCGAACACCTCCAACGACGATGCTACCTACCTCTCAATGGTGGGATAGCACTATCTAAAGGACTCTTACACAGCCTAATTCCTTAGAGTAGGTAGATTCTCATGGGTACTTGCTCTTTCTCAAAACAAACAAAAATACTTTTCACACTTCACACTTTCTAAAAGTTTTCAAACAAATTTTTCATACACTCTTGAGGACAGATACAAGAGTTACTTAGAAATTTTTCAAACGAAACTTTTTTCAAAACCCACACACACTTGAAAAGCAAACAAATTTTGAAAACATAAGAGCAAGTACCTAAGAGCCCATGGATAACCATGGATAGAAAGGGTGCTAACACCTTCCCTTTCTATAAATCTACCTCCCGAACCGAGAAACATTCTCGAATAAGGAATTTTGCTGTGCTTTTGTCCTTTCCATGTTGGAGAACATAAAAGACGGTGGCGACTCTTGCTTACCGCGACATTTCACGAACCAGCTTAAAAAACAGTCAGTTTTATTTCCACCGATCACAGAACTGGCGACTCTGCTGGGGAAATTAATAAGTGAGGTGTACCTTAGGATTAGACCACTCTTGTTTTCAGTTGCTTGCTTTGTTTGCTTTAATATTGTGGGCTTGTTTTGGAGTTTCATAGATCGTAACCCGGATCTGGGGGATACCTTTTAGAAGTAGCAACAAACTGTGAGGGAACTGTGTGGGGTATACCGACACGGTTGAAGCAGTTTGCTACGTTGATGTGGCACTTTGGTGAGTACCGGTAACCCTTGAGTCAAGTCAAGGAGAGTACGGGGCCGCCGCGTGGTGTCGTGAAGCATCAACTGACCTTAGGAACCTTACTTGACCATCCTGGCCTCTTTAGGGGTAGTGAGATGACCGACTTTGGTGCAGTCCGAAGTTGGTAGATACTCGATACTACACTCATGGAGGGTTGTTTTCTTGGAATATTTTGATCGCCAGTTCAGTGGCTAAATCAAAACAATGAACACAGAAAACAACCCAATGATATTGAGCTCCTTAGAACCCGGTTACTTTTGATAGGACAGGTTTGAGCCCACCAACTTCAAGAGGGTAACACCTAAACTTCATGCTGGCCTGAACTCTAAGGGTTGTCTTGTGTGACTTGTGTGCCTTCAAACTTGACTACTTGCATGCTTGTTATCTAACACTTGAGTTTCTTGCAGGTTTTGTTTACAGTCCTTAATCTGGACTCATAACAGGGTTTACTTACATCACTCCATGCATATCATGCCATCATACCATTGCATACATCCTGCATAAGGACTAACCCATTTCAAGGATCTCTATGGTCTGTGATGCAGGTCATGTTGAATCAAAATGTCTAGCAAGGGGCAAAGGGGATTTATTTTCCTCTAGCCAAGGTTAACAGCTTGAGTCAGGGGCTATGACCCACTCGATATGGTGAGCCTTGACTCTTGAAGAAGGACTCTCATCAACATGAAGTTCCTTCCATCAAGCTACATAATTCAAGTTCTAACAATTTTTCTTGTTCACCCCGCGAGATCCTTGAACACATTGCATGCATATCATACATATCATTGCATTACAAGTACCCTTGTCACAGGTCACTTACCTTCCTTCGCTGTTTATTTCAGCAATGGCTTCCCAACAAGACAACCAGGATCTTCATGCTCAAGAGACTTGGTTCGGGGAGATCCTCCTAAATCTATCCAAGGGGCAGGAAGAGCTGAGAACACTCCTCACGGGGACTTTGGTCAGGAACAGTCCAGAAGACAGTAAGGATGGACGGCTGAAACATCTGCAAGCTGAGGTGGATACAATGAGAACCCAGATGCTGGGGCAGATGACTCTCATTCAAGACTTAGCTCAAAGACAAGAAGAGCTCAGGGTTCTCGTCAACCAACTGCTTCGGGATAACCAACTGGGGCAAACATCTAAGGTTGAAGAGCCAGTCATCATTCAACCACCTTTGGGGCAAAATGACAAAGGAAAAGCTCCTCAGTTTGCTTCAGGGGCACAAGCCCAGCATCAACCTCACCAGCATCAACAGGGTAATCGGTGTAAGCGAAATACGTCTGGAAGACATTTCTCGGAGACTGGTATACCATCATCACTAATACTGAAACGCTTGTTGGAGGTCAAGCTGATTGCTTTAAAGGATCCTCCTAAGAAGCTCAACATAACCTCCCTGAAGTACAATCCTGATGAGAGGTGTGCCTACCATTCTGACAGTCCTGGACATGACACCGACGGCTGTTGGAGCTTGAAGAACAAGATCCAGGACTTGATCGACGGAAGGGTGCTGGAGTTCATGCCGGGTGGCAAAATGAAAATCTTCTACTGAGAATCTTCCATCTGAGATGACTAGTTCAAACTATGAAAAAACTTTTGTTCATTCGAATGTTCAAGTTGTATTTTTCTTTGATTGTTCAAACATTTTATTCATGTCAAACGTTGTTATTTCATTAATGCATTACACATGTCTGTTTTGAATCAATATATTCGCATTCGCTATATTCAAACTGCTTTCATTTTTTGATGTTCAACTCTTGATTAATAATTCTAAGCCTCTGGATGGAGGATGACGAAAACAATACCACGATCTACAGTATGCTTTTGAACAGACCCCGCTGATGAGGTACAGGCATTGTTTCAATTCCTAAACACCGGAGTTATAAGGAAGATAATCCCTCGTCAACCCCTTTGAGCCAAAGAAGTTGGAGTTTTTCTTTTCAAAAATTAAAACCCTTAATCATAACCTGGGGCAGGGTAGTTCTCTCAGTTAATCCAAGTGCACAACGAGTAGCACCAAAGAAGTCCTTACAAAACAAAAGACAGTGGTGGTTCTGAATAATCATAAAGACAGGCAGTCATCATTTCTCAAAATAAAAGCCCATTAAGTCAAAACCTATGAAGGAGACTTACAAAACTGGGGCATCCCGCTGACTGTAATCACAAAAGAAACAGTTCAGGCAAAAAACAGGGATAACAAAATCAAAAAAGAAAGAGGCCCTACAAACCCTCAACCAAAAAAGGAATGACTGCCTATTCAAAATAAATTGTCAACATCCGAACCATCATGGGAATATCAGGACAAATACTCAAACAAGGTCTAACGCACGATCAGCTGAGTTTAGGTTTGAAGAATATCACGAAGAGCGGGTGGGTACAAATAAAATTTGAGCCTTTATCCTTTGTTTCTTAAACCGCGAACTCGGCCAAGTTACAACCCTTAAAAGTCCTAGCTAAAGCATGGGTTAGTTCGAAAGCATAATGTTACAAAAGGTATCCTGACTCCTTAAGGCTTGCGGTAAAACAACGAGTTGACATCGCATTTTACAAAATTTGCTTGTTTTACTAAAAAATGCATTTTCAAAATCTTCAAGACAGACATAAGCTTTGCATTCTTGATATAACATTGTTTGCATATGACTATTTGTTCGAACAGCAGAGAAATTCGCACGAAGAATATCTAGTGAACAAAAGCACTTCCAACCAAGGGGCAGATGAGATCATTGTCCGTCATCTGGGGCAGTTAAGTCAAGATTCGGAGAATCTCTCAAATGCCAAATAGCCAGGGGCAAACCTCCCTCTGAGTCACTTGGGGCATTGGACATGAATTCCAGCTGAGAATCTTGCACGATCAAACATCTTCTGGTGGTATGGCAACACAATGCTACTAGCAGTGACAACTCCCTGCATTCTGAGAGCGTGGACATAGTCGAAAAAATACTACGCATAACCAAGACCCGCTAGGTCGACTGGCCTAGGAAAAAACAAGGGCTTCCCGACGAACCAAAAGGGTTCGAGCAAAAATAAGGGGTGAAAATAAAAAAGTCTGTACACCCGGCAAGTCGAAAACCTGAAAAGGCGGCTTGGGAAAAAATGGGTATCCCGGTGGACTGAAAACCCGAAAGGGCAGTCCAGGCAAAAGTTAGGGATCAAAAGCGTACGACTATGTTCCGTCATCTCGTCACTTACCTACCAGAAGAAGATTTGTCAATCGGCAGCAATCAAGCACCTCCACATGTATCTTCTCCCACAGAAACAGGGGCAATAAGAATTGTCTGAGCGATCTAGTTGCTCTGTCTACCAGGGTACCAAGGTAGGTTCGGCTGAAGAACATAACCAAGAGGCCTCCACTCCCCGCAGAGCAAGACAAGACTCAGCAATACTCCCCCAAGCAGAGTTGGTCTCCAATCAGCCCCGAAAAGGCACAACATCTCCAGCAAGTCAGCAACACTCTCCCCAAGCAGAGTTAGTCTACTGACAGCCTTAAGGAAGTTGGGTATCCGCAGAAAATCTCAATATTCCCCAGCGGAGTATACAGATGTTCCTCTACAAGCATCCCCGGCAGTCTTAATCTAAGATTATTCCCCGGCGGAATACTAGACATCCAGTGGAGCCATTCCCAGTACAGTCTCAAAAGCTCCCCCCAGAAGAGCTGAATCCACCTCCCCAGTAGATTGTGGAAGCTTATCCCCAGTAGATTCTGGAAGCTTATCACCTTCAAAGTACATATCTCTCCCCGGCTTTATTCAAAGGTTATTCCCAACCAGGTTCTAACTGGGTTATCCTCAGCTAATTACCACGGAAAAATCATCCCTTGGCGAAGTCCTTCCTATCCCCTAGCGGAGTTCATCAAATTCCCCAGCATAAACTTATCAACGGAACCCCCAGCGGAGTTATCATCAAACCTCAGCAAAGTATCTCTTCCCACAGGGTAATTCCCCGCAGAGTAATCTCTCCAACAAGTTTATCCCCCAACGGAGTCATCTTCTCCTACCGGTTTATTCTTGCAATCATCATCCCCAGCGGAAACGAAGAACTCTACTCTTCAACATCAGCCCAGGATTTAACTTCCCAGCATTCGTCAAAGGATTTATTTTCCCAGACGAAAACACATTCATAAACATATCACATTTCATACATCCTGCTTACATACATGATAAAGTGCATACGACATTATCTCATTTTGAACATCATGACATCATGCATCATGACATTGCATATAACTGATGTTTTGCCTTTTCAGGAAAAAGGTCAATACAAAGATGATTATTATCAAATGTCGCAGTCCCGGATTCGATACTTGTATCTAGCCAGGGCATATCTGTGAGCGATTGATTGTAGATTCGATTTTTGTATCCAGCCAGGGCATGTCTGCATGAAGAGTTTAGAGATTCGACTCCTGTATCCAGCCAGGGCATAATTGTAGATGACCAATTCCAGATTCAATTCCTGTATCTAGCCAGGGCATATCTGTGAGTAACTGATTGTAGATTCGACACCTGTATCCAGCCAGGGCATGTCTGCATGAAGAGTTTAGAGATTCGACTCCTGTATCCAGCCAGAGCATATCTGTAGACGATCAATTCCAGATTTGATTCCTGTATCTAGCCAGGGCATATCTGTGAGTAACTGATTGTAGATTCGACACCTGTATCCAACCAGGGCATGTCTGCATGAAGAGTTTAGAGATTCGACTCCTGTATCCAGCCAGGGCATATCTGTAGACGACCAATTCCAGATTCGATTCCTGTATCTAGCCAGGGCATATCTGTGAGTAACTGATTGTAGATTCGACACCTGTATCCAGCCAGGGCATGTCTGCATGAAGAGTTTAGAGATTCGATTCCTGTATCCAGCCAGGGCATATCTGTAGACGACCAATTCCAGATTCGACTTCTGTATCTAGCCAGGGCATATCTGTGAGTAATTTATTGTGGATTCGATACCTGTATCCAGCCAGGGCATGTCTACATGAAGAGTTTAGAGATTCGACACCTGTATCCAGCCAGGGCATATCTGTAGACGATTAATTCCAGATTCAATTCCTATATCCAGCCAGGACATATCTGTGAGTAACTGATTGTAGATTCGATACCTGTATCCAGCCAGGGCATGTCTGCATGAAGAGTTTAGAGATTCGATACCTGTATCCAGCCAGGGCATATCTATAGACGACCAATTCCAGATTCGATTCTTGTATCTAGCCAGGGCATATCTGTGAGTAATTTATTGTGGATTCGATACTTGTATCCAGCCAGGGCATGTCTGCATGAAGAGTTTAGAGATTCGATTCCTGTATCCAGCCAGGGCATATCTGTAGACGAAGAATTCCGGATTCGATTCATGTATCCAGCCAGGGCATATCTGTGAGTAACTAATTGTAGATTCGATACCTGTATCAAGCCAGGGCATGTCTGCAAAAAGAGTTTAGAGATTCGACACTTGTATCCAGCCAGGGCATATCTGTAGACGATTAATTCCAGATTCGATTCCTGTATCCAGCCAGGGCATATCTGTGAGTAACTGATTGTAGATTCGATACCTGTATCCAGCCAGGGCATGTCTGCATGAAGAGTTTAGAGATTCGATACCTGTATCCAGCCAGGGCATATCTGTAGACGACCAATTCCAGATTCGATTCCTGTATCTAGCCAGGGAATATCTGTGAGTAATTTATTGTGGATTCGATACCTGTATCCAGCCAGGGCATGTCTGCATGAAGAGTTTAGAGATTCGATTCCTGTTTCCAGCCAGGGCATATCTGTAGACGAAGAATTCTGGATTCGATTCCTGTATCCAGCCAGGGCATATCTTTGAGTAACTAATTGTAGATTCGATACCTGTATCCAGCCAGGGCATGTCTGCATGAAGAGTTTAGAGATTCGACACCTGTATCCAGCCAGGGCATATCTGTAGACGATTAATTCCATATTCGATTCCTGTATCCAGCCAGGGTATATCTGTGAGTAATTGATTGTAGATTCGATACCTGTATCTAGCCGGGGCATGTCTGCATGAAGAGTTTAGAGATTTGATACCTGTATCCATCCAGGGCATATCTGTAGACGACCAATTCCAGATTCGATTCCTGTATCTAGCCAGGGCATATCTGTGAGTAACTAATTGTAGATTCGATACCTGTATCCAGCCAGGGCATGTCTGCATGAAGAGTTTAGAGATTCGACACCTGTATCCAGCCATGGCATATCTGTAGATGATTAATTCCAGATTCGATTCCTGTATCCAGTCAGGGCATATCTGTGAGTAACTGATTGTAGATTCAATACTTGTACCCAGCCAGGGCATGTCTGCATGAAGAGTTTAGAGATTCGATACCTGTATCCAGCCAGAGCACGTCTGTAAGCAACCGTTTAAAATTCCGGATTCGATACCTGTATCTAGCCAGGGCATATCTGTGAGCGATTGATTGTAGATTCGATACATGTATCCAGCCAGGGCATATCTGCATGAAGAGTTTAGAGATTCGATTCCTGTATCTAGAAAGGGCATATCTGTGAGTAATCGATTGTAGATTCGATACCTGTATCTAGCCAGGGCATATCTACATGAAGAGATTGAAGATCAACACCTGTAACAGGCCAGGAAACCATCTTCCATTCTCAAAGAACGCAAGTTATCGCTAAGGAATCTCTTACGCGATCGACACCTTCCGATGGCATCTATAAGCCCATCTCCACAACTATCCATCATATTTCCAAATGGCATCTGTAAGCCCATTCCCAACAAAGTTCTGTCACATCTCCAGATGGCATCTATAAGCCCATCCCCCTATCCACCATCTTTCCAAATGGCATCTATAATCCCATTCCTGCCATCACACTGCTGATATTCTACTATGTGAGTGCAAATTTCTGGGCACTTTAGTGTTCAATCATCTTCCACCTTCGGATCACAAAAGGCATGCAAGCCAATCTACATCCTCAGGTTTAAGAAGATTGAACAGGGGCAACTGTTGTACCCCAAAATTTTCCCTCCCATATTCTTCAAGATTTGTCAAGATCAATCTTCAAATGCTTCAAGATTCCTCAAGGGTTGCACAGTCCAATTGCCTCCTAAGGCAGTCAAAATTAGGGTTTTGGTTCTTGCAAGGAAGTTGAGGTTTTCAAGGGTCCAATCAAGTCCCATAGGCCTATACACATTGTCAAACATCTACATGCCAAGTTTCAAGGCTCACAGCATCAAGTTGCACAGTCAAAAGCCCTAGTTGCTCCACAATCAACTGTAGGGGCAAAATGGTCATTTGGCAGTAAAAAGTCAAAAAAATTTGTCAACATCTTATTTTGAAGCCACAATCATCATTTGATCAAGTCTTGATCATGATTCCACAAGAATGGCTCAAAAATCATCAAGATGCAAAAGTTTCCATTTTTGGACAGCTGAAAAGTCAACTGTAACTTGACCAAGGCATAACTTTTTCATGGTTCATCAGAAAAATCCCATCCAATTCTCATTTTGAAGGGGAGGACATTTCCTACAACTCATCTTCACATTCCAAGTCCAATAAATGCTCTCACAAAAAGTTATCAATTTCAACATTATAGGTCATTTTCAAAAGTCAACAAAAAGGCATTTTAAGTCAAAGACCATAACTTGAGATTGGTAAATCAAAATGACATGGTACCAAAGGCATTGGTTAGAGGACTTCAATACTTTTCCAAAATGTCCACGAACATGTTCATATGATCCAATTTGAGCAAGATATGCATTGGAGAAGTTGGGAAATTTTTGTGAAATGGCAAAAGTCAATTATCCCTAAAACTTCAATTTTTGACAAAAGGGCCCACTTTCTTCCACTTTATTCAGCCTTGTCATGTCATACACGTGTCCCATGCTTAATTTCAAGATCAAACATTTATTTTTCTATTTTATTTAATTTTTATTGATTTAATTCATTTTAAATCCATAATAATTCAAATAAAATCTAAAAATTTAATGGAATGGCATCTTTTGGTTTGAATGGCTTTCATGTGTCATATTCTAGCTGCCAAATTCGTGCTAGGCTATTTTGTGCACAAAATCATGGTTTTTGCTCCAAGTATGGAAAGCTTTCAATGGTGGTTAAGAAAAATCTCAAGACATCAATACAATGGATCCCAAGCCTAGCTGCTGACCTAATTCCCTTCACACATACATAAGCAAGCGTTGCAGACCTAGTACACGATCTAAGCATCCTGAAACAGCCAAACCATATTCAAAATAATCAAGCAAAAAGTCAAAACTGAATTCAACATTCCAGCACGATTCAAAGCCTTTCATTGTTTCCAATACATTGCTGGAGGTGTAAGGAATCTATTGCAATCAAATTCGCGTGCCAAAGCTTGAGAAATCACACCAAACAGAATCACGGTTTGTCAAACTTTTTCAGAATCGAAACTCAAAATATATGCATCATTCATATGATTTTTTGTTATTTTTGTGTTGCTTGAATCCACATGAATCTTTTGGCATAAGTCAATTGCATTGAAACACATAGAATCAGAAATCACCATTGACAAATGTTAGGGTTCTTCAATTTCCAAATTGGGGCTTTCCCATATAAGAAAAATTAAGCCTCATGATGCATATGGTTGAAACTGTCTGAATGAGACGAAGACATTGATACTATCGCGCCCAATTTATATTAACCATAGGCTTGTTCGCTATTTTTCGTCGTGTTGTTTTGTGGGGGTAAAAACCCCCGCTATCTCTTTGGATTTTTTACAGGAAAACAGAGAAGACGATGAGCTGGTGATTTATTATTGGTCCATTCAAAAAAGGTGGCGCGCGTTTTTGTGACTACAGCATATGGATCAATTTATGAATATACTATTTATTTATTATTCCATTAACAGTTGATGTAGTGTGGTGGAGTGGTTGGCCAAACACCCAATGAGCCTTGGGACCTGGGTTCGAATCCCAGGTCCCCCCAAAAATCTTATTGCCTTTGTTTTTCAGGTATTCTTGTGAGGCTTGCCAAAGAAGGTGTACCATATGCCTCACAAATCAGGCGCCAGGTGGCTACACGCTCAGATCCAAAGGCCATAAGGCGCTGTCCACTATACTCCAAGTCAAAGCATGCTGTAGGCAATGGCAAAAGGTCAAACGTGGCTGAGTGTTTGTTTGGGCCAAGGAATTACCAATACACCTTCAGATCTGGCCCAAACCCCCCCTTGGGTTTGCATTTTACATTTTATTTTCTTTCTTTTTATTGTTTTATTTATTTCTATTGTTTTTTTTAATTAACTATTCCCCAGCCAATTAATCAACATTTTCACAATAAAAATTCAGAAAAAACCAAAAAATATTTTTATTAATTTCAAATCCCTTTTTTGTAAATAAACTCTAATAAATTAATTTAGTTGTTTAATTAGATAATTTTGATTATTTTCATAATAAATAAAATAAATTTAGAATTAGGTTTTTCTTGACTTTTAATTTCTTTTTTTATTTTTATTTTCATTAAAACATAAAAACACAAAAACATTTTCTTAATTAGTTAATTAATTAGTAATTAGGTTTAATTTCATTAATTGCAAAAAAAAGGGTCAAAACCCTAAGGACGTTCCGATTTAATTTCCTTTCGCGCTTTAATTCCTTTTTATTATATTTATGTAACTGTTTCCGGATATGTAATAGTTAATTAGGACTTTATTGCTTTCTTTTAATTTCTTGCATTTTTATTTTTCAAAACGGGTTTTGTTTTTGGCGATGTATAGACCCGCGCCTTGTAATAGCTAGATTTACATTTCCGCAATTTATTTTCCGCACTCCTAACTGTTAATTTTGCCTGCAAGAATGTATGACAAATAAAATCAATTCGTAGCTCACAAATAACATGTACAAGATAAACATTAACATGAAACAACACACATGCACACGCCACTCTTAGGGTACGCCTCACTGGTTGCCTCGAACGTGGTCATCAAGTATAGGGTGTCTTAGGGGTCGCCCTCCTGTCTAAAGATCCTGTCGCCTCGAAACGGTTGCCTCGGATAAAAAAGGATCTAGGACGTTAGGGTTACCACTAAGATGTCCTACCATTGCTTTGGTGACCACACATGTCCCTTATAATCGAATTGACCCGAACACCTCCAACGACGGTGCTACCTACCTCTCAATGGTGGGATAGCACTATCTAAAGGACTCTTACACAGCCTAATTCCTTAGAGTAGGTAGATTCTCATGGGTACTTGCTCTTTCTCAAAACAAACAAAAATACTTTTCACACTTCACACTTTCTAAAAGTTTTCAAAAAAAATTTTCATACACTCTTGAGGACAGATACAAGAGTTACTTAGAAATTTTTCAAACGAAACTTTTTTCAAAACCCACACACACTTGAAAAGCAAACAAATTTTGAAAACATAAGAGAAAGTACCTAAGAGCCCATGGATAACCATGGATAGAAAGGGTGCTAACACCTCCCCTTTCTATAAATCTACCTCCCGAACAAAGAAACATTCTCGAATAAGGAATTTTGCTGTGCTTTTGTCCTTTCCATGTTGGAGAACATAAAAGACGGTGGCGACTCTTACTTACCGCGACATTTCGCGAACCAGCTTAAAAAACAGTCAGTTCTATTTCCACCGATCACAGAACTGGCGACTCTGCTGGGGAAATTAATAAGTGAGGTGTACCTTAGGATTAGACCACTCTTGTTTTCAGTTGCTTGCTTTGTTTGTTTTAATATTGTGGGCTTGTTTTGGAGTTTCATAGATCGTAACCCGGATATGGGGGATACCTTTTAGAAGTAGCAACAAACTGTGAGGGAACTGTGCGGGGTATACCGACACGGTTGAAGCAGTTTGCTACGTTGATGTGGCACTTTGGTGAGTACCGGTAACCCTTGAGTCAAGTCAAGGAGAGTACGGGGCCGCCGCATGGTGTCGTGAAGCATCAACTGACCTTAGGAACCTTACTTGACCATCCTGGCCTCTTTAGGGGTAGTGAGATGACCGACTTTGGTGCAGTCCGAAGTTGGTAGATACTCGATACTACACTCATGGAGGGTTGTTTTCTTGGAATATTTTGATCGCCAGTTCAGTGGCTAAATCAAAACAATGAACACAGAAAACAACCCAATGATATTGAGCTCCTTAGAACCCGGTTACTTTTGATAGGACAGGTTTGAGCCCACCAACTTCAAGAGGGTAACACCTAAACTTCATGTTGGCCTGAACTCTAAGGGATGTCTTGTGTGACTTGTGTGCCTTCAAACTTGACTACATGCATGCTTGTTATCTGACACTTGAGTTTCTTGCAGGTTTTGTTTACAGTCCTTAATCTGGACTCATAACAGGGTTTACTTACATCACTCCATGCATAGCATGCCATCATACCATTGCATACATCCTGCATAAGGACTAACCCATTTCAAGGATCTCTAGGGTCTGTGATGCAGGTCATGATGAATCAAAATGTCTAGCAAGGGGCAAAGGGGATTTATTTTCCTCTAGCCAAGGTTAACAGCTTGAGTCAGGGGCTATGACCCACTCGATATGGTGAGCCTTGACTCTTGAAGAAGGACTCTCATCAACATGAAGTTCCTTCCATCAAGCTACATAATTCAAGTTCTAACAATTTTTCTTGTTCACCCTGCGAGATCCTTGAACACATTGCATGCATATCATACATATCATTGCATTACAGGTACCCTTGTCACAGGTTACTTACCTTTCTTCGCTATTTATTTCAGCAATGGCTTCCCAACAAGACAACCAGGATCTTCATGCTCAAGAGACTCGGTTCGGGGAGATCCTCCTAAATCTATCCAAGGGGCAGGAAGAGCTGAGAACACTCCTCACGGGGACTTTGGTCAGGAACAGTCCAGAAGACAGTAAGGATGGACGGCTGAAACATCTGCAAGCTGAGGTGGATACAATGAGAACCCAGATGTTGGGGCAGATGACTCTCATTTAAGACTTAGCTCAAAGACAAGAAGAGCTCAGGGTTCTCGTCAACCAACTGCTTCGGGATAACCAACTGGGGCAAACATCTAAGATTGAAGAGCCAGTCATCATTCAACCACCTTTGGGGCAAAAAGACAAAGGAAAAGCTCCTCAGTTTGCTTCAGGGGCACAAGCCCAGCATCAACCTCACCAGCATCAACAGGGTAATCGGCGTAAGCGAAATACGTCTGGAAAACATTTCTCGGAGACTAGTATACCATCATCACTAATACTGAAACGCTTGTTGGAGGTCAAGATGATTGCTTTAAAGGATCCTCCTAAGAAGCTCAACATAACCTCCCTGAAGTACAATCCTGATGAGAGGTGTGCCTACCATTCTGACAGTCCTGGACATGACACCGACGACTATTGGAGCTTGAAGAACAAGATCCAGGACTTGATCGACGGAAGGGTGCTGGAGTTCATGCCGGGTGGCAAAATGAAAATCTTCTACTGAGAATCTTCCATCTGAGATGACTAGTTCAAACTATGAAAAAACTTTTGTTCATTCGAATGTTCAAGTTGTATTTTTCTTTGATTGTTCAAACATTTTATTCATGTCAAGCGTTGTTATTTCATTAATGCATTACACATGTCTGTTTTGAATCAATATATTCGCATTCGCTATATTCAAATTGCTTTCATTTTTTGATGTTCAACTCTTGATTAATAATTCTAAGCCTCTGGATGGAGGATGACGAAAACAATACCACGATCTACAGTATGCTTTTGAACAGACCCCGCTGATGAGGTACAGGCATTGTTTCAATTCCTAAACACCGGAGTTATAAGGAAGATAATCCCTCGTCAACCCCTTTGAGCCAAAGAAGTTGGAGTTTTTCTTTTCAAAAATTAAAACCCTTAATCATAACCTGGGGCAGGGTAGTTCTCTCAGTTAATCCAAGTGCACAACGAGTAGCACCAAAGAAGTCCTTACAAAACAAAAGACAGTGATGGTTCCGAATAATCATAAAGACAGACAGTCATCATTTCTCAAAATAAAAGCCCATTAAGTCAAAACCTATGAAGGAGACTTACAAAACTGGGGCATCCCGCTGACTGTAATCACAAAAGAAACAGTCCATGCAAAAAACAAGGATAACAAAATCAAAAAAGAAAGAGGCCCTACAAACCCTCAACCAAAAAAGGAATGACCGCCTATTCAAAATAAATTGTCAACATCCGAACCATCATGGGAATATCAGGACAAATACTCAAACAAGGTCTAACGCACGATCAGCTGAGTTTAGATTTGAAGAATATCACGAAGAGCGGGTGGGTACAAATAAAATTTGAGCCTTTATCCTTTGTTTCTTAAACCGTGAACCCGGCCACGTTACAACCCTTAAAAGTCCTAGTTGAAGCATGGGTTAGTTCGAAAGCATACTGTTACAAAAGGTATCCTGACTCCTTAAGGCTTGCGGTAAAACAACGAGTTGACATCGCATTTTACAAAATTTGCTTGTTTTACTAAAAAATGCATTTTCAAAATCTTCAAGGCAGACATAAGCTTTGCATTCTTGATATAACACTGTTTGCATATGACTATTTGTTCGAACAGCAGATAAATTCGCATGAAGAATATCTAGTGAACAAAAGTACTTCCAACCAAGGGGCAGATGAGATCATTGTCCGTCATCTGGGGCAGTTAAGTCAAGATTCGGAGAATCTCTCAAATGCCAAATAGCCAGGGGCAAACCTCCCTCTGAGTCACTTGGGGCATTGGACATGAATTCCAGTTGCGAATCTTGCACGATCAAACATCTTCTGGTGGTATGGCAACACAATGCTACTAGCAGTGACAACTCCCTGCATTCTGAGAGCGTGGACATAGTCGAAAAAATACTACGTACCAAAGACCCGCTAGGTCGACTGGCCTAGTCAAAAGCAAGGGCTTCCCGACGAACCAAAAGGGTTCGAGCAAAAATAAGGGGTGAAAATAAAAAAGTCTGTACACCCGACAAGTCGAAAACTTGAAAAGGCGGCTTGGGCAAAAATGGGTATCCCGGTGGACTGAAAACCCGAAAGGGCGGTCCAGGCAAAAGTTAGGGATCAAAAGCGTACGACTATGTTCCTTCATCTCGTCACTTGCCTACCAGAAGAAGATTTGTCAATCGGCAGCCATCAAGCACCTCCACAGGTATCTTCTCCCACAGAAACAGGGGCAATAAGAATTGTCTGAGCGATCTAGTTGCTCTGTCTACCAAGGTACCAAGGTAGGTTCGACTGAAGAACATAACCAAGAGGCCTCAACTCCCTGCAGAGCAAGACAAGACTCAGCAATACTCCCCCAAGCAGAGTTGGTCTCCAATCAGCCCCGAAAAGGCACAGCACCTCCAACAAGTCAGCAACACTCTCCCCAAGCAGAGTTAGTCTACTGACAGCCTTAAGGAAGTTGGGTATCCCCAGAAAATCTCAATATTCCCCAGCGGAGTATACAGATGTTCCTCTACAAGCATCCCCGGCAGTCTTAATCTAAGATTGTTCCCCGGCGGAATACTAGACATCCAGTGGAGCCATTCCCAGTACAGTCTCAAAAGCTCCCCCCAGGAGAGCTGAATCCACCTCCCCAGTAGATTCTGGAAGCTTATCCCCAGTAGATTCTAGAAGCTTATCACCTGCAGAGTACATATCTCTCCCCGGCTTTATTCAAAGGTTATTCCCCACCAGGGTCTAACTGGGTTATCCTCAGCTAATTACCACGGAAAGATCATCCCTTGGCAAAGTTCTTCCTATCCCCCAGCGAAGTTCATCAAATTCCCCAGCATAAACTTATCAACGGAACCCCCAGCGGAGTTATCATCAAACCTCAGCAAAGTATCTCTTCCCACAGAGTAATTCCCCGCAGAGTAATCTCTCCAACAAGTTTATCCCCCAACGGAGTCATCTTCTCCTATCGGTTTATTCTTGCAATCATCATCCCTAGCGGAAACGAAGAACTCTACTCTTCAACATCAGCCCAGGATTTAACTTCCCGGCATTCGTCAAAGGATTTATTTTCCCAGACGAAAACACATTCATAAACATATCACATTTCATACATCCTGCTTACATACATGATAAAGTGCATACGACATTATCTCATTTTGAACATCATGACATCATGCATCATGACATTGCATATAACTGATGTTTTTCCTTTTCAGGAAAAAGGTCAATACAAAGACGATTACTATCAACTGTCACAGTCCCAGATTCGATACCTGTATCTAACCAGGGCATATCTGTGAGCAACTGATTGTAGATTCGATTCCTGTATCCAGCCAGGGCATGTTTGCATGAAGAGTTTAGAGATTCAACTCCTGTATCCAGCCAGGGCATATCTGTGGACGACCAATTCCAGATTCGATTCCTGTATCTAGCCAGGGCATATCTGTGAGTAACTGATTGTAGATTCGACACCTGTATCCAGCCAGGGCATGTCTGCATGAAGAGTTTAGAGATTTGACTCATGTATCCAGCCAGGGCATATCTGTAGACGACCAATTCCAGATTTGATTCCTGTATCTAGCCAGAGCATATCTGTGAGTAACTGATTGTAGATTCGACACCTGTATCCAGCCAGGGCATGTCTGCATGAAGAGTCTAGAGATTCGATTCCTGTATCCAGCCACGGCATATCTGTAGACGACCAATTCCAGATTCGACTCCTGTATCTAGCCAGGGCATATCCGTGAGTAATTTATTGTCGATTCGATACTTGTATCCAGCCAGGGCATGTCTGCATGAAGAGTTTAGAGATTTGACACCTGTATCCAGCCGGGGCATATCTGTAGACGATTAATTCCAGATTCGATTCCTGTATCCAGCTAGGGCATATCTCTGAGTAACTGATTGTAGATTCGATACCTGTATCCATCCAGGGCATGTCTGCATGAAGAGTTTAGAGATTCGATACCTGTATCTAGCCAGGGCATATCTGTAGACGACCAATTCCAGATTCGATTCCTGTATCTAGCCAGGGCATATCTGTGAGTAATTTATTGTGGATTCGATACCTGTATCCATCCAGGGCATGTCTGCATGAAGAGTTTAGAGATTCGATTCCTATATCCAGCCAGGGCATATCTGTAGACGAAGAATTCCAGATTCGATTCCTGTATCCAGCCAGGGCATATCTGTGAGTAACTAACTGTAGATTCGATACCTGTATCCAGCCAGGGCATGTCTGCAAGAAGAGTTTAGAGATTCGACACCTGTATCCAGCCAGGGCATATCTGTAGACGATTAATTCCAGATTCGATTCCTGTATCTAGCCAGGGCATATCTGTGAGTAATTGATTGTAGATTCGATACCTGTATCCCGCCAGGGCATGTCTGCATGAAGAGTTTAGAGATTCGATACCTGTATCCAGCCAGGGCATATCTATAGACGACCAATTCCAGATTCGATTCCTGTATCTAGCCAGGGCATATCTGTGAGTAACTAATTGTAGATTCGATACCTGTATCCAGCCAGGGCATGTCTGCATGAAGAGTTTAGAGATTCGACACCTGTATCCAGCCAGGGAATATCTATAGACGATTAATTCCAGATTCGATTCCTGTATCCAGCCAGGGTATATCTGTGAGTAACTGATTGTAGATTCAATACTTGTACCCAGCCAGGGCATGTCTGCATGAAGAGTTTAGAGATTCGATACCTGTATCCAGCCAGGGCACGTCTGTAAGCAACCTTTTGAAATTCCGGATTTGATACATGTATCTAGCCAGTGCATATCTGTGAGCGATTGATTGTAGATTCGATACTTGTATCCAGCCAGGGCATATCTGCATGAAGAGTTTAGAGATTCGATTCCTTTATCTAGCCAGGGCATATCTGTGAGCAATCGATTGTAGATTTGATACCTGTATCTAGCCAGGGCATATCTACATGAAGAGTTTGAAGATCAACACCTGTAACAGGCCAGGAAACCATCTTCCTTTCTCAAAGCATGCAAGTTCTTTCTAAGGAATCTCTTACGCGTTCGACACCTTCCGATGGCATCTCTAAGCCCATCTCCACAACTATCCATCACATTTCTAAATGGCATCTATAAGCCCATTCCCGACAAAGTTCTGTCACATCTCCAGATGGCATCTATAAGCCCATCCCCCTATCCACCATCTTTCCAAATGGCATCTATAAGCCCATTCCTGCCATCACACTGCTGATATTCTACTATGTGAGTGCAAATTTCTGGGCACTTTAGTGTTCAATCATCTTCCACCTTCGGATCACGAAAGGCACGCAAGCCAATCTACATCCTCAGGTTTAAGAAGATTGAACAGGGGCAACTGTTGTACCCCAAAATTTTCCCTCCCATATTCTTCAAGATTTGTCAAGATCAATCTTCAAATGCTTCAAGATTCCTCAAGGGTTGCACAGTCCAATTGCCTCCTAAGGCAGTCAAAATTAGGGTTTTGGTTCTTGCAAGGAAGTTGAGGTTTTCAAGGGTCCAATCAAGTCCCATAGGCCTATACACATTGTCAAACATCTACATGCCAAGTTTCAAGGCTCACAGCATCAAGTTGCACAGTCAAAAGCCCTAGTTGCTCCACAATCAACTGTAGGGGCAAAATGGTCATTTGGCAGTCAAAAGTCAAAAATTTTGGTCAACATCTTATTTTGAAGCCACAATCATCATTTGATCAAGTCTTGATCATGATTCCATAAGAATGGCTCAAAAATCATCAAGATGCAAAAGTTTCCATTTTTGGACAGTTGAAAAGTCAACTGTAACTTGACCAAGGCATAACTTTTTCATGGTTCATCAGAAAAATCCCATCCAATTCTCATTTTGAAGGGGAGGACATTTCCTACAACTCATCTTCACATTCCAAGTCCAATAAATTCTCTCACAAAAAGTTATCAATTTCAACATTATAGGTCATTTTCAAAAGTCAACAAAAAGGCATTTTAAGTCAAAGACCATAACTTGAGATTGGTAAGTCAAAATGACATGGGACCAAAGGCATTGGTTAGAGGACTTCAAGACCTTTCTAAAATGTCCACGAACATGTTCATATGATCAAATTTGAGCAAGATATGCATTGGAGAAATTGGGAAATTTTTGTGAAATGGCAAAAGTCAACTATCCCTAAAACTTCAATTTTTGACAAAAGGGCCCACTTTCTTCCACTTGATTCAGCCTTGTCATGCCATACACGTGTCCCATGCTTAATTTCAAGATCAAACATTTATTTTTCTATTTTATTTAATTTTTATTGATTTAATTCATTTTAAATCCATAATAATTCAAATAAAATCTAAAAATTTAATGGAATGGCATCTTTTGGTTTGAATGGCTTTCATGTGTCATATTCCAGCTGCCAAATTCGTGCTAGGCTATTTTGTGCACAAAATCATGGTTTTTGCTCCAAGTATGGAAAGCTTTCAATGGTGGTTAAGAAAAATCTCAAGACATCAATACAATGGATCCCAAGCCTAGCTCCTGACCTAATTCCCTTCACACATACATAAGCATGCGTTGCAGACCTAGTACACGATCTAAGCATCCCTGAAACGGCCAAATCATATTCAAAAAAATCAAGCAAAAAGTCAAAACTGAATTCAACATTCCAGCACGATTCAAAGCCTTTCATTGTTTCCAATACATTGCTGGAGGTGTAAGGAATCTATTGCAATCAAATTCGCGTGCCAAAGCTTGAGAAATCACACCAAACAGAATCACAGTTTGTCAAACTTTTTCAGAATCGAAACTCAAAATATATGCATCATTCATATGATTTTTTGTTATTTTTGTGTTGCTTGAATCCACAGGAATCTTTTGGCATAAGTCAATTGCATTGAAACACATAGAATCAGAAATCACCATTGACAAATGTTAGGGTTCTTCAATTTCCAAATTGGGGCTTTCCCATATAAGAAAAATTAAGCCTCATGATGCATATGGTTGAAACCGTCTGAATGAGACGAAGACATTGATACTATCGCGCCCAATTTATATTAACCATAGGCATGTTCGCTATTTTTCGTCGTGTTGTTTTGTGGGGGGTAAAAACCCCCGCTATCTCTTTGGCTTTTTTACAGGAAAACGGAGAAGACGATGAGCTGGTGATTTATTGTTGGTCCATTCAAAAAAGGTGGCACACGTTTTTGTGACTACAGCGTATGGATCAATTTGTGAATATACTATTTGTTTATTATTCCATTAACAGTTGATGCAGCATGGTGGAGTGGTTGGCCAAACACCCAATGAGCCTTGGGACCTAGGTTCGAATCCCAGGTCCCCCCAAAAATCTTATTGCCTTTGTTTTTCAGGTATTCTTGTGAGGCTTGCCAAAGAAGGTGTACCATATGCCTCACAAATCAGGCGCCAGGTGGCTACACGCTTAGATCCAAAGGCCATAAGGCGCTGTCCACTATACTCCAAGACAAAGCATGTTGTAGGCAATGGCAAAAGGTCAAACGTGGCTGAGTGTTTGTTTGGGCCAAGGAATTACCAATACACCTTCAGATCTGGCCCAAACCCCCCCTTGGGTTTGCATTTTACATTTTATTTTCTCTCTTTTTATTGTTTTATTTATTTCTATTGTTTTTTTAATTAATTATTCCCCAGCCAATTAATCAACATTTTCACAATAAAAATTCAGAAAAAACCAAAAAATATTTTTATTAATTTCAAATCCCTTTTTTGTAAATAAACTCTAATAAATTAATTTAGTTGTTTAATTAGATAATTTTGATTATTTTCATAATAAATAAAATAAATTTAGAATTAGGTTTTTCTTGACTTTTAATTTCTTTTTTTATTTTTATTTTCATTAAAACATAAAAACACAAAAACATTTTCTTAATTAATTAATTAATTAGTAATTAGGTTTAATTTCATTATTTGCAAAAAAAAAGGTCAAAACCCTAAGGACGTTCCGATTTAATTTCTTTTCGCGCTTTAATTCCTTTTTATTATATTTATGTAACTGTTTCCAGATATGTAATAGTTAATTAGGACTTTATTGCTTTCTTTTAATTTCTTGCATTTTTATTTTTCAAAACGGGTTTTGTTTTTGGCGATGTATAAACCCGCGCCTTGTAATAGCTAGATTTACATTTCCGCAATTTATTTTCCGCACTCCTAACTGTTAATTATGCCTGCAAGAATGTATGACAAATAAAATCAATCCGTAGCTCACAAATAACATGTACAAGATAAACATTAACATGAAACAACACACATGCACACGCCACTCTTAGGGTACGCCTCACTGGTTGCCTCGAACGTGGTCATCAAGTATAGGGTGTCTTAGGGGTCGCCCTCCTGTCTAAAGATCCTGTCGCCTCGAAACGGTTGCCTCGGATAAAAAAGGATCTAGGACGTTAGGGTTACCACTAACATGTCCTACCATTGCTTTGGTGACCACACATGTCCCTTATAATCGAATTGACCCGAACACCTCCAACGACGGTGCTACCTACCTCTCAATGGTGGGATAGCACTATCTAAAGGACTCTTACACAACCTAATTCCTTAGAGTAGGTAGATTCTCATGGGTACTTGCTCTTTCTCAAAACAAACAAAAATACTTTTCACACTTCACACTTTCTAAAAGTTTTCAAACAAATTTTTCATACACTCTTGAGGACAGATACAAGAGTTACTTAGAAATTTTTCAAACGAAACTTTTTTCAAAACCCACACACACTTGAAAAGCAAACAAATTTTGAAAACATAAGAGCAAGTACCTAAGAGCCCATGGATAACCATGGATAGAAAGGGTGCTAACACCTCCCCTTTCTATAAATCTACCTCCCGAACCAAGAAACATTCTCGAATAAGGAATTTTGTTGTGCTTTTGTCCTTTCCATGTTGGAGAACATAAAAGACGGTGGCGACTCTTGCTTACCGCGACATTTCGCGAACCAGCTTAAAAAACAGTCAGTTCTATTTCCACCGATCACAGAACTGGCGACTCTGCTGGGGAAATTAATAAGTGAGGTGTACCTTAGGATTAGACCACTCTTGTTTTCAATTGCTTGCTTTGTTTGCTTTAATATTGTGGGCTTGTTTTGGAGTTTCATAGATCCTAACCCGGATCTGGGGGATACCTTTTAGAAGTAGCAACAAACTGTGAGGGAACTGTGCGGGGTATACCGACACGGTTGAAGCAGTTTGCTACATTGATGTGGCACTTTGGTGAGTACCGGTAACCCTTGAGTCAAGTCAAGGAGAGTACGGGGCCGCCGCGTGGTGTCGTAAAGCATCAACTGACCTTAGGAACCTTACTTGACCATCCTAGCCTCTTTAGGGGTAGTGAGATGACCGACTTTGGTGCAGTCCGAAGTTGGTAGATACTCGATACTACACTCATGGAGGGTTGTTTTCTTGGAATATTTTGATCGCCAGTTTAGTGGCTAAATCAAAACAATGAGCACAGAAAACAACCCAATGATATTGAGCTCCTTAGAACCCGGTTACTTTTGATAGGACAGGTTTGAGCCCACCAACTTCAAGAGGGTAACACCTAAACTTCATGCTGGCCTGAACTCTAAGGGTTGTCTTGTGTGACTTGTGTGCCTTCAAACTTGACTACTTGCATGCTTGTTATCTGACACTTGAGTTTCTTGCAGGTTTTGTTTACAGTCCTTAATCTGGACTCATAACAGGGTTTACTTACATCACTCCATGCATATCATGCCATCATACCATTGCATACATCATGCATAAGGACTAACCCATTTCAAGGATCTCTAGGGTCTGTGATGCAGGTCATGATGAATCGAAATGTCTAGCAAGGGGAAAAGGGGATTTATTTTCCTTTAGCCAAGGTTAACAGCTTAAGTCAAGGGCTATGACCCACTCGATATGGTGAGCCTTGACTCTTGAAGAAGGACTCTCATCAACATGAAGTTCCTTCCATCAAGCTACATAATTCAAGTTCTAACAATTTTTCTTGTTCACCCCGCGAGATCCTTGAACACATTGCATGCATATCATACATATCATTGCATTACAGGTACCCTTGTCACAGGTCACTTACCTTCCTTCGCTATTTATTTCAGCAATGGCTTCCCAACAAGACAACCAGGATCTTCATGCTCAAGAGACTCGGTTCGGGGAGATCCTCCTAAATCTATCCAAGGGGCAGGAAGAGCTGAGAACACTCCTCACGGGGACTTTGGTCAGGAACAGTCCAGAAGACAGTAAGGATGGACGGCTGAAACATCTGCAAGCTGAGGTGGATACAATGAGAACCCAGATGCTGGGGCAGATGACTCTTATTCAAGACTTAGCTCAAAGACAAGAAGAGCTCAGGGTTCTCGTCAACCAACTGCTTCGGGATAACCAACTGGGGCAAACATCTAAGGTTGAAGAGCCAGTCATCATTCAACCACCTTTGGGGCAAAAAGACAAAGGAAAAGCTCCTCAGTTTGCTTCAGGGGCACAAGCCCAGCATCAACCTCACCAGCATCAACAGGGTAATCGGCGTAAGCGAAATACGTCTGGAAGACATTTCTCGGAGACTGGTATACCATCATCACTAATACTGAAACGCTTGTTGGAGGTCAAGCTGATTGCTTTAAAGGATCCTCCTAAGAAGCTCAACATAACCTCCCTGAAGTACAATCCTGATGAGAGGTGTGCCTACCATTCTGACAGTCCTGGACATGACACCGACGGCTGTTGGAGCTTGAAGAACAAGATCCATGACTTGATCGACGGAAGGGTGCTGGAGTTCATGCCGGGTGGCAAAATGAAAATCTTCTACTGAGAATCTTCCATCTGAGATGACTAGTTCAAACTATGAAAAAACTTTTGTTCATTCGAATGTTCAAGTTGTATTTTTCTTTGATTGTTCAAACATTTTATTCATGTCAAACGTTGTTATTTCATTAATGCATTACACATGTCTGTTTTGAATCAATATATTCGCATTCGTTATATTCAAACTGCTTTCATTTTTTGATGTTCAACTCTTGATTAATAATTCTAAGCCTCTGGATGGAGGATGACGAAAACAATACCACGATCTACAGTATGCTTTTGAACAGACCCCGCTGATGAGGTACAGGCATTATTTCAATTCCTAAACACCGGAGTTATAAGGAAGATAATCCCTCGTCAACCCCTTTGAGCCAAAGAAGTTGGAGTTTTTCTTTTCAAAAATTAAAACCCTTAATCATAACCTGGGGCAGGGTAGTTCTCTCAGTTAATCCAAGTGCACAACGAGTAGCACCAAAGAAGTCCTTACAAAACAAAAGACAGTGATGGTTCTGAATAATCATAAAGACAGGCAGTCATCATTTCTCAAAATAAAAGCCCATTAAGTCAAAACCTATGAAGGAGACTTACAAAACTGGGGCATCCCGCTGACTATAATCACAAAAGAAACAGTTCAGGAAAAAAACAGGGATAACAAAATCAAAAAAGAAAGAGGCCCTACAAACCCTCAACCAAAAAAGGAATGACTGCCTATTCAAAATAAATTGTCAACATCCGAACCATCATGGGAATATCAGGACAAATACTCAAACAAGGTCTAACGCACGATCAGCTGAGTTTAGGTTTGAAGAATATCACGAAGAGCGGGTGGGTACAAATAAAATTTGAGCCTTTATCCTTTGATTCTTAAACCGCGAACCCGACCACGTTACAACCCTTAAAAGTCCTAGTTGAAGCATGGGTTAGTTCAGAAGCATACTGTTACAAAAGGTATCCTGACTCCTTAAGGCTTGCGGTAAAACAACGAGTTGACATCGCATTTTACAAAATTTGCTTGTTTTACTAAAAAATTCATTTTCAAAATCTTCAAGACAGACATAAGCTTTGCATTCTTGATATAACATTGTTTGCATATGACTATTTGTTGGAACAGCAGAGAAATTTGCACGAAGAATATCTAGTGAACAAAAGTACTTCCAACCAAGGGGCAGATGAGATCATTGTCCGTCATCTGGGGCAGTTAAGTCAAGATTCGGAGAATCTCTCAAATGCCAAATAGCCAGGGGCAAACCTCCCTCTGAGTCACTTGGGGCATTGGACATGAATTCCAGTTGCGAATCTTGCACGATCAAACATCTTCTGGTGGTATGGCAACACAATGCTACTAGCAGTGACAACTCCCTGCATTCTGAGAGCGTGGACATAGTCGAAAAAATACTACGCATAACCAAAGACCCGCTAGGTCGACTGGCCTAGGCAAAAACAAGGGCTTCCCGATGAACCAAAAGGGTTCGAGCAAAAATAAGGGGTGAAAATAAAAAAGTCTGTACACCCGGCAAGTCGAAAACCTGAAAAGGCGGCTTGGGCAAAAATGGGTATCCCGGTGGACTGAAAACCCGAAAGGGTGGTCCAGGAAAAAGTTAAGGATCAAAAGCGTATGACTATGTTCCGTCATCTCGTCACTTTCCTACCAGAAGAAGATTTGTCAATCGGCAGCCATCAAGCACCTCCACAGGTATCTTCTCCCACAGAAACAAGGGCAATAAGAATTGTCTGAGCGATCTAGTCGCTCTGTCTACCAAGGTACCAAGGTAGGTTCGACTGAAGAACATAACCAAGAGGCCTCCACTCCCCGCAGAGAAAGACAAGACTCAGCAATACTCCCCCAAGCAGAGTTGGTCTCCAATCAGCCCCGAAAAGGCACAGCATCTCCAGCAAGTCAGCAACACTCTCCCCAAGCAGAGTTAGTCTACTGACAGCCTTAAGGAAGTTGGGTATCCCCAAAAAATCTCAATATACCCCAGCGGAGTATACAGATGTTCCTCTACAAGCATCCCCGGCTGTCTTAATCTAAGATTGTTCCCCGGCGGAATACTAGACATCCAGTGGAGCCATTCCCAGTACAGTCTCAAAATCTCCCCCCAGGAGAGCTGAATCCACCTCCCCAGTAGATTCTGGAAGCTTATCCCCAGTAGATTCTGGAAGCTTATCACCTTCAGAGTACATATCTCTCCCCGGCTTTATTCAAAGGTTATTCCCCACCAGGGTCTAACTGGGTTATCCTCAGCTAATTACCACGGAAAGATCATCCCTTGGCGAAGTTCTTCCTATCCTCCAGCGGAGTTCATCAAATTTCCCAGCATAAACTTATCAACGGAACCCCCAGCGGAGTTATCATCAAACCTCAGCAAAGTATCTCTTCCCACAGAGTAATTCCCCGTAGAGTAATCTCTCCAACAAGTTTATCCCCCAACGGAGTCATCTTCTCCTACTGGTTTATTCTTGCAATCATCATCCCCAGCAGAAACGAAGAACTCTACTCTTCAACATCAGCCCAGGATTTAACTTCCCGGCATTCGTCAAAGGATTTATTTTCCCAGACGAAAGCACATTCATAAACATATCACATTTCATACATCCTGCTTACATACATGATAAAGTGCATACGACATTATCTCATTTTGAACATCATGACATCATGCATCATGACATTGCATATATATGATGTTTTGCCTTTTCAGGAAAAAGGTCAATACAAAGACGATTACTATCAACTGTCGCAGTCCCGGATTCGATACCTGTATCTAGCCAGGGCATATCTGTGAGCGATTGATTGTAGATTCGATTCCTGTATCCAGCCAGGGCATGTCTGCATGAAG
Source organism: Vicia faba (assembly GCA_948472305.1). Classification (NCBI taxonomy): domain Eukaryota; kingdom Viridiplantae; phylum Streptophyta; class Magnoliopsida; order Fabales; family Fabaceae; genus Vicia; species Vicia faba. The sequence continues at coordinate 1,130,007,819 of OX451738.1, read as the reverse complement.
AGTTTAGAGATTTGACTCCTGTATCCAGCCAGGGCATATCTGTAGACGACCAATTCCAGATTCGATTCCTATATCTAGCCAGGGCATATCTGTGAGTAACTGATTGTAGATTCGACACCTGTATCCAGCCAGGGCATGTCTGCATGAAGAGTTTAGAGATTCGACTCCTGTATCCAGCCAGGGCATATTTGTAGACGACCAATTCCAGATTCGATTCCTGTATCAAGCCAGGGAATATCTGTGAGTAAGTGATTGTAGATTCGACACCTGTATCCAGCCAGGGCATGTCTGCATGAAGAGTTTAGAGATTCGACTCCTGTATCCAGCCAGGGCATATCTGTAGACGACCAATTCCAGATTCGACTCCTGTATCTAGCCAGGGCATATCTGTGAGTAACTGATTGTAGATTCGACACCTGTATCCAGCCAGGGCATGTCTTCATGAAGAGTTTAGAGATTTGATTCCTGTATCCAGCCAGGGCATATCTGTAGACGACCAATTCCAGATTCGACTCCTGTATCTAGCCAGGGCATATCTGTAAGTAATTTATTGTGGATTCAATACCTGTATCCAGCCAGGGCATGTCTGCATGAAGAGTTTAGAGATTCGACACCTGTATCCAGCTAGGGCATATCTGTAGACGATTAATTCCAGATTCGATTCCTGTATCTAGCCAGGGCATATCTGTGAGTAAATGATTGTAGATTCGATACCTGTATCCAGCCAGGGCATGTCTGCATGAAGAGTTTAGAGATTCGATACCTGTATCCAGCCAGGGCATATCTGTAGACGACCAATTCCAGATTCGATTCCTGTATCTAGCCAGGGCATATCTGTCAGTAATTTATTGTGGATTCAATACCTCTATCCAGCCAGGGCATGTCTGCATGAAGAGTTTAGAGATTCGATTCCTGTATCCAGCCAGGGCATATCTGTAGACAAAGAATTCCGGATTCGATTCCTGTATCCAGCCAGGGCATATCTGTGAGTAACTAATTGTAGATTCGATACCTGTATCCATCCAGGGCATGTCTGCATGAAGAGTTTAGAGATTTGACACCTGTATCCAGCCAGGGCATATCTGTAGACGATTAATTCTAGATTCAATTCCTGTATCCAGCCAGAGCATATCTATGAGTAAATGATTGTAGATTCGATACCTGTATCCAGCCAGGGCATGTATGCATGAAGAGTTTAGAGATTCGATACCTGTATCTAGCCAGGGCATATCTGTAGACGACCAATTCCATATTCGATTCCTGTATCTAGCCAGGGCATATCTGTGAGTAATTTATTGTGGATTCGATACCTGTATCCAGCCAGGGCATGTCTGCATGAAGAGTTTAGAGATTCGATTCCTGTATCCAGCCATGGCATATCTGTAGACGAAGAATTCAAGATTCGATTCCTGTATCCAGCCAGGGCATATTTGTGAGTAACTAATTGTAGATTCGATACCTGTATCCAGCCAGGGCATGTCTGCATGAAGAGTTTAGAGATTCGACACCTGTATCCAGCCAGGGCATATCTATAGACGATTAATTCCAGATTCGATTCCTGTATCTAGCCAGGGCATATCTGTGAGTAATTGATTGTAGATTCGATACCTGTATCCAGCCAGGGCATGTCTGCATGAAGAGTTTAGAGATTTGACACCTGTATCCAGCCAGGGCATATCTGTAGACGATTAATTCCAGATTCGATTCCTGTATCCAGCCAGGGCATATCAGTGAGTAACTGATTGTAGATTCAATACTTGTACCCAGCCAAGGCATGTCTGCATGAAGAGTTTAGAGATTCGATACCTGTATCCAGCCAGGGCACGTCTGTAAGCAACCTTTTGAAATTCTGGATTCGATACCTGTATCTAGCCAGGGCATATCTGTGAGCGATTGATTGTAGATTCGATACCTGTATCCAGCCAGGGCATATCTGCATGAAGAGTTTAGAGATTCGATTCCTGTATCTAGCCAGGGCATATCTGTGAGCAATCGATTGTAGATTCGATACCTGTATCTAGCCAGGGCATATCTACATGAAGAGATTGAAGATCAACACCTGTAACAGGCCAGGGAACCATCTTCCTTTCTCAAAGCATGCAAGTTCTCGCTAAGGAATCTCTTACGCGATCGACACCTTCCGATGGCATCTATAAGCCCATCTTCACAACTATCCATCACATTTCCAAATGACATCTATAAGCCCATTCCCAACAAAGTTCTGTCACATCTCCAGATAGCATCTATAAGCCCATCCCCCTATCCACCATCTTTCTAAATGGCATCTATAAGCCCATTCCTGCCATCACACTGCTGATATTCTACTATGTGAGTGCAAATTTCTGGGCACTTTAGTGTTCAATCATCTTCCACCTTCGGATCACGAAAGGCACGCAAGCCAATCTACATCCTCAGGTTTAAGAAGATTGAACAGGGGCAACTGTTGTACCCCAAAATTTGCCCTCCCATATTCTTCAAGATTTGTCAAGATCAATCTTCAAATGCTTCAAGATTCCTCAAGGGTTGCACAGTCCAATTGCCTCCTAAGGCAGTCAAAATTAGGGTTTTGGTTCTTGCAAGGAAGTTGAGGTTTTCAAGGGTCCAATCAAGTCCCATAGGCCTATACACATTGTCAAACATCTACATGCCAAGTTTCAAGGCTCACAGCATCAAGTTGCACAGTCAAAAGCCCTAGTTGCTCCACAATCAACTGCAGGGGCAAAATGGTCATTTGGCAGTCAAAAGTCAAAATTTTTGGTCAACATCTTATTTTGAAGCCACAATCATCATTTGATCAAGTCTTGATCATGATTCCACAAGAATGGCTCAAAAATCATCAAGATGCAAAAGTTTCCATTTTTGGACAGCTGAAAAGTCAACTGTAACTTGACCAAGGCATAACTTTTTCATGGTTCATCAGAAAAATCCCATTCAATGCTCATTTTAAAGGGGAGGAAATTTCCTACAACTCATCTTCACATTCCAAGTCCAAGAAATGCTCTCACAAAAAGTTATCAATTTCAACATTATAGGTCATTTTCAAAAGTCAACAAAAAGGCATTTTAAGTCAAAGACCATAACTTGAGATTGGTAAATCAAAATGACATGGGACCAAAGGCATTGGTTAGAGGACTTCAAGACCTTTCTAAAATGTCCACGAACATGTTCATATGATCAAATTTGAGCAAGATATGCATTGGAGAAGTTGGGAAATTTTTGTGAAATGGCAAAAGTCAACTATCCCTAAAACTTCAATTTTTGACAAAAGGGCCCACTTTCTTCCACTTGATTCAGCCTTTTCATGCCATACACGTGTCTCATGCTTAATTTCAAGATCAAACATTTATTTTTCTATTTTATTTAATTTTTATTGATTTAATTCATTTTAAATCCATAATAATTCAAATAAAATCTAAAAATTTAATGGAATGGCATCTTTTGGTTTGAATGGCTTTCATGTGTCATATTCCAGCTGCCAAATTCGTGCTAGGCTATTTTGTGCACAAAATCATGTTTTTTGCTCCAAGTATGGAAAGCTTTCAATGGTGGTTAAGAAAAATCTCAAGACATCAATACAATGGATCCCAAGCCTAGTTGTTGACCTAATTCCCTTCACACATACATAAGCAAGTGTTGTAGACCTAGTACACGATCTAAGCATCCCTGAAACGGCCAAACCATATTCAAAAAAATCAAGAAAAAAGTCAAAATTGAATTCAACATTCCAGCACGATTCAAAGCCTTTCATTGTTTCAATACATTGCTGGATGTGTAAGGAATCTATTGCAATCAAATTCGCGTGCCAAAGCTTGAGAAATCACACCAAACAGAATCACGGTTTGTCAAACTTTTTCAGAATCGAAACTCAAAATATATGCATCATTCATATGATTTTTTGTTATTTTTGTGTTGCTTGAATCCACAGGAATCTTTTGGCATAAGTCAATTGCATTGAAACACATAGAATCAGAAATCACCATTGACAAATGTTAGGGTTCTTCAATTTCCAAATTGGGGCTTTCCCATATAAGAAAAATTAAGCCTCATGATGCATATGGTTGAAACCGTCTGAATGAGACGAAGACATTGATACTATCGCGCCCAATTTATATTAACCATAGGCTTGTTCGCTATTTTTCGTCGTGTTGTTTTGTGGGGGGTAAAAACCCCCGCTATCTCTTTGGCTTTTTTATAGGAAAACGGAGAAGACGATGAGCTGGTGATTTATTATTGGTCCATTCAAAAAAGGTGGCGCGCGTTTTTGTGACTACAGCGTATGGATCAATTTGTGAATATACTATTTGTTTATTATTCCATTAACAGTTGATGCAGCGTGGTGGAGTGGTTGGCCAAACACCCAATGAGCCTTGGGACCTGGGTTCGAATCCCAGGTCCCCCCAAAAATCTTATTGCCTTTGTTTTTCAGGTATTCTTGTGAGGCTTGCCAAAGAAGGTGTACCATATGCCTCACAAATCAGACGCCAGGTGGCTACACGCTCAGATCCAAAGGCCATAAGGCGCTGTCCACTATACTCCAAGTCAAAGCATGATGTAGGCAATGGCAAAAGGTCAAACGTGGCTGAGTGTTTGTTTGGGCCAAGGAATTACCAATACACCTTCAGATCTGGCCCAAACCCCCCCTTGGGTTTGCATTTTACATTTTATTTTCTTTCTTTTTATTGTTTTATTTATTTCTATTGTTTTTTTTAATTAATTATTCCCCAGCCAATTAATCAACATTTTCACAATAAAAATTCAGAAAAAACCAAAAAATATTTTTATTAATTTCAAATCCCTTTTTTGTAAATAAACTCTAATAAATTAATTTAGTTGTTTAATTAGGTAATTCTGATTATTTTCATAATAAATAAAATAAATTTAGAATTAGGTTTTTCTTGACTTTTAATTTCTTTTTTTATTTTTATTTTCATTAAAACATAAAAACACAAAAACATTTTCTTAATTAATTAATTAATTAATTAATTAGTAATTAGGTTTAATTTCATTAATTGCAAAAAAAAGGGTCAAAACCCTAAGGACGTTCCGATTTAATTTCTTTTCGCGCTTTAATTCCTTTTTATTATATTTATGTAACTGTTTCCGGATATGTAATAGTTAATTAGGACTTTATTGCTTTCTTTTAATTTCTTGCATTTTTATTTTTCAAAACGGGTTTTGTTTTTGGCGATGTATAAACCCGCGCCTTGTAATAGCTAGATTTACATTTCCGCAATTTAATTTCCGCACTCCTAACTGTTAATTATGCCTGCAAGAATGTATGACAAATAAAATAAATCTGTAGCTCACAAATAACATGTACAAGATAAACATTAACATGAAACAACACACATGCACACGCCACTCTTAGGGTACGCCTCACTGGTTGCCTCGAACGTTGTCATCAAGTATAGGGTGTCTTAGGGGTCGCCCTCCTGTCTAAAGATCATGTCGCCTCGAAACGGTTGCCTCGGATAAAAAAGGATCTAGGACGTTAGGGTTACCACTAAGATGTCCTACCATTTCTTTGGTGACCACACATGTCCCTTATAATTGAATTGACCCGAACACCTCCAACGACGGTGCTACCTACCTCTCAATGGTGGGATAGCACTATCTAAAGGACTCTTACACAGCCTAATTCCTTAGAGTAGGTAGATTCTCATGGGTACTTGCTCTTTCTCAAAACAAACAAAAATACTTTTCACACTTCACACTTTCTAAAAGTTTTCAAACAAATTTTTCATACACTCTTGAGGACAGATACAAGAGTTACTTAGAAATTTTTCAAACGAAACTTTTTTCAAAACCCACACACACTTGAAAAGCAAACAAATTTTGAAAACATAAGAGCAAGTACCTAAGAGCCCATGGATAACCATGGATAGAAAGGGTGCTAACACCTTCCCTTTCTATAAATCTACCTCCCGAACCGAGAAACATTCTCGAATAAGGAATTTTGCTGTGCTTTTGTCCTTTCCATGTTGGAGAACATAAAAGACGGTGGCGACTCTTGCTTACCGCGACATTTCGCGAACCAGCTTAAAAAACAGTCAGTTCTATTTCCACCGATCACAACTGTCATATCACAAACTGAAGAGGAACATCTCGATCACCTATACAAGCTATTCGAAAGGCTGAAAAAGTACAAGTTGAGGTTGAACCCTAGCAAGTGCACATTTGGAGTACGATCTGGAAAACTTCTAGGTTTTATTGTCAGCGGTAAAGGCATCGAAGTTTATCCTGCCAAGGTAAAGGCCATCCAAGAAATGCAAGTACCTCATTCTGAAAAGGAAGTTAGAGGATTCTTGGGTCGTCTCAATTATATCGCCCGCTTCATATCTCACTTGACTGCTACTTGTGAGCCAATCTTCAAACTCTTGAAGAAAGATCAAGTAGTTAGATGGAATGATGAATGTCAAGCTGCCTTTGATAAAATCAAAGAATATCTGTAAGAACCTCCTATTCTCGTGCCTCAAGTTGAAGGAATACACTTGATCATGTACTTGACAGTGCTAGAGAACTCTATGGGGTATGTTTTGGGCCAACATGACGAGTCTAGCCGAAAAAAGCATGCTATTTATTACCTGGGAAAAAAGTTTACCGACTGTGAAACCAGATATTCACTGCTCGAGAAAACTTGCTGCTCTCTGGCATGGGATGCTCGCCGGCTAAGACAGTATATGTTGACTCATACCACTCTATTGATTTCTAAGATGGATCCAATCAAGTACATCTTTGAGAAACCTGCTCTTTTCAAACGAATAGCCAGATGGAAAATCATCTTGACTGAGTACGACATTCAATACACAATGCAAAAGGCCATCAAAGGAAGCGTACTAGCAGATCATTTGGCCCACCAAGCTGTTGATGATTATCAGTCTATGAACTTTGAATTCTCATATGAGAACATCATGCTAGTGACCGACTGTGCGAAACATGGACCGTATGACGGACCCGAACAAGGATCCCGATGGACTATGATCTTCGATGGGGGTTCCAACGCCTTGGGTAACAGAATTGGTGTTGTGATTATCTCCCCTGAAGGTTGCCACACTCCTTTCACTTCCAGACTATGCTTTGATTGTGTTGTACCCCAAAATTTTCCCTCTCACTTTACTCAACACATACTCCTAGAGATCCTCAATTTGCTCAAGTTTGCCCAAGAGTTGACCAAACAAACTCTCTCCTAAGGCAGTGTGTCTCAAATTAGGGTTTCCATTTTTATCAAGATAGGTGGACTCCAAAGACCTCATATTCTATCCATGGTCTTAATATGTTCTCAAGACCTTACATGTCAAGTTTCATGCCTTGCACAAGAAGTTTGCTCAGTCAACTGCTCAGATGCTTGAGAATCGACTATATTAGGTCAAAAGTCAACTGTGACCCACATACAGCCAAACTTCAAGATTTTTGGTCAACATTAACATTTTGAAGTGACTTTCATCATTTGATCAAGGGTTGATCATGATTCCTCAAGTAATGCTCCAAATTCATCAAAACCCAAAAGTGGCTAAATTAGGGTTTCTTAGGAAAAGTCAACCAAACTTTGACCAAGCATAACTTCCACATGCTTCATCATAAATTTTCCATACAAAGCTCATTTTAAAGAGGATGCAATTCCATACAACTCTTCATCCCACAAGTTCAAAATATGCACTCATAAAAAGATATGAATTTCTACATTATGGGTCCTTTTGAAAAGTCAAAAAAAAAACCTTTTGGGTCAAAGCTTCTTACATGAACATGGAAGACTCAATTAAGATGAGACCAAAAAGTTTGCTTAGGAGACATCCTAAGCTTTCTAAAAAGTCCAAGAACACCTCTCTAGGATTAAAATTGGAGGAGATATTCCTTGTCAAAGTTGACCTTTTTTGCAGAATTGCCAAAAGTCAAATAGGCTCAAAATTACATTTTTTGCCAAATGGGCCTAACTTTTTATGCTTGCACCTCACTTATAATATGGTCCACGACCCAAATATTCACCCACACATTATTTGCTTCATTTTTCAATTTATTTTGATTTTTTATTAATTAAAAATTGAATTAAATCAAATAATTGGTGAATAATAGCAAAGATATGATTTGATTTGGTTTTTGGGACAGGTTGGCAATCAAAATATGCTGAGATATCAAGACCAAAACGAATCAAGCATAATTGGTACAAGAAAGGGATGGTTTGGATCAAAATAGCAAGTTTACATGTAGCATGAGAATCAAATCAAATCTCTCATAATTGCAAAGATTCAATCCAATTTCACAACCCTAATTCATTCTAAGATATATAGGGAACATGTACAAAGCATGAGACAAGGTGGAAGTCGTGAAAAGAGGCAGAACAAAACTTCAAAATTCCAAGGAAAAGTGGTGATTCGATTTCCATTCTAGATGCCAAGTCAAGACGTTCTAACGTTACCGATAGCTTGTTGGACATCCCAGGAACATATCCCAATCAATTGCAAGCCGCCCCAGGTCCAGAATCATCACGTAGCAGTCACACGGTTTGCCCTGTTTTTCTAAATTTGATTACTGTGATTCACGCATCATGAACATGTTTTAATGGCATATATATGTTTGTTATCATGTTTGCAACATATTGGTTATGTTTAATTGGTGTTTTAACGTATATGCTGACAATTGCCATGGCTAGGGTTTGAAGCCATGTTTTGGGGCTTCTTGATACAGGAAAAATTAGGCCAAGAATTGGATACTGGGATGATCGTGGCATCAAGACCAATTGATCCCTGGTCTTTGAATTCATTTATCATGTATATTTTTTATGTTTGAAATACGCAGGTTGTAGCAATGGACATGGTCTGTAGGTATAGGTCATATACCTAAGACGACGGATTGGAGGTAGAAGAAGGTGATTTGGCATCACCCTATTGGCTCATTTAAAAATAGCGCGCACGATTTTGTTTCAGTCTTTGGCAATTTGTTTTGATATATTATACGTTATTCTGAGTCCTTTAACAACTAACCAGCGTAGCCCAGCTGGCAGAGGCGTGTTGTTGGTAAACATAAGGACCTGGGTTCGATCCCAGGTCCCAGCGCTTCTCTTTATTTTATTTTCTCTCAACAAATCATGTGTAGCTCTCATCCAGATGTCCACCATACTCCACCAATATCCAGCCACTTGATCCAGCATAGTATCAGATCCAACGCACAAACAGTGAGGGACTATGATGCACCCCCAGGTCAATGCCACATGGAGCCAGGCGCTGAGTGGGGCTTGGAGGACTTTTGGGCTTGGGAAATTCAGATTTGCACCCTCCATTTACTCATCATACAGGCCCAATTTGCTCTTCTTTCTATTTCTTTTTTTAATTTCTTTTTTTAATTTCCTTAATTGTTTTAATTAATTAACACAAAAATTATTATTTATTTTTATAAAACTAAAAAAATCACAAAAATACATAATTAAATATTATTTATTCAAATTAATATTTTTGAAAATAAATTAGGTTAATTAGTTTATTTGATTATTTGTTTTAATTAAAATAAAATAAAACTAGGTTTTAAATTTTGTAATTAAATTTCTTCTTTTCTCAAATAAAAACCACAAAAATACATAAAATCTCTTTTGAAAAAATATTTTATTTTCTTGAATTATTTAATCTAGTTTAAATTAGGTTAATTTCAATTTCTTTTTATAATTAAAAAATGATTAGAATTAGGGTTTTAATTGTACATAACCTAATTAAGTCTTTTCTCAAAAAAAATAACAATTTAAATTTTTTTTCAATTAGATTTTTAGGGTTTTAAATTTTTCTCGCATTTAATTTACCGCGCGCATTTTAATTTGTTTTATTATCATTGTAATTGTTTCGAGTTTGTAATAGTTTTAATTAGGGTTTTAAGCTTCCGCATTTTTATTTGTTGTCAAGATAATTATGTAACTGTCAAAGCCTTGTAATAGCTAGGTTTATTTTTCGCACTTTAAATTCCTGCAAATATTTAACTGTTAGATGCATGACTAATAGGATTGTATGGCAAGAAGATTACTTGAAATTAAAACAGTAGATCACCTAATGTGCAAAGATTAAATAACTGAAACAATTCATATGCACATATTCACTCCTAGGGTTTACCCCACTTCGGTTGCCTTCGGTAAAACAGTCATTAAGCATAGGAGATTTTAGTGGTTGCCCTCCAGTCTAAAAGATCAAATTGTCTCATTCGAATGTTGCCTCAAAAATGTTGCCTCGGAGATGTTGCCTCAGAAATGTTGCCTCGGAAAGATCTTAAGACTCTAGGGTTACTACTAAAGTTTTCTAAATGTTGCTTTAGTGGTTGTACTTGTCCCTTTCGAATGTCCCTTACAACTCCAACGATGGAGCTACCTACTCCTTAATAGTAGGATAGCGCTGTCTAAAGGAAATAAGAAAACGAACAGACTTTTTCGAGTAGGTAGAAACTTTTAGGTACTTGCTCAAAACAACAATTTTTACACATACACTTTCAAACAAGCTTTTCAAACCAAAGTTTCCAAAAAACACTTTATCACATCCTTGAGGACTTACAAGGATTACCATAAAGTGAAATGTCGCACTAAGGAAAATTTCAAAACTTTTCAAAACAAACACACACAAGCAATTTTAAAATAAAAAGAGCAAGTACCTAAGAGCCCATGGAAAACCATAGATAGAAAGGGTGTTAACACCTTCCCTTTCTATAATCTACCCCCCGTACTCAGAACATCTCGAAAAAAGGTTTTTTATGTTCTTTTTCCTTTTCCATGATTGGATGAAATAAAAGTCAGTGGCGACTCTTGCTTACCGCGACATTTTGCAAACAAAAAACGCAAAACGCAAACCAGTATAAAAGTCGGTTATGCCATTGTATCACAGAACTGGCGACTCTGCTGGGGATAAATAAGTGGGGTATACCTTAGGATCTAGGTCACTAAATTGCTTCTCTTGATTGTCTTGATTGATTTACTTTTGAGGGTTTGTTTGGGGTTACTATAGATCCTACACTCGGATCTGGGGGCACTTTTTAGGTAAACAGCAATAGATCGTGGAGACTGTACGGCGTAGACCGATATGGTTTAAGCCATGGCTGTGTTGGTGTGCCACTTTGGTTGACACCGATATCCTTCGTAGGAAAACGAGGAGAATACGGGGCCGCCCTATGGTGTCGTGAAGCACTAACGGACCTTAGAACCTTAGTTAAACAAACTTGGCCATTAGAAAGTAGTGAGATAGCCGGCCTCGGTGTACAGCTAAGGATTGGTTGATACTCGATGCTACACTCATTGCGATCAGACCTTCGGGATATCTCGGCCACAAGAAAATATTGCTTGAGCTGAGACAATGCCCGATAAAGGATGGTCAGTGATATTGAGATCCTCTAGAACCCGTTTACTTTTTAAGACAGGTTTGAAACCAACTAAACTTCAAGAGGGTATGACCTTTAACCTCATGCAGGCCTTAAACCTAAGGACTTTGTGTGATTTGACTGTGTTTGCTATACCTGTGGTTTATCATGACATCATGCATCATAACATAGCATCCATTCTTATTGCACTAACCATTTCAAAGACCAAGGGAATTTATCTTTGTTCTATTTTGTAGATCATGGCTTCCGTTCATAGAAACACTATCCGAATCAGCTTTGTGAAGATACCTTCCCAACTCAAAGAGCTAGTATCAAGAGTTTCTGAAACTTCTGCGTTCACTAAGAGACATGGTCGGCTTCTCAACCTGGTTACTTCAAACTTTGATGAAAAGATGATGAGTGTACTCTTTCAGTTCTTTGATCCCAAGCACCACTACTTCACCTTTCCAGACTATCAGTTGGTGCCAACCTTGGAAGAATTCTCCCAGCTGTTGGATATACCCATTCTTGAACAGTTACCCTTCATAGGTCTAAAAAAAGTTCCTAAGCCATAAGTCATTGCCTTATCTTTGCATCTGAAACGGGCCGACGTGGTATCCAATTGGGAAACAAGAAGCGGAGTCAAGGGTTTTCTAGCCAAGTTTTTGATAGACAAGGCCCAGTTTTTTTGGGATGATATGGATTTTTAGGCTTTTGAGGAGGTTCTGGCTCTCCACAATGCAACAATCAACTAAGGGTGGAAAGACCACAACGACAGTTTATCCGAATCAACATGACATTGGCTGAAGTGCTACCTCATCTGCTGAGGTCAAACTTGGAAACCTTGAAAGAGGCTCCCAAGAATCCAAATACTACATCTCCCCGATATAATCCAAATGCCTGGTGTGCTTATCATTTTGAGAGTCCTGGTCACGATACAACTGACTGTTGGGCTCTGAGGAACAAAGTACAAGACTTGATTGAAGCCAAGGAAATAGAGTTTGATGCTCTAGAGAAGCCAAATGTCATAACTGCTCTCATGCCTAAACACGGTCGTGGAATTAATGTTGTTGATAATGATTTGTTCGTTACCTCTGTTGATGAAGTTTCTACTCCTCTCATGACTGTCAAGAAGAATTTGTTGTTGGCCGGTTTATTTCTGTGTTGTGGTGAAGGTTGCCACATGTGTTCGTCTCTACCTTCTGGTTTCCATTTGCTGAAGTTAGGTGTTCAACGCATGATGGACAGCAAGGAAATTTTGTTTGAGAAAACTTTGGTTCCCTTTGTTCCATCTGAAGACATTGCCATTATAACCATTTCCGCCAATCCTTCCAAGGTCTCCTCGAGAAGACCTGTTAGGATTACATCAGCTCTAAGAATTGCTCCGCTGATAATCACTGTTCCTGGTCCTGTCCCGTATGTCTCAGACAAAGCTGTCCCATGGCATTATGGTGATGATGTGTACTATCATGGCATCAAACAAGATTTGAAAGATGAAGAAGCTGATCCTGATATTGGTAACATTGTCGGCACCAGCAAAGTTACCCGAAGTGGAAGGGTCTTCTCTCCCGAGATTTCCCCTAAGACTGTTAACAAACCTATTGTCATTCCATCTGTTGTTCCTGCTAGTACATCAACTACTGCTCCTGTTCTTACTCCAGTTATTACCCCTGTCAGCGAATCGTCTGATACCTGCGGCAAAGAAATTATAGGTGAGTCTTCCCGGACGAAGGCACCTAGGAAAATTGTTGTGGAAGCCTCTAAGAAAGAAATGGAGGAAATACTGAAAATCATTAAGAAGAGCGAATACAATGTGGTTGAGCAGCTGGGGCAGACCCCGTCAAAGATATCCATGTTGTCTCTGATGTTGTGTTCTGAAGCCCATGTGAAGGCTTTGATTGCATTCCTCAAAACTGTGTATGTGCCGCAAGAGACTTCGGCTGATCAGTTCAAAGATTGTGTGGCTAGTCTGACTGCTGATAATAGGCTGGGTTTTTCAAATGCAGATTTGACACCAAAAGGAAGGAAGCATAATGATGCTCTGCATGTCTCGATTGAATGCAGAGGCACCACTATGGCTTATGTGTTGGTAGATACTTGATCTTTACTGAATGTTCTGCCGAAGAAGGCATTGGACCATTTGGATTGTGAGGGTTTAACTCTAAATCCTAGTAACATTGTGGTAAGGGCTTTTGACGGGTCGAAGAGAATGGTGCACGGGGAGGTGGACATCCCTGTCAAAGTAGGTTCTCAAAATTTTGGGTCCACTTTCTATGTGATGGATATCAGGCTGTCGTATTCTTGTTTGTTGGGTCGTCCTTGGATCCATGAGGCTGGGGCAGTTACTTCTACACTCCACCAAATGCTAAAGTATCCGGTGAAAGGAAAGATTGTCACAGTGCTGGGTGTAGAAGAGTATATGGTGAGCCACCTCAATTCCTTCCGCTACGTAGAGATGGACGGGGAATTCATAGAAACTCCTTATCAGAACTTTGAAGAGGTCCCTCAGATCTTGGCATCAACTAAAACTAATAGCAACAAACCTCCTTTGAAGATGGCTTATCTCAAGGACACCAGGGCCGTGGTTGAAGAAGGTGGGTGTACCAATTGGGGTCAGCTCCCTGATTTCACTCATAAGACTGACAAATTTGGTTTGGGCTTTACTACAGGGGCTCAAAGGGCTGTGCGACGCGCTCGGGCTAGAAGACCTCCCATACACATTAGTAATTGGGGAGTTAATGCCATTGAAGACAGCGAGGAGGACTCATACATGGACAGCTGGATCTACCCAACAACCAACGGTGGACCGAGTAACTGGACGACTAGGGATTTTATAACTGTTTCTTTTATTCTGCAGTAATTGACTTATTTGTTTTAAGATTTGTAATAAATAATTTGAAACTTTACGGCCTGGTGCCTTGCCCGAGGCACCTTGGCTTTGCTTGTGAGGGATATTATTTGTCATTTCATATATCATTAATAAAGCATTGGACGTTTCTTACATACAAATTTTGTGCTCTCTGTTTTTCTTTCCTGCTTTCACTTTATCAAAACAGCTATTCTCTTACACACACTCACATATCATAATGCAGATCCATATCCACTCTGGATCCCATTGATAACAGCTTTGCTATTGCCACTTATGACTTCAAAAATCCGATCAACCAAGCCGAGGACGAAGGTGAGGATGATTGTGAGGTGCCTGGAGAACTTGCTAGACTACTACAGCAGGAAGAGAGGGCCATACAGCCTCATGAAGAGCCGGTTGAGACAGTGAATTTGGGTACTGAGGAAGACAGAAAAGAGGTTAAGATAGGTGCAAATCTGGAGCTTAGCATCAAACAGCGGTTGATACAAATGTTACACGACTATGTTGAGATCTTTGCCTGGTCCTATGAAGACATGCCTGGTTTGGACACTGATATTGTGGTACATCGCCTGCCGACTAAAGAAGATTGTCCTCCGATTAAACAGAAGGTCTATCGTATGTGCCCTGAAATGTCAGAGAAGATCAAGGAAGAGGTCATGAAACAGTTCGACGCAGGATTCTTAGCTGTCACTTCCTATCCACAGTGGGTTGCCAACATTGTTCTGGTACCTAAGAAGGACGGTAAGGTACAGATGTGTGTTGATTATAGAGATCTGAACAGGGAAAGCCCCAAGGATGACTTCCCGCTTCCCCACATCGATGTTCTGGTTGACAACACCGCACAACACAAAGTCTTTTCCTTCATGGATGGTTTCTCTGGCTACAATCATATCAAGATGGCACCTGAAGACATGGAGAAGACAACCTTTGTTACACAGTGGTGCACTTTCTGCTATAAGGTGATGTTGTTTGGGTTGAAGAATGTTGGGGCAACTTATCAGCGCGCCATGGTCGCTTTGTTCCATGATATGATTCACCATGAGACCGAAGTCTATATTGATGACATGATAGCCAGGTCTCAGACTGAGGAAGATCACCTTGATCATCTCCAACAGTTGTTCGACAGGTTGAAGACGTACAAGTTGAGGTTGAATCCGAACAAGTGCACCTTCAGAGTAAGGTCTGGTAAGCTTCTGGGATTCGTTGTCAGCGAAAAGGGTATTCAGGTAGACCCTGTAAAGGTGAAAGCTATACAAGAGATTCCAGCTCCCCGTACAGAGAAGGAGGTTAGGGGTTTCTTGGGACGTCTGAACTACATCACCAGGTTCATTTCACATCTGACTGCTACTTGTGAGCCAATCTGCAAGCTTCTGAAGAAAGATCAAGTGGTAAAGTGGAATGATGAATTCCAAATAGCCTTCAAAAGAATCAAGGAATACCTTCAAGAACCACCAGTTCTGATGCCTCCAATTGAAGGAAGACCTTTGATATTATACTTGACAGTGCTAGACAATTCAATGGGGTGTGTGTTGGGGCAGCATGACGAGTCCGGTCGAAAAGAGCACGCAATATACTACCTTAGCAAAAAGTTTACCGACTGTGAGACACAATACTCATTGCTCGAGAAAACATGTTGTACTTTGGGATGGGCTGCTCGCCCACTGAGACAGTATATGCTGACTCACACTACCTTATTGATATCAAAGATGGATCTGATCAAGTATATTTTTGAGAAGCCCGCTCTCTCCGGAAGGATAGCAAGGTGGCAAATGATCTTAATTGAGTACGACATACAATATACAACCCAAAAAGAAATAAAGGGGAGTGTATTGGCTGATCATTTGGCTCATCAAGCCGTGGATGACTACCAGTCCATGAATTTTGAGTTCCCGGATGAGAATATTATGCTGTTGACTGACTACGAAGAACCTAGACCGGATGAAGAACCTGAGGAAGGATCCCAATGGTCTATGTATTTTGATGGAGCCTCAAACGTACTGGGTAACGGCATTGGCGTTGTAACCATATCTCCTGAGGGCTATCATACTCCGTTCACTGCCCGATTATGTTTCAACTATACCAACAACATGGCAGAGTATGAAGCGTGCATCATGGGTCTTAGAGCTGCTATTGACCTAAGGATCAAGTTCTTGAGTGTATTCGGGGATTCCACTTTGGTGATAAGTCAGATCAAAGGCGAGTGGGATACGAAGCACCCGAATCTCATTCCTTACAAAGAGTATGTACTGACATTGCTCCCACACTTTGAGGAGGTAACTTTTGAACATTTCCCACGAGAGGAGAACCAGTTAGCAGGCGCGCTAGCTACCATGTCTTTTATGTTCAAGGTTAGGTGGGACAATGAAGCTCCCCAAATTACCATTGAGAGGTTAGATGAACCAGCACACAGTTGTGAAATCGATACCGAAGAAGTGGAAGACAAACCATGGTTTCACGAAGTCAAAAGGTATCTTGAGGCTCAAGAGTATCCCGAAGGGGCATCTGTCAATGATAAGAAGTTTCTGAGAAGGTTCGCTGCAAAGTTCTTCCTCAATAATGGGATCCTCTATAAACACAACCATGACTCCACACTACTACGGTGTGTAGACAAGAGCGAAGCAGAAAGGATCATGGTAGACCTACACGAAGGCACCTTCAGAACCCATTCTAGTGGACATACTATGGCAAAGAAGATCCTACGGGCAGGATACTACTGGTCCACTATGGAAGCCGATTGTTATCAGCACTCTCGAACTTGTCATAAGTGTCAAATCTACGCTGATAAGGTGCATGTGCCTCCGTTCCCCTTAAACGTCTTGACGGCTCCGTGGCCCTTTGCAATGTGGGGCATCGACATAATCGAAGAAATCAGGCCTACTGCTTCCAATGGACATCGCTTCATCTTAGTAGCCATTGATTACTTCACGGAGTGGGTTGAGGCAGCTTCATTTGCTATAGTAACCAAGAATGTCGTGGCGTGGTTTATCCGACATAACCTGATCTACCGATATGGTGTGCCAGAGAGGATTATTACTGACAATGGTACGAATCTCAACAACACAATGATCACCGAGCTCTGTAAACAGTTCAAGATACAACATCATAACTCTTCTCCCTACCGGCCAAAGATGAATGGCATTGTCGAAGCAGCTAACAAGAATATCAAGAAGATTGTACATAAGATGACAGTGATATATAAAGACTGGCATGAGATGTTACCATCCGCTCTTCATGGGTACCGTACCTCAGCACGGAGGTCGACGGGGGCAGCACCCTACTCTCTGGTAGATGGCATGGAGGCAGTCCTATCCATCGAAGTCCAGATACCTTCTCTCAGGATTATAAAGGATGCGGGTTTGAACGAAGACGACTGGATCCAAGCCCGACTTGATCAGTTAAATCTAATCGATGAAAAGAGACTTACTACTATCTGCCACAGTCAGACGTATCAAAAGCGAATGATCAAGGCTTTTAATAAGAAAGTCAGACGCCGAGAATATCAAGTCAGGGATCTAGTAATCAAACGCATCATATTGCCGCAAGGTCATCCCAGGGGCAAATGGACCCCCACATACGAAGGGCCATTTGTGGTTAAGAACATTTTCTCGGGGGGAGCTATGATTCTAACCACCATGGATGGTGACGACCTTCCTTACCCTGTCAATGCAGACATAGTGAAAAGATACTACGCCTAATCAAAAGACCCGCTAGGTCGACTGGCCTAGGCAAAAATAAGGGCTTCTCGGCGAACCAAAAGGGTTCGGGAAAAAGTAAGGGATGAAAATGAAAAAAATATGTACACCCGACAAGTCGAAAATCCGAAAGGGCGGCTTGGGCAAAAAAGGGTATCCCGGTGGATTGAAAACCCGAAAGGGAAATCCAGGCAAAAGTTAGGGATTGAAGCGTATCATTATGTCTCATTGGATCATCTTGCGACCAGACTTCGGTATCGACTATCAAGCTCGGATGCCGCCAATCAATCTGATCAACCTTCGGCCAAGTAGCAAAGTGATGAGACGCTTGAAGATATAAAGGCAATAGCAGAGTTGGAACCCAATGGGGTTGTTTCACATAGCTGTTTTTTCTTTCTTTTACACAAATTGTAATTTCTTTCGGCGGTGTTCTCTTACTAGCGTGTCATCCTCTTTTTACAAAACACCTATTACAGGCCAACTTCAAAATCAATACAAATCACTTTCACAAGAAACTTCAATTCGTTTTACTTTTTCTGTTTTGTTTTGCAAGAACGTCCAATGATTTATTTTTGATATATGCATTTGAAAATGATTGCTTCTCATAAATACTTAGATAAGAAACAAGAGACAATTACTCGTAATTCCAGAAACAAAAAAAAACAAGAAGTGCCAAACCCTATAGTTACTCTGCCTAGCAGGTACCGGGACAGAGCCAGCTTGGGAACATAATTATTGGTACATACACTCCCCACAGAATAAAAGATCCAAAGGCATTGATGTCAGCTTTCCCAAAACAGGAAATAACTATCCCCAGCCAAGGTTCATAATCGCGGGCGAGTCAGTAAATTTCATCCCCCAAGTGCAGTTTATTTCTACAGATACAGAAGCTCAAGCTCCAACAGAGCTCATCATCTCCAGTAACGGAATTTCATCCCCAGCTAAATTTATTCCTCCAGATCAGCGGGTCTACCAACAGAGTATCTCTTCCCCCTAAGTTTGGTCCCCGCAGCGTTATTCTCCAGCATCTCTTCCCGACAGAATATTTACAAATCTCCAGCAACAGTCAGGGATTTATTTTCCCAGACGCGAGCATACCCCGATAGCATTTCATGAACATACATCATGACATACGCATACATATCATACACAGCATAATCTCATTTGTTTTAAGAACATCATTGCACCCTGCATTTCATGCATCGCATATAACTAACCCTGATATCTTTTGCAGGAAAAGATGATTAGCTTCAACAAATCCAGCAGTTATACAGATCACATCTACAGACGACTAATGGAAACTTAGTTCCCGAAATCAAACGGGTCAGCTAATCTACACTACCACTATGAAGTAACCCTACTATCCAGTTTTCTTCCCATATCCATACTATCTAGGCTTTCATATCGAAGTAACCCTACGACCCAGGTTCCTTCTCATTGCCCTACTATCCAGGCTTTCATATCGAAGTAACCCTACTATCCAGGTTCCTTCTCACATCCCTATTATCCAGGCTTTCATATCGAAGAAACCCTACTATCCAGGTTCCTTCTCACAGCCCTACTATCCAGGCTTTCATATCGAAGTAACCCTACTATCCAGGTTCCTTCTTACAGCCCTACTATCCAAGCTTTCATATCGAAGAAACCCTACTATCCAGGTTCCTTCTCACAGCCCTACTATCCAGGCTTTCATATCGAAGTAACCCTACTATCCAGGTTCCTTCTCACAGCCCTACTATCCAGGCTTTCATATCGAAGTAACCCTACTATCCAGGTTCCTTCTCACAGCCCTACTATCCAGGATTTCAAATCGAAGTAACCCTACTATCCAGGTTCCTTCTTACAGCCCTACTATCAAGGCTTTCATATCGAAGAAACTCTACTATCTAGGTTCCTTCTCACAGCCCTACTATTCAGGCTTTCATATCGAAGTAACCCTACTATCCAGGTTCCTTCTCACAGCCCTACTATCCAGGCTTTCATATTGAAGTAACCCTACTATCCATGTTCCTTCTCACATCCCTACTATCCAGGCTTTCATATCGAAGTAACTCTACTATCCAGGTTCCTTCTCACAGCCCTACTATCCAGGCTTTCATATCGAAGAAACCCTACTATCCAGGTTCCTTCTCATAACCTTACTATCCAAGTTCCTTATCTCTTATCTCCAGACAACAATTCAAAACACTGTAAGACTGGGACCTGATCAAACATGATTTGTTTCGCACTTCCCCAGTAAGTCGCAGTGCAGCTTGTACCCTAACCAAATATGCAGTTCACTTCCGCTCCCTCAAGCAAGAGTTATTTCCCCAGTAGAGTAACAAACAACTAAAGCTCCTAAAATTCTATTTCTCCCAAGACAGATACCAACAATCTTTAGCATATTCCTCCTCAAACGACGGGAGCAGGGACTCTCATCAAAGAAATATCTCAGGAAATCAACATTCTCTATATGGCATCCTTAAGCCCATCTACGACGGTATTCCGCCACATCTTGGATGGCATCTTTAAGCCCATCTCCGACAATTCTCTAGAAACTTCCGAATGGCATCTATAATCCCATTCTCGATATCACAAATCAAGTGCCACTTCATGCGAGTGCAAATTTCTGGGCACTCTAGTGTTCAATCATCTTCCACCTTCAGATTACGAAAGGCAAATAGCCAATCTACATCCTCAGGTTTAAGAAAATTGAAAAGGGGCATCTGTTTTACCCCAAAATTTCCCCTCTCATTTTACTCAACACATACTCCTAGAGATCCTCAATTTGCTCAAGTTTGCCCAAGAGTTGACCAGACAAACTCTCTCCTAAGGCAGTGTGTCTCAAATTAGGGTTTCCATTTTTATCAAGATAGGTGGACTCCACAGACCTCATATGCTATCCATGGTCTTAATATGTTCTCAAGACCCTACATGTCAATTTTCATGCCTTGCACAAGAAGTTTGCTCAGTCAACTGCTCAGATGCTTGAGAATCAACTGTATTAGGTCAAAAGTCAATTGTGACCCACATACAACCAAACTTCAAGTTTTTTGGTCAACATTAACATTTTAAAGTTACTTTCATCATTTGATCAAGGGTCGATCATGATTCCTCAAGGAATGCTCCAAATTCATCAAAACCCAAAAGTTGCTAAATTAGGGTTTCTTAGGAAAAGTCAACCAAACTTTGACCAAGCATAACTTCCACATGCTTCATCAGAAATTTTCCATCCAAAGCTCATTTTGAAGAGGATGAAATTCCATATAACTCATATTCATCCCACAAGTTCAAAATATGAACTCATAAAAAGATATGAATTTCTACATTATAGGTCCTTTTGAAAAGTCAACAAAAACACCTTTTGGATCAAAGCTTCTTACATGAACATGCAAGATTCGATTGAGATGATACTAAAAAGGTTGCTTAGGAGACATCCTAAGCTTTCTAAAAAGTCCAAGAACACCTCTCTAGGGTTAAAATTGGAGGAGATATGCCTTGTCAAAGTTGACCTTTTTTGCAAAATTGCCAAAAGTCAAATAGGCTCAAAATTACATTTTTTGCCAAATGGGCCTAACTTTTTATGCTTGCACCTCACTTATAATATGGTCCACGACCCAAATATTCACCCACACATTATTTGCTTCATTTTTCAATTTATTTTGATTTTTTATTAATTAAAAATTGAATTAAATCAAATAATTGGTGAATAATAACAAAGATATGATTTGATTTGGTTTTTGGGACAGGTTGGCAATCAAAATATGCTGAGATATCAAGACCAAAACGAATCAAGCATAATTGGTACAAGAAAGGGATGATTTGGCTCAAAATAGCAAGTTTACATTTAGCATGAAAATCAAATCAAATCTCTCATAATTGCAAAGATTCAATCAAATTTCACAACGCTAATTCATTCTAAGATATATATAGGGAACATGTACAAAGCATGAGACACGGTGGCAGTCGTGAAAAGAAGCAGAACAAAACTTCAAAATTCCAAGGAAAAGTGGTGATTCGATTTCCATTCTATAGGCCAAGTCAAGCCATTCTAACGTTACCAATAGCTTGCTGGACATCCCAGGAACGTATCCCAATCAATTTCAAGCTGCCCCAGGTCCAGAATCATCACGTAGCAGTCACACGATTTTCCCTATTTTTCTAAATTCGATTACTGTGATTCACGCATCATGAACATGTTTTAATGGCATATATGTGTTTGTTATCATGTTTGCAACGTATTGGTTATGTTTAATTGGTGTTTTAATGCATATGCTGACAATTTCCATGGCTAGGGTTTGAAGCCATGTTTTGGGGCTTCTTGATACAGGAAAAATTAGGCCAAGAATTGGATACTGGGATGATCGTGGCATCAAGAGCAATCGATCCCTGGTATTTGAATTCATTTATCATGCATATTTTTTATGTTTGAAATACGCAGGTTATAGCAACGGACATGGTCTGTAGGTATAGGTCATATACCTAAGACGACGGGCTGGAGGTAGAAGAAGGTGATTTGGCATCACCATATTGGCTCATTTGAAAATAGCGCGCGCAATTTTGTTTCAGTCTTTTGGAATTTGTTTTGATATATTATACGTTATTCTGATTCCTTTAACAACTAATCAGCGTAGCCCAGCTGGCAGAGGCGTGTTGTTGGTAAACATAAGGACCTGGGTTCGATCCCAGGTCCCAGCGATTCTCTTTATTTTATTTTCTCTCAACAGATCATGTGTAGCTCTCATCCAGATGTCCACCATACTCCACCAGCATCCAGCCACTTGATCCATCATAGTATCATATCCAACGCACAGGCAGTGAGGGACTATGATGCACCCCCAAGTCAACGCCACATGAAGTCAGGCGCTGACTAGGGCTTGGAGGACTTTTCGGCTTGGGAAATTCATATTTGCACCCTCCATTTACTCATAATACAGGCCCAGTTTGCTCTTCTTTCTATTTCTTTTTTTTAATTTCTTTAATTAATTTCCTTAATTGTTTTAAATAATTAACACAAAAATTATTATTTATTTTTATAAAACTAAAAAAATCACAAAAATACAGAATTAAATATTATTTATTCAAATTAATATTTTTGCAAATAAATTAGGTTAATTAGTTTATTTTAGTATTTGTTTTAATTAAAATTAAATAGAAACTAGGTTTTAAATTTTGTAATTAAATTGCTTCTTTTCTCAAATAAAAACCACAAAAATACATAAAATCTCTTTTGACAAAATATTTTATTTTCTTGAATTATTTAATCTAGTTTAAATTAGGTTAATTTAAATTTCTTTTTATAATTAAAAAATGATTAGAATTAGGGTTTTAATTGTACATAACCTAATTAAGTCTTTTCTAAAAAAAATAACAATTTAAATATTTTTCAATTAGATTTTTAGGGTTCTAAATTTTTCTCGCATTTAATTTACCGCGCGCATTTTAATTTGTTTTATTATTATTGTAACTTATTCGAGTTTGTAATAGTTTTAATTAGGGTTTTAAGCTTCCGCATTTTTATTTGCTGTCAAGATAATTATGTAACTGTCAAAGCCTTGTAATAGCTAGGTTTATTTTTCGCACTTTAAATTCCTGTAAATATTTAACTGTTAGATGTGTGACTAATAGGATTGTATGGCAAGAAGATTACTTGAAATTAAAACGGTAGATCACCTAATGTGTAAAGATTAAATAACTGAAACAATTCATATGCACATATTCACTCCTAGGGTTTACCCCACTTCGGTTGCCTTCGGTATAACAGTCATTAAGCATAGGAGATTTTAGTGGTTTCCCTCCAGTCTAAAATATCAAATTGTCCCATTCGAATGTTGCCTCGGAAATGTTGCCTCGGAGATGTTACCTCAGAAATGTTGCCTCGGAAAGATCTTAAGACTCTAGAGTTACTACTAAAGTTTTCTAATTGTTGCTTTAGTGGTTGTACTTGTCCCTTTCGAATGTCCCTTACAACTCCAATGATGGAGCTACCTACTCCTTAATATAGGATAGTGTTGTCTAAAGGAAATAAGAAAACGAACATACTTTTTCGAGTAGGTAGAAACTTTTAGGTACTTGCTCAAAACAACAATTTTTACACATACACTTTCAAACAAGCTTTTCAAACCAAAGTTTCCAAAAAAACACTTTATCACATCCTTGAGGACTGATACAAGGATTACCATAAAGTGAAATTCCGCACTAAGGAAAATTTCAAAACTTTTCAAAACAAACACACACAAGCAATTTTTAAAAAAATGAGCAAGTACCTAAGAGCCCAGTGAAAACCATGGATAGAAAGGGTGTTAACACCTTCCCTTTCGATAATCCCCCCGTACTCAGAACATCTTGAAAAAAGGTTTTTCCTGTTGTTTTTCCTTTTCCATGATTGGATGAAATAAAAGTCGGTGGCGACTCTTGCTTACCGCGACATTTAGCAAACAAAAAACGTAAAACGCAAACCAGTATAAAAGTCGGTTCGGCCACTGTATCACAGATTACACGAACAATATGGCTGAATATGAAGCGTGCATTTTGGGTCTTTGAAAGCTGCCATCGATTTAAGGATCAAGCATTTGAATGTGTTTGGGGATTTCGCTCTAGTGATTATCCAAGTAAAAGGAGATTGGGACACTAAGCACCCTAATCTAATCCCTTACAAGGAACTTGTGCTATCTCTTATTCCTTACTTCGAAGAGATCACATTTGAACACTTTCCTAGGGAAGAAAATCAGTTGGATGACGCCTTGGCAACCATGTCTTCAATGTTCAAAGTCAGATGGGACAACGAAGCCCCTATGATTACAATTGAAATATTCGACGAACCTGCGTATTGCTATGAGCTTGACACTGACACGGAAAAGCCATGGTACCATGAGGTGAAGAGATGCCTTGAGGTACAAGAGTACCCCGAGGTAGCATCCATCAATGACAAAATTCTTACGAAGATTTTCAGCTAAATTCTTCCTAAGTAACAGAATCTTGTACAAGTATAACCATGATTCTACTCTACTCCGATGTGTGGACAAGAAGGAGGCAGAGGAAATTATGGAAGATATGCATGATGGTCTCTTTGGCACTCACTCAAGCGGACATATGATGGCCAAGAAAATCCTGAGAGCTGGCTACTATTGGTCAACGATGGAGACTGATTGCCATCAACACTCAAGAATCTGTCACAAATGCCAAATCTATGCTGACAAGGTCCATGTACCTCCTATCCCTTTGAACGTCATGACCGCTCCGTGGCCATTTGCAATGCGGGGCATTGACATGATTGGAGAAATCAAACCCACTGTTTCTAATGGACATCGCTTCATTCTAGTCTCTATTGATTATTTCACCAAATGGGTCGAAGCCGTCGTATTTTCCTCAGTCACCAAGAATGTGGTAGCCAGATTCATCAAACATAACCTCATCTGCTGTTATGGTATCCCCGAAAGGATCATCACCGACAATGCGACTAACCTTAACATTGCTATGATTACCGAGCTTTGCACTCAGTTCATAATCAAGCATCACAACTCTTCTCCGTATAGACCTAAAACGAATGGCGCAGTCGAAGCGGCCAAAAAAAAACATTAAGAAGATTATGAAGAAGATGGTAGTAACCTATAAGTATTGGCATGAGATGTTACCGTTTGTTCTACATGGCTACCGTACTTCAGCTAGGACATCAACTAGGGCAACTCCCTTTTCTTTAGTATATGGCATGGAAATTGTTTTTCCAGTGGAAGTTCAGATTCCCTCACTAAGGATTATGAATGAAGCAGGTCTAGGCAAAGACGAGTGGATTCAAACAAGGTTGGATCAGTTGAACTTTATCGATGAGAAGCGACTGACTATTGTTTGTCACGGTCAGGCGTACCAAAAACGTATGATCAAGGGTTTCAACAAAAAGATCAAGCCTCGAGTATATCAATCTGGTGACTTGGTGATAAAGTGAATCATTCTACCACAAGGCGATCCCAGGGGCAAATGGACTCCCACCTACGAAGGGCTATTTGTTGTCAAGAGAGTGTTCTCTGGAGGTGCCATGATGCTGACTACCATGGATGGTGAAGATTTCCCACATCCTGTGAACGCAGACATAGTTAAAAAATACTACACATAAGAGACCCGCTAGGTTGACACACCTAGGTAAAATAATGGCATCCCGACAAACCAAAAGGTTTGGGAAAAAACTAGGGATATATGCAAAAGATTGTACACCCGACAAGTTGAAAACCCGAAAGGGCGACTTGGGCAAAAATGGGTATCCTGGTGGGCTGAAAACCCAAAAGGGCAGTCAATGCAAAAGTTAAGGATTGAAAGCGTATGACAATGTCCCGTGGAATCGTCACAGTCAACTTTATTACCAAGGTCCGAGTTCAAACGGTCCAAGATCAATCCAATCAACTTCTGTTAACGGCAAGGGGAATTCGAAGACATTGCGGTAATAATAGAGTTGGAATGCAATGAAATCATTTCCACATGGCTATTTGTTTTTTGTTTTCAATTTTTGTTTTCCTTACGACGATTTCCTGTTACTAGGATCTCTGTCTCTTTGTACAAACACGCCTATTCATGGGAAAAATATCAATACAAATATACTTTGAAGTGCAAACTTTCTATTTTGATTTTGAATGCAAAAAGGTCCAATTACTAAAATTGAACGAACATATGCATATGAACATAATTAAAACTATTTGGCACATGTGTTCTGCTAAGCAATAGCAAGCATCTCTTTAATGTATATGGAATATCCCCACAGAGTTATTTCATTAACATTATCTCCACAAGACCGACTATAATAAACTAATCCTCAACAAAGTTACCCACAAAGTCTCTTTGCATAGGTTGATTCCCAGCCAAAGTCTCAATCTCTTGACAGCTCTCCCCCAGCTAAGTTGTTCCTACAGGAAAAATCCGTGTGGATCTCTTTCTCAAAGAACTCACCTCGTCAGCAGTTCATCAAGTATTCCCCAACAGAGTTTAGTTCCCCAACAAACAACATACAACAATCAATGAACGACATAACTCCCCAAGCTGAGTCTATCTTCCCCGACTGAGCCTATCTTCTTTAGCTTGAGTTTGCCTTTCAGACTATTACAAATCATAGGGTCACAATCCATAATCCCCATTAAATTCATCAATAAAGTCTTTACTATCTCCAGAAGTTGTTGTGAAGCTTGGATCCGACCAGATAACAGTTAACTCTATTCTTTCAAAACACTGTAAAGCCTGGACCCGATCGGATATTAGTGTAACTTTTCAAATACTATGAAGACTGGACCCCGCCATATAATAGTACAACTTTCCAAATGCTATGAAGATTGGACCCGACCAGATAATAGTGTAACTTCTCCAAATACTTTGAAGACTGGACCCGACCAGATAATAGTTTAACTCTTAGAGACTATTGAAGAACCTGGACTCAACCAGACTAGGGTTTAACTTCTTTTCCCCAGTAGAGTTTTCCTCTACCCCAACAAGTTACTGTGAAGCCTGGGTCCGACCAGATATCAGTTTTCAACTTCATCTTTTCAAGAAAGTTATTATAAAGCCTGGATCCGACCAGATAGCAATTCCCCCCAGAATTCCGTTGTGAAACCTGGAATTCGACCAGATAACAACTAGTTTCCAAGTAAGTAAATGTAAAGCTTGGACTCGACCAGATATCAGTTCAACTCTATCTCTTTAGACAAGTTTATTGTGAAGCCTGGACCCGACCCGATAGAAACTAACTTCATCCACCTCAAAAGTTTTGAAGCCTGGATCCGACCAGATATCAGTTTAATTCCGTATTCAAGCAAGTTATTGTGAAGCCTGGAGTCCGACCAGATAACAACTAACTACAATCCCCAGCAAGACACTATGAAGTCTGGACCCGACCATATAATAATATCACTTTTCAAAATCTATGAAGCCTGGACCCGACCAGATAGTAGTTACCACTTCAAGTTACTATGAAGCCTAGACCCTACCAGATATTAGTTTAACTTTATCCTTTCTAGCAAGTTACTGCAAAGCCTAGAATCCGACCAGATAACAGTTAACTTCCTTCTCCCCAGCAGGTTATTGTGAAGCTGGGAATCCAACCAGATAACAACCTAACTTCACTCTCCCCAAGAATTTTTCTGCGAAGCATGAAATCTGACCAGATAAAAGTTAATTTATTCTTCCCCAGTAAGTTACCGTGAAACCTGGATCCGACCAGATAGTTGTTGACTTCCTCATCCTCAGCAAGTTATGAAGCCTGGACCCGACCAGATAACAGCTAACATTCAAGAGATAATCTCCAACAGCAATCTGGGATTCAAAACTCCTCAGCAGTAGTCAGAGATTTATTTTCTCGGACAAATATACATCCCACATTCATACATCATAGCACATACATACAAAATGCATTTAGCATAGTACCACATCTTGTAAATATCATGCATACATCTGCATTTTGCTAACCCTTTTTTTCCATGGGTGAAACATAAAGTTTTAGTATAAATCGACCAAAGATTTATGCTGATACCTCTTCCAGTATTTACCATCATTCCTCCAAATGGCATCTATAAGCCCATTCCCAATACATCTTCAAGTGCAAATTTATGGGCACTCTAGTGTTCAATCATCTTCCACCTTCAAGTCACGAATGACGGATCCGCCAATCTAACTCTTCAGGTTTAAGAAGATTGAAAATGGGCAGTTGTTGTACTCCAAATTTTTACCTCTCATTTCTCAAGTAATCTCTTATAAGATCTCCATTGGTTCAAGATTGCACAAGGGTTGATCAGCTCAAGACACCTCCTTAAGCACTAATAACTAAAAATTAGGGTTTGAGATTACACAAGGACAAATGGACTTTTAATGCCCCATATGACTTTAATGGATCATTTTGGACTCTCAATATTGCTCATGTCAAGTTTCAAGTCTTGGATCACATTTTTGCTCAGTCAATTGATCTGTTGACCTATAATCAGCTGTATTGGGGAAAAAGTCAATTGTGGTCAATTTACAATCAAACTTTATAATTTTTGATCCATATCAACATCATGAACTCATATATGTCATTTGATCAAATTTGGATCACAATTCCTCAAGAAATTTGATCAGATCATCAAAAGGGCAAATGGTCAAATTAGGGTTTTGACTAAGAAGGTGTAATTTCTAATTTTTGACCTAGCAAATGACTTATTGGTTTGAGACATGATCTCAAGGTTTCAAATGCTTCATTTTTACCTAATGGCATGGCTCAAAAAATTTCTCAAGATCAATTGATTGACATATGAATTTTAGTCAATTGATGAAAAGTCAACTGAACACTGAAAAGTCAAACTTTGACTTTTTGATCAAAATCAAGTTTCAAAGATTAAAATTCATCAAGACATATAAAAATATGAAACTTGTTCATCAAGAAATCAAAAAGTTAAGATTTCATTTTGAAAAGTTAAGATTTCATTTTGAAAAGTCAAAATTTCTAAACTTAGAATTTTTTCTAAGTGTTGGAAATTCACATTTTTTCACAACTTAAAGCCAAATTTTCACCATGATGCAAGATGATTTAAAGGAAACTTCCAACATGAAAGTTATAGATCTCAATGAGGTCTAAAATATTTTAGAACACAAATTTTTCTAGAAATTCATGGATTTCAAGTTATGATTTTAAGAAGACATGTTCATGAAACTTGAAAAACTTAGTGAAATTTTGCCCTAGTTTAGGCAGGATTTTGACCTAACTTCATGGCAATTTTTCACATAGTTCCAAGATGAATCTTCAAAAATGTCCAACATAGAGGTTGTAGAGGATGTTACAAGCTTTCCAAAATGTCCAATAACTTATTGAGATAATACTTGAGCAAGGATAATCGAAGGCAAGAAGTTAGGGTTTCATTCTTGAATTACAAGGTAGATTTTTAGGATAAACATGAACCAAATCCATGCTAGGCTGCATAATCTTTGCTTTGCAGACCTCAAACTTGTTTGTCACTCCTTAATTAATGGCTTACACAACTCTTTAGGCCCTTATCCACTTGGTTTAGGCTTTGTCCAAAATGACTTTCCATTTATGGCACAAAGTTGCCATTTCCATTTTGATAAAGCATCACTTTTGCAATTGTCAACTTCTTGAGCCTTGCAGTTGTTATTTCTGCACACACAACCCCTATAAACCAAAATCAATATGTCTAAAGCATCTATCAACTCAGATCATGCTTGTACAACACTTTGGGATTTGTCTTCTTACTTTTCTTCAAAAGCAACTAAGAGCCCATAGATAACTATGGATGAAAAGGGTGCTAACACCTTCCCTTTTCATAATCTACCCCCCGAACTCAAGAAATGATCTCAAAGGTCTTTCGTGTTCTTTTCAGCCTTTCCTTTTGGATAAAATAAAAGTCGGTGGCAACTCTTGCTAACCGCAACATTTGCAGTCAAAGACAAAACATCCCAAGTCAGTTTTCCCACCGTATTACAGTAGGGTTGCCTTAGGATGAGTCCGTGTAAAACTGCATCTGGAGATTATGAGAAGGAACTTGGGTAGAGTTGCTTCAGGATGAGTCAGTGTAAAACTGCATCTGGAAATTCAAGAGAAGGAACCTAGGTAGGGTTAGCTCAGGATGACTCCGTGTAAAACTGCATCTGGAGATTGTGAGAAGGAACCTGGGTAGGGTTGCTTCAGGATGAGTCTGTGTAAAACTGCATTTGGAGATTGTGAGAAGGAACCTGGGTAGGGTTGCTTCAGGATGAGCCCGTGTAAAACTGCATCTGGAAATTCAAGAGAAGGAACCTGGGTAGGGTTACCTCGGGATGAGTCTGTGTAAAACTGCATATGGAAATTCAAGAGAAGGAACCTGGGTAGGGTTTCCTCAGGATGAGTCCGTGTAAAATTGCATCTGGAAATTCAAGAGAAGGAACCTGGGTAGGGTTGCCTCAAGATGAGTCCGTGTAAAACTGCATCTGGAGATTGTGAGAAGGAACCTGGATAGGGTTGCTTCAGGTTGAGTCCGTGTAAAACTTCAGAAGGAGGGAGAAGGAACATGTGTATGATTGCTTCATGAAGAGCTTGTATAAAGCTGTATTTGGAAGTCAGAAGAAACCCGTGTAAGATTGCTTCATAAAGAGCCCGTATAAATCTGTATTTGGAAGTCATAAGAAACCCGTGTAAGATTGCTTCATGATGAGCCCGTGTAAAGCTGTATTTAGAAGTCAGAAGAAACCCGTGTAAGATTGCTTCATGTTGAGCCTGTATAAAGCTATATTTGGAAGTCAGAAGAAACTCGTGTAAGATTGCTTCATGATGAGCCCGTGTAAAGCTGTATTTGGAAGTCAGAAGAAACTCGTGTAAGATTGCTTCATGATGAGCCCGTGTAAAGCTGTATTTAGTCGCATAGATAATTACTCTGTTTTGTTTCAGGAGCTAATCCTGGACCTGTTGAAAATTGTTGATGATAAATATTTGTTGATTGATCTTTCCTGAAAAGGTAAAGCGTTAGCTGTATGCAATGTCATGATGTATGAAATGCATTGTGTAATGGTGTTCTCAAAATAAATGAGATTGGGATGTATTCATTTGTACTGTAGATGCTATGACGTTTGTAGAATGATGTATGATTGCAATATGTGAATGTATCAGTTGTTCTATTACAGCGCTGTTGAATTAGGGAAAATAAATCCCTGATTGTAGCTAGCGATGAAGAATGTAGGTCTTCAGATTTTGTTGAAGTTGGACTGTTGGGAGATGATCTTCCGTTGTTAGAGAAATAAACTTTGTTGGGGAAGGAAAGCTCGGTGCATTGCCTGAGGATTTTGTGAAATCCTATTGGGGAATCCTGAGAAGTTTGACAACTTTACTAGGGAAAACCTGATGTCTAAGCAATAGTTAGAAATTCCTGTTCTGCCAGGGATACAAGAACACCTGACATCACTAGGTTGTAAGCTGAGGATATGGAGGCGACTTTTTAGTAAGATGCCCCTGCCTCTGTACCTGCTGGAGAAAGTACCTGCAGAGACTTTGTGGATGGTTTGAGTGTCATCCCAACTTTTGGGGGGCTTGGTAAATGTTGATCAGGATGATAAGTCTTCTACTGATAAACAAATGACAAGATGACAGGACATAGTCGTACGTTTTTAATCCCTAACTTTTTCCTGGACCGCCCTTTTGGGTTTTCAGTCCACCGGGATACCCTTTTTATCTCAAGCCGCCTTTTCAGGTTTTCGACTTTCCGGGTGTACAATTTTTTTGTATATATCCCTAATTTTTGCCTGAACTCTTTTGGTTCACCGGGATGACCTCTTTTGTATATACTTCTTATTGTTACATCTGACGCAATCTCATGAATGTGTAAAGAAAATGCAAAAAAGGGGGGTTTGAATTTGGTTTTCCTTTATTAATAAACTTTCGTTTCTTAACATTGTTATGTTGAGTGATGCTTTTGAATGTGTTGTAGAAGCATACACAATTAAGCATAAGAAAAAGTAAGGAACACATGATATATCCTGGTTCACTTGAGAAACCCTCAAGCTAGTCCAATCAACCCTACCAAGGTGATTTTTACTTGAACTTAAGGACTTAATCCACTATAACCAAACTGATTACAATCTGCACAAACAACTGCTATGACTAACAACCACTAAAACTACCATCTTAGTTTTCTCAAAGCTTCTGACCTAACCGGTCCTTTGAGGAACACATTACCTTCTAAAGCTTTTGACCTAACATGTCCTTTAGAAGAAACACAAAACCTTCTTGAGCTTCTGACCATACCGGTCTTTTAGAAGGAACAAACAACTATTTATTTTTACAAGGTTTGCTTACAGGAGAATGCTTCTACACAAGAAAGTATATACTCAATTAAGTACATCACAAGATCCTAATACACACTAAGAATATTACATTGTATTTCATCTCAAATGTGTAGTCTTCTTTTCTTCAAGTAACTTCTTCATGAACAACAGCCCAAAAGCACTTGAATTGCTGAAGTCTTCTTCTTCATGAGCTTCTGAAAGCTTTGTTGATATTAATGTAGTAAAGAGAATAACTTCTTCATATTTATTCACCTTAGAACATTCTGGACAACAACCCTTGTTCTATTTAATTCAATGATCACTTTAGAATAACACATTCATATTGTGGATTTGTAACTGGAGCTTCCATGATCATCTTCGTTATCTTCTGCGGCTTAGCAAGCTTCTTGCAGTATATGAAATTAAGCACATTGTGAATCAATGATTTCATTGTTATCTTATAGTCATCAACAACATGATTGAAGAATCATTTTGATAACAGTTGTTCTTGTTGTTGTTATAGTGGTTTTTGATTGTGTTACAACAATGACAACTTCCATTTGAACATTTGAACACCAACAACATTTTAAGCATATGATCCTTTTCTAAAATAGCCAAGCAAAATAGATCCTTTGGATATTGAAAAAGAGTCGTTACACAATGATGAAAATAGTACTTCCACTTCTTTTTATTTTCCACAATTCAAGCTAGTGGAGAGGTAGTGGGATAAGGCTTTTTCGTACTGTGTACTTATCATTACTAACAATAACATTTGTATTCGAAACTTCAGAGGCTTATGATGGTAGATAATTGAAGCATGAGTAAAATCGTGACATTTTAATCTCTAGATAATCAAGTCTTCATTCGTCAGAACTTGTTCACTCATAACATTCTCTTTGAAACTTCAGCACTTGGTCTTGAGATCCTTTTCTAGAACCTTGGGTCTTTATAACTTCAAGTCTTCAGAACTACATCTTCAGAGTCTTCATCACTTGGTCCTGAGAACCTTCTCTAGAACCTTGGGTCTTCAGAACTTCAAGTCTTCGGAGTCTTAATAGCTCATGTCTTCAGAGTCTTCAACACTTGGTCTTTAGAACCCTTTTCTTATAACCATGGGTCTTTAGAAACTTGAGTCTTTAGCATATGGACTTAAGTAGAAATTTTTGTCTTCAGATCTTCTGACTGGTTTCTTTATAACACGTTGTCTTCAGAAGCATGAGTCTTTAGCATTTGGACTTAAGTAGAACTTTTGTCTTCATATCTTCTGACTTGTTTCTTTAGAACACGTTGTCTTTAGAAGCATGAGTCTTCAACATCTGGACTTAAGTAGAACTTCTGTCTTTAGATCTTCTGACTGGTTTCTTTATACTTCATATCAGAGCCTACACTCTAGAGTCTTCTGGAGTGACTAGCTATTATTCATCAGAACTTGTGTATTGCATAAGCGGAACTAATTCTCTTCTAATGTCTTAGCCACGCCATCCATCAGAAGCATAACCTATTTGTTAAATACTCAAAATTAACAAACATTAGAGTATCAAAATTGTTCATACAAACAAACTCATTTGTTATCATCAAAACTCAGAGATAGTATTGCAGAACGAAATCTTGTTCTAACAATCTCCCCCTTTTTTATGATGACAAAACTATGTATTTTGATAACACAATTTTGTTCATATAATCAGAAAAAGTGAAAAATAAAAAGGTAAGGAATACTTATCCTTTTTATGAAACTCACCCTGAGTCAATAACTTGATGAAACTTGAATATCTTGACTCTGAACCATTTGACTAAAACCCCCCTGGTTCCAATAGATCAGATTTTGAGACCTTGAGAGTCTTGACTCTTGATACCAATAGAACTGATTGAGATCTTGAATTCATCATAGCTTATTCTTATTGAATCGTCTATCCATATTTTTCAGATAGTCTTCAACTTCTGATTTGCTCAGTTCTTCTAGAAAGCATTTGCTTCTGATTTTGATTCTTATGTTTTGAATATCATATTCTCAGACATTTTACTTCTTCTAAACATTATGATACTAAAATCAAGATAACTTTAACTTTGAGAAAGTTCTCAACTTCTGAACAATATTGGGTCTATTTTATTCTTAAACATATGTTCACAAAGTGTACATATTCGATTATATGAACAATCAGTTCATTCATTTTTACCTGTCTTAGAATGCCTAGTGAACTTGTTCAGAGTTCCTCAGTTAATCATCAACCAAACACACGTCAACGGCAAATGCACATTTTATTATTATGATGAGTTTTACATTTCTTTTAAGGTTTATCAAAATCATTATACTTCTCCTCCTTTTTGACATCATCAAAAAGTTAGAGAACAAGAACTAGTAAATCTCTACATCTTTTGATGACCGAGGCAAAAGAAATTAGAAGGCATTTGATTGATTCACATTCTTATCACTTCAGACCAAGACTAAAACACGTTTGATTCTAATGACATCTTACTTTGGACAGAGATCCATTTTCATATTCTTTAGAATAAACAGAAATTTATCTTCAGCTAAGGGTTTTGTAAAAATATCAGCCCACTGATGGTCTGTATCTATGAATTTTAAAGATATGATCCCTTTCTGAACATAGTCTTTAATAAAACGATGTTTGATTTCTATGTGTTTAACCCTAAAGTGTAAGATGGTATTCTTACTCAAGCAAATTGTAGTAGTATTGTCACATAAGATAGGAATGTTACTCTCATAAATCTGATAATCTTCCAGCTGATTCTTCATCCAGAGCATCTGAGTGTTGTACGGTGCTGCTGAGATATACTCTGCTTCTACAGTTGAGAGAGCGATTGTTGGTTTCCTCTTGCTTGACCATGAGATCAGATTCTTGCCTAGAAACTGACAATTTCCAAAATTACTCTTCCTCTCTAGTCTATCTCCAATGTAGTATGCATCACATAAACCAGAAAGAGTGTACTATGATGCTTTCTTATACATCAAGCCAAGGTTATTGGTTCCTTTCAAATACCTTAGAATTCTCTTAACAACAGTTAAATGAGATTCCCTAGGATCAAATTGGAATTTAGCACAAAGATGAATACTGAATAAAATATCAGGTCTAGATGCAATCAGATAAAGAAGAGATCATATCATACTACGATGCAGCTTCTGACATGCCTTTCCACTTACCTCTTCTTTCTCAAGAATACATGTTGGATGCACTGGAGTCTCTGCTACAGTGTAGTCTGTCATGTTGAATTTCTTTAGATTTCTTTGGTGTACTTACTTTGATGAATGTAAGTAGCCTCTGGTTTTTGATCAATCTGGATTCCCTAAAAGAACTTCACTTCTCCCATCATGCTCATTTCAAACTCAACTTGCATTAACTTAGGAAATTCCTCGCAGAGGGATGGATTAGCAGAACCAAAAATAATATCATCAACAAAAATTTGAACAATTAGAATATCATTTTTTAAGGTTTTACATAAGAGTGTAGTGTCAACCTTTCCTCTGGTAAACTCATTTTCTAAAATAAAATTACTCAATCTATCATACCAAGCTCTAGGAGCTTGTTTAAGGCCATAAAGAGATTTCTTTAGTTTTAAAAACAAAGTCTGATTTCTAAGAGTTTTCAAAGCCAGGAGGTTATTTGACGTACACTTCTTCTGAAATATAACCATTCAGAAATGCACTCTTAACATCCATCTGATAAAGGATGATGTTATGATTTACAGAAAAAGAAACTAACAAATGAATAGCTTCTAACCTGGCGATTGGTGCAAAGGTTTCAGTGTAGTCTATCACTTCTTATTGACTATAACCTTGTGCAACCAGTTGTGCTTTGTTTCTGACAGCTTCACCTTTCTCATTGAGTTTGTTTGTGAACACTCATCTGGTTCCGATGACATGGACACTGTCATACCCCAAATTTGTCCTACCTATTAATCAAATCATCTGGCTTATGCATCACATATTCTTCATGTACATCACTTTTTCATTAGGCCATCTAACACATCATGCATCATCAATAAAATTAGGCATGGAATTTTGGAGGATCATCATCTTGTACTTACAACTGCTACTTGAGTTAGGATTTATTTCCCTATTGTGTGGTAATCGAGGGGTTTTTTCTTATGGTGTTTTGATTCATCGACAAAGATCATCATTCAAAGGATCTCATTCATTACTTGGATTGCAAGCTATTATGCAAGAGAGGAATATGATTGAATTAAGTTGCTATGGACGAAGACTTTACCTAAAAGGGATTCATACATTTGAATTAGGGTTCTCTTACTGGTGGTGTAAGTTATAGTTGTGGGCCTCATACACCATGTCACTTGGGACCAGTGTTTCCTCATTGATTATGGAGTAAGCTATTGTGAAATGGTGTTCTTTTGATCAGATTATTGAAGGTCTCTATTTCAAGTTCAAGCATGGCTACTTATATTGATATACATCACAAGGGGATCATGCGGAAATAATCTTTAACCAAGTCTTATGGAAGTTCCCTTTCATTCTTACCATGGAGTGTTTGGCATTACACGAATAAGGGAATCATGATTATGCTTAGCATTTACACCATTAAAGGAGTATTCAAAGTTAAATTAAATGGAAAATAGAAAAGAGAATACTTTGAGCACTTGAGAAAATTGATAATTAATTCAAGATATTTCAAAGGATCCACATGAATATCATGCTCCTAATTTCATCAGACTACCATACTGTCAGCATAGTTTAATTTGAAGGAAAAAAAAGAAAGAAATATGTGAAGCTTCTCCATTAGAGTCAAAGTTCCATAAAAGAGTTTCATTCAATATATACATGTCCTAAATCATTGTGCTATTACAAAAGGAACACCACATTTAAAAATATTTAGCTTAAGGCCCTAAGGATGCTAAAGTACAAGTTCATGAGCCAATTGTCCATGAGTCTTGTTTTTCATCGAGAAATGTTTCGCGTGCTTTCCCTCTGTGTTTTCTTTAAACTCCGCTCCATCCTTATGTCTCCATTAAATTTCAACAAGATATTCCCATTACCACCTTCCAAACATACATCAAACAACACCAAATCTGAATTCACTAGCCATGCTCGTATCCTTCCAACGCAAATTCAAAACAACAGAACAATTGGAAATGGGAAATCAGAAGAGACTTAATACCAATGATGCTCTGCAACCAAGTGAACCATACATACACTAACTTCACAAAACAAAACCAAAATCCTGCACATGAAAAAAAACACATATCGCCTCATCTCTAAACAGAAAATTAGAAACGATATTACTAATCCAACACAAACACCAAATAGTCCATACACCATCAAATTCAAGCATACCTAAAAAACCTAATCCAATACCTCATGACCAAGCTACCATATCTTCAAGATATGCTCAAAGCTTCATGTACTAGACCTGACTCCATCTCAGGTTTTCCAAAGTTATATCATCCCAAATCATGAACCTGTAATATTCATTCCAAGTCAGTATAAATTCAAGCAAAAAAGGTTATGGCCAAAACTCACATTTCATCCATGCATATTTAAATAAATTCAACACGCGTTCAATTCATTCATCGATCAATCCCTACATAATCTCGTGCATATATCAATCCAACCCAAAATAAAAAGAGGGGTCCCGCATCAATTCAAAATTTTCTAACAGAAAATCAGGAAAATACAAGACAGAACTAACAGAAAGCAATTGAATAACTAAAAACAAAAAATGAGAAAATAATTAAATCAAAGAAAAAAGAATTTCCAGCTCAGCTCATAACAGAATTTTCTAACTGATTCACAACCTCCTAACAGATTTTAACAAACTTTTCCAACCTCTAAAAGGTTTATTAACGGGATTCAAAAACAGAATGGAGGGGGATTTAATTCACGATTCATTTTTACATAAAACAGAGAAAAATAAGATATATAACTCACCAGAAATCGTTATTCTCTAGATTGCTTCAACCATCATAAGCAGAATCATCAACCTTCATCTACATCTTCTCTCGGAAACTCTCGTCGATCATCTGCTTCACTCTAACCATCATCTTCAATATTTCTCTGAAGCAATTCTTCAA
The DNA here is from genome assembly GCA_948472305.1 of Vicia faba. Lineage (NCBI taxonomy): Eukaryota > Viridiplantae > Streptophyta > Magnoliopsida > Fabales > Fabaceae > Vicia > Vicia faba. The sequence goes on along the minus strand of OX451738.1, from coordinate 1,129,969,167 downwards.
CTCTCAGAGGAATCAGCACCAAGAAACACCAGAAAAAACTCTAAAAATTCTCTCTCACCTTTCTCTCAAAATTCATCTTCTTCATTCCCTCTTTAATCTTCAACCTTCACGCTTCAACCTCATAATTACCTGCAATCCATCACCTCCATATTCCACCTTCATCATCTTCATCTTCATCTTCCCCCAAGTCACTCGGAGCCTTCACTCCCTATTCCTATTTCACACTGAACTCACGCTCACTCCTCTCTACACCACCGCAAACCCTATCAGAAAATCTTTATCATCTTCTGCAAACTTCGACCTCAACAACTGCATCAAAACAGCAACAATATCATCAAGAAAACTGGTTCTGCACCTTCATCACCAATGCATTTGTATCTTTATCTCAACTAACACAAAAGCTCTACACCAATCCTTTCCCGTCGTTCTCGCTACACACAACAACAATAATAACAACTTCATCACAATCGCAGTATACATAAAAAAGGAAGAGTGAAGAGTGAACAAAAGGAAAGAGCGCAAGTACATTTTGATTTCCATTATCTTAATCGCGTCGAAACTAAACTAGAGGTTAATGCTAATATTTAAGCGGTATGAAGTCTCGTCGGATGGAACTGAGCACGGTTGAAAGCAAGATCTGAAAGCTCACCAGATTTGTATCTGAACTCATCGCTTTCTCAATAATGTTGAAGGAGCACTGCACATTCTTTGTCATATGTTGTTGTGAACTGAAGCTTGGTGTTAAAGATTATAGGCGATATGAGAGGGAGAGACGCGAGAAGGTGGTGTTTATGGATTTGGTTCAAAGTTGATACGGTGGGGGAACGAAGTGTGATACGGTGGCAGAACTGACTGTTATATTGGTTTTGCGTTTGTATTCACAAATTTTACAGTAAGCAAGAGTCGCCACCGACTTTTCTTTTATCCAACCAAGGAAAGGGTGAAAAGAACAGAAAAATACCTTTCGAGAGTCTTCTGAGTAAGGGGGTAGATTATGGAAAGGGAAGGTGTTAGCACCCTTTCCATCCGTAGTTATCTATGGGCTCTTAGATGCTTAGCTCATTTTGAAATGCTTTGTGCTTTGTGTGTTTGAAAAGTATTTGAAATGTCAATAGTCAGGCAAATTTCTTTATGATAACTCTTGTGTTAGTCCTCAAGAGTGTTGATAAAGCATTTTGAAAATGTTTTTGAAAGTGTTTTGTGTATGTGTAAAAGTTGTTTGAGCATAGAATCTAGGAACTATCTACTTTTACTAGAAAGGTTATTCTTTTCCTCTTTTCCCTTAGACAGTGTTATCCTACTATTAGTGAGTAGGTAGCCCTACTCATTGGATGTTTGAGGGACATTCGAAGGGACGTTTGTATAGTCACAAAGGCAACTGGGCAAGAAACCTTAGTAACTATCCTAGGGTTTTAAGATCATTTTTTACCGAGGAAACATCGAGAGGGTCATTGAGGGACTTATGATCTTTAAATCGGAGGGTATCCACTAAAATCTCTCACGTTTCGAGAGTTGTGACTTTTTTTTCTGAAGGCAACCTAAGTGGGATACCCTAGAGGTGTGCATGTGAGAGTGTGTTGTATTCAGTTATTTTTGTCTTTTGCATTTAGGTTTGCTAGCGTTTGGTTTTATTCTTGCCATACAATCCTAATTAGCATGCATCTAAACAGTTCATAGTTTGCAGAAATTAAAAGTGTGAAAATGTAAATCCTAAACTATTACATGACTTCGGGGAGGGGGAATTTACAAGTCTGAAATTGGGGGTAAACAGCAAATGTCATAGTTATTCTATTACAACCCATAAGCAGATACATTAATAATAAAAATAACAATGTTAAAATAATAAACGCGCGCGAATTAGAGAAGACGTCTAAAACCCTAAAATGTTTCTAAGTAAAAGAACATTATTTTTGTTATTTTTTTTACTATTTAGGAAAATATTAAATTAAAATAAAACTAAATTTAATTTAAAAAAATAAAATAAAATTATTAACCAAAATTAAATCTAAACAAAACCTAATATTTTTTGGCATTTTTTATTAAGAAAATAATTGAATTAAATGAACCTAGTTCTAATTATTTTTAAATTAATGAAATAAAATCAAAACAATTAACTAAGATAATTTACAAAATTAAAATTAATTAGAAAATCCTAAGTCTAGTATTTTTTAGGATTTTGTTGATTTTAATTAAATAAAATGATTTTTTAAACATAAGACAATTAAATAAATAAAATAAAGTGAAGAAAAGAAAATAAATTGGGGCTGGTACTAAATTGAAAAAGGGGGTGCGTTTTGAAATTTATGTAAGGCCCAAATCAGGGAGCCCAATGCTGCGCTTGATCCTGTGAGGCCTGGCTCCTGGGGTTGCACTATGGGGGAAATTCCTAGGCGCGTTGGATCAGATATGTACAAATTTGGTGGCTGAGAGTTGAAGGGGCATGTTAGGCACGCTGAAACATGCTACGCTGGATCTGAAAATAGAATGAGAAAAAACGCAAAACCTGGGGATCGAACCCAGGCTTTCCAAGATTACACACACATCCTTCACCACTGAGCTATTTGTTCATTCATTAATACAAACAACAAGAAAAAAATATATTTTAAACATCATAAAATGCTAAGGCGTTAAAACCATGGCATTAGTTTGGACTGGAAGTGCTTGTACAGGGAGATACAGCCAAAACGTCGCAGACTGCCCTAGCAATGGTGTTTCTTTATTCCTGCCTTAAACATTGCATGAGCTACGTCAAAACAAATCTAAACAACAACATGAGTATGATCTATGCATCAAATCTATTTAAATTGCATGAATCTGAAATATTAGAGCATGAGAATTTTACCCTACCAGAGCAACGAGATCTGCTTGTTTTAGGATGCTTTAAGGGTCAAGGAGGGATGGTATGCACTCCTGGGATCCTCAGGATGATGATGGAACCTTTGGAATGTATCGAGGGAAGCTGAATCATGTGATACGAGTTTCACTTCTTCTTTGAATTTTTGGAATTTTTGGGAGCTTTTTTCAGGCAGTTGTAGCGTGTCCTTCTAGGTCTGATTTGCTTGTACATATATATGGGACCAAATTAGAGTAACAAATATGGTACCATATCATATGTAATCAAGGTAAATATTTGATTTGGAAATATATGCATTCTTTCTATTTTAATCCAAGACTTGATCCAAAAATACTCCACACGGTTTTGACAGCTTGATATGAGTTGTTTGGACCTCCAACTTGATGGGAATCTAAAGCTTACGTGACCTTGTAGATACATTTCATACCAATGGTTTCTCATGTTGGCTCTTTCGACAAGCTCCCAAGCTTTCCTCCTTTCGATGGCTCTGAGCTCCAATTCGAATTGCTCAAATTTTCATCATCATTGCTTCTTCGATTGAGTCCATCTGCATTGGTTGTTTGATCTGGAAAATTCTCATATCCAAATAGCCTAGTTGAATTCAATTCTTATTCCTTTCGATTTCCTTTCCTTGAAGCTTCATTTTTTCACCTCCTTCGAACACAGTTGTGACTATTGTGACTGTGTCGAAGCTTCGTTCTGCTCACCTCCTTCGAACACACTTTTGACTCCAATCCCACCTTTTTCTTTCGTTTACAAGACCATATTTATTGATCACTAATTCACCTTCTATTGGTGAATACAGCTTGTATGCACCAATCAAAGTATAACCTATGAGAACCAAGACTTTACTTCGATCACCCAACTCCTTCCTTGTCTGTTCAGGCACATGCTTGAAACACATTGACCCCAAAACTCTAAGATGACTCATATTTGGATGATTTGTCTCTAACTATCCTTCGATCACACCATTTTTTGAGGTTTCATATCCTTCGAACCATTAGACTTCCACGTGTTTCTTTGGATAAGATCGAAGCTTTTGAATTCAAAATCTTCTTCTTTTCGAAGTGCCAATTTAAACAACGTGTCAGTCGAAGTGTGTATTCCTTGTAATGCTTCGAATAGCTTACACTTCCATGGTTAAAAAATGAACCCTTCGATGACACTCTTTACTAGATCTTCATCAATCGAAGACTTTAAAAAATCCTCCTCATGCTTTCTTTCGAATTATCCTTCCTCCGATCCTAGTGCTTTGTTGGGTGTAACACCCTCTAAAACCCCGAACGAATTTTCGCAAATATTAAAATCATAATTTCAGAGTACATGTATAATCGAGGATGCTACAATTCTCTTTTAATAAAACAAATTTCTGTCATGCATAACGTAGTAGTAACTCATACATGTTTACACAGCGGAATAATTTAATTAATAAAATCAATGTTATAATATTTTCAAAATCATCAGGGATTATCACCTGGAAAATGTCAACATCATATTATAACAAAACATAAGGAATTAAACGAGTCTGATTAAAACAGCTCGACAAACAAACATTCCCGGAGTTACAACTATCAGAGCATGACCCGGACAATACTAAAACGAAAATAAACTAGAAACGACGAGCCTTCGCCAAGCACCTGAACGAAGCTCCTCAATCTGAAATATTCAACAGTAAGGGTGAGCATCTCAATTATACATTTGATTATACGTTTATAACAATCAATTCAGGAAACCATAAGCATCACCCAACAATTAGCATATTTCATAGTTTACAAAAACCTTTACAATTAATATACCCATAATATATTGCTTTTCATATTTGCAATTAACATCAAACATCGTCAACCATTTAGCAACCATACGTGCATACAAACAATCAAATACAACATTGGAAAAATCATCCATTCATGTTATATTCAAGGTAATGCAACACACCCATGCATGTGGTACCACTTTACCGCCCCATTAAATCTCGGGTCACGGATAACTCACCGTTCCATTATATCGCGGACACGGCTACCACCTCAACGTTCCATTAAATCGCGGACACGTATATTGGCCACCATGTTAATTCCACACAATGGGAATTAACAAATGCAACATGATATGTAAGTATGTAACACTCAGCATACTATGAACATCAATCAACATATCATGCACATCAACAACATCAATCATAACAGGATATGGATAGCATGTAATCACTCAGCATACTATTTTAAACATCAATCATATCAAGTCATATCATAATTCATGCTCGATAACATTATCCAAAAGCATGACAATAAAATCCACAATAACGCACAGAAAACAAAATTCAGAAAAATCAACACAGCAGCATCAACACGGGTGCCCGTGTTGTGCAACACGGCCCGTGTTGTAACATGTCCAGAAAACACAATTTTTCCTCATTACAGGGGACCAACACGGGTGCCCGTGTTGTGCAACACGGCCCGTGTTGCTGAGCGCGTACAGAAATTTCCTGTACCTGCAGCAGCTCAGAACAGCAGCCAAACGCGGGAAAATGCCAGCTAAACGCGCATTTCGGTACCTAACGACATCGAGTTTGTATAATTCAAAACAACACCTCAATTTCCTAATTACCAACAATCATTATAGTAACCTTAGAAGTGATTAGTCGTTCATTTTGGGGAAATCTGCTAACATTGGGGTTATCCCTATAACTTCTAAGGTAAATTCACGATCATGCAGATATACTTCCAATCCACCATTAGGAACCTAAAATCGTTAATTGATTTCATAAAATTGAGAACCTAAACCCTCTTTAACAAAGTTCAATCCTAAGGGTATCGATCCCTAATAACATCTAACAATTGGGTTTTTCCCTACGATTACCCAAATCAACCGTACATAAACCCATAAACAAAGGTAAATCGAGTAATAGCCCCCCTTACCTTAACAATTTGCAGCTTGAGTTCTTGAGCGATGTTCTTCATTCTTCTCGCCTTCAGAGCTCTATTTCCCAAATAATCCCAAATCTGTGTTATCGTGAATAATGAGAAAAAAAAACTTAAGTCCCAAATGTATCCTTATTTCTTTTATTTTCCTCCATATTTCAAAATAAATAATTCCTCTTTATTTTATTAATTCTAATAAAATAATTTCCCAAATTTAAATAAATCAAATAATTGAAACTGGGGTGTTACAACTCTCCCCCACTAGAAGAGTTTTCGTCCTCGAAAACATACCTTAGACGAACAGTTCCGGATAAGCCTCTTTCATCTGGCTCTCCAGCTCCCAAGTGATATTTCCATCTGCTGGACCTCCCCAAGCAACCTTCACTAATGCTATCTCTTTACCTCTTAACTGTTTCACTTCCCGGTCTTCTATCCTCATAGGCAATGTTTCTACTGTCAGGTTATCTCTCACCTGTACATCATCTATTTGGATTACATGAGATGGGTCTGGAATGTATCTCCTCAACTGAGAAACATGAAAAACATCGTGCAAATTCGCAAGTCTCGGAGGTAAAGCAATACGATAAGCAACTCCTCCAACTCTTTCCGTAATCTGAAACGGACCAATAAAACGCGGAGTCAACTTCTTAGATTTCAACGCTCGACCAATACCCGTCATCGGAGTAACTCTCATAAACACATGATCTCCAGCACTGAATTCTAAATTCTTTCTCCTCTTATCATGATAACTTTTCTGACGACTCTGAGAAGCTCTCATCTTCTCTTGAATCAATTTGATCTTTTCAGTAGTCTGCTGAACAATTTCTGGCCCAATTACTGAACTCTCTCCAGATTCATACCAACACAAAGGCGTTCTACACCGTCTACCATACAATGCCTCAAACGGAGCCATACCAATACTCGAATGGTAACTATTGTTATAAGTAAATTCAATCAATGGCAAATAGCTATCCCAAGCTCCACCCTTCTCTAAAACACAAGCACGCAATAAATCTTCTAACGATTGAATCGTCCTCTCCGTCTGTCCATCAGTCTGAGGATGGTAAGCTGAACTCAACCTCAATTTAGTACCCAAAGCCTTCTGCAATCCTTCCCAAAATTTCGAAGTGAACCTCGGATCTCTATCTGACACAATACTAGAAGGAACTCCATGCAAACTCACTATTTTCTCAATATATAACTGTGCCAATCTCTCCATTGAGTAATCCATTCGCACCGGTATAAAATGAGCAGACTTAGTCAACCTATCCACAACGACCCATATCGCTTCACAATTCATAGGAGTCCACGGCAACCCAGATACAAAATCCATAGAAATACTATCCCACTTCCATTCTGGAATAAACATTGGTTGCATAAATCCAGACGGCTTCTGATGCTCAATCTTCGATTTCTGACAGATTAAACATGCATACACAAATTCAGCTATTTCCTTTTTCATTCCCGGCCACCAAAACAATTTCTTCAAATCATGATACATTTTCGTGGCACCCGGATGAATACTCATCCCACTGCGATGTCCTTCCTCTAATATACTCTTCTTGATTTCTGCGACATCAGGAACACAAACTCTATCGCCAAATCTCATAACATCATTTTCATCAATTCTAAACTCACCACCTTGACCTTGGTTGATCAATGTCAATTTATCAACTAAATTAACATCAGATTTCTGCCCGATCCTGATCTCTTCTAGAATACCACTAGTAAGTTTCAACATACCCAACCGAACACACTTCGGAGTACTTTCACAAATTAAACTCAAATCTCGGAACTGTTCAATTAAATCCAATTCACGAACCATCATCATAGACATATGCAAGGATTTCCTGCTCAAAGCATCTGCAACCACATTTGCCTTACCAGGATGGTAATTCAAACCAAAATCATAATCTTTGAGAAATTCCAACCACCTTCTTTGCCTCATATTGAGCTCTTTCTGATCGAAAAGATACTTCAAACTCTTATGATCACTATACACTTCAAATCTCGAACCATACAGATAATGTCTCCACAATTTCAAGACAAACACAACTGCTGCCAACTCTAAATCATGAGTAGGATAGTTCCTTTCATGAACCTTCAACTGTCTCGAAGCATACGCAACTACCTGCTGATTCTGCATTAAAACACCACCTAAACCCAACAGAGATGCATCGCAATAGACCACAAAAGATTCCACTGGATTCGGCAAAATCAGAATAGGAGCACTAGTCAATCTCCGCTTCAATTCTTGGAAACCTTTCTCACAATCAGAATCCCAAATAAACGCTTGTCCTTTACGAGTCAATTTCGTCAACGGCAATGCTAACTTTGAGAATCCTTCGATAAACTTTCTGTAATAACCTGCAAGACCAAGGAAACTTCTGATTTCAGAAACAGTCTTCGGCGCTTCCCACTGAGATACTGCTTCTACCTTTGTAGGATCCACTGCAATCCCATTCTTAGAAATCACATGCCCAAGAAAACTAACTTCATTCAGCCAGAACTCACATTTGGACAACTTTGCATACAACTTCCTATCTTTCAACGACTCTAACACAATTCTGAGATGTTCCGCATGCTCTTTGTCATTCTTGGAATAAATCAGAATGTCATCAATAAAAACTACAACAAACTTATCCAGATACGGATGAAAAATCCTATTCATATATTCCATGAAAACACCAGGTGCATTAGTAACCCCGAAGGGCATAACAGAATATTCATAATGCCCATACCTCGTTCGAAAAGCAGTCTTTTGTATATCTCCCGCTTTCACACGAATCTGATGATATCCCGATCTCAAGTCAATCTTACTAAATACACTGGCTCCAATTAGTTGATCCATTAAATCATCAATCCTCGGTAACGGATACCGATTCTTAATGGTTACCTTGTTCAATTGCCTGTAATCAACACACAGTCTCATAGAACCTTCTTTCTTCTTAACCAACAATACCGGAGCACCCCAAGGCGAAACACTTGGACGAATAAACTTCTTCTTCAGTAAATCTTCCAACTGACTCTTCAATTCAGCCAACTCAGACGCAGACATACGATATGGCGCCATCGACACCGGTCTCGTACCAAGAATCAAATCTATAGAAAATTCCACCTCTCTCTCAGGAGGTAACTCACCAACATCATCAGGATAGACTTCTGGAAAATCACACACCACTGGCAATTCACCACTCCTGACCTTTCCTGTTGCATCTAACGAAGCAAGTAACATAAACACATTAGCACCGTCTTCCATTGCTTCTTGTACCTGCCTAGCAGTCATAGTCAAATTCTCGACACCAACTGCTTCTGGAAAAATCACCGTCTTAGCAAAGCAGTTCAGATGAACCCGGTTGAATTCCAACCAGTTCATCCCAAGGATAATATCAATTTGTTCAAGCGGTAGGCACACTAAATCCATACCGAAGCCTCTACCAAAAATCTCAATAGGACAATTCCTACATACAAGTGAAGTTGTCACTGAACCCGATGCAGGAGTATCAACAACCATGCTACCTCGCATACCAGATATGTCCAGTTTCAACCTCTCAGCACAATCCAAAGAAATGAAAGAATGAGTTGCACCAGTATCAATAATTGCAACTAAAGGTGTGCCATGAATAAAACACGTACCTTTAATCAATCGATCCTCTGGAGTAGTCTCAGATCCAGACAAGGCGAACACTTTTCCACCTGACTGATCCTTCCTAGGCTTAGGACACTGCGGACGAATATGACCTTCTTCGCCACAATTGTAACAAGTAACAGACTTCCCCTTGCAATAAATAGACAAATGACCATCCTTTCCACATTTATAGCACTTCTTCTCATCACTCTTGCAATCTCGAATGTGATGACCAGACTCACCACACCTGTAGCATCTGATAGGAGCCTTAGAATCTCCCCCACTAGGCCTTTTCCATCCACCTGATTTCTGGTTATCTCTACCATATGGCTTGCCACGGTCCATATGTTGCTTTCCTCTTTTATCAACAGCCCCACGAGAGTGAGACGACCTATTCTTGGTAATATCTTCTTCCAGGATTCTGCTACAATCCACCAGATCAGAAAATCTACGAATACGCTGGTACCTGATTCCCTACTTAATCTCATCTCGGAGACCATTCTCAAATTTGATACATTTAGAGAATTCTCCAGCCTCATCATCGTTGTAGTGTGCATAATACTTTGCCAGCTCAGTGAACTTAGTAGCATATTCACTAACAGTCAGATTGCCCTGCTTAAGCTCCAAAAATTCAATTTCCTTTCTTCCCCGAACATCTTCAGGAAAGTACCTCCTCAGAAAAGCCCTTCTGAAGTTAGCCCAAGTCAGTGCCTCTCCATCCTGAACCATTTCAGTCCTTGTGGCAACCCACCAGTCGTCGGCCTCTTCTGCCAACATATGCGTACCATATCTGACTTTCAGATCTTCAGCACAATCGATCACACGGAAAATCCTTTCGATTTCCTTCAGCCACTTCTGAGCACCTTCAGGGTCATGTGTACCTTTGAACAACGGAGGATTGTTCCTTTGGAAATTTCCCAATTGCCTATCAGCACCAATCACACCTCCAGTTGGGTTTCCAGCAAGTACACCAGCTAACATCCCCAAAGCCTCAGCTAGTGCAGCATCATTTCGTCCGTTACCTCTTCCAGCCATATTCCTGAGAATTAAAACATATTCCACATTAGAATACAGTATCGACAGTGTTACCTTACACTAATCGCATACAAAAGGGATGACTGACTCAAGACTTTGGTCGCAACGACCGACTATGCTCTGATACCACTCTTGTAACACCCTCTAAAACCCCGAACGAATTTTCGCAAATATTAAAATCATAATTTCAGAGTACATGTATAATCGAGGATGCTACAATTCTCTTTTAATAAAACAAATTCCTGTCATGCATAACGTAGTAGTAACTCATACATGTTTACACAGCGGAATAATTTAATTAATAAAATCAATGTTATAATATTTTCAAAATCATCAGGGATTATCACCTGGAAAATGTCAACATCATATTATAACAAAACATAAGGAATTAAACGAGTCTGATTAAAACAGCTCGACAAACAAACGTTCCCGGAGTTACAACTATCAGAGCATGACCCGGACAATACTAAAACGAAAATAAACTAGAAACGACGAGCCTTCGCCAAGCACCTGAACGAAGCTCCTCAATCTGAAATATTCAACAGTAAGGGTGAGCATCTCAATTATACATTTGATTATACGTTCATAACAATCAATTCAGGAAACCATAAGCATCACCCAACAATTAGCATATTTCATAGTTTACAAAAACCTTTACAATTCATATACCCATAATATATTGCTTTTCATATTTGCAATTAACATCAAACATCGTCAACCATTTAGCAACCATACGTGCATACAAACAATCAAATACAACATTGGAAAAATCATCCATTCATGTTATATTCAAGGTAATGCAACACACCCATGCATGTGGTACCACTTTACCGCCCCATTAAATCTCGGGTCACGGATAACTCACCGTTCCATTATATCGCGGACACGGCTACCACCTCAACGTTCCATTAAATCGCGGACACGTATATTGGCCACCATGTTAATTCCACACAATGGGAATTAACAAATGCAACATGATATGTAAGTATGTAACACTCAGCATACTATGAACATCAATCAACATATCATGCACATCAACAACATCAATCATAACAGGATATGGATAGCATGTAATCACTCAGCATACTATTTTAAACATCAATCATATCAAGTCATATCATAATTCATGCTCGATAACATTATCCAAAAGCATGACAATAAAATCCACAATAACGCACAGAAAACAAAATTCAGAAAAATCAACACAGCAGCATCAACACGGGTGCCCGTGTTGTGCAACACGGCCCGTGTTGTAACATGTCCAGAAAAACACAATTTTTCCTCATTACAGGGGACCAACACGGGTGCCCGTGTTGTGCAACACGGCCCGTGTTGCTGAGCGCATACAGAAATTTCCTGTACCTGCAGCAGCTCAGAACAGCAGCCAAACGCGGGAAAATGCCAGCTAAACGCGCATTTCGGTACCTAACGACATCGAGTTTGTATAATTCAAAACAACACCTCAATTTCCTAATTACCAACAATCATTATAGTAACCTTAGAAGTGATTAGTCGTTCATTTTGGGGAAATCTGCTAACATTGGGGTTATCCCTATAACTTCTAAGGTAAATTCACGATCATGCAGATATACTTCCAATCCACCATTAGGAACCTAAAATCGTTAATTGATTTCATAAAATTGAGAACCTAAACCCTCTTTAACAAAGTTCAATCCTAAGGGTATGGATCCCTAATAACATCTAACAATTGGGTTTTTCCCTACGATTACCCAAATCAACCGTACATAAACCCATAAACAAAGGTAAATCGAGTAATAGCCCCCCTTACCTTAACAATTTGCAGCTTGAGTTCTTGAGCGATGTTCTTCGTTCTTCTCGCCTTCAGAGCTCTATTTCCCAAATAATCCCAAATCTGTGTTATCGTGAATAATGAGAAAAAAAAACTTAAGTCCCAAATGTATCCTTATTTCTTTTATTTTCCTCCATATTTCAAAATAAATAATTCCTCTTTATTTTATTAATTCTAATAAAATAATTTCCCAAATTTAAATAAATCAAATAATTGAAACTGGGGTGTTACATTGGGCATTAAATTAGACTGCATATTGTTGTCGAAGTTGCTTCAACCCAAAAGCTCTTAGGCATATTTTCGGCTTTTGACCTACACCTTGCTATGTATACTTCTTTTATTTCTTTCAGTTGTGCCATTATGCTGAGGCATATAGGGTTCCATGGAAATCATTTTAAGCTTTTGCAAATCAAGATTCTTTGTGGGAAATGAAACCCTAGATGGAGGTCAATTCTTGGTCAACCTTGAGCAATTGAGGACCTCAATGAGCATGTCTTGAGTAAAAATGAGAGGGAAAATTTTGGGGTGCAACAGTTGACCCTGTTCAATCTTCTTAAACCTGAGGGTTTAGATTGGCTTGTCTGCCTTTCGTTAATCTGAAGGTGGAAGATGATTGAACAATAGAGTGCCCAGAAATTTGCACTCACATATACATGAAGAAACATTGTTGGTTGATGATATTGGGGAATGGGCTTACAGATGCCATTTGGAGAATATGACTGAGAGTTCTCGGATATGGGCTTAAAGATGCCATCCAAAGTAGATGCTGACTTCATAAGAGGTCTCTTAGTGGGGATTCATGTTCCTGTTGTCTGAGGAGGACTCCGCTGGGGAATGTTGATTTCTGTTGTTCTCCTGCTTGAGGAAAACTCTTTGGGGAATAAAGTCTAGGAGCTTTAGTTGTCTGTGGATCTATTGAGGAGTTATCTCTGGACTAGAGAGATGAAAGTTAGTCGTTTATCTGGTCGAAATCCAAGTTTCACAGTAACTTGCTGAAGATAATAACGTTGACTGTTATCTGGTTGCATTACAGGCTTCACGGTAACTTGTTGGGGAATATGAAATTAATTGTTATCTGGTCGGTTTCCAAGATTTACAGTAATTGAAGAGGTTGAATTGTTATCTGGTCGAGTCCAAGATTCAAAAATTAAGTTGTTATCTGGTCAGGTCCAAGCTTCAACTTGAACTTGAGGTATATTGTTATTTGGTCGAGTCCAGGATTTAATGACTTGAGCAGTTATCTGGTCGGGTCCAGGCTTCCGCGTCCAGAAATGTATTATAAGGAAATCGTGTAAGGCTGCTTCAGGATGAGTCTGTGTTAGACTACATCTAGAAATGTCTTAGTATGAACTTTGTGTAAGATTTCTTCAGGATGAGCCCGTGTAAAGCTGCCTCTGGAGATTATGAGAAGGAACCCATGTAAGATTGCTTCAGGATAAGCCCGTGTAAAGCCGCATATGGAAATATATTAGAAGGGGCCTAGGTAGGGTTGCTTCATCTGGTCGTGTAGATAGTCACCCCGTCTTGTTTTGGGAATTGATCCACAGTCAGTTGTTCACAGATAGTTGCCCTGTCTTGTTTCAAGAATTAATTTGGAACTTGCTTTTGTTGGTTGTTGAGATAGTTGCCTTGTCTGGTTTCAGGAATTAATCTCTAACCCGGTCTTATAGATAGTCCCCTCGTCTTGTTTCGGGAATTAATATACAGTCAGTTTTTTATAGATAGTTTCCTTGTCTGGTTTCAGGAATTAATATGGAACTTGCTATTGTTGGTCGTTGAGATAGTTGCCCTGTCTGGTTTTAGGAATTCATCTCTAACTTGGTCTTATAGATAGTCGCCTCGTCTTGTTTCAGGAATTGGTCTATAATCAGTTGTTCACAGATAGTTACCCTGTCTTGTTTCAGGAATTAATCTGGAACTTTCTATTGTTGGTCGTTGAGATAGTTGCCCTGTCTGGTTTCAGGAATTAATCTCTAACCTGGTCTTGTAGATAGTTACCCTGTCTTGTTTCGGAAATTGATATACAATCAGTTGTTCACAGATAGTTGCCTTGTCTTGTTTCAGGAATTAATCCGGAACTTGCTATTGTTGGTCGTTGAGATAGTTGCCCTGTCTGGTTTCAGGAATTAATCTATGACCTTAGAGAAAGAAAGATAGTTTCCCCGTCCTGTTTCGGGAGTTAATCTTCAATCTTCTCATGTAGATAGTTAATAGTATTTGTCTGCTTGCGAACTTTCCTGAAAAGGTAAAGTCAGTTTCAAGCGATGTCATGATGTATGAATTGCATGATGCTCTCAAAATAAATGAGAATGTTATATGCGTTTCAGTTATTCATATGCTACGATGTATTATGAAATGATGTATGAATGCAATATGTGAACGTATCAGTTGTTCTATTGTAGTGTTGTTGAACTAGGGAAAATAAATCCTTGATTGTTGCTGGGGGTGAAGAATGTAAGTCTTCAAATTTTGTTGAAGTTGAAATGTTGGGAGACGGATTTTCGTTGTTAAAGAAATAAACTCTGTTGGGGAAGGTAAACTCCATAAACTGCTTGGGAATTTTTATGAAGCCTTGTTGGGGAACCCAAGAAGTTTATGAACCATGCTGAAGAATTATTTCAGCTGCTGTGGGGATGATTGGAGATCCTTTCTCTGCAGGGGGTATCAGAAACTTTGACATCATTAGGCTGTAAACTGAGGATATTGCAGTGACTTTGTAGTAGGATGTCTCTGCCTCTGTACTTGCTGGAGAAAGTATCTGCGGGGAATGTATGAATTTGTGATGATTACCTTGTGGAGATAATATCATGGAATTGGCTTTGTGGGGGTTTGTGGAGACTTGAACATACCTCAATTTCTAGAGCCTGTGGTGAATGCTGAGCAGGGCGATAAATCTTCTACTGATAGACAAGTTACTAGATGACGGGACATAGTCGTACGCTTTAACTTTTTCCTAGACTGTCCTTTCAAATTTTCAGTCAACCGGGATACCCTTTTTTTGCCCAAGCCGCCTTTTTAGGTTTTCGACTTGACGGGTGTACAGTTTTAATCATATGTCCCTAATTTTGCCCGAACTCTTTTGGTTCGCTGGGATGGCCTTTTTTGCCTAGGCCAGTCAACCTATGGGTCTTTTTTCATGCGTAGTATTTTCCGACTACGTCCATATTCATCGGGTGCAGAGAATTGTCACTGTCCATAGCAGTAAGTGTTGCAGCACTGCCATAAAATGTTTGCTTGATCATTCGTGACCCTTTGCTGGAATGCATGTTTAATGCCCCAAGTGATTCAGATAGAGATCTACCCCTGGCTATTTGACACTCTTGAGAGATTTCTTGAATCTAGACTCGACTGCCCCAGATCAGTTGGACACCATGCCATGCCCCTTGATTATGAAAGTCCTGTTACTGGAAATGTATTTCCATCTGAGGTGATTTTGTTCATTGAGAGGGTTTTCATTCATTGAATATTCGTTGTGCAAATTTCTATGCTGTTGAACAATTAATTATATGCAAACAGTGGTATTAAAAATGCAAATCTTATGTATGTCTTGAAGTTTTTGAAAATTCATTTTTTTAGTAAAACAAAATTTGCAAGAATGTGATATCAACTCAAGATTTATAGAAAACCTTACAGGAGTCAGGATACCTTTTTGTAACAATATGCTTTCGAACTGACCCACACTTCAGCTAGGACTTTTAAGGGTTGTAATGTGGCCTGGTTCACAGTTTAAGAAACAAAGGATAAAGGCTCAAACTTTATTTGTACCCAACTCGTTCTTCGTGATGTTCTTCAGTTCTATGCTCAGTTAATTGTGCGTTTAGATCCCAATTGAGTCTGGAATCTTCGCCCTGATATTTTGGTGATGGTTCGAACACTGAAAGTTTATTTGAGAAGGCAGTCATTTTTGTAACCTTTTCTTTTTGTTGAGGATTTGTAGCGACCTCTCCTTTTTTATTTTATTATCCTTACTTTTTCCCGAACTATTTCTTTTGTGATTACAGTCAGCGGGATGCCTCATTTTTTTCTTAAATCTCCTTCATGGGTTTTGACTTAGCCGACTATTCTTTTGAGAGATAATGACAGTCTGTTTTAGTGATTACGGGGAACCATCACTGTCTTTTGTTTGGGAAGGATACCTCTGACACTACTCGTCATGTACGAAGGGAAAGCTTGCGATTGAATGCACCATTGAATTAACTGAGAAACTACCCTACCCCAGATTATGATTAAAGGTTTCAATTTGCGTGAAAAAGAAAACTCCTACTTCTTAGGCTCAAAGGGGTTGACTAGGTATTATCTTCCTTATAACTCCACTATTTAGGATTTGAAACAACGCATGTACATCGTCAGCAAGGTCTGTTCAAAAGCACACAGTATGAGATTATGGTATCTTTTTCGTCATCCTCCCTCTAAAGGCTTACAGCTTTTAATCGAGGGTTAATTATCATAAAAAAGGAAGTGAAATTATAGTTACAACTGATGGATTTATTCAAGACAAACATATGCAATGCATTAATGGAATAACAAATCTTGACATAAAAGAAGTGTTTGAACAATTACAATTTGAAAATTCTAATGAACAAAAAGCCTTTTCGTCTTAACTTGTCACTTCAGGTGGTGTGCCTTTGAGGGATGGCAGAAGAATTCATTTTGACCATCTTGTGTAAACTCCAGCACTCCTTCGTCAATCAGGCCTTGAATCTTGTTCTTCAAATACCAGCAATCGTTAGCGTCGTGCCCTAGACTGTTTGAATGATAAGCGCACCTCGCATTAGGATTGTACTTTGGAGATGCAGTGTTGGGATTTATAGGAGGATCCCACAGAGAGATGAGTTCAGCTTTCAGCAAGTGTCACAGCACCTGAGATAAAGGCATATTAATCTTAGTAAACTGCATTTCCTGAAACTTTGTCCTACGCCTATTGCCCAATTGTTGTTGAATAGGTGTAGGATTATAAACTAACACCGCTCCCACTATTTGACAACGTTCAGTCTTACCCTGGTTTCTATGGTCATAAGCAGCACTGACCTCTTTCTTCCTAGTGAAAGGTTTCTTCATTGTACTTGAATATACAGTCCCCCGAATTTCACCGCTCCTGAGTTTAGTTTCAACATGCTCCTGTATGAACATGTCACCCAATTCCTTATCTTCCTAGAAAGGTTGATCATTGATTAGGCCCCAAGCTCTAGCAGTTTTCCCCAAATGGTCGTATCTGTCTTGATGAAGCTTGCTGATGAGAATCCTCAACTCTTCTTGTTCCCTAGCTAAACTTTGGATAAGAGCCATATGACTACTTATATGGATTCTCATCCTTTCCATCTCATCTTGCAGTTATTTCAACTGGACATCCTTGTTGTTGTCTTGGTTAAGTTCCCAGCAAGGAGTGCTTTCAATTCTTCTTGCCCTTGTATAGATTTAGGAACATTTCCTTGAACTGAGCATCTTGAGTTTGGAGATCACTGTCGTTCTGTCTGAGAGCCATTTTACTTGCTGAAATAAACAGCGAGAAAATGAGAAACCTGTAATGGAAGACCTGTTATGTAATGACATGCATGCAATGTTTTCAAGGATCTCGTGGGGTAAACATAAGAAGATGTTTGAAGTTGAATTTTGCAGCTTTGATTGAAGAACTTCGTATCATTGAATGTCCTTCTACAAGAATCAAGCTCACCATGTCGAGTGGATCATAGCCTCTGACTCCAATTATCGTGTTTTGGTCTTTTGACGACATCGGCTAGAGGAAAATAAATCCCCTTGCCCCTTGCTATATGTCTGGTTTATCATGACCTGCATCACAGACCCTTGAAATGGTTAAGGAAATGCTATTGCATGATGTTATGATATATTTGCTATGCCCCAAACAAAAGTGTAGGGGGACGAAGACAAGTATGTCTTGCAGGAAATCCAAGTTATTGGATAATAACTACAAACAAGTCCTGCAAGGAGTACAAACAAAGCCCTGCAATGAGTTCAAGTTGTTAGATAATGAAAGCAAACAAGTCACACAAGTAGCCTTAGGTTCAAAGGATAGCATGAGGTTTAAAGGTAAGTACCCTCTTGAAGTTTTAGTTAGCTCAACATGTCCTAATAATAGTAACCGGGTTCTAGGGAATTTCCATATCACTGATCTTTCTTTATCGGGCATTGTTTCAGCGCAAGCCTCTTTATTAGGAACCAAAATATCCCGAAAGTCTGATCTCAATTAGCATAGTATCGAGTATCAACCAACTTTAGACTGCACCAAAGCAGGCTATCTCACTACTTCCTAATGGATAAGTTGTTCAATTAAAGGTTCTAAGGTCATTTAGTGCTTCATGACACCACACAACGGCCTCGTATTCTCCTTGACTAAACTCAAGGGCTACCGGTACCAACAAATGTGTCACACTAACGTAGTTATCGCTTTAACATGTTGGTATACCCCACACAGTCCCCACGATCTATTGCTACTTACCTAAAAGGTGCCCCAAATCTGAGTGTAGGATCTTTTAGTAACAACCCAAATAAGCCCTCAAAAGTAAAGCATACAAAACACACAATGTAAAGCAAATTTAAAATGATATAACTCTAAGGTAACCCCACTTTATAAGTACATCCCCAGCAGAGTCTCCAGTTCTATGATACGGTGGCAAAACCGACTGTTATACTGGTTTTCCATTTGTATTTGCAAATGTTACGGTAAGCAAGAGTAGCCACCGACTTTTATTTTATCTAACCAAGGAAAGGGTGAAAAGAACAGAAAAATACCTTTCGAGAGTTTTCTGAGTAAGGGGGTGGATTATGGAAAGGGAAGGTGTTAGCACCCTTTCCATCCTTAGTTATCTACGAGCTCTTAAATGCTTAGCTCATTTTGAAATGATTTGTGCTTTGTGTGTTTGAAAAGTATTTGAAATGCCAATAGTCAGGAAAATTGCTTTATGATAACTCTTGTATCAGTCCTCAAGAGTGTTGATAAAGCGTTTTGAAAATGTTTTTGAAAGTGTTTTATGTATGTGTAAAAGTTGTTTGAGCATAACATCTAGGAACTATTTACTTTTACTCGAAAGGGTTGTTCTTTTCCTCTTTTCCCTTAGACAGTTTTATCCTAGTATTTGTGAGTAGGTAGCCCTAGTCGTTGAAAGTTTGAGGGACATTCGAAGGGACGTTTATACAGTCACAAAGACAACTGCACAAGAAACCTTAGTAACTACCCTAGGGTTTTAAGATCATTTTTTACCGAGGCAACATCGAGAGGGTCATTGAGGGGCTTATGATCTTTAAATCGGAGGGTAGCCACTAAAATCTCTCACATTTTGAGAGTCGTGACTGTTTTTCCTAAGTGGGATACCCTAGAGGTGCGCATGTGAGAGTGTGTTGTATTCTGTTATTTTTGTCTTTTGCATTTAGGTTTGCTAGCGTTTGGTTTTATTCTTTCCATACAATCCTAATTAGCATGCATCTAAACAGTTCATAGTTTGTAGAAATTAAAAATGCAGAAATGTAAATACTAAACTATTACATGGCTTTGGGGATGGGGAATTTACAAGTCTGAAATTGGGGAAAATAGTAAATGTCCTAGTTATTATATTACAATCCATAAGCAGATACATTAATGATAAAAATAACAATGCTAAAATAATAAATGCGCGCGAATTAGGACATACGTCTAAAACCCTAAAATGTTTCTAAGTAAAAGAACATTATTTTTGCTATTTTTTTTTTGCCTATTTAGGAAAATATTAAATTAAAATAAAACTAAATTTAAATAAATAAAAAAAGAAAATTATTAACCAAAATCAAATCTTAACAAAACCTAATATTTGTTGGCATTTTTTATTAAGAAAATAATTGAATTAAATGAACCTAATTCTAATTATTTTTAAATTAATGAAATAAAACTAAAACAATTACCTAAGTCAATTTACAAAATTAAAATTAATTATAAAATCCTAAGTCTAATATTTTTTATGATTTTGTTGATTTTAATTAAATTAAATGATTTTTTAAACATAAGACAATTAAATAAATAAAATAAAGTGAAGAAAAAAATAAATTAGGCCTGGTACTAAAGTGGAAAAGGGGGTGCGTTCTGAAATTTCTGTAGGGCCCAAATCAGAGAGCCCAATGTTGCACCTGATCCTGTGAGGCCTGGCTCCTAGGGTTGCACCATGGGGGACATTCCTGGGCGTGTTGGATCATATCTGTACAAATCTGGTGGCTGGGAGTTGAAGGGGCATGGTAGGCACGTTAAAACATGTTACGCTGGATCTGAAAATAGAATGAGAAAAAACGCAAAACTGGGGATCGAACCCAGGCTCTCCAAGCTTACACACGTATCCTTCACCATTGGATCATTTGTTCATTCATTAACGTAAACAAGAAGAAAACAATATATTTGAAACATCATAAAATGTTGAGGCGTTAAAACCATGGCATTGGTTTGGACTGAAAGTGCTTGTACAGGGAGATACGACCAAAACATTGCAGGATGCCCTAACAATGGTGTTTCTTTATTCCTGCCTTAAACCTTGCATGAGATACGTCAAAACAAATCTAAACAACAACATGAATATGGATCTATGCATCAAATCTATTTAAATTGCATGAATCTGAAAGATTAGAGCATGAGAATGTTACCCTACCGGAGTAACGAGATCTTCTTGTTTTAGGATGCTTTAAGGGTCAAAGAGGGTTGGTATGCACTCCTCGGATCCTCAGGATGATGATGGAACCTTTGGAATGGATCGAGGGAAGTTGAATCGTGTGATACAAGTTTCACTTCTTCTTTGAACTTTTGGAATTTTTGGGAGCTTTTTTCAGGCAGTTGTAGCATGTCTTTCTAGGTCTGATTTTCTTGTACATATATATGGGACCAAATTAGGGTAAAAAAATATGGTACCATATCATATGTAATCAATGGAAATATTTGTTTTTGAAATATATGTATTCTTTCTATTTTAAGCCAGGATTTGATCCAAAAATACTCCACACGGTTTTGACAGCTTGCTATGAGTTGTTTGGGCCTCCAACTTGATGGGAATCGAAAGCTTACATGCCCTTGTAGATCCACTTCATACCAATGGTTTCTTATGTTGGCTCTTTCGATAAGCTCCCAAGCTTTTCTCCTTTCTATGGCTATGAGCTCCGATTCGAATTGCTCAAAGTTTCATCATCATGGATTCTTCGATTGAGTCCATCTGTATTGGTTGTTTGATCTGGAAAATCCTCATATCCAAACAGCCTAGTCGAATTCAATTCTTATTCCTTTCGATTTCCTTTCGTTGAAGCTTTGTTCTGTTTACCTCCTTCAAACACAGTTGTGACTATTGTGACTGTGTTGAAGCTTTGATCTGCTCACCTCCTTCAAACATAGTTTTGACTCCAATCCCACCTTTTGCTTTTGTTTACAAGACCATCTTTATTGATCACTAGTTCACCTTCGATTGGTGAATACATCTTGTATGCGCCAATCGAAGGATAACCTATGAGCACCAAGACTTTAATTCGATCACCCAACTCCTTCCTTGTATGTTCAGGCACATGCCTGAAACACATTGATCCAAAAACTCTAAGATGACTCATATTTGGCTGATTCGTCTCTAACTGTCCTTCGATCACGCCATGTTTGGAGGTTGCATATCCTTTGAACCATTAGACTTCCACGTGCTTCTTTGGATAAGATCGAAGCTTTTGAATTCAACATCCTCTTCTTTTCGAAGTGCCAATTCAAACAACGTGTTAGTCGAAGTGTGTCTTCCTTGTAATGCTTCGAATAGCTTACATTTCCATGGTTCAAAAATGAACCCTTCGATGACGCTCTTTTATAGCTCTTCATCAATAGAAGACTTCACAAAGGCCTCCTCATGCTTTCTTTCGAATTATCCTTCCTTCTATCCTAGTGCTTCGTTGGGCATCAAATTAGGTTGCATACTGCTGCCGAAGCTGCTTCGACCCAAAAGCTCTTAGGAATATTTTTGGCTTTCGACCTACACCTTGTTATGTACACTTCTTTTCTTTCTTTCAACTGTGCTATTATGCTGAGGCATATAGGATGCCATGGAAATATTTTGAAGCTTTTGCAAACCAAGATTCTTTGTCAGAAATGAAACCCTAGATGGAGGTCAATTCTTGGTTAACCTTGAGCAATTGAGGACCTCAATGAGCATATATTGAGTAAAAATGGGAAGCAAATTTTAGGGTACAACGCGAAGGCAAGGCGAAATAAGAAGCGTGGATGAGGAGAGGCCGATCAGAGTGAGACGACGGCGATTATCTTGCAGTGCGACTAGAATTTGAGAGTGGAGAGGAACGATTCGTGTTGTAGAAAGTTGAATCGTTTTAAATCTTACCCTAAACACTCAATTACTATTTTCTTTTCACTTTATTTTTTATTCAACTTTAAAGCTAATTATTAATTGAATTAAGATGATAATATTGTTGAAAGCATGATTGGACTCGGTGGCTATGTTTTGCCGGGCTTTGATGTTCCATTCAGGCCTGTTGAGATTTTTGGAAACTAGTATGTCTGTTGCAACTGGTTTTTAAATCATAGTCGCCACCCTTAATTTTTATCCTAAAGAAAAGGAGTATAAAGGAATAACCCTAAAAAGTTCAGAGATTCTAAGTTTGGATTCGGCTCTAGATAAAGGAAAGGTGTTAGACACCCCTCATCTACCTTGTTCAAAAGGATACTAGGTTTAGAAGCGCGATCTTAGGAAATAGGGTTTTAATCTTAATTGAGGGAAAAGAGTTTTAATTTTAGTTAGGGGGAAAGGGTTTGTTTTTTAATTATGGGAAAATGGGATTTAATTTTTAATAAGGGAAAAGGGGTTGAATTTTAGTTAGAGGAACTCGTCACGATTTTAATCGTATGCTTACGTATCCTCTTATGAGGAATCAGAGTCCCAATTCGTAGTTTGTAGTATTGGTTGGTGTTTTTTATAAGATTGCGTAGAATTGCTTTCGAATTAACCTTGAATCTTGTCTAGATTGTAAGTTGAGTGATTGTAGACGCAATTCACAGTTTAATTTGAAGACAATGCTATTTAATCTTTTTTGAAAAATGATCTTGGATTTTTATTAAGTTAGTAGAAAAAATGGTTTGATGTTGGTTAGCTATATTAAGACGTAGAGCGGGGGAGTCTGATATAGTCTCCTCACCATGTGGCCAGACATTGGCCACATGTCATTCGCAAATGGTGAATTTGATGAGTTGCGTGGATTTTAATATTTAATTTTGAATAATAAACCGATAGACAATGTGTCGACCGATTTAACTGCTCGAAGATGAACATCCTATTATTTATAGAATGTTTGAATTGATTACTTTGATTAATAAAAGTGTTCAGTGTTATTTTACTAACTATCCTAAATAATTTAATAAATTAATTATTTACAACAAATAAATAAATCTAATAAAATAAACAAACTATATTTTTTGTATTATTATTATTTTTTAGTGAAAAAAAAAGAAAAAAAAACTAACTAAACCTAAACTCTAGAAAAAGCCACGTTAGTAATCCTATCAAAGTTTTAGTTTTTCCCCAACTTTCCTAATAATTAAAACTAATCTACATATCTAATGATCAAAACAAAGCGATGGGCCGGAGGAATTTGCTGTAAATAAGGCCCATTTGATAGTATACTAATAGAATAATTAAAATAAAAAAGAAGATAATGTACTGGTGTATAAAGGGCCAGCGGTACACTTATATATACAAGGAGTTATGCTTTAACTTTTCAATCATCAAATAAATTGGTCCAATTAGATAGTGACACGTGGCGTTGTTTTATTAAAAAAAAGAATTGATGCATATTACCAGCATGTTGGTATTCGGAGAACAGAAAGAAAAAACACAAAACCAAAACTTTTACCTCATCTCCTTCTCTCTCAATCTTTGTCTTTCTCAAGGAAGTATTAAACCCCAAATCTTCTCTTCTTCCTCCAATTTCTATGCTTATCCCTTTCTTACAGAACAAATAGATACAAACAGTTAGTCTAAATCAAAGAAGACACTACCGTGCAAGATGGATGGAGAGACCCGGCGAGCTTGGCAACGACGATGAGCTAACGGTGGTGGTGATGTGCGAGATAGGTGATGGTGTTGTGTAGCGAGATCGGATTCGTATGGTGTTCGCGGATCTGGAGTCGGAATCACGTGGTGGCGATGTTGATTGCGCAGAGTGGAGTTGGAGATCACTGGGATCGGATCAGTGTGGGAAGTTGTGATGTAGGCTTCGACTGGTACAGGGAGGAGGTTGCTTCTCGTTCTTCTTTTTATGCACAAGAAATAAATAAAGACAACAGCATAATTTTTTTGCTTTGAGTAGTTTCAATGTTGAAGGTTACAAGTTTGTTTTTCTTCTTTTAATTTGTTGTTGTTTGAATTAGGATGTGTAATTTGTATGAATTAGAAAGATGTGAGAGATTGATTAATTTTCAGGTTATGGAAAGAAGCTTTCTTGTTACTGTAAAAACAAAGTGACACAAATTTTTCTCCATCGTTGTCTCATGGGCAAGGTGTTTTTGACTAAGGTTTTTCTTTTTTCTAAAAAAAAATGTAGGAAAGTTGTGAATATGTATGTGTGGGGGTAGATGTAAGAATCGGTGATGATGTTTTATTCATAATGTGTTAACTAATTTGCCTGAAAAAAAGAGTTTTTAGTTTTTCTTTCGGATATAACATGTACAATGAAAGTATCAGTTAACTTTACAGTGACAAAACGAAAAGAGTATTGATCTTTGTATGATTTAAAAAAAAATTAAATTAACAAAAGTAGGATAAGAGCTTTGTGAAGAAAATGTTTCTACTGTATATGCACAATGTGCCGGTGCATGGGAAATATTTACAAGGTTAAAATTGTTAACTCAAGCAAATATATGATTTTAAAAGGGAATCATGAACCATCAAAAAAGGATCATCACGCGGTTAAAATAACAAATAAATTGATAAATAAAATAGAAAATAAAAATGGTGGTCTCATATTTAATCATCGGTCAAACTTGTGAATGAGATTGTTGTTGATATAGTCAACAACCCTATAATAAATATATTTAAAAAAACAAGAATTCTAAGATTTTAAAAGAAAAGAAAAGAGCAAGTTTTTGTGGATTTGTGATTCAATTGTGGATGAAAAATTATGACAAACTAAGATCTATTTATAGACTTGAGTTAGGTTAAAGAAGACTTGTCCAAAAGCTCAAAATAAAGTCCAAAATTTGATCTCCAAAAAGGGAAGAAAATTAGTAAAAAAAGAAAAATTGATTAAAAGTGCCACACACAAGATTCAAAGCCACAACCTTATACTTACAATCTTCATTCTTTACCAATTGTGCTATGTTACTCATTTGTAAATAAACTCAATTGAAAGTATATGAAAGGTTAAGCAAATATTTATTTATTCAAAAATACAAGTGATCTTAAATAAATCATTATATTTTTTAAATAGGTTTGGAAGCGAATATTTATAAAAATCAAATAATATTATAAAAACAATGTTTAAAATATTTTTTACTGTAGAAATAAAGGATGAGAAAATTTGGGGTATGACAGTTGTCCCTATTTAATTACTCTGCGATTGAATAGAGCGAGAATGCGCACGTCTCGCACATTCGAATCGGAGGGTTATTAAATAATGGAAGACCCCAAAATTTAGACTAAAGATTTATTAAACAAGGATACACTGATATAGCATACCCCATAACACTGAGAAATAGGCAAAGATGATGATGTATCATTCTACCTGAGTTTGAATAGAGAGATTGATTGAATATGTTTGATATAGATATGACGACGTGGATGACTCGTCAATATCTAAAAGAGATTGTAAGATTTTTTTTGCATATTTACCTTAACCTAGGAGGTAAATGATGCAAGTTTAAAAAAGTTGACTCACTAATACTTGGAGACTAATTATATAGTAAGTTTAAGTTTGATTTAGTTTTGTTTATTCATCACAACCGAGGGGATGGATAAAACAAGGTTTAATAACTTATTGCTGCATGAAGACTGATGCAATATATTATGCAGGTTTATTCACATATCTATCGCAACCTAGGAGATATATTTGAAAAAGGAGCTTGATAACAACATTGTTGCATAGAGACTGATGCAATGAGTTATAACGATGTTGTTGTATGGTTAAATTGCGGATTTCGTATATTGTCGCATGGAGCCTGGTGCAATGAGCTATATTGCAGAGGAGGAAATACATTGTTGCATAAAGCCTGGCACAATGGGTTGAATTACGGATTTCACACATTGCTGCATAGAGCCTGACACAACGAGTTAGATCGTAGAGGAGGGAACACATTGCTCCATGAAGCCTAACACAATAAGTTAAGTTGTCAATTTCGCACATCGTTGCATGGAGCCTTAGGAAATGAACTATATCACAAAAGAAAGAAACACATTGTTGCATGGAGTCTTAGGAAATGAGTTGCGGATTTCGCACATCGCTGCATGGAGCCTTAGGCTATGAACTATATCGCAAAAGAAAGAAACACACTGCTGCATGGAGTCTTAGGCAATGAGTTAGTTTGCGGATTTCTCACATCGCTGCATGGAGCCTTAGGCAATGAACTATATCGCAAAAGAAGGAAACATATTGCTGCATGGAGCCTTAGGCAATGAACTATATCGCAAAAGAAGGAAATACATTGCTGCATGGAGCCTTAGGCAATAAGTTAAATTGCGGGTTTCGCACAACGCTGCATAGAGCCTTAGGCAATGAACTATATCACAAAAGAAGGAAACACATTGTTGCATGGAGCCTTAGGCAATGAGTTAAATTGCGGGTTTCACACATCACTACATGGAGCTTTAGGCAATGAACTATGTCACAAAAGAAGAAAACACATTGTTGCATGGAGCCTTAGGCAATGAGTTAAATTGCGGGTTTCACACATCACTACATGGAGCCTTAGGCAATGAACTATATTGCAAAATAAGGAAACACATTACTGCATGGAGTCTCAGGTAATGAGTTAATTTATGGATTTCGTGCATTGCTGCATAGAGCCTTAGGCAATGAGCTATATGACAAAGGAGGAAAACACATTGTTGCTTGAAGCCTGACGTAATGAGTTAAATTTAGAGGAATTTGTTTTGATGATCAAACATTAGATAACTAAATCAGAGATCATATCAAATTTTTACCGGTTGTCTGTTTTCAACCAAGGTAATAGTCTGATGGAGAGCCCAAACGTATTAGCTTCGCCCAGAATATGTTTTGAGAAATGCCATGTGTAATGTATTTGCATGATGTCTTAGATCATGATGGAACCCAAGGAGTATATGCACTAAGTGTGTATGCCCCAAATGTTTGTGTATACTCCAAGTATTTTTGCAAACGTTTTTGATAACTCTCCTTTTTCAAACCAATGGTTTTGAGTTATCAATTACCCAACATGATGAATTGGTGTGGACATGATGAAGAGTGTCTTGATATTTATATCGTAGGCGTGTGCGTAGGTGTGGATGTAGTCGTAGGCATAGACGTGGAAATAAGAGTGAATATGAATCGTAGGTAAGCTGCCTAACGAAATTTTGATAGCGGTACCTTTGACGATTGTGTATGTTCTTAACGAGGTAGCTATAGCAAAATGAATGGATATTATTGAGCTTGGATTTGAATTTTAGTTTGTCTTAGCTAGTAGTCATGCCTTGAGATTTTTCTGCAGTTTTTTATGGGCGTGTATGATTGAATGTAATGCATGTATGCATGTTTTGATATGATTATGCTTGATGTATGCATGATGTATGGTATGTATGTTTGATATGATGATTTTATGAATTAAAATGATACAATGATTGATAAATGCAATTCCCTTGTTATTTGATCTGCGAAACCAATGCTTAAGGTAGACTATCAGCCGAGACTTATTTTTTGTGAGAAGCCATGCCAATTAGGGGCTGGGCTTTTGAAAAGATATGCCATAAGAGAACTGGGATTTTGAAAAGATGGGCCAGACAGGAACTGGGTTTTACACCAACGTTAGTAGAACTATTGGAATAGTATCCGCTTGGTGGCTTGGAAAGGTGAAACAAATAGCAAGGTCGCTAATATTGGTAAAGTTACATAGAGACATTAATTGGGTGATTTGGAAAGTGTGAGGCTTCTCATGACTTTTACATAAGGTTGCTTACGTATGGACAAAGAAACGAGGTTATGTGAAGCTTCTCACGCCTTAGTTTGACAAAGAATGCTTGTATCATAGACTCACTGAGAGGGATAGTCAGAGAGATGTTTGAGATGGTAATAGTAACTCCCTTAGAAATTGACTCTAGATTTTTATAGGGTCCTAAGTCTCAGTCTATGATATGTCATGGATGCATGCAAATGCAGGCGTTAATGCGTAGAATGACTGACCAATGTATGTAATGGGTGACTTGGATATGCGTCAATAGATGTTGAAATTTTGATGTGCCAGTGAGAATTGGGCTCTTTGTTAGATCCATGTTGTCGAAAGTCATCAGCCAGATGAGATAATAAGCATAGCTTGCTTCTGGATCGAAGTAAACTAATGAACGCATGACAATGATTTATGCATACTCGTGTGCTTTTGATTGATGCCCCTATGATGGGTCATGGATGATTAAAACGTAGAGGTTTGCCTATGCAACAAGGTTTCTTGTCACATGATGGTTGAATATTATGTTATCATGTTTTCCCGGTACTTGATTTGAACTTGAAGATTGCTGGTGTAGGAGAGAGGTCCCGTGGGAGATTATGAAAGTGCGCAGACAGCTTGCCCCTATGTGGAATATGCCTTTCCCTAATTTGTTGGTAGGGTCTTGGAGGAGATTCTCATTGATATGTGCTTGGAAATATGAATGACCCCACTATTTTGCACTATGCCCGTGATTAAAAGACTCTTGAAAATGTTTGGCTTTGATGAACTGTTTTGAATCAACTCCTTTTGATTGAGCCTCGCAGTGGTTTGCCCCCAACATTCGAACTTGAAAGATGTGCCCCTCAATCTTCAGGATCTGGAGGAAGTACCCTCAGAAAGAACTTAGACCTCACCATGAACTTGTCATAGAATGCCCTAAGTATTCGCAGCTTTGAAAAGTTTGTACTTGAAATTGCTTGAAGGGGAATTTTGACCCTACGCAGTATGATGAACTTGGTACGTACTGCCCTAACATTTGAATCTTGGACTGTTGCCCCTGATTATCAAGGCCTTGAGAGGTTTTTTGAAATGAGGAAACCAAGTCATACTTTGTTGTGATATGACTTGATTAAGGAATTCTCCTTCAAAAGGTATGCCCCTGATTGAACAACACTTTGAAATTTGATCCGAGTTGATTGAATTTTAGAATGATCACCCCTTGTCAATAGTATCTTCATGTGATATACCCCTATGATCATTAGTATCTTCCCTTATGTATAGGGTTCTTCTTTAGACGCTTTTCCCTTAGTTAGGTGCTTCTTGGAAATACTGCCTTTGATCAGACCTTATTTTTTTTTAAATGTCCTTGATGCTAAGTATTGATTTGTAAATAAAAGTGTACACTTTGAAAAGTAATTGTGTTTTATGCACATGCAAGTTTTGAAATTGAAGTTTGATTATTGAAAAGAAATGTATGATTAGAAATGGAGATTCTGAGAAGCGAAGTGATTAGTAATAATTTTAACAAACATAGAAGTCGGTTTAACACAAATTTTTCCGAGTATGCTTTCATAGTTAACCTTGCTTCAATTAGGACATTTGAAGGTTGTAACATGGCCATGGTTCATGGTTTAAGAAACAAAATATATAAGGCTCAAAACTTATTTATCCCACCCCATTCTCCTTGATGTTCTCCAATCCTAATTTTAATTAATGCAACAAATGTGTTCAATCTCCAAGAGAAATTTTGTAGTCGCGCAAATGATAAGAAGCAAAGGTAAAGATCCCGGCAGTGATGAAAAGCATTGATAAGATCCAAGCTTTGATAATATCTAAGCGTCGATGAGAAGCCTTTGAGATGGAAGTCACAAGATTTTTCTCCAATTTATTTATTTTTTAATCCCTTATTTTGCATGGACCAATTCTTTTGAATTTCCGATCCATCGGGATGCCCTAACTTTTGCCTAAGCCAAGTTTTGATTTGCTTTGACTTAGCGGGCCTTTTTTTGAATTTCTTTTTTTTTTCTTTTTGATTTTGACACTTGTGACTGTCATGCTGATTATTGTAAGCTTCATCTTCCTTGATCTTGATTGATGTACTGAGGAAGAAGACATCATGGACTTTGTCTTTGTTCATTCCTCAATCTTGGATGATGAACGCGGGGAACATGATGTGCTTGAATATTTTCTTAGATCGTTCTCTCAATGATGTATCGAGGAAAGAGATATGCTTGAACCTTTGCTTAGATCGTTCTAATTCTCCTGGGATTTGAATGCATCATTAAATTAATTGAAATTTATCCTGCCCCTGGTTAAGATTAAAGGTTTTTTAAGAAAATAGAAAGAACTCCGACTTCTGGTTAATATTTAAAATATTTTTTACTGTAAAAATAAAGGGCAGACAAATTTTCGGTATGAGAATGTCTTGCACCAAAAACTGATTCCAGATCGAACCACACTCCCTCTCGGCCCATTTATGTGTTGTTTTTGAAGCCTCACATCAATGTACAAAAAATGGCGGTGGACCAAATCTGATGGGCTTAGCAATAATTCTTTTCAATACTTCTTGGGCTTAGCAATACACCCCCTTTGTTTCAACACTTTTACCTTTCCATTTTATTAGTTTTAGCTTCATTTTTTTCCATGATTTTAATGATGAAAATGATACAAAATAATAGAATATTTTAGAATCCTTTAAGTTCTCTCTTTATAATTTTCCTTAGAATTTTCTATTATTTTCATGTTTGATAATCATTTTTGTTATCATTATTTTGCAAAGAATTTATGATAGTATTGATACAACTTTTGTGCTGAGGAATGCTTGGAGATTAACTCGTTTGATCACTTGTGCGAAGCATCTTCTGCAGAGTTTTCTCTTTTCTTGCATGGTTTCGAATAGGAAACACACCTTCTTCGTTAGAGGTTTGGGTGAAGATTTCACGAAGTTTCGAAGTTAGCTAAGAGTATAATTTTCACCAAGGGAATTCGAGGAAGCTTTTTAGTAGAGTTTTCTTATTGCTTGCGCGACTTTGAAGAGGCAACAAAACTTTTCTGCTAGGTATCATCGTGACTTCATTTTATTCCTCATTTCTGCATTTTATTGATTTCTAGATATCATGAGAAGTAGGAAATAAATAGCGTGCGCTCGAAGTCGCTGTTTAAAGTCTTGTAGCAGGCGTCACATTTTGTATGTTATCTGTGTTTGTTTAAAATCCTACCTTTGAAGTAGGTGGTCCACACGTGCGTTTACATTTGTGCTCAAATCTATTCCCCCATCCCTTATTGAAGTCCTCAAAAAGAGGCGATCAGAAAAGGGTTAACAATCAACCTCCACGCATTTTGCCCGTGTCATCCTTAGCTCGTGACGCACCATGATGCTTCGGAGTTGTGCATACTCTTGTTATCGAGTCGTCAAGTGGAAATGGGTTTCACAATCAAACCCACACACTTTTGCTTGAGCTCACGTTGGACGACGTTGATGCTCTATGTTTTTCCTATCCCATTCCCGCTTGTTTGCCTCGGTTGATATGACCCTTTGGCTAAAGCTTCCCGCTTCATCCCCTTTCTCGCTTGTTTTCCTCGGTTGATATGACCCATTGGCTAAAGCATCCCTACTGTATTTTGTACCTACCTCGATCATTTATATCTTGGTTAGGCCTTTACCCAAGTTAGTATGCGCTACTCGTGGCACATGTGTGCTCTTTCGAGCTTTCTTGTTTTTTTTCATCCTTGTATATATCATGTTCCCTTAGAATAGGAATTTATATGCTTCCCTTAGGATCGCTTGATTAGGGTAGCTTTCGAGCTAGACATTAAGATAGGTATATGTTGTACCCCAAAATTTGCCCTCTTATTTTATCAAGATTTCCCCTCACAAGACTCTTTGAACTCAAGACCAAGCTAGGGTTTGCTCTGCTCAAGATATCTCCTTGCACTGATGACCTAAAATTAGGGTTTGAGTTTGCACAGGGATTTTTGGACTTCCAATGTTCAAAGTGACTTTCATACTTCATGTTGGACTTATAAGATTGTTCATACCAAGTTTCAAGCCTTGAATCAGATTTTTGCCCAGTCAATTGGACAGTTGACCTAGAAATCAGTTGTATTGGGGAAAAAGTCAACTGTGGCCAATTTACAGTCAAACCTCATAATTTTTTATCCACATTAACATTATAGGCTCATATGAACCATTTGATCAAGTTTGGACCACAACTCCTCAAGAAATTTGATCAGATCATCAAAAGGGCAAAATGGTCACTTTTAGGGTTTTGATTGTATAAGGGCAATTTCTGATTTTTAACCTAGCCAATAGCAAATTGGGTTTAATCATGGTTTCAAGGACTCAATGGAATGATCTTTACCTAATCACAAGGTTCAAAAGATCTCAAAAGCACCAGATTGACAGATGAATTTTCCAGTCAACTGATCAAAAATCAACTGCACACTGAAAAGTCAAACTTTGACTTTTTGGTCAAAATCTAGTGCCAAGGGTTATTTTTCATCAAGATGTGTCAAAACATGAAACTTGTTCATCAAGAAACCTAATTTTGCAAATTAGGGTTTAAGATTGAAAAATTTCATAACTTAGAATTTTTCTAAGTTATGAAATTTTCTTATTTTTTCCCAACTTTGCCCAACATTTTCACCATGATGCAATTGGATTCAAACAAAAATTCCAACATGAAAGTTGTAGTCCTCCACAAAAACTACAGCTTTGATTCACAAAGTTTTCGCAAAAGATGCTTGGATCTCAAGTTATGATTTTTTAAATAAGGGTCCAAAAACTTTCTAACTTAGTGAAATTTTGCCCTGGTTTAGGCAAGATTTTAACCTATCTTCATGGCAATTATTCACATGGTTCCACTTCGAATCTCAAAATTCATTTCAAATATGGATTGTAGAGCATGTTACAAGCTTTCCAAAATGTCCAAGAACTCTTCAAAATCATTTGTGGTTAGGGAGAATCGAAGGTTTGAATTTGGGAAATTATCACTTTGATCCATGGCATTTTCATGTTGACACAAGTTGCAAAATCTGTCTAACTTTGGTTGTACTTGAATACAGGTCTCTAAACCCTTCCACACTCAAAAATTTAATGCAAACTCAATGGATTGAAGCTTTGTTCTGATCAATAGAGGTTTACACAAGGGATTAATCCAAAAAATAGCAAAAAGGCAACATTGCCATTTTCATAAAGTTGGCTTTATGTCAAGTTGTTCCTCTTGAGCCTTGAACCCTTTCTTTTGCAGCAAACAAAGTTCACTAATATCAGGCAATTGTTACCAACTCTTGGCAGACCCTAAGCTAGATGGTACAACCCTTTGCATTGTCATTTCACACTTTTCTTAAAAGCCAAGTCAACTTGCAAAAACAAAGAGAACTTGGCAATCTGATAAAACCAACTCTTGTAACCATTCCAAACAACTTTTGCATATCACATTGAGCCAAAAACACAATCTATCCAATCCTAAAACACCCTTGAACATCAAAACACCTTCTTCTTGCAAAACAGGGCAGTTTCTGCATTTTTGTTTCCAAATCAAAAACTACTCGTGCGTTTCCCCCCAAACCTCTTCTAATACACTCTATACAACCCACCTAAGCTATCCCAACCATTGGCCAGTGACTGTAACCTTGATTTCAAGCTTCACCATTTCTGAAATATGATTGTGCAGGTTGACTTCTACAAGCTTGTTCAAGCAAGTTCAAAGCAAACTAAACATTGAGGAAGGTCAGAGGAAGTTCAAGCAAGCTCCCAAGCATCTCAGGCCTCATTGAAAACCTCCACATTGCCATACTCGAGTTCAGCTGAAGCAGGTATTGTTCAAACTTCTATCTCTCTATTTAAGAAACATTAGGCTTAGGTTTGTGAATAAAAAATGTAGTACTCATTGCCCTTAAGCTGTACATATGCATAGATTTCATTTAAGTTAACTGTGTTGAGAGAATTTGATTGATGAACTTTCTGAAAAAGTTAGGTTTGAAATTAGGGCCAGAGTCTCTCTGGTCTTTGAGAGTTAGATTAAGTTTTTATATGGTTGGAATCATGTTGAAAAATGCTATAACTTTTGTGTTGTGAGTTTTTGCTTTAGAGCACGTATACAGGATTTCCAGATTTGAACATACCAGGCGCGCGTTTTTGTCACAAGGTTGAAGACAAAGCTGAGCATGGGCTGGGCCTGTTTTGTTTCCACTTTTGACACCCCCTGACTTACTGTTTACATCCCCTTGGCCCATTGTTTTATATTTTTATATTTTTGAATTTCATTTTTAGTTTCTGACTTTATTTTATTTTTCTTAAACATTAAAAATACCAAAAATATTTTTTTATAAATTTCCCATTTTATTTTATTATTTTTATTATTTTTTAGACATAGAAATAATTATTAAATAGTATATAATTTTATTTTCTTTAATAAAAACTTGAAAATAATACATAAAAATATTATTTTTTTATTTTTTTTATTATTTATATACTTAAATAATATTTTTTTTCTAACATATTTTTATTTTTTGACTTTTTTTGACATTTGTATATGTTTTATCGTACATAAATAATATAATTAATATATATACTTTCTTAAAATAAATTAGGGTTTCCACCCTTAATAAAAATAATCTTTTATTTTTTTAATTATTTTTATACATTAAATATTTTATTTTTTACATAAAATAAAATACAAAAAGAATCACTTTTGCATATTCATATTTATTTGCATATTTAAATATTGTCCATTTATTTATTTGTAAAGAATTCAATTTGGTTGTAATAGTTGATTTAGGTTTTAATTTCTTGCAAATAATCCCCTATTCAAAATTGTACCCCCTCCCTATATCAATGTTGTAATAGTGGTAGATTTACTTTTACGCATTTATTGCTTTCAAATATGTCATGCTAGAGATTAGGGTTTGTATGCAATATCCAAAATCAAAACAAATAGCTAGACCTAATGCAAGACATAAGAGCATGTAAATTGACAACACAGTGCATCCATGCACCCCTAGGGTTTCACCCACTTGTTGCCTTTAAAACGGCCATGGTATGCATGTTGAGTATCTTGGCAAAAGAAAAACAAAACAAAAGATCATAGTCCCTCAATGACGCTATCTTGGTTGCCTATACAAAATGATCTAGTCCCTCAAACAAAAAACTTGCTAAAGATACTTAGCACAATTGCTATCATGGTCAATACAATGACCCGCGCCTGTCCCGTTTAACATCCAAACACAAGTTTGTCTACCAAATGCAATGGTAAAACAACAATGTGAAAGGGTTAAAAATGTGTAGGAAAGATCTTTGAGTAAATAGGGTAGACAACTCTTAGTTACTTGATCAAAACTTGCAAAAATCCTTGCTAATTTCAAAACACACAATTTCAAAACATTTTCCCAAAACAAACTTTCAAACATTGAAACATTTTTCAAAAGACAATACAACTTTGTATACATTCAAGCAAGAATAATTACAAAGGTTGCCACAACGATGGCTTCTTTTTAAAACATTTTCAAAACCACACACAAAGCACCATTTCAAACAATTGAAAAGCAAAAGCAAGTGATCTAAACAAGTAACTAAGAGCCCATGGATAACCATGGATGAGAAGGGTGCTTGCACCTTCCCTTTTCATAATCTACCCCCCGAACCCTAGAAAACATCTCAAAGGTCTTTCCTGTGCTTTTTGACCTTTCCTTTTGATAAATAAAAAGTCGGTGACGACTCTTGCTAAACCGAAACATTTGCGAACACAAACGCAAAACCTCAAGTCAGTCCTCCCATCGTGTCACAGAACTGGCGACTATGCTGGGGAATTAAGAAAAAGTGGGGTTACCTTAGGGTTTAGATCACCTTTACATGCTTACCTTGTTTGCTTTGATTTCTTTACACTTGGTTCTATTGTTTGGGTTTGAAATCCTCTACCCGGATTTGGGAAACATTCATAGGTAAATAGTAATACATTGTGGAAATTGTGTGGGGTATACCGACATGGTTGAAGCAATAGTTATATTAGTGCGACATATTTGTGGGTACCGGTAGCCTTTGAGTCAATGAAAGAGAATACGGGGCCGCTGAGTGATGTCATGAAGCATTAATGGACTTTTAGAACCTTTACTTGACCATCTTGGCCTTATTAGGGGTAGTGAGATGACCGGCTTTGGTGCAGTCCGAAGTTGGTAGATACTCAATACTACACTCATTGAGGGTTGTTCTCTTGGAATATTTCGGTCGCCAGTAAAGTGGCTAAACTGAAACAATGAACACAGAAAATAATCCAGTGATATTGAGCTCCTTAGAACCCGGTTACTATTTATAGGACAGGTTGAGCCAACTAAACTTCAAGAGGGTACTTACCTATGAAACCCCATGCAAGCCTGAAACTAGGATCTTGTGTGATTTGCTTGTACATATACTTGTGCATACATCATGAACATCATAAAGCATCATATGCATCCACTAACCATTTCAAGGGTTTGGATTTTCATCTTTGTTCCTGTTTTGTAGGTTATGGAATCACTCCGCAGGAAAACAATTCAGGTCAACCTTGTGAGAATCCCTCTTCAGCTCAAGGAGCTTTCTTCCAAGATTCCAGAGAATTCTCCCTTCACTGAAAGACATGTTAGACTTATCAACTTGGTCAACTCCAACATTGAATAAGACATGGTGAAAGTTCTCTTCCAGTTCTTTGACCCCCTACACCACTGCTTCACATTTCCTGATTACCAACTAGTGCCTACTTTGGAGGAATTTTCTCAACTCCTGAGGATTCCTATTCTCCATCAACTACCCTACAACGGTACGGAAAGAGAACCAAAGCCTGAAGATGTTGCTCAAGCCTTACACTTGCAACCATCTGATATCAAAGGTCATTGGGAAACCAGAAGTGGTGTTAAGGGTTTCTTGGTAAAGTTTCTGTTTGAGAAGGCACAAGACTACTGGAATTCTCTAGATCTATAAGCTTTTGAGGAGATGGTAGCACTTCTCATCTATGGGTTGGTCTTGTTCCCAAACCCTGACCAGCTTATAGATGTGAATGCTGTTAAGATTTTCATATCTCGGAATCCTGTGCCTACATTGCTTGGGGATATCCTCCACTCATTTCACACACGAACAATAAGGAAAAGAGGTGTTTTCATGTGCTGTACTCCTCTTCAGCAAGGTGGTTTATTTCTCACTTCCCCAATAAAGTCTTGAAGAATGAGCAAGGCTTGAGGTGGTCATAACGATTGATGACTCTTACACATTCTGATGTTCATTGGTGTTCTCG
Organism: Vicia faba; assembly: GCA_948472305.1. Classification (NCBI taxonomy): domain Eukaryota; kingdom Viridiplantae; phylum Streptophyta; class Magnoliopsida; order Fabales; family Fabaceae; genus Vicia; species Vicia faba. Next base: position 1,129,931,566 of record OX451738.1, on the reverse strand, counting down.
GTCCAGAGAAAATGTCATCATCATTGATCATTGTGGGGAATTCCCTAATGTCCCATTACTTGGCATTAGGGGAGGTGTTGTACCCCAAAATTTGCCCTCGCATTTTTCCACAAGAAATCACAGCTTCAGGCTTTTCCTGATCTTTCAAACTGGCTCAAGAAACGGTCAAACAGACTTTTCTCGTCAGTCAGGACACAATTAGGGTTTCATTGATCTTCAGGGCCCTGGAATGTTTCACACAATTGGCTTAGGGTTTTGGTTGATTTTGGCTCAACTTTGATTAGGCAAACGCTCTTTGGAATTTAATCAGGAATTAGGGTTTTTATGGGCACGTTCTCAGAAGGATTTAAATTCTACAGCACTTTGCAAGTTATTCCGAGATTTGGTTTGAATTCGCATTGTTTGATTTAATCAGTAAAAGAAGGCAGTTGGTTTGAATTCACGTTTGTTTGATTGAACCAGTCAAAAGGTACATTCAGTTGGGATTTGCAGTATTGGGTAAAAATCAGTGAAAAGGGAATGCGCCTGATCAGTTGTTTTGATTAACTGTTGCTTTGCTTTGAATATTGGAAATGCCAGGTTTAACTGAGTAAATTGCTAAAGCATTGTTTATTTAAATTATTTATTATTCTGAGATTAAGTGATTGGAATTTATTTTTCAATTATTTTAATTCAAAGAATTTTAAATAATAAATAAACAATAAAGGAGGAAATAGAATTAATTGGATAATAAATACTTTTATTTATTCTTGAATTATTTGTACAATTATTGTTTATAATTTAATTACAAGCAATGATTTTACATTAATTTAAATTTAAATGAAAAGAAAACTATCCTATTTTTTTCTAATTCTTCATTCTTCATTTAGTACCCCTCTCCATTCAAATATTCATCTGCAAAAGAAAGGAAGAAAAGTCAAAAAGCAGATAAAAAAATAATGACAGATAAATAAAAGACAGTTCATCATTAAGGGCCACTGATTGGGATCAGTTAACCCTCTCTGCAAATCACGGGATTTCTCCCGGTTCACAAAGAGGGACGAATGTTTATTTGCTAAAAATGAATGCACAAAAGTCAAAATTGCACAATTCAAAAAGTGTCAAACTGCATAAGTTCAAATCTCAAAACTTCAAGTTCAAACCAAACTGAAAAATTCAAACTTGTTGTCAAAATGTCACAAAGCTATTCAAGGCTACCCAAGCTGTAAAAGAAAAGAAGATTTGGCAAAGATATCAAAGAAGATACAAAGTATAAAAGCTGTAAAAAGAAGAGACAAGAATGCAGAGCAAAATTGTTATGCAAGCAAATACATTTTCTTTTCATCATTTCCCAAAAGAAGGGGCCCTTTCAGAATAAAAAGTACAGCACAAACATAGTTTAATATATTAACTGTACTGAGAGAGAGAAGAAAAGAGAAAAAAGAGAGCAGGTTTTTAGGCTTTAGGCAGGAAGGAAGAAAAATATAAAACAAAATTGAACACAGTGGATAAAAGGAGGGAGATCAGAAAGATATCAATAAAAAGGCCAAGCCAACTGTCAAAACTTTCCAGCCTGCTAATATCCATCAAACTCAACATAACCAAAAGGCCTGTCTAAAAAACCTTGGATCCGGTCAACTAAAACCATAAGCCAGCATTAACCTGCTGACCCTCAAGAGAAAAAAGGGCATAACCTGTAACGACTGTGAAGGCAAAAAGAAGAGGCCATCAACCTTAAGCAAAAACCCGCCTAAGTATCCAAACCTGCCTGTTATCAAAAATAACAAGTTCAAGCCTCAAGCCTCAAGCCTCACCCTGCCTAAGTATCCAAACCTGCCTGTTATCAAAAATAACAAATTCAAGCCTCAAGCCTCATCCTGCCTGAAGCCTAACAAAAATAACCAGTTTCAAACCTGTACCTGTACCATTCAGTTCAAGCCTCAAACACAAAAAAGCATAAACAAGCATAAGAACCAAAAGGCTTGAACCTGCATTGACTAAAAAACTTCCAGCCTTAAACCAAAAATAAGCCATTCAAAACCCTGTCAAGCCATACCAACATATACCTAAAACCTTGTCAACTTTCAAAGCCAGTAAACTTACCCAGGCAACCAAACGCATACTCAGAATCAATACCCAAGGCCCTCAGGATGCCATCATTGGGCAAGAAACAAACATTCCAAAAGCAACAAACATTCCAAAGGCAACAAACGTTTAGAGGCATCTCAAGGCAGCCTTAACAAATCAAAGAGGCATCAAGCATCAACATTTAGAAGCATACGTTCAAAGGCAACCAAAAGCAAAAGCCAACAAGAAGAAGCGTGCATTCAGGGCCCTCAGAACCCTAGGTTCATCCTTGGGCAAGGAAGATACAGAAGCGTACAAAAGGCAAATGCATTCAGAGGCATTCAAAGGCATTCAAAGCAACAAGCATTAAAAGGCAAAAGAGAAGAAGAAATAGGTGAATTTACGAAGGGGTTTTCAGTCAGTTCATCATAAAACCTCAAAAATGGCAAAAAGGTAAAGATACTAGGAAGCTCAAAGAGTCCATCATCACGCGTATTCCTCGCCCCGGCCTCCTAGCTCGCTCCAACCCCCCTCCTCCGTATTCAGGTAGCTTTTCCCCCTCTTGTTCTATCATATGCCTCAAATTACAATAACAATTTGGAGTAAGAATCAAATAAGCGAAAAATCACAAACACGCAAAAATCGTAAAATCCCTAACGAAATAAGAAGACAAATTGTACCTTAGATCGATCGCCATGATGCTGTCGTTGGAGGGAAGAAGAGGTGAAGGTCGCTGGTGGCTGAGGCGGAAGGTTTACGCTAGGCATTCATACCATCGGAGAAGATGAAGTAACAAACAGACGGCGCTTCTGTCGCCCACAAGCCCTAAGCGTTGTCCAACTGAAAACACAAATAATGAACCCTAAACATTTGTTTCAGAACTCTGGGCCTAACACATTTTTCCAACGCCTGAAGCCCAATTAATTTCCATTAACACCCCCCCATCCGTTGCTCTCTTATTTTGGGCCAGCATAATCTCCCTTGGCCCATTTCTAATTTCTTTCTAAAAAAACAATTTATGCTCTTTTACAAAATTAACATGAGTTTTATTATATTAAATTTTTCTTTTTTATAACATATTCATAATTCTTTTGACACAATATATTAAGTATTAAAACATCTCCTTTTTTCTTTTAAGTAAAATAAATATTTGTACATTAATACTTTAACACTCTTAGAATATATTTTTTTTCAATATATACATAACTTTAAAACATTTAATTAAATTATTTTTGTACATAACAAATAAAAATACATTTTTTTCTAATTTAATTCTTGATATTTATTTAAAACATACTTTTGGTATATAATAAATAAAGATACATTTTTCATACATAACATAATTAGAACTTAGAACATTTAATCAAAACATTCTTTTTTGTACATACTAAAGAAAATACAAGATCACAAATCAAAGATTAAATAAACATTTAATTCTTTCCATTAGGTTAAACAATGCTTAATAATACATTAATTTCACATTTCGCACCTGTAAATAATTACATATACAAATATACATACACGTATACACGTACACTTACACAATACATTTACATTGCCCCTATACACATTTGCTTATTTTGTATATTCATTACATTTACATTTAATCGCAAATTCGATTTGGTTGTAACTTATTGGACATTACATTCCTAAAGTCTCATCCCCATTTGTAAATTTGTACCCCCACTCTCGGATACTTATTTTGTAATAGCGTAGACTTTACATTTCCGCAATTTACCGCTTTTGAATTATACCATGGTTAGACCTAGGGTTTGCATGTACATAAAATCAAACACTAGATAACCTAATACAAGACAAATACATGAAATCAATACAAAATCACACTTGCACCCTCTAGGGTAATCCCACATGTTGCCTTCCAAAATGGGCCATGCTTGCACGTCGAGTATCTTTGGCAAAACAAAAGTCAAATGATCATAAGTCCCTCGATGACGCTTTCGAATGTTGCCTAAAACGGAATGATCATAGTCCCTTCAAAGCAAATTGCCAAAGACACTTGGCACCATTGCATTCATGGTCCGTACGATGACCCGCGCCCGTCCCGAACAAACTTCCTAAACGCAAGATTGTCCACCAAATTCAATGGTGGAACAAAATTGTTAAAAAGGGGTTGAAATCATAGAGAAAACCTTTGAGTACAATAGGGTAGACAAAACTCTTAGTTACTTGAGAACAACTTGCAAAAACACTTTCCTTCTTTTCAAAAACCACATTCCACAAGCACTTTCAACACAAACTCTCAAAGCATTTTGAAACATCTTTTCGAAAAGATACACACCTTTGTAAAATATTCGAGTAAAGAATTGTTACAAAGGTAGCCTAAGACAAGGCATCTTCTTCAAAAACATTTTCAAAACACACACACACACCACAATTTCAAGCAATCGAAAATCAAGGCAAGTGATCTAAAAACCAAGTAACTAAGAGCCCATGGATAACCATGGATGAAAAGGGTGCTAATACCTTCCCTTTTCATAATCTACCCCCCAGACCCACGAAATATCTCAAAAGGTTTTTGCTGTGCTTTTTTAACCTTTCCTTTAGGATAAAATAAAAAGTCGGTGGCGACTCTTACTCAACCGAAACATTTGCGAAAACAAACGTAAAACTCATAGTCAGTTCTCCCACCGTATCACAGAACTGGCGACTCTGCTGGGGAATACTACTAAAACTGGGGTTACCTTAGGGTTTAGATCACCTTTATTTTCAATTGATTGCTTTGTTTGCTTTTACATTTGTGGGCTTTGTATCGGAGTTTCATAGATCCTAACCCGGATCTGGGGGAAACCTTTTTAGGTAGCATAATCTGCGAGGGACCTGTCCGGGGTATACCGACATGGGTGGAGCAGTGGCTACGTTAGTGTGGCGCCTTGGTCTGTACTGATATCCCGCGTGTTGAAACGGGGAGAATATGGGTCTTCCAAGGAGTCGTTAAGCACCAACCGACCTTAGAACCCTAAATTGACCCAACTTGGCCATTAGAACAGTAGCAGTATGCTACACTCATTGAGGCTAAACTCTCGCGATGGTTTCGGCCGCAAGAAAAGATAGCGATGTTGGAGTTATGACCAATCGAGGGTAGCCAATGATTTGAGATCCTCTAGAACCCGGTTACTTTTGATAGGACAGGTTTTAACCAACGAACTGAAAGAGGGTAGTACCTGAACCTCATGCAAGCCTAAACCTAAGGACTTGTCTGCTTTGTGTGAATATGTTTGTCTGTATATACACTCACTTGCTTTTCGCATACATGTATATGACATCATGACATCATACCATAGCATTTTCAATAACCATTTCAAGGATCTCGAGGGTTCTTTTGATGCAGGGTTATGTTGAACCAGACGTCTACCAAGGGGCAAGAGGTTTCTCCTCTAACCAATGTCAATCAAAGATCAAGTACAACAACTTGAATCAGTTGCTATGACCCACTCAACATGGTGAGCTTGATTCTAGTGGAAAGACATCCGCCGGTGCAAAGTTCTCCAATCCAAGAGCAAAGTTCAACCTCCAACATTTTTCTTGTGTTTACCCCAAGAGATCCTTGAAAGCATGCATCCACATATCATGCATTGCATTTTGACAGTCTCTCCTTTTTTCAGGTTTCCTTACTCTCCTGCTGTTTATTTCAGTAAGAGATGGCTCTAGAAAGGTCTGTCAAAGACATCCAAGACCAGACTGCTCAGCTGCAGGAGATGTTCCTGAACATGTCTCTGGGGCAAGAAGAGATGAAAGCTCTCCTCACAAAGAGCTTGGGGAATTAAAATAATACCAGGAGTGATCAGCTTGCAGAGCTGCAGTTTGATCTGACAACCTTAAGGACCCAAGTGATGGGACAGTTGGTGGGTCAGATGGCTCTCATCCAGGACCTATCTCAAAGACAAGAGGAACTCAGAGTTCTTGTCCGCCAACTGCTTCCAAACAACCAACTGGGGAAAACATCTGAGGTTGAGGAGCAAGTCACCGCTCAGCCTCCATCCACTCAAGAAGACAAGGGGAAAGCTCCTTTGCTTGCTTCAGGGTCACAAGCCCATCAACAACCTCGCCAGTGTCAACGGGGCAATCGGCGTAAGCAAGAAACGTCGGGAAGACAGTTCACAGAGACTGAAATACCATCATTCTTTATACTGAAGCGCCTGATGGAGGTCAACCTGCTTACCTTAAAGGATCCTCCTCAGAAGCTCAATACCTCCTCTCCTAACTACCGTCCCGACGCATTTTGTGTTTACCACTCCTACAGCCCGGGACACGACACCAACGACTGTTGGGCCTTGAAGAACAAGATTCAAGATCTGATCGACATTGGTGTGCTGGAATTCATGCCAGACGGCGAGATGAAAATATTCCGTTAAAGGGTTCTCCACTTGAAGTGACGAAGCTCAAGCTGAAAGACTTTTGCTTCTTTTTGAATTTTCAAAGTTGTAATTTCTTTTGCTGTCAAACAATTATTTGTTGATGTTAAACTCTGTTTTCATTAATGCATTGCATATGTTTGTCTTGAATTCATCCATTCGTTTCACTACTCTTATGCTTTTCTTTATGATATTTGACTCTTGATAAAAAGCTGCAAGCCTTTAGAGGGAGGATGACGAAACAATACCATGATCTTATACAGTATGCTTTTGAACAGACCTTGCTGATGATGTACAAGCATTTCTTTCAATTCCCAAACACTGGAGTTATAAGGAAGTTAATCCCTAGTCAACCCCTTCGAGCCAAAGAAGTAGGAGTTTTCTGTTCTAAACAATCAAAACCTTTGATATTAAACCTGGGGCAGGGTAGTCTCTCAGTTAATTCAAAAGAAAATGCGCATTGAAGTCGCAAACTCTCAGTTCGTAACACAACGAACGACATTGAAAAAGAAAGCATTTCTTTGGAATCAAAAGACAAGGGTGGTTCCCTATCACATAGACAGTCAATCTCTCAAAAAAAAAAGCTCACCAAGCCAAAACCTATAAAGGAGGCTTAAGAAAGCTGGGGCATCCCGCTGACGGTAATCCCGGAAAACGGTAACAGTCAGGCAAAAGTTAGGGATAACAAATCAAAATCAAAATAGCGAGGTCGTTACAAAATCCTCAACAACACAACAAATGTTGAAAAAGAAAAGGAGATGATGATTGTCTCCCCAAATTCAACTGGTGAACCATCACCCAAAAAGTCGTTCCAAACTCAAAGCAAAGTGCGACACACAATTAACTGAGCTTAGGTGTGAAGAATATCACGAAGAGCGGGTGGGTACAAATATACTTTGAGCCTTTATCCTTTGTTTCTTAAACCGTGAACCAGGCCACGTTACAACCCATTAAAAGTCCTAATTGAAGCATGGGTTAGTTCGGAAGCGTACTGTTACAAAAGGTATCCTGACTCCTGTAAGGCTTTGCTCTAAATCTTGTGTTGATCTGTCTTATAAAAAGTTTTCTGCTAAAAAACACATTTTTCAAAACTTCGAGACAAACATAAACTTTGCATTGTTTGAATATCACTGTCTGCATTTGGCTTTTTGTTTGACAGCGAAGAATTTCATACAACGAATGTTCGGAGGAACGAAAACTCTCTCAGTGAGCCAAATCACTTCAAAAGGACGACACTTCCTTTACAAATCTCCTATCAGCAAGGGGCATGACATCTCACCATCCAATTAACCTGGGGCAGTCCAGTCAAGGTCCAACAGATCTTTCAAAATTCAATTAACCTGGGGCAGTCCAGTCAAGGTCCAACAGATCTTTCAAAGTTCAGTTAACCTGGGGCAGTCCAGTCAAGATTTCAAGAAATCTCTCAATATGCAGAGTAATCTGATTCAAGATTCCTTCATCACCACTTGGGGCATTCGAATGTCAAAAGTGTTCAACAAATCAACTATTACATTTCCAGACTCGATTCCTGTATCTAGTCAGGGCACGTCTGAAGAGTTTGAAGATTCGATTCCTGTATCCAGCCAGGGCACATCTATCAACTACAACAATTCCAGATTCGACTCCTGTATCCAGCCAGGGCATATCTGTTGACCACATTTCCAGACTCGATTCCTGTATCTAGCCAGGGCACGTCTGAAGAGTTTGAAGATTCGATTCCTGTATCCAGCCAGGACATATCTGTTAACTATCACCTTTCCAGATTCGATTCCTGTATCCAGCCAGGGCATATCTGTTGACCACATTTCCAGACTCGATTCCTGTATCTAGCCAGGGCACGTCTGAAGAGTTTGAAGATTCGATTCCTGTATCCAGCCAGGGCATATCTGTTGTCGACTATTTCCAGACTCGATTCCTGTATCCAGCCAGGGCACGTCTGAAGAATTCCAGATCAACACCTGTAACAAGCCAGGAAAGCATCTGTGGACGACCGATTGTAGATCAACACCTATAAAAAGCCAGGAAAACATTTGTGGACGACCGATTGTAGACCAACACCTGTAACAAGCCAGAAATTTATCTACATCACCACTTGGGGCATTCGAATGTCAAAAGTGTTCAAAAACCCGATGCAGTTCTACACGGACTCATCATCAGGAAATCCTACACAGATCTCCTCAAAACAGGAAGACCCCAGTAGTTTGGCATACAACCCAAGCTTCTGATTCTCCCAACAGTGGTCCCCAGACTTCTCATTTTCAACATTTGAAGACTCTTGCCCTCCACAGCAGCAGCCAAGGATTTATTTTCCCCGGCAGCAATCAAGACTCTTTTATCTGCAGCAGTCAAGATTCATTTATCCTCAGCGAGACAGCTCTTCAGCTTACATGCGCATTCATCACATTCATGTTATAAACATTGATGTCACATACATTGCATCATGCATCATAACATTGCATACAACTAACCCTTTACCTTTTCAGGTAAGATCAGTCGACAGACACAGATCATCTTCCGAGATTCATCCAGAAATAGTTCAGATGTGACCCGGACACGGCGACATTCTGATACTTGTTCCAGATTCATCCAGATGCAGCTTTACACAAGCTCATCATCAGGAAGCCCTACACCGGTTCCTCCTCAAGACTTCTGAAAACAGTTCACGGGTTCTCCAGTAACGGATGTTAACCTATCACTTGTTCAGATTCTTCTCAAGACTACTGAAAACAGTTTACGGATTCTTCCTAACAACAAATGTTAATCTACCAACTTGTTCAGACTCTTCTCAACTTTTGAAAACAGTTTACGGACGCTTCCCAACAACGGATGTTGCTCTATTGCTTATTCAATCTCAACTCCTGAAAATAGTTTACGGATTCTCCAAACATGGATGTCAATCTATTGCTTATTCGGACCCCCAATTCAGAGATGTTCCAAAACATGGATGCCTTTCTGACACTCGTCCACTCACCATTGACATACAGTTCAACATTTCCAAATCGCATCTTTAAGCCCATTTCCAGATGGCATCTATAATCCCATCCTCCTACTAGCAGTCACCAAATGGCATCTTTAAGCCCATTTCCAGATGGCATCTCTAAGCCCATCCCCCGACAAGATCCTGTCGCATCAGATGGCATCTTTAAGCCCATCACCAAATGGCATCTGTAAGCCCATTCACCTCTACCATCACATCGACGAGTGCAAATTTTCTGGGTACTTTAGTGTCCAATCTTCTTTTACCTTCAAGTCGCGAAAGGCAAACTTGCCAATCTAACTCTTCAGGTTCAAGAAGATTGAACAGGGGCAACTGTTGTACCCCAAAATTTACCCTCGCATTTTTCCACAAGAAATCACAGCTTCAGGCTTTTCCTGATCTTTCAAACTGGCTCAAGAAACGGTCAAACAGACTTTTCTCGTCAGTCAGGACACAATTAGGGTTTCATTGATCTTCAGGGCCCTGGAATGTTTCACACAGTTGGCTTAGGGTTTTGGTTGATTTTGGCTCAACTTTGATCAGGCAAACGCTCTTTGGAATTTAATCAGGAATTAGGGTTTTTATGGGCACGTTCTCAGAAGGATTTAAATTCTACAGCACTTTGCAAGTTATTCAGAGATTTGGTTTGAATTCACATTGTTTGATTTAATCAGTAAAAGAAGGCAGTTGGTTTGAATTCACGTTTGTTTGATTGAACCAGTCAAAAGGTACATTCAGTTGGGATTTGCAGTATTGGGTAAAAATCAGTGAAAAGGGAATGCGCCTGATCAGTTGTTTTGATTAACTGTTGCTTTGCTTTGGATATTGGAAATGCCAGGTTTAACTGAGTAAATTGCTAAAGCATTGTTTATTTAAATTATTTATTATTCTGAGATTAAGTGATTGGAATTTATTTTTCAATTATTTTAATTCAAAGAATTTTAAATAATAAATAAACAATAAAGGAGGAAATAGAATTAATTGGATAATAAAGACTTTTATTTATTCTTGAATTATTTGTACAGTTATTGTTTATAATTTAATTACAAGCAATGATTTTACATTAATTTAAATTTAAATAAAAAGAAAACTATCCTATTTTTTCTAATTCTTCATTCTTCATTTAGTACCCCTCTCCATTCAAATATTCATCTGCAAAAGAAAGGAAGAAAAGTCAAAAAGCAGATAAAAAAATAATGACAGATAAATAAAAGACAGTTCATCATTAAGGGCCACTGATTGAGATCAGTTAACCCTCTCTGCAAATCACGAGATTTCTCCCGGTTCACAAAGAGGGACGAATGTTTATTTGCTAAAAATGAATGCACAAAAGTCAAAATTGCACAATTCAAAAAGTGTCAAACTGCATAAGTTCAAATCTCAAAACTCCAAGTTCAAACCAAACTGAAAAATTCAAACTTGTTGTCAAAATGTCACAAAGCTATTCAAGGCTACCCAAGCTGTCAAAGAAAAGAAGATTTGGCAAAGATATAAAAGAAGATACAAAGTACAAAAGCTGTCAAAAGAAGAGACAAGAATGCAGAGCAAAATTGTTATGCAAGCAAATACATTTTCTTTTCATCATTTCCCAAAAGAAGGGGCCCTTTCAGAACAAAAAGTACAACACATAGTTTAATATATTAACTGTACTGAGAGAGAGAAGAAAAGAGAAAAAAGAGAGCAGGTTTTTAGGCTTTAGGCAGGAAGGAAGAAAAATATAAAACAAAATTGAACACAGTGGATAAAAGGAGGGAGATCAAAAAGATATCAATAAAAAGGCCAAGCCAACTGTCAAAACTTTCCAGCCTGCTAATATCCATCAAACTCAACATAACCAAAAGGCCTGTCTAAAAAACCTTGGATCCGGTCAACTAAAACCATAAGCCAGCATTAACCTGCTGACCCTCAAGAGAAAAAAGGGCATAACCTGTAACGACTGTGAAGGCAAAAAGAAGAGGCCATCAACCTTAAGCAAAAACCCGCCTAAGTATCCAAACCTGCCTGTTATCAAAAATAACAAGTTCAAGCCTCAAGCCTCACCCTGCCTAAGTATCCAAACCTGCCTGTTATCAAAAATAACCAATTCAAGCCTCAAGCCTCATCCTGCCTGAAGCCTAACAAAAATAACCAGTTTCAAACCTGTACATGTACCATTCAGTTCAAGCCTCAAACACAAAAAAGCATAAACAAGCATAAGAACCAAAAGGCTTGAACCTGCATTGACTAAAAAACTTCCAGCCTTAAACCAAAAATAAGCCATTCAAAACCCTGTCAAGCCATACCAGTATATACCTAAAACCTTGTCAACTTTCAAAGCCAGTAAACTTACCCAGGCAACCAAACGCATACTCAGAATCAATACCCAAGGCCCTCAGGATGCCATCATTGGGCAAGCAACAAACATTCCAAAAGCAACAAACATTCCAAAGGCAACAAACGTTCAGAGGCATCTCAAGGCAGCCTTAACAAATCAAAGAGGCATCAAGCATCAACATTTAGAAGCATACGTTCAAAGGCAACCAAAAGCAAAAGCCAACAAGAAGAAGCGTGCATTCAGGGTCCTCAGAACCCTAGGTTCATCCTTGGGCAAGGAAGATACAAAAGCGTACAAAAGGCAAAGGCATTCAGAGGCATTCAAAGGCATTCAAAGCAACAAGCATTAAAAGGCAAAAGAGAAGAAGAAAGAGGTGAATTTACGAAGGGGTTTTCAGTCAGTTCATCATAAAACCTCAAAAATGGCAAAAAGGTAAAGATACCAGGAAGCTCAAAGAGTCCATCATCACGCGTATTCCTCGCCCCGGCCTCCTAGCTCGCTCCAACCCCCTCCTCCGTATTCAGGTAGCTTTTCCCCCTCTTGTTCTATCATATGCCTCAAATCACAATAACAATTTGGAGTAAGAATCAAATAAGCGAAAAATCACAAACACGCAAAAATCGTAAAATCCCTAACGAAATAAGAAGACAAATTGTACCTTAGATCGATCGCCATGATGCTGTCGTTGGAGGGAAGAAGAGGTGAAGGTCGCTGGTGGCTGAGGCAGAAGGTTTACGCTAGGCATTCATACCATCGGAGAAGATGAAGTAACAAACAGACGGCGCTTCTGTCGCCCACAAGCCCTAAGCGTTGTCCAACTGAAAACACAAATAATGAACCCTAAACATTTGTTTCAGAACTCTGGGCCTAACACATTTTTCCAACGCCTGAAGCCCAATGAATTTCCATTAACACCCCCCCATCCGTTGCTCTCTTATTTTGGGCCAGCATAATCTCCCTTGGCCCATTTCTAATTTCTTTCTAAAAAAACAATTTATGCTCTTTTACAAAATTAACATGAGTTTTATTATATTAAATTTTTCTTTTTTATAACATATTCATAATTCTTTTGACACAATATATTAAGTATTAAAACATCTCCTTTTTTCTTTTAAGTAAAATAAATATTTGTACATTAATACTTTAACACTCTTAGAATATATTTTTTTTCAATATATACATAACTTTAAAACATTTAATTAAATTATTTTTGTACATTACAAATAAAAATACATTTTTTCTAATTTAATTCTTGATATTTATTTAAAACATACTTTTGGTATATAATAAATAAAGATACATTTTTCATACATAACATAATTAGAACTTAGAACATTTAATCAAAACATTCTTTTTTGTACATACTAAAGAAAATACAAGATCACAAATCAAAGATTAAATAAACATTTAATTATTTCCATTAGGTTAAACAATGCTTAATAATACATTAATTTCACATTTCGCACCTGTAAATAATTACATATACAAATATACATACACGTATACACGTACACTTACACAATACATTTACATTGCCCCTATACACATTTGCTTATTTTGTATATTCATTACATTTACATTTAATCGCAAATTCGATTTGGTTGTAACTTATTGGACATTACATTCCTAAAGTCTCATCCCCATTTGTAAATTTGTACCCCCACTCTCGGATACTTATTTTGTAATAGCGTAGACTTTACATTTCCGCAATTTACCGCTTTTGAATTATACCATGGTTAGACCTAGGGTTTGCATGTACATAAAATCAAACGCTAGATAACCTAATACAAGAAAAATACATGAAATCAATACACAATCACACTTGCACCCTCTAGGGTAATCCCACATGTTGCCTTCCAAAATGGGCCATGCTTGCACGTCGAGTATCTTTGGCAAAACAAAATTCAAATGATCATAAGTCCCTCGATGACGCTTTCGAATGTTGCCTAAAACGGAATGATCATAGTCCCTTCAAAGCAAATTGCCAAAGACACTTGGCACCATTGCATTCATGGTCCGTACGATGACCCGCGCCCGTCCCGAACAAACTTCCTAAACGCAAGATTGTCCACCAAATTCAATGGTGGAACAAAATTGTTAAAAAGGGGTTGAAATCATAGAGAAAACCTTTGAGTACAATAGGGTAGACAAAACTCTTAGTTACTTGAGAACAACTTGCAAAAACACTTGCCTTCTTTTCAAAAACCACATTCCACAAGCACTTTCAACACAAACTCTCAAAGCATTTTGAAACATCTTTTCGAAAAGATACACACCTTTGTAAAATATTCGAGTAAAGAATTGTTACAAGGGTAGCCTAAGACAAGGCATCTTCTTCAAAAACATTTTCAAAACACACACACACACCACAATTTCAAGCAATCAAAAATCAAGGCAAGTGATCTAAAAACCAAGTAACTAAGAGCCCATGGATAACCATGGATGAAAAGGGTGCTAATACCTTCCCTTTTCATAATCTACCCCCCGGACCCACGAAATATCTCAAAAGGTTTTTGCTGTGCTTTTTTAACCTTTCCTTTAGGATAAAATAAAAAGTCGGTGGCGACTCTTGCTCAACCGAAACATTTGCGAAAACAAACGCAAAACTCATAGTCAGTTCTCCCACCGTATCACAGGAGGCATTACCTATAACCCCTTCTTGGCTCTGAGACAATTTGGGTATGCCCGAAGGGATGGCCCTCACGACATGCTGATTCCAAACTTGGTTTTTGACTTCGACAATGACGCTCAAAGACTTCGATAAAGGTTTATCCGAGCTTGGAGGATGTTCAACAAGGTAGACAGTAAGACACTGGGACATAAGAATTCCATCCCCCTTGAGCCTTATCTCAAGTGGGTACGAACCCGCGCCCAGAGTCTTATGATGCCTTACCCCTACATTCTCCATGTGATCAAAGAGCCTGTTATGGAAGGAGAGGTTCCATACACCCTCCTACATCCTGACATGCCAACATCACTTGAAGATTTGCAAAAGAGTTGGATACAACTCAAGGAAGAACGGAACACTTTTGAAGTCAGCTTCTATGCCAGTGAGAAGAAGGTTTTGGAACTTACTCATCGACTCCATGAAGAGAAGACTCCCAACACCTACATCGCACCAAAGAGTATGCGCAACATCTTTTTACATTAGAATTTTGTATTATTTTTCCCATGGGGCATTTATGTACTAACAAATTCTTCTTATTAATATGACGTGTGTTCTTTTTGTTTGAAACACATTTGAATTTCTGAATCCTTGAATGTATTACATGAATAACATATCATTCATCATATGCATAAGCAGGTCTTCACACCAGGTTTCCTTATCTCTCTGCTGTTTATTTCAGCAAGATGGATATAGAGCAGACGGTCAAAGACCTACAAGTGCAGAATTCACAGTTCCAACAACTACTCATGACCTTGGCAAAGGGTCAGGAGGATCTTAAAGCACTGCTGGAAAAGGAAAAGGAAAAAGAGAAAAAGAAAAAGAAAAGAGTTGGTGTGGCTACTATGGGAAGAAGATTTGAGAACCAAGCTAGAAGGGTCCTGGATTTCCCCTCAACATCTGATGAAGGGGTTGGTAAAGGAAAAGGAATTGCCGTGCAATCTGAGTCTGAGGAAGAAGAAGAAGAAGAGGATGAAGACTACTCTGAGCAGCAGTACCCACCTGCAGATGACAAGTATAATAATCTGGAAGAACGTCTGGCAGCAATGGAGGTGCAAAGGGTGCCTGGGCTGGACTTCGAAGAGCTAAGGTTGGTTGATGGGATTGTGATTCCCCCTAAATTCAAGGTGCCTATTGTTGTACCCCAAAATTTTCCCTCTCATATTTCTCAAGACATTGCAAGGAAAATCTCCAAGTTGCTCAAGTTTGCTCAAGAGTGGGTCAGACAAGTCATCTCCTAAGGCAGTCAACCCCAAATTAGGGTTTTGTGTTGCATCAAGATCCTTGAATACAAATGAAATCAAGTGCTCCCCAATGTCCTAATATTCTCTCAAGATCATCCATGACAAATTTCACGCCTTGCAGAGGAAGTTTGCTCAGTCAATTGCTCAAAGGTCCAAAAATCGACTGTGCTAGGGCAAAAGTCAACTGTGACCTATAAACAGTCAAACTTCAATATTTTTTGTCAACATTCTCATTTTTAAGGATATTTCATCATTTGATCAAGGGTTGATCATGATTCATCAAGGATTGTTCAAAATTCATCAAGACTCAAAAGTTGCTAAATTAGGGTTTTGTATAAAAAGTCAACTCAACTTTGACCAAGCATAACTTTCTCATACTTTATGAGAAATGGACCATCCAAAGCTCATTTTTAATACGATGCAATTTCCTACAATCCATATTCATACCCCAAGATAAAAAAATGCACTCACAAGAAGTTACAAATTTGGACATTATAGGTCATTTATGAAAGTCAACAAAAACACCTTTTTTGCCAAAGCTTATAACTTGAACATGGAATATCAAAATGAGATGAGACCAAAAGGGTTGGTTATAGGACTTCTCAAGCTTTATAAAAAGTCCAAGAACACCTCCAAAAGTTCAAAATTGAAGAATTTATTCATTGTTGAAGTTGGACATTTTTGCAAAATTGCCAAAAGTCAACTATCCCCAAAACTTCAAATTTTGTCAAATGGGCCCATTCTTTTCCACTTGATTTGAGCTTGAATCATTGCACACGTGTCCTAGCTTCATCCATGAGCTCATATTTTATTTTTATTATTTTATTTGATTTTTTATTGAATTTATTCATTTTAAATCAAATTAAATCATATAAAATCCCAAACTTTGATTACATGAGATCTTTTGGCTATTTCAGGATTGGATCATCATCATTAACATCATCAAATTAGTATCACACCAAACCATGTGCAAAAATATTGAGATTTGGGCAAATTTGGCAAGTTGTAAAGAGGAGATCAAATCAAATTCCAATGCATTGATTTAGAGAGATTCAGTCCAAGTTTGTTACCCTAACACACTATACCATACATAAGCAAGCCAAAGGGACGTGAATAAGGGTGGGAAAGTGCAAGCATCGGCAGAACAAAGTTTGAAAAAAGTGGTAAAAAGCTTGAGATCAAAATCGTGCCTAGAGGTATTTTCAGAAGCCAAGAACTATCCCAATCGCTTCCTGGAAGTTCACTGAAGCTAAACCAATCCAAAGCAAGCTTCCTCACACACCATAACATGCTGTAAGTATCACGAAATACACCCCTGTTCTTGAAATCGTAATTCATCATTCTTGCATCATTTGAACAAATTGCTTGCATATTTGTAGTCCTCACAACATTTCTAAGCTTTTTGCATTATTCAATTTTGTTTATCTAACCTGTAACATAAAGCGCCATAGTTAGGGTTCTTGGAGGCATTTTTGGGGCTTTTATTTTCAGGTACAATTGGCCATAATAATGGCTATGGTTGTGACTAGCTGGCCAAGACGAACCCAACCATGCTCTGGGAATTGATTTATGTGACCTATGGAAGATTTTAGAGCAAGCTTGCGCATTTAGCTGCGGATCCAAATCCGCAGGTAATATTTGCAGGATTTGGAGGTAGGAGACGGCGAGTTGTCGTCCTCCTAATGGCCCATTCAAAACCAAGCGCACTTTTTTATTTTTGCTGGCAATAATGTTTGTTTTCATATAATATATATTGTTTCTAACATATTAACAAATAAAACAAAGCAGTGTAGTGGTAAGCGTGCACATCCAATCTCCTTCAGGACCTGGGTTCGAATCCCAGGTCCCCCAATTCCTATTTGATTTTTTCTTTCAGGCAATTGTGTGTGTATCCAAGCATGCAGTTCACCATACACCATCAAGCATCCAACGGCCAGATGGTCAAAGGCCAAATCTGGTGGCCAGGATCTGAAGGTCCACCATGGAGCCAAGTCAGCGCGTGCATACCAAATCCAAAAAGTCAACAAAGGGCCAACACAATTGGGCTTCAGATTGTTATCTACACCACCAAAATCAGGCCCAAACCCCTTTCTTTTCATCTTATTTATTTTATTTTAATTATTTGTTTTATTATTTCTATTAAAATTCTAACCAACCAAAAAATTCTTTTCTTCATAAAATAAAATCACAAAAATATTTTCTTTATCAAATCAAATTTTAATTATAATTTTATTAATAAACACTAATTAAATTAACTTAGGGTTTTAATTAGAATAACTTTAACATTTTTTTTGAAAATAATTGAAATTAAATTAGACTTAATTAGGTTTTTATTAATTCAATTAATTTTTATTTCTTTCTTAAAATAACAAAAAAAACCAAAATATAATTTATTTTTATTAATTTATTTAATTCAATTAATTTAGGTTAAATAAAAAACAACAACAAAAAATCTTTTCTTTAACAAAAAGGGTCAAAACCCTAGAACTTTGTGCTCGATTTAATTTCCCGCATGCGATTTACTTTCTTTTACCAATGATGTATTTGCCTCCGGTTTGTAATAGCTTAATAGGACTTTTATTTATTTATCGCTTTATTTATTTTTAAAGGGTTTGTCTTTGGCGATGTAAATACCCGATGCCTTGTAATTTAAATTCCGCAAATTATAACTGTTAGATGTTTGGTAATAGGATGGCATGACAAGACTGGATGTTTTAACCTAAAATCAACTTAGATCACCCTTAACATGTACAAAGATAAAATTAACTGAAAACAACACACTCGCACATGCGCACTCTTAGGGTACACCCCACTTGGTTGCCTTCGTACGCGGTCATTGAGTATAGGTCGTTTTAGAGGTCTTCCTCTTGTCCAAAGATCATAGTCGCCTCGAAACGGTTTCCTCAGATATTGTTGCCTCAAAAAAATGATCTAAGACATTAGGGTTACCGCTAAGGCATCCTAACATTGATTTGGTGACCGTAAGTCCCTCATTCGAATTGACCCTCAAACTCCAACAACGGTGTTACCTACTCATTCATAGTGGGATAGCATTGTCTAAAGGACATTAGTATATAACAATTCCTTTTTTGAGTAGGTAGATGGTTCTTAGATACTTGCTCTTTCAAAAACAAAAAATTTTCACACTTACACTTTTCAAACAAAGTTTTCAAAAAACACTTCATTACACTCTTGAGGACAGAAGCAAGAGTTAAATCGAAGTTTCAAAACAAAAACTTTTTCAAACCCACAAGCACAAAGAAAGCAATTTTGAAAAAAATTGAGCAAGTACCTAAGAGCCCGTAGATAACTACGGATAGAAAGGGTGCTAACACCTTCCCTTTCTATAATCTACCCCCCGAACCCGAGAAATATCTCAAAAAGGAATTTTTCTGTGCTTTTTTACTTTCCTTGTTGGATAAAATAAAAGTCGGTGGCGACTCTTGCTTACCGCGACATTTTGCAAAAACAAACGTAAAACGCAAACCAACATTCCAAAAAACAGTCAGTTCTTCCCACCATATCACAGAACTGGCGACTCTGCTGGGGATAATCCTTAATAAGTGGGGTGTACCTTATGAATAGTTCATATTGTTTTCAATTGCTTGATTTGTATGATTCATCTTTGTGGGCTTGAATCGAAGTTACTATAGATCCTAACCCGGATCTGGGGGATACCCTTTAGGTAAGTAGCAATAAACTGTGAGGGAACTGTACGGCATAGACCGATATGGTTGAAGCAATAGCTACGTTGGTGTGGCACTTTAGTATGTATTGATATCCCTTGTGGCGCAACAAGGAGAATATGGGTCTGCTAAGGGGTCATTAAGCACCAACTGACCTTAGAACCTTTAAATTGACCAACTTGGCCATAGAATAGTAGCAGTATGCTACACTCATTGAGACTAAACTCTCGCGATGATTCCGGCTGCAAGAAAAGGTTGCTAAACTGGAATTATGACCGATCGAGGGTAGTCAGTGATATTGAGATCCTCTAGAACCCGGTTACTATTTTTAGGACATGTTTGAACCAACTAAACTGAAAGAGGGTAGTACCTAGACTCCTTGCCATCCTGAAATCTAAGGGCTCTCTGCGTGACTCATGTGCCTTTACCATGTTTGCTATTTGTGGATACTTGTGGGTTGTTTTCTATCATGACATCATGACATCATGACATTGCATGCATCTTGCATCAAGACTAACCTATTTTAAAGACAGGAGGGATTCATCTTTGTTCTGTTTTGTAGGTCATGGCACCCATGCGTAGAAACACCATCTGGATCAACTTTGTCCAGGTTCCCACTCTGCTTAAAGAATTGGTTACAAAGATGCCAGATACTACCTCCTTCATCAGAAAACATGGGCACCTTCTTAGTTTGGTCACCTCCAAGATGGATGAACAAATGATGAGTGTCTTAGTCCAGTTCTCTGATCCACTGTATCACTTCTTTACTTTTCCGGACTACCAGTTGGTCCCTACCTTGGAAGAGTTCTATGATCTACTTGGTATCTCTATTTTGGAGCAGACCCCATTCACAGGTTGAGAGAAAGTCCTTAGGCCGGAATAGATTGCTTCAACCCTCCATCTGACAAAGGAGGAGGTAATGTCTAATTGGGAGACTAGAAGTGGGACAAAAGGCTTTTTGACTAAGTTCTTGGTTGGTCGGGCTAATCAATTCTGGGACAATTTAGACTTTCAGGCGTTCAAGGACATTCTGGCTCTTCTTATATATGGGTTGGTGTTATTTCCTAACTCAGATTCTTTTGTCGACGTGAATGCAATGAAGATCTTCATGTCCGGTAATCCTGTGCCCACTCTCTTGGGTGACATCCTGCACTCTATTTATGCCTGTACTGCTCGAAAATGGGGAACCCTTATGTGTTGTGCACCATTGCTGGCAAAGTGGTTTATTTCTCACCTCCCCAAATCAGTTTTGAAGAATAAGGAAGGCATGGGTTGGGCCTATAGGATTATGTCTCTCTCTCTCTCATAATGACATCATTTGGACTATCAAGGGCATGGAAGACGTGACTATTATTGATCGCTCTGGGGAATACCCCAATGTTCCATTGCTAGGAATCCATGGAGGAATCACCTATAATCCGTGTTTGGCCTTACGTCAATTTGGGCGAGCTAGGAGGGAAGGACCTCATGAGTTACTGATGCCGAGCATTGTCTTTGACTTCCAAGGGGATAGTGACGAGCAACGCTGCAGGTTCATACGAGCTCGGGATAGAGTACACAGATCTGATCCACATGAACTAGGTGTGAAGACCTCTCTTCCGATGGAGCCATATCTCCGATGGGTTCGAATCCGTGCCCAAAAGCTGGGAATTCCCTATGAAGCCGTCTTGCCTATAATTGTTGAGGTTGCTGATGAAGAAGGGGTTCCTCCTACCATCCTCCATCCATACATGCCTACTGACATAGGGGCATTAAAGAGATCATGGATGCAGCTGAGAGAAGAGCGGGATACTTACAGAGAAAAGTATCACGAGCAAGAGCAGAAGATTCAGAAGTTGACTAGGTAGCTGGAGAACAAGCGGATCCTCAATGATTATGTCCGCACCGACAAGAAGAGACCATGGGAGCACTGATTGTCTTTTTGATTATTTCTAGTTTTAATTTACTTTTCAGTTTTTCCTTCTTGTAACGCCTTAAAGGCATCTGTTGAACAATTGATTTTGAAGTTTATCTAATAAAAGTGTGTTTCGTTTTGTTTACGAATTTGAATCCCTAAAAGCCTTTGAAATCATATCATACGCATATCATTCTCATGCACCTCATAACAGGTACCCTTATAGGTTTTCTCATCTTCTTCGCTGTTTATTTCAGCATTATGTCTTCTGAATCATCAACTGAACAAGCAATCAAGGCTCTACAGGCTCAAAATGCCCAGTTCCAAGAATTGTTCATGAGTTTGGATAAGGGTCCGCAAGATCTGAAGACCCTTATCTTGAAAGAGAAGAAGAAGAAGAAGAAGAAGAAGGTCCTATTTAACATGGGTCGCAGATTCGGAAACGATTTGCAAGAAGAGGTTGATTTGACCCACTCATCTGGAGGGGGAGATAATCAGGAAGAAAGGAGGGCTCCTAGCCCAGTGGTTTCAGACAATGAGACTGACTTCAACGAAGACCAGTATCCTCTGGCTGAGGATAGATACAAACAATTGGAAGACCGGTTGAGCGCGATGGAAGTTCAAAAAGTTCCTGGTCTGGACTTTGGAGACTTGGGTCTGTCATCTGGGGTGGTAATTCCCCACAAGTTCAAAGCACCAGCCTTTGCTAAATACGACGGAGTTTCCTGTCCGAAGCTGCACCTCCGGTCATATGTTAGAAAGATCCAGCCGTACACCGCTGACAAAAACCTCTGGATCCATTTCTTTCAAGACAGTCTCTCAGGGACTCAGCTTGAATGGTTTTACTAGCTGGAAGGAGCTAGTATCCGTAATTGGGAAGATTTGGCTGCTGCTTTCTACAAGCAGTACCAATACAATGCCGACCTCGCTCCCACGCGTATCCAACTTCAGGATATGTCTATGAGTGCGGGTGAAGGTTTCAAATATTATGCTCAGAAGTGGAGGGACCTTGCTGGGAGAGTTCAACCCCCGCTGGCTGATAGGGAGTTGGTAGACATGTTTATGGGGACCTTGTCTGGTCCGTATTTCAACCATCTAATTGGAAGTTCTTCGTCCGGGTTTACAAAGCTGATTATGACCGGGGAAAGGATTGAAGCTGGTATCAAATCCGGTAAAATATAGAAGGGTGCTTCATCGAGCACCGAGAAGAAGCCTTTTAAGAAGGAGTCCAGTGCTGTGTACAGTTCAAAAAGCCATAATAGACCTGAATGCCGCCAAGCTGTTAATGTAGTTGTTATATCAAGACTTGCTGGTGCTCCTCAGTGCAATAATCAGCCAAGGGCCGAGAGACCACGAAGACAATTCACTCAGCTCAACATGACTTTATCCCAAATTCTGCCGCAGTTATTGAAAACCAACTTGGTGACTCCGAGGGAGGCCCCGAAGAGTCCAAACACTACATCACCGATGTACGATCCAGATGCCCGCTGTGCTTTTCACTCTGATAGCCCGGGGCATGATACAGATAACTGTTGGGTCTTGAAGAATAAGGTACAGGATCTGATTGATGCTAAGGAAATTCAGTTTGAAGCGTCGGAAAAGCCTAATGTCATAACGGCGCCTATGCCCAAACATGACGCATGAGTGAATGCTATTGGGGACGATGATGAAGAGTTTGATATTGACATCTAGATATACCCGACTGCTGAGGGTGGACTAAGAAATTGGACGGCAAAGGATTCTATGCCCGTTTCTATTATTACCCAGTAATGAGACTTTTGTTTTGAATTTGTAACAGACAATGTTTTAAACTTTATGGCCCGGTGTCTTACCCGGGGCATCGCGGCTTCATTTGAGAGGCTTTATGTGTGTTATCTACATATATCATTAATAAAAGCATTGGAAGTTTTCTTGCATTTCAAATTTTGCGCTCCTTGTTTTTTCTTTTATTATATATATATTGCGAAACAACTATTTTACACACACTCACATATACAGGTCAACATCCACTCTGGATCCCGCTGATAACGACTCTGCTACTGCCGGTTATGACTTCAAAAATCCGATCAACTTAGCCAAAGACAAAGGTGAAGATGATTGCGAAGTTCCTGGTGAACTTGCTAGACTATTACTTCAGGAAGAAAGGGCCATACAGCCGCATGAAGAGCCAGTGGAATCACTAAATCTGGGTACAGAGATAGGCAGGAAAGAGGTCAAGATCGGTGCAAATCTGGAGCTCAGTGTCAAGCAACGGTTGATTCAGATGCTGCATGACTACGTTGAGATCTTTGCTTGGTCTTATAAAGATATGCCTGGGTTGGATACCGATATTGTGGTTCACCGATTGCCTACCAAGGAAGATTATCCTCCAGTAAAACAGAAGGTCCGCCGAATGCGCCCGGAGATGTCTGAGAAAATCAAGGTTGAAGTTATGAAACAATTTGACGCTGGTTTTCTAGCAGTTACTTCTTACCCACAGTGGGTGGCCAACGTGGTTCCTGTGCCGAAGAAGGATGGTAAGGTTCGAATGTGTGTCGACTACAGGGATCTGAACAGGGCAAGCCCCAAGGATGATTTCCCTCTACCTCATATCGACGTTCTGGTTGACAACATCACACAACATAAGGTCTTCTCCTTTATAGATGGTTTCTCCGGCTATAATCAGATTAAAATGGCTCCCGAAGATATGGAGAAGACAACCTTTGTTACTCAATGGGGTACCTTTTGTTACAAGGTCATGCCTTTCGGATTAAAGAATACTGGGGCAACGTATCAGCGCGCCATGGTCGCTTTGTTCCATGACATGATCCATCATGAGATTGAGGTATACGTTGACGACATGATTGCAAGATCCCAGACTGAAGAAGAGCATCTTGACCACCTTCAAAAGCTATTTGACAGGTTGAAGTTGTACAAGCTGAGGTTAAACCCGAACAAGTGTACCTTCGGGGTGAGATCTGGTAAGCTTCTAGGTTTCATCGTAAGTGATAAAGGTATTCAGGTGGATCCTGTGAAGGTGAAGGCTATACAGGAAATGCCAGCTCCCCGAACAGAAAAAGAAGTCAGAGGCTTTCTAGGACGTCTGAACTATATTACCCGATTCATCTCACACCTGACTGCTACTTGTGAGTCAATCTTCAAATTACTGAAGAAAGATCAAGTGGTAAGATGGAACGATGAATGTCAGGCCCCTTTCGAAAGGATCAAAGAGTATCTCCAAGAACCACCTATTCTGATGCCTCCAGTTGAAGGGAGACCTTTGATCTTATACTTGACAGTACTCGATAATTCGATGGGGTGCGTGTTGGGGAAGCATGACGAGTATGGCCAAAAAGAGCATGCTATTTACTACCTTAGCAAAAAGTTTACCGACTGCGAGACCCGATACTCGTTGCTAGAGAAAACTTGTTGCACTTTGGCATGGGTTGCTCGCCGATTGAGACAGTATATGCTGACTCACACTACTCTATTGATATCAAAGATGTATCCAATCAAGTATATCTTCGAGAAGCCTGCTTTGTCTGGAAGAATAGCAAGATGACAGATGATCTTGACTGAGTATGACATCCAATATACAACCCAAAAGGCAATTAAGGGAAGTGTGTTGGCAGATCATTTGGCACATCAGGCAGTGGATGATTACCAGTCTATGAACTTTGAATTTCCGAATGAGAATATCATGATAGTAACTGACTGTGAGGAACCCGGAACGAATGAAGGACCTGAGGAAGGATCTCGACGATCTATGTACTTTAATGGAGCTTCAAAAGCTTTGGGTAATGGCATTAAGGCGTGATCATATCTCCTAAAGGCTCTCATACTTCGTTCACCGCCCGACTATGTTTCAACTGCACCAATAACATTGAGGAGTATGAAGCGTGCATTATGGGTCTTCGAGCAGCAATTGACCTAAGGATTAAGTTCATGAGTGTATTAGGAGATTCTGCTCTCGTGATCAGCCAGATCAAAGGCGAGTGGGATATGAAACACCCTAATCTTATTCCTTACAAGGAGTATCTGTTGATGTTGCTTCCACACTTTGAGGAGATAACCTTTGAACACTTCCCTAGAGAGGAGAATCCGTTAGCGGACGCGCTAGCTACGATGTCTTATATGTTCAAAGTCAATTGGGACAACGAAGCTCCTCGGATTATCATTGAAATATTGGACAAACCTGCACATTGATGTGACATTGAGACTGAAGAGGTAGCAGGAAAGCCCTGGTTTCATGAGGTAAAAAGGTATCTCGAGGCTCAGGAGTACCCCGAGAGTGCATCTGTTAATGACAAGAAGTTTCTAAGAAGGTTCGCGGCAAAGTTCTTCATCAACAATGGTATCCTTTACAAGCGTAACCATGATTCAACCTTACTGCGATGTGTGGATATGGACGAAGCAGAAAGGATCATGGAAGATTTACATGAAGGTACCTTCGGAACTCATTCCAGTGGACACACCATGGCAAAGAAAATCCTTCGAGCAGGATACTATTGGTCCACAATGGAAGCCGACTGTTATCAGCATTCTCGGACCTGTCATAAGTGCCAAGTCTATGTTGATAAGGTGCACGTCCCTCCAGTTCCTCTGAACATCTTGACGGCTCCATGGCCTTTTGCAATGTGGGGCATTGACATGATCGGCGAGATCAGACCTACAGCATCTAACGGGCATCGTTTCATCCTGGTAGCTATTGATTACTTTACAAAGTGGGTTAAAGAAGCTTCCATTGCTACCGTAACCAAGAACGTCGTGGCACTATTTATTCGGCGCAATCTGATCTGTCAATATGGTGTACCAGAGAGGATCATTACGAACAATGTTACCAATCTCAACAACAAGATGATCACTGAGCTTTGCAAGCAGTTCAAGATACATCATCACAACTCTTCTCCTTACCGGCCAAAGATGAATGGGGCTGTAGAAGCGGCTAATAATAATATCAAGAAGATTGTGCAGAAGATGACAGTGACGTACAAAGACTGGCACGAGATGCTACCATTTTCTCTTCATGGGTACCGTACCTCAGCACGGATGTCAACAGGGGCAACACCCTATTCCTTGGTATATGGTATGGAGGCAGTCTTTCCCATTGAAGTCCAGATACCCTCTCTTCGAATTATGAAGGATGAAGGTTTGAGTGAAGATGACTGGATTCAGACCCGACTTGATCAGCTAAACTTAATCGACGAAAAGAGACTTACTGCTATTTGTCATGGTCAGACGTATCAAAAGCGGATGATCAAGGCATTTAACAAGAAAGTTAGACGACAAGAGTATCAAGTTGGGGACCTGGTTATCAAGCGCATCATATTACCTCAAGGTGATCCCAGGGGAAAATGGACCCCTACTTACGAAGGGCCATTTGTGGTTAAGAACATTTTCTCAGGAGGAGCTATGATTCTAACCACCATGGATGGTGACGACCTTCCTCACCCCGTCAATGCAGACATAGTGAAAAAATACTATGCATAATCAAAGACCCGCTAGGTTGACTGGCCTAGGCAAAAATAAGGGCTTCCCGGAGAACCAAAAGGGTTCGGGCAAAAATAAGGGATGAAAATGAAAAACTGTACACACGGCAAGTCGAAAACCTGAAAAGGCGGCTTGGGCAAAAAAGGGTATCCCGGTGGACTGAAAACCCGAACGGGCGGTCCAGGCAAAAATTAGGGATCAAAGCGTAACACTATGTCTCATTGGATCACCTTGTATCCAGACTTCGGTATCGATTATCAAGCTCGGACGACACTAATCAATCTGATCTACCTTCAACCAAGTAGCAAAGTGATGAGATGCTCGAGGATATAAAGGCAAGAGCAGAGTTGGAACCCAGTGGGATTATTCACATAACTGTTTTGTTTAGTTTTTCACAAATTGTGTAAATTCTATTGTTCGGCGGTGTTCTCTTACTAGGACGTCAGCCTCTTGTATAAAAAACGCCTATTTACAGGCCAAACTTCGAAAATCAATACAATTCATTTTCAGAAAAATTCCAAACTGTTTTTTCCTTTATCTGTTTTGTTTTGCAAAGAACGTCCAATGTTCATTTTTGATATATGCATTTGACATTAATGGCTGCTCATAAATATTTATGAGCGAAACAAAAGACCATTACTTGTAATATCAGAAACAGGGGCAAATAAGAATTGTCCAAACTGTATAGTTGCTTTGTCCACCAGGTACAAGGTAAGTTCAGATGAAGAATATGGTTGAGATGCATTAACTCCCCACAGAGTAAGACAACAATAATGGCTCTCCCCAGCTGAGACTTGCAACTGTGAATGAATCGATAATATTCTCCCCAAGCAGAGTTTATCTACCATCAACACTGAAAAGGTTTAATATCCCCGGCGGTCTTAATATTCCCCAACGGAATATAAGAATATTCCCCGGTAGAGTACAAGATATCCCCAGTGGAGTCTGAAATTTTTCCCAGCGCAATCTGAAAAAGCTCCCCCGTGAAGTTTGGAGAATCATCCCCAGTAAACTTTGGAAGATTGTCCCCAGCAAGTTCAAAGGATTATCCCCATAAGAATCTAAAAGGTTATCCCCAGTGAAGTCGCGACTGAAAGATCATCCCCCAGCGGAGTTTTTTCCCTTCACAAACAAGAAGTCAATCCCCCAACAGGATTCAGCATCACTAGCAGCGGTAATTCATCCCCAGCGGAATTTTATCGGTGGAATCCTCAGCAGAACATCTCTTCCCCATAGAGTAATCTCCTCATCAGTTTATTCCCCAACAGATTCATCCTCTCCTACAGGTTTATTCTCGCAATCATCTTCGCTCGCCATCCCCAGCGGAAATGAAGAATTCTACTCTTCCTCCAGCAGCTATCCAGGATTTATTTTCCCCAGCTCAAACATTACACTTCCATACATCATGATACATGCATATACGCATCATACAACATAATCTCATTTATTTTGAGAACATCATTGCTTGAAATATATCATGAATTGCATACGTCTGACCTTTAACTTTCAGGAAGGATGCAGTTAAGTTCTCAACTATGTCGAACTACTGATCGGTTCTTAAATCTCAACTGAATTAGTCTCGGTTGAATTACAGATAAGGTTCTAAATCTCGACAATGTTCCTCCGTCGTAGTGTGGACGAGTTCTTAAATATCAACAGAATTATTCTCCATTGAAGTACAAACAGTCCTAGATCTTGATGAAGATGTTTCCCTCAGTCGAAGTACTGACTGGTTCTTAAATCTCAACTGAATTAGTCTCGGTTGAATTACAGATAAGGTTCTAAATCTCGACAATTTTCCTCAGTCGTAGTGTGGACGAGTTCTTAAATCTCAACAGAATTATCCTCTGTTAAAGTACAGACAGTTCCTAGATCTCGATGAAGATGTTTCCCTCATTCGAAGTACTGACCGGTTCTTAAATCTCAACTGAATTAGTCTTGGTTGAATTACAGATAAGGTTCTAAATCTCGACAATTTTCCTCCGTCGTAGTATGGACGAGTTCTTAAATCTCAACAGAATTATCCTCCGTTGAAGTACAAACAGTTCCTAGATCTCGATGAAGATGTTTCCCTCAGTCGAAGTACTGACCGGTTCTTAAATCTCAACTGAATTAGTCTCGGTTGAATTACAGATAAGGTTCTAAATCTCGACAATTTCCCTCAGTCGAAGTACTGACCGGTTCTTAAATCTCAACTGAATTAGTCTCGGTTGAATTACAGATAAGGTTCTAAATCTCGACAATTTTCCTCCGTCGTAGTATGGACGAGTTCTTAAATCTCAACAGAATTATCCTCCATTGAAGTACAAACAGTTCCTAGATCTCGATGAAGATGTTTCCCTCAGTCGAAGTACTGACCGGTTCTTAAATCTCAACTGAATTAGTCTCGGTTGAATTACAGATAAGGTTCTAAATCTCGACAATTTCCCTCAGTCGAAGTACTGACCAGTTCTTAAATCTCAACTGAATTAGTCTCGGTTGAATTACAGATAAGGTTCTAAATCTCGACAATTTTCCTCCGTCGTAGTGTGGACGAGTTCTTAAATCTCAACAGAATTATCCTCCGTTGAAGTACAGATAGTTCCTATATCTCGATGAAGATGTTTCCCTCATTCGAAGTACTAACCGGTTCTTAAATCTCAACTGAATTAGTCTCGGTTGAATTACAGATAAGGTTCTAAATCTCGACAATTTTCCTCTGTCGTAGTGTGGACGAGTTCTTAAATCTCAACAGAATTATCCTCCGTTGAAGTACAGACAGTTCCTAGATCTCGATGAAGATGTTTCCCTCAGTCGAAGTACTGACCGGTTCTTAAATCTCAACTGAATTAGTCTCGGTTGAATTACAGATAAGGTTCTAAATCTCGGCAATTCTCCTCAGTCGAAGTACTGACCGGTTCTTAAATCTCAACTGAATTAGTCTCGGTTGAATTACAGATAAGGTTCTAAATCTCGACAGATTTCCCCCCAGTTGAATTATGGACAAGTTCTTACAACTCAATAGAGATGTTCTCTCAGTTGAAGTACAGGCAAGTTCCTAAATCTCAACAAAGATCAGACTTCCCCAGCGGAATCTTCCACAACAACAGGTATGCAAGTTCTCGCTAAGGAATCTCTTATGCGATCGACACTCGTGCATATGGCATCTTCAAGCCCATATTCCCGCCAGCAATCTTCAAATGGCATCTGTAAGCCCGTTCCCGGCATCACCAGGCTGATACCACTTCACGCGAGTGCAAATTTCTGGGCACTCTAGTGTTCAATCATCTTCCACCTCCGGATCACGAAAGACACGAAAGCCAATCTACATCCTCAGGTTTAAGAAGATTGAACAGGGGCAGCTGTTGTACCCCAAAATTTTCCCTCTCATATTTCTCAAGACATTGCAAGGAAAATCTCCAAGTTGCCCAAGTTTGCTCAAGAGTGGGTCAGACAAGTCATCTCCTAAGGCAGTCAACCCCAAATTAGGGTTTTGTGTTGGATCAAGATCCTTGAATCCAAATCACCTCAAGTGCTCCCCAATGTCCTAATATTCTATCAAGATCATCCATGACAAATTTCAAGCCTTGCAGAGGAGTTTGCTCAGTCAATTGCTCAAAGGTCCAAAAATCGATTGTGCTAGGGTAAAAGTCAACTGTGACCTATAAACAGTCAAACTTCAAGATTTTTTGTCAACATTCTCATTTTGAAGGATATTTCATCATTTGATCAAGGGTTTATCATGATTCATCAAGGATTGTTCAAAATTCATCAAGACTCAAAAGTTGCTAAATTAGGGTTTTGTAGGAAAAGTCAACTCAACTTTGACCAAGCATAACTTTCTCATACTTTATGACAAATGGCCCATCCAAAGCTCATTTTGAATAAGATGCAATTTCCTACAATCCATATTCATACCCCAAGATCAAAAAATGCACTCAGAAGAAGTTACAAATTTGGATATTATAGGTCATTTTTGAAAGTCAACAAAAACACCTCTTTTTCCAAAGCTTATAACTTGAGAATGGAATATCAAAATGAGATGAGACCAAAAGGGTTGGTTATAGGACTTCTAAAGATTTCTAAAAAGTCCAAGAAAACCTTCAAAAGTTCAAAATTGACGAAGTTATGCATTGTTGAAGTTGGACATTTTTGCAAAATTGCCAAAAGTCAACTATCCCCAAAACTTCAAATTTTGTCAAATGGGCCCATTCTTTTCCACTTTATTTGAGCTTTCATCATTGCACACGTGTCCTAGCTTTAGTCATGAGCTCATATTTTATTTTTATTATTTTATTTGATTTTTTATTGAATTTATTCATTTTAAATCAAATTAAATCATATAAAATCCCAAACTTTGATTACATGAGATCTTTTGGCTATTTCAGGACTGGATCATCATCATTAACATCATCAAATTCGTATCACACCAAACCATGTGCAAAAAGATTGAGATTTGAGCAAATTTGGCAAGTTGTAAAGAGGAGATCAAATCAAATTCCAATGCATTGATTTAGAGAGATTCAGTCCAAGTTTGTTACCCTAATACACTATACCATACATAAGCAAGCCAAAGGGACGTGAATAAGGGTGGGAAAGTGCAAGCATAGGCAGAACAAAGTTTGAAAAAAGTGGTAAAAAGCTTGAGATCGAAATCGTGCCTAGAGGTATTTTCAGAAGCCAAGAACTATCCCAATCGCTTCCTGGACATTCACTGAAGCTAAACCAATCCAAAGCAAGCTTCCTCACACACCACAACGCGCTGTAAGTATCACAAAATACACCCCTGTTCTTGAAATCATAATTCCTCATTCTTGCATCATTTGAACAAATTGCTTGCATATTTGTAGTCCTCACAACATTTCTAAGCTTTTTGCATTATTTAATTTTGTTTATCTAACCTGTAACGTAAAGCGCCATAGTTAGGGTTCTTGGAGGCATTTTTGGGCTTTTATTTTCAGGTACAATTGGCCATAATAATGGCTATGGTTGTGACTAGCTGGCCAAGACGAACCCAACCATGCTCTGGGAATTGATTTATGTGACCTAGGGAAGATTTTAGAGCAAGCTTGCGCATTTAGCTGCAGATCCAAATCCACAGGTAATATTTGCAGGATTTAGAGGTAGGAGACGATGAGCTGTCGTCCTCCTAATGGCCCATTCAAAACCAAGTGCGCTTTTTTATTTTTGCTGGCAATAATGTTTGTTTTCATATAATATATATTATTTCTAACATATTAAGAAATAGAACAAAGCAGTGTAGTGGTAAGTGTGCACATCCAATCTCCTTTAGGACCTGGGTTCGAATCCCAGGTCCCCCAATTCCTATTTGATTTTTTCTTTCAAGAAATTGTGTGTGTATCCAAGCCTGCAGTTCACCATACACCATCAAGCATCCAATGGCCAGATGGCCAAAGGCCAAATCTGGTGGCCAGGATCTGAAGGTCCACCATGGAGCCAAATTAGCGCGTGCATACCAAATCCAAAAAGTCAACGAAGGGCCAACACAATTGGGCTTCAGATTGTTATCTACACCACCAAAATCAGGCCCAAACCCCTTTCTTTTCATCTTATATATTTTATTTTAATTATTTGTTTTATTATTTCTATTAAAATTCTAACCAACCAAAAAATTCTTTTCTTCATAAAATAAAATCAAAAAAATATTTTCTTTATCAAATCAAATTTTAATTTTAATTTTATTAATAAACACTAATTAAATTAACTTAGGGTTTTAATTAGAATAACTTTAACATTTTTTTGAAAATAATTGAAATTAAATTAGACTTAATTAGGTTTTTATTAATTCAATTAATTTTTATTTCTTTCTTAAAATAACAAAAAAAACCAAAAAATAATTAATTTTTATTAATTTATTTAATTCAATTAATTTAGGTTAAATAAAAAACAACAAAAAAAAAATTCTTTTCTTTAACAAAAAGGGTCAAAACCCTAGAACTTTGCGCTCGATTTAATTTTCCGCATGCGATTTACTTTCTTTTACCAATGATGTATTTGCCTCCGGTTTGTAATAGCTTAATAGGACTTTTATTTATTTATCGCTTTATTTATTTTTAAAGGGTTTATCTTTGGCGATGTAAATACTCGACGCCTTGTAATTTAAATTCCGCAATTTATTTTCCGCAAATTATAATTGTTAGATGTTTGGTAATAGGATGGCACGACAAGACTGAATGTTTTAACCTAAAATCAACTTAGATCACCCTTAACATGTACAAAGATAAAATTAACTGAAAACAACACACTCGCACATGTGCACTCTTAGGGTACACCCCACTTGGTTGCCTTTGTACGCGGTCATTGAGTATAGGTCATTTTAGAGGTCTTCCTCTTGTCCAAAGATCATAGTCGCCTCGAAACGGTTTCCTCGGATATTGTTGCCTCAAACAAATGATCTAAGACATTAGGGTTACCGCTAAGGCATCCTAATATTTCTTTGGTGATCGTAAGTCCCTCATTCGAATTGACCCTCAAACTCCAACGACGGTGCTTCCTACTCATTCATAGTGGGATAGCATTGTCTAAAGGACATTAGTATAGAATGATTCCTTTTTTGAGTAGGTAGATGGTTCTTAGATACTTGCTCTTTCAAAAACAAAAACTTTTCACACTTACACTTTTCAAACAAAGTTTTCAAAAAACACTTCATTACACTCTTGAGGACAGAAGCAAGAGTTAAATCGAAGTTTCAAAACAAAAACTTTTTCAAACCCATAAGCACAAAGAAAGCAATTTTGAAAACATTTGAGCAAGTACCTAAGAGCCCGTAGATAACTACGGATAGAAAGGGTGCTAACACCTTCCCTTTCTATAATCTACCCCCCGAACCTGAGAAATATCTCAAAAAAGGAATTTTTCTGTGCTTTTTTCCTTTCCTTGTTGGATAAAATAAAAGCCGGTGGCGACTCTTGCTTACCGCGACATTTTGCGAAAACAAATGCAAAATGCAAACCAGCATTCCAAAAAACAGCCAGTTCTTCCCACCGTATCACACCTATATTTGCTAAATATGATGGTTTGTCTTGTCCAAAGATGCATCTGCGGTCTTACGTCAGAAAGATCCAACCTCATTCTTCTGATAAGGATCTATGGGTCCACTTTTTTCAAGATAGTTTGTCGGGTACGCAATTAGATTGGTTCTACCAGTTTGAGAGATCTGATGTGCATAATTGGGAGGATTTGGCGGCTGATTTCTACAGACAATATCAATATAATATGGACTTAGCCCCTACTCTTACTCAATTACAGAGTATGGGTATGGTCTCTAATGAAGGCTTTAAAGAGTATGCCCATAAATGGAGGGACTTGGCTAGAAGGATGCAACCACCATTGTCTGAGAGAGAGCTTGTGGATATGTTTTTGGGGACCCTGTCAGGTCTATTCTTTAATGACTTGATCGGGAGTTCGTCTGCGGGGTTCACCGAATTAATTCTGACTGGTGAAAGAGTTAAAGCTGGAATTAAGAGCGGTAAAATTCAAAAGGATGCGTCTGCTTCCGCTGCTATCAAGAAGACATTTCCAGCCAAGAAAGAGGTATCAGTTGTCTATTCTCAAAGGGGTCGAGGAAGAGTTGAGCGCCAGCCAACGGTGGGGGCTGTAATGATTCAGAAGACTGCAGTTGATCAACCTAGAAGCAATCAACCCAGAACCAACCAAAAAAGAGCGGAAAGGCCTGCTAGGCAGTTCACCAAAATAAACATAAAGCCTGCTCAGGTTCTCCCCCATCTCTTGAAGTTAAACCTTACAACCTTGAGAGAGGCACCATAGAATCCGAATACATCCTCTCCTTACTACCATGCTAATGCGAAGTGTGCTTATCATTCAGACAGTATAGGGCACGACACCAACAATTGTTAGGCCCTCAAAACTAAGATCCAGGATTTAATAGATGCCAAAGAGGTGGAGTTTGACACCCCTGAAAAACCTAATGTGATCTCTACCCCAATGCCAAAACATGGTCATAATGTCCATGCTGTTGAAGAAGATCTTTATGTTGCTACTATTGATGACTTAATGACTCCATTACCAATGATCAAGATGAATCTGTTGAAAGCCGGGATTTTCCCGAGCTGTGACAAAGATTGCTACCTTTTTTCGTACTTACAATCTGACTGTCCACTGTTGAAGTTAGGCATCCAACGCCTAATGGATAATCAAGAAATCCTCTTTGAGAAAACTCCTATTATACCGTCTCCTGTCAAAGATGTTGCTATAATCACCATTTCTGCCAATCTTTCCAAGGTCTCCAAAAGACCTGTTAAGATTACATCCGATCCAAAGATTGTACCTCTGAAGATAACTATGCCGGGGCCTATCCCATACAAGTCCAACAAAACAATACCGTGGAATTATGGAGGAGAAATCTTCTACCACAGTGTTAAGCAGATTGAATCAGTTGAAGAAAGTTCCAATGAAGAGACTCCTGACATAGGAAATATTGTTGGGACGAGTAAAATCACCCGCAACGGAAGAATTTTCTCTCCGGAGATTGCTCCTCCAAGGGCAATCTTCGGACCCTCAAGTGCTCCTAAGGTTACTCCTGTGTCGGTCACCATATTCGTGCGAACTCCAGTAATTGAAGAAATTGTTACTCCCGTAGTTGTACCCTGTGCTGTTGCTGCTGATAAAGGTAAGGGGATCCAAGAAGCGCCCGTCAGGACAAGGGCTCAGCCTTTGGTCATCCCCGAGACCACTCAGAAAGAAATGGAAGAGATTTTGAAAGTAATCAAGAGAAGTGATTATAATGTTGTTGAGCAATTGGGGAAAACCCCTTCAAAAATCTCTATGTTGGCCCTGTTGCTCTGCTCCGAAGCTCATGCCAAAGCTTTGATCAAATTCTTGAAGACGGCCCATGTGCCTCAGGACACCTCTTCGGAATAGTTTCAAGAATGTGTAGCTAGCATAACAGCATACAACGATTTAGGGTTCTTCGACGCTGATCTAAAAGTCAAAGGGAGAGAACATAATGACGCCCTGCATGTCTCGGTGGAATGAAGAGGGACTACTTTAGCTCACGTTTTGGTTGATACTGGGTCGTCTTTAAATGTCTTACCAAAGAAAGCATTGGATAGAATAGATTGTGAAGGTCTAATTTTGAAGCCCAGCAATATCATCGTAAGAGCCTTTGATGGTTCTAAGCAGATAGTCCACGGGGAGGTGGACATCCCAATTAAAGTGGATACTGAAACTTTCAATTCCACATTCTATGTCATGGACATCCATCCCTCCTATTCTTGCTTATTGGGAAGACCTTGGATTCATCGTGCTGGAGCCGTTACATCCACTCTGCATCAAAAGCTTAAATACCCTGTTCAGGGGAAAATTGTGACAGTTCACGGTGAGGAGGAATACATGATAAGCCATCTGAATTCATTCTGTTATGTTGAATTAGATGGTGAATTCATCGAGACCCCCTTTCAGCACTTTGAAGAGTTTTCTCCTGAAGTTGCAGCAGTGCCTTCTGTACCCGTCATCACCAAACCTGTGTCCTGGATGTCATCCCTTAAAGATGCAAAGACTGTGATTGAGGAAGGAGGAAGCACAATATGGGTTTCACTGCTGCTAGTCAGAAGGCTGTGCGTCACTCCCGGGATGGAGGACCACCATTGAATATCACCCATCATGGAGTTCACACTTTGGAGAATGGTGAAGAGGAGAGAAATTTTGAAGACTGGATCTTTCTGACCGTTGAAGGAGGACTATGCAATTGGGAGGCAAAGGACTTTATTCCCATTACTTTCATCAATCAGTAATTTATCTTTCAAACATTTCTGTTGGTTTGTAATAATTCCTAAACAATTCATACACTTTTAACCATGTGCCTTACCCGAGGTACATCGGTCCATTTGTAAGGGTTTGATTTTTCATCTTCATATGCCATTTTTAATGAATCATGGACGTTTTCATATATAAACTTTTGTGTTCATTTTCTTTCTTTTTACATTTTATTTGTTTAAAGGTGGCTATCCCTTACACACACCCACACTCACCAATGCAGGTACCCATCCATTCCGAATTCCACGGGTAACAATTCTGCTATGGCCTTCAGTGACTCTGAAGATCTGGTCAATCATGCCGAATACGAAGGTGATGAATACTATGAAGTGCCTGAAGAATTGGCTAGACTACTGCAACAGGAAGAAATGGATATCCTACCTCACGAGGAGTTGTTAGAGACTATCAACTTGGGAACAGAGGAAGACAAAAAAGAAGTTAAAGTAGGTGCTAACCTAGAGCCAAATGTCAAGGAACTCTTAGTTCAGTTGTTGAATGAATATGTTGAGATCTTCGCCTGGTCCTACAAAGACATGCTGGGACTTGATACAGATATTGTGGTTCACCGTTGAAACAACCGGCTGAAAATCATCAAAACAATGAAGTCACCATCGAACGTCTTTTATCCCACATGTAGGGAAAGGTAAACATCGAGAAAACCTGAGAAGGGAGAAGTCACGGTCTTGCGACCGAGAGATCGGGTAAGGGAGTCTGTTACGCGAGGGGAAGGTATTAGCACCCTACACGCCCGTAGTACTCTACGGTATCCACTCTTGTTATCTATCTTATGGGTGTGTTTAATCTATGCTTACTGTCTACTATACTACTGAAGGGAAAATGCATGCAAAAGAAAGGGGAAAAGAATGTAGGGAAAATAAAATTGTGCTCGCCTGGGACCTACCCCAATGCCTACGTATCCTTTTTGAGGAATCAGAGCTACCGTAGTTCGGCTCATATGTTTTTGTTTGTTTGTGTTTTTTATGGACAAAGTTAATTCCGCCTTCTGCCGCAGCTCGACCTTTGGAGACTTATGCATTGGCATAGAAGTAAATTAATCGTGTCCTTACCTGAAAAGGTTTTCTTAGAAAGGTGCTCGAGCGCACAAAATGGTTTGAATTTGTTTTGTATTTTTGTTGTAGATGATGACTGATTGACCTCAAGAGAGAGATATTAGCCATTTTTCTACTTAGCCATGAAAGGGGTCTTTGAGAATTGAACCACACATATGCTTGAGATGAAGAACGATAAGGTCGAGAAGAGACCCGCTTATCATTCCTCGTACTAAGCAAAAGCATGATTCTCATCAGTAGTTTTTTAAGTGTTTTGAAATTTGAAACGAAAAAGAAGTTCTTTTTTGTTTTAAATGCGTATGCGAAAGGAGAAAGAAAAGTCAAATGGGGATTATCCTACTTCTAAACCTAATGTTATCGTGCATTAGTAGCCATAAGATTTAGGTTAAAGGGGAAATTTCTACCTAATGTTAGCATGCATATGGACCTAAAGTTAGAATTTGGGGGGTTCTACCTAATGTTTGCATGCTTGAATTTTAGAATCCTAATGTCCAGTTTTAATTTAATGAAGCCGAAGATTAAATGTGAACCAGAATATCCTAAGGGATCATGAAAGACTATACAAACAAGTGAAATCGGTAGCAAGTATTAAAGTATTGCATACGATCCAAAATAAAGCATTGCAAACAAAATACATGATACAAAATGAATAAAATTAATGATTAAAATTGACTAAAAAAAATTAGCAGAAGAAGAAATATATTCCTAATTAATTTCTAAAACGCCTTCTAATATCTCTATCGTTTTCTACTATATATTTTGTTATAGTTTTATCATGTACTTTTATTGACAAAAATTATGAAAGAGAAAAAAACAAAATGAACATAAAAGGAACAGAGGTGTAAAGTCAGAATGGGAGTGTATTAGGAACAGGGCGCTGAACCATCTCAGAAAAGTGCAAAAGCCTTTTTGTTTTTTTTTTCATGTAATCATCAGCTTAAGCTTCAAACAAGTTGAAATATACCTAAGGGAATGCTATTCGGCCCAATAATGTACCCAGCCCGTACATCTCAACAAGCATTTTTTTGTTGAGTTAAAGCTTCAAGCTACCAAAAACATTATTGGGCTTAGGTAGGTATGGTTCGGCCCAACATCATATCCATCTATTTCTTTCCTCCAACATTATTCACTATTATTAATACAATTTAGAGAAAGAAAATAATAAAACAAAATAATGAATCAACAATGAAATATGAAACGATGCAGTTTTGCATTAGGTTGGGAGAGTAACCCTTGGTCTTCTCTTGAATACCCGATCCTTGTTTTCATCTTTCTCTTTCTTTCCTTCGCCGTCATTCAGCTTATTCCACCATAACCTCACCTCACTCCGCCATAGCCTCACCTCAGTTCCGATTCCGCTCCGCCATAACCTCACATATCTTCATCATCCTTGCCTCATCCAAATCTCCGTTCTCCATAGACGGTGAATCATCGTCATAATCACCACCATCTGTATCGGAAATCTCAAACCACATACACCAATTTCTTCATCTCTGAATGAATGTTCTAAATCCTACCTCCTTTTTCATCCATCTCTTTTATTTGTTCTTAATTTATCCAAAAACGTAAACCCTAAGCCTCTGAGAATACAGACTAAACAAGGATGAATATGGGTTCCCGGCCACGCCTCTATGGGGCCATTGATTGGCATGCTTTCCCCTACATACTTATACAAAGAAGTCACGAAGAAGACAAAAAAAAGTGAGTTTCGGATCTTACCGGTCGGAGGCGTTGCAACGCTGTTTCGTAGTCACCGTCGTCGAAACAGAAGTTCAGAAATCAATTCAGGTACGACATCACTTGATTTCTTCCGCTCGATCTTCTTCTTCTCGTCCCTGCGAATTTCTTCTGTTCTTGCGTCTACTTTCTTTGTGTGCGATCGGTAATTTTAATTGTCGCGGTGTTGATGCATTTACTATGAACCATCAGAGGGATTGAAAGGAGAGTTTAGAGGTCTTAGCTCTGTTGATTAGAGTTTCAGAGGTTGAAAACTCTAACAACAATGGTGATGAGCGTATATGTGAGGTTAGGGATGGAGAAAATCAGAGAGTGAAGAGAGAAAAGTGAATAGTGGAACTGAAGAATTGGTGAAAAAAATCGTGGTGTGAAATTTGGAGGGAGCAGAATATATATAGGCACTAGGTTCGAATGAAGGGAAGGTTTGGGAGTTAGGTTCGGAGGGTTAAGTTTGCTCAGGAGTTTGTTATCTCAGCTTAGGAGTCAGTTAGTTAACTTCGGAGTCAGTTACACAGGTTTGGGTGATTTGAAGTTAGGCTTGGAATTCAGGTGGAGCAGCTTCGGTTTCAGTTAGAAGCTTGAGTTGATTAGGTTTGTGTGAAACAAATGCTAGGTTCGGTATATTAATGTTAAGATTGGGAGTTTGTTATTGAAGAGGGAATCAGTTGGAGGAAGTTGAATTCTAAGCCCTTGGATTTGATGGATCAGTTTTTCTGTTATGCATATGCTGTTCAGAAGTTGGTTACAAGTTTGTTAAGTTAGTTGGAGTTGTTTTTGGTTAGTTAAGAAATTCTGCTATGAACTCTTTTTTATGTGCAGGGTTGCTTCTATTTCTGTTAGAAAGTTATGGAAGTTGGTTATAGTTAGGATTGGTTAGGGGTTAGTTAGGTTGTTTGTTGTTAGGATTGGGAAATGGAAAGTTGTTCTGTTTTGCAGTGTTACCAATTCTGTTAGAAGTTTGTTATTTTCTGTTGGCTTTTTATTTGGAATGCTGGTTGAAATTGGTTAGTTTCGGTTAGGAGTTGGTTATTTGCAAGTTGGCCGTTAAAAACAGTTAGAAATTATGTAAGGGTTCTGTTGGTTTTTTTTTGTTAGCTGAATTAGTTACAGTTTGTTAATCCTAGGTTGAGAAGTTAGAAAAAATATGTTAGGAAAGTTAATGAAGTGAATTACTGAGATGGATTTCTCTTAGTGTCAGTTATTTTCGGTTATGAAAATAAATTGAAGGTGGAGTGAGGTTAGCAAGCAGATGTGATGTCATGGTATTCTTGTAATAGCAGGGTGACTTGATGTATGTATGAACATGTCAGTTGTATGCTATATTTTTAGATTTTATGATCATGATAATGAATGTGTGTGGTGCAGGTTCAGTGGTGCAGCTTGGCATGGTGAATGAAAAGGTATATTGAAGATGGTTTTAACAGCAAGTTTGGTCATAGATGATGCGAATATGACATATAAACATGGTGAAGAAATTCAAGACATAAGGGAATCAAGCATGAAGATTACTTCGATGTGTTATGGAAGCTTGAAGTTTGGTTTTTGCAACCAAAAGCATGAAGTTCATAAGTCTAGAAACTTAGAATTCCTATGTTTTAGGACCAAATTCATACTGTCATGTTTAGAACTTTGTATTCTTGTCATTGTTGTACCCCAAAATTTGCCCTCTCATTTCATCAATATTTTCTCACCACAAGACCCTTGGATCTCAAGATCAAGTTAGGGTTTGCTCTGCTCAAGACTCCTCCTTGCACTGTTGACCCAAATTAGGGTTTGAGTTTGCACAAAGATTTTTTGACCTAAAATGCCCAAAGTGACTTCCATGCTTCATGTTGGACTCACAAGTTTGTCCATACCAAGTTTCAAGCCTTGATTCCAATCTTGGCCCAATCAATTGGACAGTTGACCTAGAAATCAGCTGTATTGGGGAAAAAGTCAACTGTGGCCAATTGACAGTCAAACCTCATGAAATTTGACCCACATCAACATAATGAACTCATATGAACCATTTGGTCAAGTTTGGATCACAATTCCACAAGAAATTTGATCAGATCACCAAAACGGCAAAATGGTCATTTTTAGGGTTTTGACTGCACAAAGGCAATTTTTGACTATTTGACCTAACCAATGGCAAACCAATATCATATATGGACTCAAGAACTCAATGGAATTGTCTTGACACATTCAACAAGTTCAAAAGATCTCAAATGCATAGGATTGACAGATGAATTTTTCAGTCAACTGATCAAAATTTGACTGTATACTGAAAAGTCAAACTTTGAATTTTTGGTCAAAATCAAGTGCTAAGATTCATTTTTCATCAAGACATGTCAAATTATGAAACTTGTTCATCAAGAAACCCAAAATTGCAAATTAGGGTTTAAAATGAGAAAATTTCATAACTTAGAATTTTTCTAAGTTATGAAACTTCCTTATTTTTTCCTAACTTTGTCCCATTTTTTCACCAAGATGCAAATGGATTAAAACAAAACTCAAAACATGAAAGTTGTAGTCCATTGCAAAATCTACAACTTTGATTCACAAAGTTTTCTCAAAAGAAGCTTGTAGCTCAAGTTATGATTTTTGGAATAAGGGTGCAAAACATTTTTAACTTAGAGAAATTTTGACCTATTCTAGGCAGGATTTTTGTCCAACTTCTTGGCCATTTTTCACATGCTTCCACTTGGAATTCCAATTTGCATTACAAAGATTGATTGTAGTACACATTCCAAGCTTTCAAAATTGTCCAAGAACTTCTCAAACACCCTTTTGGTTAGGGATAATCGAATTTGCAAAGATGGGCAAAAGTCACTTTTGTTCATAGCCAAATACATGTTCATAACATTTGCATTTTCAACTCAGCATGGTTTATGCAAGCTTGCAGGCCTCTAATCCTCTTCACACTCAATAATTAAATGCCAAACCATTGTGTTCAAGCATTATTTTGTGCATTTTGTCATTACACATGAAATTATCCCTTAAATAGAAAAAGCACATTTGCCATTTTGATAAAGATACACTTTATGTCAAATACCATATCCAAGAGGTACAAGTCAGATCTTTGAGGAACAAGTTTGTAGGCAAATCCCACTGATCAAGAACAAAGTATGCAGCATGCTTGAGAACTTGGTACAGGCCTATATCACAAGTTGATATCTCTTTGCTTACATTAGAAGAAACTTGGCAAAACAACTCCAATCTCTCATTCCTGTAAACACCAACCTAAGCAAACTTTGTTCTCATCTTTCACACTCCCTAACAGACCTAAGGCACGACTGAACCACCTCCAAAACCTCCTCATTCACCAAAACACCATTTTTCTGCAAGAAACAGGGCATCCCTGCAGATTGAGTTGCACAACTCAGTTTGCTCGTGCGTTTTGGCCAAAGCTTGTTCAAACACACTCCCTACCATCCATTGAAGCTATCCCAAGCCCTAGATACAAACTGTAACATCCCTAACCTCTGTTGCCATTTTCATTTTTCAGTTGTGCAGGTGAACTTCCATAGCACGATTCATAGTGATTCAAAGCAAGCTAGGTGTTGGAGAAGCATCCTTGGACTTCAGGCAAGCTGTACCAAAGCTCAAACTCCATTGAAGATACCTCCATTGCTGTACACGACTCAAGCTGAAACAGGTAAAAACATGAACTTCTATCTCTCAATATAGGAAGAGTTAGGCTTAGGTTTGTGAATGAAACATGTTCTCCTCATAGCCCTGAAGCCATCCATGTATTTACTTTTCATTTATATTGAGTGTGCTGTGAGAATTTTGGCCATGAACATTGAAGAAAATTTAGGTCAGAAATTGGGGAGGAAGAAATTCTCCCTCGTTTCTTAGAGTTAGGTCAAGTTTTTTATATGTATGAATTCGTGATTTGATGCTCTACATTGTTTGTGTTATGAGTTTTGGCTAAAAATCAAAGAATCAGGAGTTTGTATTTTGAACAAAGAAGCGCGCGTTTGACAGAAGTTGGAGGAAGAAGATGTTGGCTTGGGCTGGGCCTGAGCTGTCCTTGCTGTTCACACCCCCTTTTCCAATTTACACCCCCTGGCCCATTGTGTGATATATTTGTCATTTTTAATTTTTTTCTTTTTGATTCTGATTTTATATTTTTATTCAAACATGAAAAAACACTAAAAATATTTTTC
This sequence comes from Vicia faba, assembly GCA_948472305.1. Lineage (NCBI taxonomy): Eukaryota > Viridiplantae > Streptophyta > Magnoliopsida > Fabales > Fabaceae > Vicia > Vicia faba. The sequence continues at coordinate 1,129,888,166 of OX451738.1, read as the reverse complement.
CTCATTTTTTTGCATTTTATTTGGCATTTATTTGCTTTATTTAAATATATACATGTAAATAAATATATATACTTTTATTTAAAACACTAAAAAATAATACAAAAATATATTTATTTTCAGTTATTATTTTTATTTTACATTTTGAAAACATTTTCTAAAATATACTCATTTTAGTAAATAATTAATATTTTATTTTTAGCTTATTAAATATATATATATATAAATATACTTATACATATTTTATTAAATATTTAGGATAAAAATATAGAAATAATACATTTTTATTTTTATTAATATATGACACTAAAAATACTCTTTTTTACAATATACTTCTTTTTTTTTTATTCTTTGTATATAATATGTAATTAATAAATAAATACTATTTATTTAAAAACTAGGGTTTTGCCCTAAAACCATAAAATATTCAAAAATTTGACCTTTTTATTTTTGTTTATATTATACATTGAAAGATACTTTCTCATACATAAAAAATCCTTTTTGTGCATAATACATTTTGCATATTTATTATATTTGTTTAAATATTGTACAATTTAATATTTGTCTATTCAATATGGATGTAATAGCTTTAGATTTAATTTCTTGTCAAATATCCCTCCATTCAAACATTTGTACCACCATCCCCATAATCATGTTGTAATAATTTAGGACTTTAAATTTCCGCATTTAAAAGCTTTCAAATTATGCCATGATAGACCTAGGGTTTGTATGCAAAATCAAATAACAAATAACTTGACCTAATTCAAAGATAAACAAGCATGAAAATGGACAACACCAATCACACTTGCACCCTTAGGGTTACTCCACTTGTTGCCTTCAAAAATGGGCCATGTTGCATGTTGAGTGTCTTTGGCAAAACAAAAACAAAGTCAAATGATCATAGTCCCTCGATGACGCTTTCTCAAGTTGCCTAAAAATGATCAAGTCCCTTAAAGGAAAAATTGCCAAAGACACTTGGCACTATTGCATTCATGGTCTATACGATGACCCGCGCCTGTCCCGTTAACATCCTAACACAAGATTGTCCACCAAATACAATGGTGGAACAATACTGTTAAAAGGGTTAAAACATAGGAAAGATCTTTGAGAAATTTAGGGTAGATAGCTCTTAGTTACTTGATCAAACTTGCAAAACAAATCCTTGCCATTTTTCAAAACACCCTCCACAACACAATTTCAAAACAAATTTTCAAAACCTTGAAACATCTTTTCAAAAAGACAAACACCTTTTGTAAAACATTCGAGTAAAGAATTGTTACAAGGGTTGCCTAGACAAGGCATCTTTTTCAAAACATTTTCAAAACACACACATAAAAGCACCATTTCAAACAATTGAAAGCACCATTTCAAACAATTGAAAATGCAAGGCAAGTGATCTAAGCAAGTAACTAAGAGCCCATGGATAACCATGGATAAAAAGGGTGCTAATACCTTCCCTTTCTATAATCTACTCCCCGAACCCAAGAAATCATTTTAAAGGTTTTTGCTGTGCTTTTTAACCTTTCCTTAGGATAAAATAAAAAGTCGGTGGCGACTCTTGCTAAACCGAAACATTTGCGAAAACAAACGCAAAACCTCAAGTCAGTTCTCCCACCGTATCACAGAACTGGCGACTATGCTGGGGACAAATTTAAAAGTGGAGTAACCTTAGGGTTTAGATCACCCTTTTGCATGACTAATTATTTGCTTTGATTGCTTTACATTTTGGTTCTCTTGTTTGGGCTTGAAATCCTACACCCGGATTTGGGAAACATTCATAGATAGAAATACGTTGTGGAAACTGTGTGGGGTATACCGACACGGTTAAAGTAATAGTTATATTAGTGCGACATATTTGTGAGTACCGGTAACCCTTGAGTTCAATCAAGGAGAGTACGGGGCCGCTGAGTGATGTCACTAAGCACTAATGACCTAGAACCTTACTTGACCATCTTGGCCTTTTATTAGGGGTAGTGAGATGACCGGCTTTGGTGCAGTCCGAAGTTGGTAGATACTCGATACTACAGTCATTAAGGGTTGTTTTCTTGGAATATTTTGGTCGCTAGTTAAGTGGCTGTTGTACCCCAAAATTTGCCCTCCCATATTTCCCCAAAAAAATTTCAAGAAAAATTCACAAGTCCAACTCGGCGCGTTATATTCAAGTGTTCTTTCGCCAAGATATCTCTGACAATGTATTTTCAAATTCAGGTTCGGCTCAAGAGTCAATTCTTTAAAGAAGGTATCCGAATGTGTGAGTTTTCTCGAAGAAATATGGTGAAAAAGTGTGCTGAAAGTGCAGTTTTTACGCGCTAAAAAATTTAGAACTTGAAGATCGTGACTCGTTTTGAACCCGTTCTGGTGGCCTAAATTCCGTCTTGACATTATCTACATTTTCATCTCTCACGGCTGGAAGCCAATTTCGATCAGAAGGTCTTCAAAAATGTGGATTTATCAAGTATTTTCATACAGAAAATTTGTGATAGAAGTTTATTGGCGTCATGTTCAGAAAATCATAACTTGGTCGATTTTCATTGTATCGAGCTGGTTCCGGCGCCAAAATTTCACAAATTGAGTTGGCTACATTTTCACAGGAGGTATCGAGTTCTAACGGTGTTCAAAAGGCCTTCATTTTTTGCTCAGAGTGTGTGACACGCCGAAAATCCTGAATGCTGAATATTATTTCATCTGGGCCGAAACTTCGAAAATTCATAACTCGGTCAATTTTTATCTGATTGGACTCATATTTTTACACAAGGTCACTGACTCATAGATCTACAACTTTTATTCAAAAGTCGAGACCAAATTATGCACCGATCAATACCAGTTTTTTATTGAAGAAAGTGTCAGAGTCGACACTGGAGCCCAAAATAAGTTTGTCTGAGCTGAAACTTCAAAAATTCATAACTAATTCACCGTTTATCTGATTGAGCCGATTTTCGGACAGGAGTTAGTTCTCGATGCCGGCTACATTTTGTTTTCACATTTCAACTTCAAAAACTGCACTTAAGTCCCTGCGATTTATCCTGGAAAGTGACGAACTCAAGTGAACATTGGAGGCCCAATTGCACATTCAAAGCCCATTTTCTTTACCCTAATTTCCATTATATAATCACCTTCTTTTCACACAAACCAAAAAAGGGAAAAAAAGAGAAAAAAGGAGAAAAAAGAGAAAAAAAACCTGGCCACAACACTGTCAGAATATCAAATTCTTTCAAGAACCCTAAAACCTTGAAATCTTTATTACAAATCCCTCTCTCACTACAAACAAGTCATCCCGGTTAAAAACCAACATCTCACTACAAACAAGCCATCTCAGTTACAAACCAACACCTCACTACTTCTTCAATAAGGATAAGGCAGACTTGATCTCCATGATCCGAAGGGCATAAAAGCATTCAGGTCACTAATTTTCCAGTAAGGGTAAGATTGATTTGATCTCCATGATCAAAAGGGTATAATCATTCATACATGCCATATTGTGCCTAAACATTAAATTTCTTCATATATTGACTTTATTTGCATTTTATGATTTTATTTAATGTGTTCATGAGATTCAACACTGCAGATTTAGACAGGATCCCATGCAGGTTCATTAAGGAACGTTGAGGCCAAAACACAAATGGCCAAAAGCCAAAAGACAAATGGCCAAAGTAGAACAACTTATGCATGATGAGGCCAGAACACAAATGGCCAACAGCCAGAACACAAATGGCCATGAAACCCAATCCAATGGCCAAAGAATGCAGATCGTTCAAAAAAAACCTCCCCTTGGGCCTGAAACCCCCCTTGGTTTGCATCATTTTTAATTTTATTTTCTTTTCTTTTCTAATTCTTTTTTAATTGTTTTAATTGTTTTTTTTTACCATAAAATAATTTTCTATAATAAAAACAGAAAAATCAAAAATACAAATATATTTAATTATTATTAATTTCATCACTAACCTATTTTTTTGTAAATAAACTCTAACAATTAACTTAGTTTAATTTAGGTTTTTAAACTTTAATCTTTTTCTTAATAAGTAAAAAGTATCTAGAATTAGGTATTTTTTGACATTTTCATCTTTTTCTTAAATAAATTATTAATCATCATTATTTATCATTATTATTAATTATCATTAATTTTGTAAATAAACATGTAAATAAATTAATTAACTAGTAAATTAGGTTAACTTTAATATTTTCATTAATAATTAAAATAATCTAGATTTAGGGTTTCCTTTTAATTCTTGTTCTTTATTTTTCATAAAATACAAAAAAACACTAAAACACTTTCTTTTCTTTAATTAAATAATTAATTGGACTTTAATTTAATTTAATTTCATGCAAAGGGTCAAAACCCTCGGACGTCCTAATTTTAATTCTTTTCACGCATTATTTCTTTCGATCATTATGTAACTGTTTCTCAGATGTAATAGTAATTAGGTTTATCTTTCCGTCTTTACTTTCCGCATCTTTATCAAAAACGGGTCTTTGTAATTTGGCGATGTATAGACCCGCGCCTTGTAATAGCGTAGGATTTTACTTTCCGCATTTAAATTTCCGCATTCTTAAAACTGCTAAACTTTGCATGAAAGAATGTATGGCCTAAAATAAAAACAAGCGTAGATCACCGTGATACATGTACAAGATAAATGCTAAACTGAAAACAACACACAAATTCACACACCACTCTTAGGGTACGTCTCATTGTTGCCTTGCCCTCGAAACGTGGTCGTCGAGTATAGGACGTTTTAGTAAGTCCTTATGTCCATGACATGATCCAGTTGCCTCGAAACGGTTGCCTCGGAATTAAAAAGGATCAATGGCATAAGGGTAGCTTCTAAGGTGTCCTACTGTTGCTCTGGTGACCACACTGTCCCTAACAAACGAATTGACCCGAATACCTCCAATGGTGGTGCTACCTATCTCTCAATGGTGGGATGGCACTACCTTAAGGACATTTACACAGCCTAATTCCTTAGGGTAGGTAGATGACTCGTAGATACTTTCTCTATTTCAAAAACAAAACAAATTCTTTTCACACCGACACTTTTCAAAAAGCTTTCAAAACAATTTTTCTAACACTCTTGAGGACTGATACAAGAGTCGATCTGAAATCTTTAAACAAAACTTTTTCAAACTCACTCACAATTGAAAAGCAAACACTTTTGAAAACACAATGAGCAAGTACCTAAGAGCCCATGGATAACCATGGATAGAAAGGGTGCTAACACCTTCCCTTTCTATAAATCTACCTCCCGAACCGAGAAACTATCTCATAAGGAATTTTGCTGTGCTTTTGTCCTGTCCATGTTGGAGAAAATAAAAGACGGTGGCGACTCTTGCTTACCGCGACATTTCGCGAACCAGCGTTAAACAGTCAGTTCCAGATCCACCGATCACAGTGGCTAAACCAAAACAATGAACATGGAAAACAATCCAATGATATTGAGCTCCTTAGAACCCGGTTACTATTTATAGGACAGGTTTTTAAGCCAACTACACTCAAGAGGGTACTTATCTATGAAACCTCATGCAAGCCTGAAACTAGGGTTTTGTGTGACTTTCTTGTACATATGTTTGTGCATACATCATGAACATCATAAAGCATCATATGCATCCACTAACCATTTCAAGGGTTTGGATCTTCATCTTTGTTCTTGTTTTGTAGGTCATGGAAATTCTTCGCAGGAAAATTATCCAAGTCAACCTTGTGAGAATCCCTCCTCAACTCAAGGAGCTTACATCCAGAATTCCAGAAAGCTCTCTCTTCAGTGAAAGACATGGTAGACTGCTCATCCTAGTCAACACCAACATTGAAGAAGACATGGTGAAAGTGTTGTTCCAATTCTTTGACCCCCTTCACCACTGTTTCACATTCCCCGACTACCAATTGGTGCCTACTTTGGAGGAATTTTCTCAACTCCTGAGAATTCCTATTCTTAATAAACTACCCTACAACGGTACAGAAAAAGAACCAAAGCCTGAAGATGTTGCTCAAGCACTACACTTGCAACCATCTGACATCAAGGGGCATTGGGAGACTAGAAGTGGTTTCAAAGGCTTCTTGGCAAAATTCTTGTTTGAGAAGGTCTTGAGTGTTGGAATTCTTTGGATCTGCAAGCCTTTGAAGAGATTGTGGCACTCCTCATTTATGGGTTGGTCTTGTTCCCAAATCCTGACCAACTTATAGATGTCAATGCTGTCAATATTTTCCTATCCAGGAATCCCATACCTACATTGCTTGGGGACATCCTCCACTCATTTTACACACGAACAATGAGGAAGAGAGGTGTTCTCATGTGTTGTACTCCTCTCCTTGCAAGGTGGTTTATTTTGCACCTTCCACAATCTGTTTTGAAGAATGAACAAGGCTTAAGGTGGTCACAACGATTGATGACCCTCACATATTCTGATGTACATTGGTGTTCTCGGTCCAGAGAAAATGTCATCATCATCGATCGTTGTGGTGAGTTCCCTAATGTTCCATTACTTGGCATAAGAGGAGGCATTACCTACAACCCTTGTCTAGCTTTGAGACAATTTGGATATGCACGGAGGGATGTCCCTCATGACATGCTGATTCCTGACCTAGTTTTTGACTTCGACAATGATGCACAAGGACTTCGCCAAAGATTCATCAGAGCTTGGAGGATGCCTAACAAGGTAGATAGCAAGACACTGGGGCACAAGAACTCCATCCCTCTTGAGCCTTATCTCAAGTGGGTAAGGACCCGCGCCCAGAGTCTTATGATGCCTTACCCTCATGTTCTCCCTTTGATTAAAGAGCATGTTAAGGAAGGAGAGGTTCCATACACCATCCTACATCCTGACATGCCAACATCATGGGAGGAGATGCAGAAGAGTTGGATCCAACTCAAGGAGGAACAGAATACTTTTGAAGCCAGCTTCTACGCCAGTGAGAAGAAGGTTTTGGAGCTTACCCGCTGACTTCACGAGGAGGAGACCCTCAACACTTACATCGCACCAAAGAGGATGCGCAACATCTTTTTACCTTAAGAAGTTTTGTAATATTTGGCCCATGGGGCATTTATGTACTGACAAAATTTCTTATTATTAATATGACGTGTGTTCTTTTTGTTTGCAACAATTTTGAATTTCTAAATCCTTGAATGCATTGCATGAATAAACATATCATTCATCATACGCATAAGCAGGTCTCCACACCAGGTTTCCTTATCTTTCTGCTGTTTATTGCAGTAAGATGGATCTCGAATAGACGGTCAAAGATCTGCAGTCACAAAACTCGCAGTTTCAACAGCTCCTAATGACCTTGCAAAGGGTCAAGAGGATCTAAAAGCACTGCTGGGGAATAAGGAACAAGAAAAAGGAAAAAAGAAGAAGAAAAGAGTCGGGGTAGCTACACTGGGAAGAAGATTTGAGAATGAAGCTAGGAGAGTTCTTGAAATCCCCTCCGCATCTGATGAGGGAACCAGTAAGGGAAAAGGAGTTGCACTACCTTCTGAGTCCGAAGCTGAATAGGAAGAGGTTGAAGAAGATGAAGACTACTTAGAGTAGCAATACCCGTCAGCGGACGACAAATACAAACACCTGGAGGATAGACTGGCAGCAATGGAGCTGCAAAGGGTTCCTGGGTTAGACTTTGAAGAATTGGGATTAATTGCTGGGATTGTGATCCCTCCAATGTTTAAGGTGCCCATTATTGCAAAATATGACGGGCTGTCTTGCCCAAAGATGCACCTAAGGTCATATGTCAGAAGAATCCAACCTCATACATCCGACATAAATCTTTGGGTACACTTCTTTCAGGACAGCTTGTCTGGTACGCAGCTAGACTGGTTTTACCAGCTTGAGAGGTCAGAAGTGCATAACTGGGAAGACTTGGCAGCTGCCTTTTATCGCCAATATCAATATAACGCTGACTTGGCGCCAACCCGTACTCAACTACAGAGTATGGGAATGGCCTCAAATGAGGGATTCAAAGAATACGCCTAGAAATGGCGCGACTTAGCCGGAAGAGTGCAGCCACCTCTTTTAGATAGGGAACTAGTTGATATGTTATTGGGGACCTTATCTGGCCCATTCTTCAACCATTTGATCGGGAGCTCTTCCGCAGGGTTTACTGAATTGATTTTGACTGGCGAACGGGTGGAAGCTGGTATTAAGAGTGGGAAGATTCAAAGGGATGCCTCTGCATCCATGTGATCGGTGGATCTGGAACTGACTGTTTAATGCTGGTTCGCGAAATGTCGCGGAAAGCAAGAGTCGCCACCGTCTTTTATTTTCTCCAAATAGAAAGGACAAAAGCACAGAAAAATTCGTTATTAAGATTGCTCTCGGTTCGGGAGGTAGATTTATAGAAAGGGAAGGTGTTAGCACCCTTTCTATCCATGGTTATCCATGGGCTCTTAGATACTTTCTCATTTGTGTTTTCAAAATTGTTTGTTTGCTTTTCAAGGTGAGTGGGTTTGAAAAAGTTTCTTTGAAAATTTCAGTTCGACTCTTGTATCAGTCCTCAAGAGTGTTTGAAAAGTTGTTTTGAAAGCTTTTTGAAAAGTGTCGGTGTGAAAAGAAGTTTTTGATTTGTTTTCAGATTAGAGCAAGTATCTACGAGTCATCTACCTACCCTAAGGAATTCGTCTGGGTAAATGTCCTTAAGGTAGTGCCATCCCACCATTGAGAGGTAGGTAGCACCACCGTTGGAGGTGTTCGGGTCAATTAGAAGGTTCGAGACATTGTGGTCACCAGAGAAATAGGAAGACACCTTAGAAGCTACCCTCATGCCATGTTCATGGACATGAGGAGTTACTAAAACATCCTCTACTCGACGACCATTTTTCGAGGGGCAAGGCAACAGTGAGGCGTACCCTAGGGGTGGTGTGTGAATTGTGTGTCGTTTTCAGTTATATTTGTCTTGTTCATGCATTGGTGATCTACGCTTTGTTTTTATTTTTGGCATTCATTCTTTCATGTAGTTATTAACAGTTAAAAGATGCGAGAAGGTAAAAGTCCTACGCTATTACAAAGGCGCGGGTCTACATCGCCAAATTAATCCAAGACCCGATTTGAATAAAAAAATAAAATGCGGAAAGATAAATGTCCTAATTAATCTATTACAAGGCTTTGGGGTAACTACATGAAATTTATAAAAAAGGAAATAAAATAAGCGCGCGAAACGAAATTATAATCGAAAGCGAGGGCGTTGGACCCTTTTAAAGAAACTAAATTGAAATTATGAAATTAATTAAATTAAATAAAGGAAAAAGACTTATTTTTGATATTTTTTGTACTTTATGAAATTAAGAAAATTAATGGAATTAAAAACCCTAATTCTACGTATTTTTTAATTATTAAAAAAATGTTTAAGTTTGACCTAGTTTTAACCTAATTATTTAATTACAAATTTATTTACAAAAATAATTAATTATTAATAATAACAAGAAGAAATTTTAATTATTAAAAAAAGAATAAAAAAAGCTAGAAACCCTAATCTCTATATTTTTTTTAATTTATTAAGAAAGCATTAAAATTAAACCTAAAATTAAAATTAAATTAACTATTAAATTTATTTACAAAATAAAACATTAGTGGATTAAATAATAAAATATATTTTTATTTTTTACTTTCTGATTTTTTTTTGTATTTTTATATTATTTAAAATTAATTTAAAGAATTAAAAGAAAATAACTAAAGCAAAATAAAAAGAAAAGAATAAAGGAAAGAAAATACAAACAAGGGGGTTTGTTGACCCTTTTGGAGGTTTGACTGAAGCAATTTGGCCCAATGGAGGCTTGGCCTGGTTGACTTTTGATGGTCACGTGTAGACCCCTGGACTGAGGTTCAATATGGAACTCATATCTTGGCTTTTGGATTGATCTCAGTGGCCATGTGGCAAGCACCAGCGCTGGATGTTTGGTGGACTTCTGGACATGTTGAGTACCTAATCACGTTGCAAGAAAAAATAGAAAGAAATATGGGGACCTGGGGATCGAACCCAGGTCCCAACGTTGATCACAATTGCCTTCAACCACTACACCACTCAGCGCGTTTGGAATATATATTGCAAAATAAATAACATAACGTAAAATAATGATTAGTGGTGTCCATCGCGCGAAAATTCAAACGCGCCTATGATCAGTGGACACGTCCTCCATCTTCTTCATGCTTCCTGTAAATAAAAAAGAGATAGCGGGGGTTTTAAACCCCCACTAAATGAAGAACATGAAAATAGCGATTAGAAATTGGCCAATGATAAATTGAGCGTGATGGGTGCTTTAGATTCGTTGGAATGCTACGAATTCAATGGTCCTGGTCTCATGGTCTGATTTTACCATATGCAAAAGTCCCCAATTTCACATCTTTGAAAACCTAGAAAACTTCCATGGCAGATTCTCGTACAGGGCACAAAAACTTAATTAAATAATGCCAACAGATTTAGAACAACCATATTAGTATGAATCAACAAGAAAAATGCAAGGATGATGCGTATAATTCAAAACACGAATATGAGAAAAATTAAGAACAGGACGGTTTCGTGCTACCGTTTCTTGAGGTTAGAGGCTATGGTTTTGATTCAGAAAGTCTCCTTGATGCCTTGGCAAGCTATTGGAATGATTATTTTGCTTTGAATTGCGCTGGAACTGTGTTTTCAGTTTTGAAGTTTTTCACAAAAAATGCAAAGTTTGTCTATGGTTTGAGGCGCAGCTTGAAGGTTCTGAGCATTAGATTTAGGTTTCTACTTATGTGAGGAATGAATTAGGGTAGAAATTTCAACCAAAAACCTTTGCATTCAATGCTTTTGAGATTTGATTTCCATGGATCTTTTTCAATCTTTTCCATGCCCTTTTGATATCAATCATGGCCAAATCTTTCCAAATTGAGTGTGCACGAAATCTTGGAGTTATGATAGACCTAATAGCTGCATAAAAAGATTTAAAATGCATGCTTGAGTATTTTTGTCATATTTTATTTAATTAAATGAATTAATAGTGATAAAAATTCAAATAAATAATAAAAAATGATGAAATAAATCCCCTTTGGGTCAAATGGTCGTGCATAGCCTTTGGATGATGATTCTTGGAAGAAAATGTGGCCCATTAGCAATTTTGAGGCATTTGAAGCAAAGTTGACTTTTCAAAATTCCCAAAAATTTCCCAACTTCCACAAGGCATATCTTGCTCAATTTTTAAGCTTTGATCATGTTCTTGGACATTTTGGAAATGTCTTGAAGTCCTCTAACCAATTCCTTTGGTCCCATGTAATTTTGATTTACCAATCTCAAGTTATGGTCTTTGACTTAAAGTGCCTTTTTGTTGACTTTTGAAAATGACTTATAATGTTGAGATTGATAACTTTTTGTGAGAGCATTTCTTGGACTTGAAGTGTGAAGAGGAGTTGTAGGAAATGTCTTTCTCTTCAAAATGAGATTTGGATGGAATTTTTCTGATAAACCATGTGGAAGTTATGCCTTGGTCAAGTTACAGTTGACTTTTTCAACTGTCCAAATATGGAAACTTTTGCATCTTGAGACTTTTTGAGCCATGCCTTGAGAATCATGATCAAGAATTGATCAAATGATGTTTGTGGCTTCAAAATAAGATTTTGATCAAAAATTTGGACTTTTGACTGTCAAATGACCATTTTGCCCCTATAGTTGACTGTTGAGCAATTAGGGTTTTTGACTGTGCAATTTTGTGATGTAAGTCTTGAAACTTGGCATGAGGATGCTTGACAATGTTTGTAGGCATGTGGGACTTGATTGGACCCTTGGAAACTTCAACTTCTTTGCCAGGATCAAAACCCTAGTTTTTGACTGTTAGGAAGCCCTTGAACTGTGCAACCCTTGGGGAGATTTTGAAGCATGTTCTTTGCAAATCTTGAAGAATATGGGAGGGAAAATTTTGGGGTACAACAGTTGCCCCTGTTCAATCTTCTTAGACCTGAGGATGCAGATTGGCTGATGTGCCTTTCGTAATCCGAAGGTGGAAGATGATTGAACACTAGAGTGCCTAGAAATTTGCGCTCACATAGTAGTGTGATGGTGGGAATGGGATTATAGATGCCATTTGGAGATTGATGGATAGGGTGATGGGCTTATAGATGCCATGATGAGAGGTGATGGATAGGTGGATGGGCTTATAGATGCCATCTGGATGTCGATCGCGTAAGAGTTTCCTTAGCGAGAACTTGCGTACCTAAAAAAGAAAATGATTACCTGACCTGTTACAGGGGTTGGTCTTCAAGCTCTTATGTAGATGTGCCCTGACTGGTTACAGGAATTGAATCTGGAGCTTCAAAAGGTGATGAATGAACCAGGGATGGTTACTACCTCAACGGGACGGTGAGAGAACCTTGGATGATTACTACCTCAACAGGAACGCTGAGAGAATCTGGGGCGATTACTACCTCAACAGGAACGCTGAGAGAATCTTGGGGCGATTACTACCTCAACAGGAACGCCGAGAGAATCTTGGGGCAATTACTACCTCAACAGGAACGCTGAGAGAATCTTGGATGTCTTCTGCTGGGATAAGAATCAGGAAGATCTTAGGGTCGATCTGACTGAACCAGAGAAGGCCTTTGACTGGATAAGAATCAGGAAAATCTTAGGGTCGATTTAACCGAACCGGACAAGGTCTTGGAATATCTTCAACTGGATAAGAATCAGGGAGATCTTAGGGTCGATCTGACTGAACCAGAGAAGGCCTTTGACCGGATAAGAATCAGGAAAATCTTAGGGTCGATTTAACTGAACCGGACAAGGTCTTGGAATATCTTCAACTGGATAAGAATCAGGGAGATCTTAGGGTCGATCTGACTGAACCAGAGAAGGCCTTTGACTGGATAAGAATCAGGAAAATCTTAGGGTCGATTTAACTGAACCGGACAAGGTCTTGGATTATCTTCAACTGGATAAGAATCAGGGAGATCTTAGGGTCGATTTGACTGAACCAGAGAAGGCCTTTGACTGGATAAGAATCAGGAAAATCTTAGGGTCGATTTAACTGAACCGGACAAGGTCTTGGAATATCTTCAACTGGATAAGAATCAGGGAGATCTTAGGGTCGATCTGACTGAACCAGAGAAGGCCTTTGACTGGATAAGAATCAGGAAAATCTTAGGGTCGATTTAACTGAACCAGACTAAAGTCTTGAAATATAGCTGAGAACTTAACTGGATCTTTCCTGAAAGGTAGAGGTCAGTCATATGCAATGCATGATATGGATCAAGCAATGATGTTCTCAACATGAATGAGATTTGTAAGATATGACGCGCATATGCATGCTATAATGTATGGAAATGTGATGTTTATGAACGTATGTTTTTGTCTAGGAAAATAAATCCTTGACGGATGCCGGGAAGTCATATCCCGCGCTGATGTAGAGCTTCTGTTTCCACTGGGGAGTGATGGTTGCAAGAATACCGGTAGGAGAAGACAACTCCGTTGGGGAATAAACTTGGCGAATGGATTACTCTGCGGGGAGAAAATTACTCTAGCGATCTTGCTGGAGAACAATACTCTGTGGGGAGAGAGGTACTTTGTTGGGATGTTGATGGTAGCTTTGCTGGGGATACCATTGATGTGTTATGTTGAAGGAATGATGAACTCCGCTGGGGGATAAGAAGACTTTGCCGAGGACGATTTTTCCGTGGCTTTTGGCTGAGGATAACCCAGTTATATCCTGGTAGGGAAATAACCTTTGAATAAAGCCGGGGGACGCGTTCGTGCTCTGCGAGGGATAAGCTTCCAGAATCTACTGGGGATAAGCTTACTGCTTGGGGAGATGGGTTCCAACTTTCCTGGGAAAATCTTGATTGGACTCTCCTGGGGATGTTTTGAACTATATTGGGGAAGTGACTCCATTGAATGTTTGATATACCGCCGGGGAACAATCTTTAGGTCAAGACTGCCGGGGATGCTTGTTAAGAATGTTTGTATATTGCTGGGGAATGTTGAGATCTGCGGGGGATACCCAACTTCCTTAAGGGCAGATAACAGCTTTGCTTGGGGGGAGTGCACTGACTTGCTGACTCACTCTCTAGGGAATTAAGATATACTGGTTATGTTCTTCAGCTGAACTTACCTTGATACCTTGATGGACAGAACAACTAGATCGCTTAGACCACTCATTATTGCCCTTGTTTCTAATGTTACCTGTGATTAATCCTTTGTTTCGTATGCAAATATTTATGAGTTAGCAATTAGTGTCAAATGCATATATCACAAATTGAACCTTGGACGTTCTTCGCAAAACAAAACAGAAAAGGAAAAACAATTGGCAATTTTAACTAAAAAGTGATTTTATATTGATTTTTGAATTTGCCTGTAAATAGGCGTTTAAGTACAAGAGGCTGACGTCCGAGTAAGAGACGCCGTCGAACAAAAGAATTTATACAATTTGTACAAAGGAAAATGAAACAGCTGTGTGAAATGAATGATCCCACTGGGTTCCAACTCTGCTATCGCCCTTATATCTTCGAGCGTCTCATCACTTGATGACCTTAGTTGAAGATGAAGCTGATTGATCGATGCCGTCTGAACTCGCTGTAGATACCGGATTCTGGATGCAAGGTGATCCAGTGAGACATAGTATTACGCTTTATACCTAACTTTTGCCTGGACTGCCCTTTCGGGTTTTCAGTCCACCGGGATACCCATTTTTGCCCAAGCCGCCTTTTTCAGGTTTTCGACTTACCGGGTGTACAGATTTTTCATTTCATCCCTTCATTTTGCCCGAACCCTTTTGGTTCGCCGGGAAGCCCTAATTTTTGCCTAGGCATGTCAGCCTAGCGGGTCTTTATTCATGCGTAGTATCTTTTTACTATGTCTGCATTGGTGGGGTGAGGAAGGTCGTCACCATCCATGTTGGTTAGAATCATGGCTCCTCCTGAGAACACATGTTTAACCACAAATGGCCCTTCGTACGTAGGGGTCCATTTGCCCCTTGGATCACTCTGAGGAAGGATGATACGCTTGATTACCGGATCCCTAACTTGATATTCTTGTGGTCTGACCTTTTTGTTAAATGCCCTGATCATCCGTTTCTGATACGTCTGACCATGGCAGATAGCAGCAAGTCTTTTTTCATCAATAAGGTTTAGCTGATCAAGTCGTGTCTGGATCCAATCATCTTCACTCAGATCTGCATCCTTCATTATCCGGAGAGAGGGTATCTGCACTTCGATCGGTAAGACTGCCTCCATACCCTAGACCAAGGAGAAAGGAGTTGCCCCGGTTGACGTCCTGGCTGAGGTACAGTACCCATGTAGAGCGAACGGTAACATCTCGTGCCAATCTTTATAAGTCACTGTCATCTTCTGCACGATTTTCTTAATGTTTTTATTCGCTGCTTCTACAGCCCCATTCATCTTCGGCCGGTAAGGAGAAGAGTTGTGGTGCTGTATCTTAAACTGCTCGCAGAGCTCAGTGATCATCTTGTTATTAAGATTGGTACCGTTGTCTGTAATAATCCTTTCAGGGACGCCGTATCGACAGATCAGGTTATGCCGAATGAACCGTGCCACAACATTCTTGGTTACCGTAGCGTAGGAAGCTGCTTCAACCCACTTCGTAAAGTAATCAATCGCCACCAGAATGAAGCGATGCCCATTGGATGCTGTAGGTTTAATCTCGCCGATCATATCTATGCCCCACATTGCAAAAGGCCAAGGTGCAGTCAGGACATTTAGAGGAACTGGAGGAACATGCACCTTGTCTGCATATATCTGGCACTTATGGCATGTCCGAGAATGTTGGTAACAGTCGGCTTCCATTGTGGACCAAAAATACCCTGCCCGAAGGATTTTCTTCGCCATAGTGTGTCCACTGGAATGTGTTCCGAAGGTCCCTTCGTGTAGCTCTTCCATGATCCTTTCTGCTTCAGTCTTATCCACACAACGCAGTAAGGTTGAATCATGGTTTCATTTATACAGAATGCCATTGCTAAGGAAGAACTTGGCTGCGAATCTTCTCAGAAACTTCTTATCATTGACAAACGCACCTTCAGGGTATTCCTGAGCTTCCAAGTATCTCTTCACCTCATGGTACCAAGGCTTCTCAGTTACCAATTCAGTCTCGAGATCACAACAGTATTCCGGTTCGTCCAGTTTCCAGATGATGATGCGGGGAGCCTCATTGTCCCATTTGACTTTGAACATAGAAGACATCGTAGCTAACGCGTCCGCCAGCTGATTCTCCTCTCTCGGGAAGTGTTCAAAGGTTATCTCTGTGAAGTGGGGGATCAAGGTCAACACACATTCTTTGTAAGGAATAAGATTCAGATGTTTTGTATCCCACTCTCCTTTGATCTGATTGATCACGAGAGCGGAATCTCCGAAGACACTCAGATACTTGATCCTTAGGTCGATCGCAGCTTGAAGACCCATGATGCATGCCTCATACTCCGCCATGTTGTTGGTGCAGTTGAAACATAGTCGGGCAGTGAGTGGAGTATGAGTGCCTTGGGGGGATATGATTACAGCACCGATGCCGTTACCCAAAGCATTGGAGGCTCCATCAAAGTGCATAGACCATCGGGATCCTTCCTCAGGTCCTTCATCCGGTCTAGGTACTTCACAATCAGTCACTATCATGATGCTCTCGTCTGGAAACTCGAAGTTCATTGACTGATAGTCGTCTACTGCCTGATGTGCCAAGTGGTCTGCCAATACACTTCCTTTGATGGATTTCTGAGTTGTGTACTGGATATCGTATTCTGTCAAGATCATTTGCCATCTTGCTATTCTCCCAGACAGAGCAGGCTTTTCAAATATATACTTTATAGGATCCATCTTTGAAATCAACAAGGTAGTGTGAGTCAGCATATACTGTCTCAGCCGGCGAGCAGCCCATACCAAAGTGCAGCAAGTTTTCTCGAGCAGTGAGTATCGGGTCTCACAGTCGGTAAACTTTTTGCTAAGGTAATAAATGGCATGCTCTTTTCGGCCAGACTCGTCATGCTGCCCCAGCACACACCCATTGAGTTGTCGAGTATTGTCAGGTATAGTATCAGAGGTCTTCCTTCAACCGGTGGCATAAGGATGGGTGGTTCTTAGAGATACTCTTTGATTCTGTCAAAAGCGGCCTGACATTCATCATTCCAACGTACTACCTGATCTTTCTTCAGCAGCTTGAAGATTGGATCACAGGTAGCAGTTAGGTGTGAGATGAATCGAGCAATGTAATTCAGGCGTCCTAAAAAGCCTCTGACCTCTTTCTCTGTCTTAGGAACTGGCATCTCTTGAATAGCTTTAACCTTGGCAGGGTCTACTTGAATACCCTTATCACTTACAACGAAGCCTAGCAACTGTCCAGATCTAACCCCGAAGGTGCACTTGTTCGGGTTCAACCTCAGCTTGTACAGTTTCAGACGGTCAAACAATTTCTGCAGATGATCAAGGTGTTCTTCCTCAGTTTGGGACCTTGCAATCATGTCGTCAACATACACTTCTATCTCATGATGGATCATGTCATGAAATAAAGCAACCATGGCACGTTGGTAGGTTTCCCCAGCATTTTTCAACCCGAATGGCATGACCTTGTAGCAGAAGGTGCCCCACTGAGTAACAAAGGTAGTCTTCTCCATGTCTTCGGGAGCCATCTTGATCTGATTATACCCTGAAAAACCATCCATGAAGGAAAACACCTTATGCTGAGCAGTATTGTCAACCAGGACATCAATGTGAGGTAGAGGGAAATCATCCTTGGGGCTGGCCCTGTTCAGATCCCTGTAATCGACACACATTCTGACCTTTCCATCTTTCTTAGGTACCGGCACCACATTAGCAACCCACTGAGGGTAAGAAGTCACTGCAAGAAACCCGGCATCAAACTGTTTCATAACCTCGGCTTTGATCTTCTCAGACATCTCTGGACGCATGCGGCGAACCTTTTGCTTAACCGGAGGGCAGTCTTCCTTAGTAGGCAAATGATGGACCACAATGTCGGTATCCAACCCGGGCATGTCTTCGTAGGACCTGGCAAAGATCTCCACATAATCATGTAGCATCTGAGTCAACCGTTGCTTCACGCTGAGCTCTAGGTTGGCACCAATCTTGACCTCTTTCCTATCTGTATCAGTACCCAGATTTATTGTTTCCACCGGCTCTTCGTGTGGTTGAATTGCCCTCTTTTCCTGGAGTAACAGTCTTGCAAGCTCGCCAGGCACTTCGCAATCATCTTCACCTTCGTCTTCGGCTAATTTGATCGGATTTTCGAAGTCATAACTGGCAGTAGCAGAGTCGTTACCAGTGAGATCCAGAGTGAATTGAAACCTGTATGAGTGAGTGTGTGTAAATACAGCTGTTTTGCAATATATAAAGAAAGGAAAGAAATAAAAGGAGCATAAGATTTGAAATGCGAAAAACGTCCAAGGTCTTTATTCATGATATATGAAATGACAATTAATATACCCTCACAAATGAAGCCACGGTGCCCCGGGTAAGACACCGGGCCATAGAGTTTTAATTGTTTATTACAAATAACAAAACAAAGGAGTTTATTACTGCGTAACAAAAGTAACAGGAGTATGATCTTTAGCAATCCAATTGGTCAATCCACCATCAGTCGTCGGGTAGATCCAGCTATTAAACTCTGACTCTTCCACTTCATCTTCATCCCCAATGGCATTCACTCCTGGATTGGTAATGAGCACAGAAGGTCTTCTGGTCTTCTCCTTGCGCACAGCCTTCTGACCCTCTGCAGTAAAACCCAGTCCAAACTTGTCAGTTTTAGGTGTAAAATCAGGGAGCCTGCCCCAGTTAGCACATTCACCTTTCCCGATCACGGCCCGGGCATCCTTTAGGGAAGCCATCTTCAAAGGAACATCCTCTTCAACCACTGTTTCTGCCGCTGCCAATGTTGGATGTACCTCTTCAAAATGATGAAAGGGGGTTTCAATAAACTCCCCGTCCATCTCAATATACCTGAAGGAATTCAAATGGCTCACCATATACTCCTCCTCTCCCTGCACAGTGACAATCTTCCCTTTGACGGGGTACTTGAGCTTCTGGTGCAGGGTAGAGGTCACTGCCCCAGCTTTGTGGATCCAAGGTCGACCCAGTAGACAAGAATACGATGGACGGATATCCATCACATAGAAAGTAGAGTCGAATACTTGAGAACCCACACGAATAGGAATGTCTACTTCTCCATGGACCATCCTCTTGGAACCGTCAAAGGCTCTGACAATGATGTTGCTAGGTTTCAGCTCCAGGCCCTCACAATCCAAACGGTCTAAGGCCTTCTTGGGTAGCACATTCAGGGAAGAACTAGTGTCCACCAACACGTGCGCAAGAGTAGTGCCCCTGCATTCAATAGAGACATGCAGGGCGTCATTGTGGTCCTTTCCCTTAGCAGTAAGGTCAGCATCCGAGAAACCCAAACCATTGTCGGCTGTCAAATTGGCTACGCAATCAGTAAACTAGACTGCAGATGTCTCCTGTGGCACATGGGCCGTCTTTAGAAATGAAATCAAGGCCTTAGCATGGGCCTCTGAGCACAGCAGCAAAGAGAGCATAG
The DNA here is from genome assembly GCA_948472305.1 of Vicia faba. Lineage (NCBI taxonomy): Eukaryota > Viridiplantae > Streptophyta > Magnoliopsida > Fabales > Fabaceae > Vicia > Vicia faba. The sequence goes on along the minus strand of OX451738.1, from coordinate 1,129,868,689 downwards.
AGATCTTGGAGGGGGTATGCCCCAGCTGTTCAACAACATTAAAGTCACTCTTCTTGATTATCTTTAGAATTTCCTCCATCTCTTGTTGGGAGGCCTCAGCATTCATAGATTTTGGTGCCTCCATCCGGGCAGGCTCATCTTCATTCCCTTTGCCCCGAGCATTAGACGACTCGGCGGCAGGGGAAACAACTTGATCAGAAATGGGAACAGGTACACTTGTAGGTGTTATAGTGAGGGGTCTTCGAATAGCGGGTGGCGCAATGTCAGGCGAGAAGAGCCTGCCACTGCGGGTTACTTTGGCTGGACCAGTGATATTGCTGACGCTGGTACCAGTGTTGAACTCTTGCTTTATTCCATGTACATATACATCTGCCCCATAGTGCCATGGGACAGCCTTATCGGATTCATAAGGGAGAGGCCCCGGAACAGTAATCACAATGGGTGCGACAATCATGATTTTAACCGGCTTCCTTGGGAGAGCCTTGATCGGATTATTGAAAATGGTAACAACAGATACTTCTTCCACCGGAACAAACTGAACAGCAGTCTTCTTGAACAGAATCTCTTTGCTGTCCATCAGGCTTTGGATGCCCAACTTCAGCAAAGGACAACCAGAAAGGGAAACAGCACAGAAAAGGCAACCTTCACTACAACCCGGAAATAAACCGGCCAGCAGTAGGTTCCTCTTAATAGTCATCAGAGGAGTAGCTACATCATTCACAGAAACGGCATACACATCTTCATCAACGACATTCACTCCATGCTGGGGCATAGGAGCAGTCACCACATTTGGCCTCTCAGGCGCCTCAAATTGTATCTCTTTTGCATCAATAAGGTCTTGCACCTTATTCCTTAAGGCCCAGCAGTCATCAGTGGAATGCCCCGGGCTATCGGAGTGATAAGCACAACGGGCATTTGGATTGTACTTGGGAGAGGCAGTATTCACAACCTTCGGGGCCTCTCTGACAGTCACCAAGTTGGTGGATAGCAACTGCGGCAAGATTTGCGATAGGGTCATACTTAGACGGGTAAACTCTCTTCTGGGTCTTTCAGCCCTTTGTGGATTAGTTTGTCGAGGAGCGGCAGCAGGCTTAGCAATCATCACCGCGTTGACAGATTGGCGGCGTTCAGGTTTATCATGTCTTTTAGGCCCATATACAACACTGGCCTCCTTCTTAAAGGGCTTCTTCTCAGAACTTGACGATGCACCCTTCTGAATTTTACCGGACTTCATTCCAGCCTCTATTCTCTCCCCAGTCAGAATAAGATCAGTAAACCCTGCAGACGAATTACCGATAAGATGATTGAAAAACGGCCCGGAGAGGGTCCCCAAGAACATATCTACCAGCTCACGGTCAGTTAACGGAGGCTGCACCCTGCCAGCCAGATCCCTCCACTTTTGTGCATACTCTTTAAAACCTTCGCTTGATCCTAGGGACATACCCTGGAGTTGGGTACGTGTAGGAGCAAGGTCGGCATTATATTGATACTGCTTATAAAAAGCAGTAGCCAACTCCTCCCAGTTACGAACCTTGGTCCCATCCAGCTGATAGAACCATTCGAGATGAGTCCCTGAAAGACTCTCCTAGAAGAAGTGGATCCACAAGTTCTTGTCCACTGAGTACGGTTGAATCTTCCGCACATAAGATCTGAGGTGTAGCTTGGGACAAGACGCCCCGTCATATTTGGTGAAAGATGGTTCCTTAAACTTGTGAGGAATAATCACACCAGTAGATAAGCCCAAGTCTCCGAAATCCAGCCCAGGCACTTGTTGGATCTCCATTGCATTCAGTCTGTCTTCCAACTGCTTATACCGGTCTTCAGCAGGAGGATACTGTTCCTCATTAAAGTCAGTCTCGTTGTCAGAGACTACTGGACTTGAAGCCTTTCCCCCCTGGGGACTGCCTTTGCCTACAGAAGAACCAGCTTCTTCATTCTGCAGAGTGTTGCCAAACCTTCGGCCCGAGTTGAAAAGAACAGTTATCTTCTTCTTCTTCTTCTCCTTCTTCAGGAGTAAAGCCTTCAGCTCTTCTTGGCCTTGAGCCAAACCCATGATCAGCTCCTGAAATTGCGCGTTCTGCGCCTGAAGGGCCTTGATAGACATCTCGGTTGATGATGAGTCAGGGTTCATGATGCTGAAATAAACAGTGAAGAACAGTAAGCAACCTGAAAAGAAGAAAACCTGCTATGCACATGATGAATGGAATGCGTATGATTTATGTTTTCAAAGACAATCGGGAATCAACTTTGTAAACAAAAAGGAACACACTTCATTAGATTCAACTTTGAAACTTAAATTGTTCAACAGGTTGCCCTTAGGCGTTACATAAAATGGAAATACTGAAAAGGGAAATAAAACTGTAAAAGAACATCCAGAGCTCCTTATTGATCCCATGGTCTCCTCTTCTCAGTACGGATGTAGTCATTCAGAGCTCGCTCATTCTCCAACTGCTTTGTCAGTTTCTGAATCTTTAATTCTTGCTCGTTGAACTTTTCTCGATAAGAATCCCGTTCTTCTCGCAGTTGCGACCAAGACCTCTTTAATGTCTCATAATCAGTAGGTATCTGAGGAGGGAGGACAGTTGGAGGAAACCCCATCTTTGTCAGGATACTCAAGAATGATGGGTATGACAGCTTCGTATGGCATACCTAACTTCTGAGCACGGATGCGAACCCATTTGTAGTAGGCTTCCATAGGTAGAGAAGTCTTTGGCCCCAACTCTTGTGGGTCAGCTTTATGAACTCTGTCCCAAGCCTTGATGAACCTACGACGCAGCTCGTCACTATCCACCTGAAACTCAAAACTGATGTGAGGCACCAACATCTCATGAGGCCCTGCTCTTCTGGCCCTTCCAAACTGACGGAGAGCTAGACATGGATTATATGAAATTCCTCCTTGAGTACCAATCAAAGGAACATTAGGGTATTCTCCGCAACGATCAATAACAGCTATCTCATCCAAACCTCTGAAAGTCCAAATGATGTCTTTATCAGTGAGAGACATTAACCTATGAGCCCAACCTCTTCCTTCTCGGTTCTTCAGCACGGACTTAGGGAGGTGCGAAATAAACCACCTCACCAACAAAGGGATACAACACCATAGAGTTCCTCGTCTTCGGGCAGTACGAGCATAAAGTTGTTGCAGGATGTCACCCAAGAGAGTGGGCACAGGATTCTGAGACATGAAGATCCTTATGGCAGTGACATTGATGAAGTTGTCAGGATTAGGAAACAAGACTAGCCCATAGATTAAGAGAGCCAAGATGTCTTCATATGCCCTAAAGTCCAAGTCATTCCAGAAACTGTTAGCTTTACCAATCAGAAACTTGGCCAAGAAACCCTTAACTCCGCTTCTAGTCACACAGTTATCCATTACTTCTTGATGGGTCAAAGGAAGAGCTGCAGGAACCTCCTCAAGCTTGAGGGTCTTTTCCCAACCAGTAAAGGGAGTCTGATCCAAGATAGGGATACCAAGCAAATCAGAGAACTCTTCCAGGGTAGGGACCAACTGGAAGTCTTGAAAGGTGAAGCACTGGTACAGAGGGTCATAGAACTGGGTCAGGACACTCATCAACTGTTGATCCCGCTTTGCAGTGACTAAACTGAGAAGAGAACCATGCCTCTGGATGAAGGAAGTGGTGTTTGGAATCCTGCTAACCAACTCTTCAAGCAACTCAGGTGGGTGAACAAAGTTGAACCGGATAGTATTCCTTCGCATAGGCATCATGATGTCCTACAAAACAGAGCAAAGGTGAAACCCTCTTGTCTTTGAAATGGTCAGTCCCTATGCAGGATGCATGCAATGCTCATGATGTTATGATGTTATGATAAAGCGCACCACAAATATTTACAAAGGCAAACATGGTAAGGCACACAAGTCACACAAGACAAGCCCTTACAGTTTAGGCCAGCATGAGGTCTAGGTATTACCCTCTTTCAGTTTGTTGGTTCATACCTGTCCTATCAAAAGTAACCGGGTTCTTAGAGGATCCCAATATCATTGACTACCCTCAATCGATCATAACTCCAGCATCGCAATCTTTTCTTGCGGCCAGAACCATCACGAGAGTTTAGCCTCAATGGGCGTAGCATACTGCTACTGTTCTAATGGCCAAGTTGTGTCATTTAAGGTTCTAAGGTCTGTTGGTGCTTAATGACTCCTCAGAAGACCCATATTCTCCTCGTTGCGACACAAGGGATATCGGTACAGACCAAGGCGCCACACCAACGTAGCCACTGCTTCACCCGTGTCGGTCTACGCCGGACAGGTCCCTCACAGCTTATGCTACCTAAACAGGGTATCCCCAGATCCGGGTTAGGATCTATGTAACTCCCATGCAACCCACAATTTAAAGCAAACAAGTCAATACAATTGAAAACACAGTTATGAACTATCCTAAGGTACACCTCACTTTAAAAAAGTTTCCCCAGCAGAGTCGCCAGTTCTGTGATCGGTGGATCTGGAACTGACTGTTTAACGCTGGTTCGCGAAATGTCGCGGAAAGCAAGAGTCGCCACCGTCTTTTATTTTCTCCAAATGGAAAGGACAAAAGCATAGAAAAATTCCTTATTGAGATTGCTCTCGGTTCGGGAGGTAGATTTATAGAAAGGGAAGGTGTTAGAACCCTTTCTATCCATGGTTATACATGGGCTCTTAGATACTTGCTCATTTGTGTTTTCAAAATTGTTTGTTTGCTTTTCAAGGTGAGTGGGTTTGAAAAAGTTTCTTTGAAAATTTCAGTTCGACTCTTGTATCAGTCCTCAGAGTGTTTGAAAAGTTGTTTTGAAAGCTTTTTGAAAAGTGTCGGTGTGAAAAGAAGTTTTTGATTTGTTTTGAGATTAGAGCAAGTATCTACGAGTCATCTACCTACCCTAAGAAATTCGTCTGGGTAAATGTCCTTAAGTTAGTGCCATCCCACCATTGAGAGGTAGGTAGCACCACCGTTGGAGGTGTTCGGGTCAATTCGAAGGTTCGGGACATTGTGGTCACCAAAGCAATAGGAAGACACCTTAGAAGCTACCCTCATGCCATGTTCATGGACATGAGGACTTACTAAAACATCCTCTACTCGACGACCATTTTTCGAGGGGCAAGGCAACAGTGAGGCGTACCCTAGGGGTGGTGTGTGAATTGTGTGTCGTTTTCAGTTATATTTGTCTTGTTCATGCATTGGTGATCTACGCTTTGTTTTTATTTTTGGCATTCATTCTTTCATGTAGTTATTAACAGTTAAAAGATGCGAGAAGGTAAAAGTCCTACGCTATTACAAAGGCGCGGGTCTACATCGCCAAATTAATCCAAGACCCGATTTGAATAAAAAAATAAAATGCGGAAAGATAAATGTCCTAATTAATCTATTACAAGGCTTTGGGGTAATTACATGAAATTTATAAAAAAGGAAATAAAATAAGCGCGCGAAACGAAATTATAATCGAAAGCGAGGGCGTTGGACCCTTTTAAAGAAATTAAATTGAAATTATGAAATTAATTAAATTAAATAAAGGAAAAAGACTTATTTTTGATATTTTTTGTACTTTATGAAATTAAGAAAATTAATGGAATTAAAAACCCTAATTCTACGTATTTTTTAATTATTAAAAAAATGTTTAAGTTTGACCTAGTTTTAACCTAATTATTTAATTACAAATTTATTTACAAAAATAATTAATTATTAATAATAACAAGAAGAAATTTTAATTATTAAAAAAAGAATAAAAAAAGCTAGAAACCCTAATCTCTATATTTTTTTTAATTTATTAAGAAAGCATTAAAATTAAACCTAAAATTAAAATTAACTTAACTATTAAATTTATTTACAAAATAAAACATTAGTGGATTAAATAATAAAATATATTTTTATTTTTTACTTTCTGATTTTTTTTTTGTATTTTTATATTATTTAAAATTAATTTAAAGAATTAAAAGAAAGTAACTAAAGCAAAATAAAAAGAAAAGAATAAAGGAAAGAAAATACAAACAAGGGGGTTTGTTGACCCTTTTGGAGGTTTGACTGAAGCAATTTGGCCCAATGGAGGCTTGGCCTGGTTGACTTTTGATGGTCACGTGTAGACCCCTGGACTGAGGTGCACAATGGAACTCATATCTTGGCTTTTGGATTGATCTCAGTGGCCATGTGGCAAGCACCAGCGCTGGATGTTTGGTGGACTTCTAGACATGTTGAGTACCTAATCACGTTGCAAGAAAAAATAGAAAGAAATATGGGGGACCTGGGGATCGAACCCAGGTCCCAACGTTCATCACAATTGCCTTCAACCACTACACCACTCAGCGCGTTTGGAATATATATTGCAAAATAAATAACATAACGTAAAACAATGATTAGTGGTGTCCATCGCGTGAAAATTCAAACGCGCCTATGATCAGTGGACACGTCCTTCATCTTCTTCATGCTTCCTGTAAATAAAAAGAGATAGCGGGGGTTTTAAACCCCCACTAAATGAAGAACATGAAAATAGCGATTAGAAATTGGCCAATGATAAATTGAGCGCGATGGGTGCTTTAGATTCGTTGGAATGCTACGAATTCAATGGTCCTGGTCTTATGGTCTGATTTTACCATATGCAAAAGTCCCCAATTTCACATCTTTGAAAACCTAGAAAACTTCCATGGCAGATTCTCGTACAGGGCACAAAAACTCAATTAAATAATGCCAACAGATTTAGAACAACCATATTAGTATGAATCAACAAGAAAAATGCAAGGATGATGCGTATAATTCAAAACACGAATATGAGAAAAATTAAGAACAGGACGGTTTCGTGCTACCGTTTCTTGAGGTTAGAGGCTATGGTTTTGATTCATAAAGTCTCCTTGATGCCTTGGCAAGCTATTGGAATGATTATTTTGCTTTGAATTGCGCTGGAACTGTGTTTTCAGTTTTGAAGTTTTTCACAAAAAATGCAAAGTTTGTCTATGGTTTGAGGCGCAGCTTGAAGGTTCTGAGCATTAGGTTTAGGTTTCTACTTATGTGAGGAATGAATTAGGGTAGAAATTTCAACCAAAAACCTTTGCATTCAATGCTTTTGAGATTTGATTTCCATGGATCTTTTTCAATCTTTTCCATGCCCTTTTGATATCAATCATGGCCAAATCTTTCCAAATTGAGTGTGCACGAAATCTTGGAGTTATGATAGACCTATTAGCTGCATAAAAAGATTTAAAATGCATGCTTGAGTATTTTTGTCATATTTTATTTAATTAAATGAATTAATAGTGATAAAAATTCAAATAAATAATAAAAAATGATGAAATAAATCCCCTTTGGGTCAAATGGTCGTGCATAGCCTTTTGATGATGATTCTTGGAAGAAAATGTGGCCCATTAGCAATTTTGAGGCATTTGAAGCAAAGTTGACTTTTCAAAATTCCCAAACATTTCCCAACTTCCACAAGGCATATCTTGCTCAATTTTTAAGCTTTGATCATGTTCTTGGACATTTTGGAAATTTCTTGAAGTCCTCTAACCAATGCCTTTGGTCCCATGTCATTTTGATTCACCAATCTCAAGTTATGGTCTTTGACTTAAAGTGCCTTTTTGTTGACTTTTGAAAATGACCTATAATGTTGAGATTGATAACTTTTTGTGAGAGCATTTCTTGGACTTGAAGTGTGAAGAGGAGTTGTAGGAAATGTCTTTCTCTTAAAAATGAGCTTTGGATGGAATTTTTCTGATAAACCATGTGGAAGTTATGCCTTGGTCAAGTTACAGTTGACTTTTTCAACTGTCCAAATATGGAAACTTTTGCATCTTGAGACTTTTTGAGCCATGCCTTGAGAATCATGATCAAGAATTGATCAAATGATGTTTGTGGCTTCAAAATAAGATGTTGATAAAAAATTTGGACTTTTGACTGTCAAATGACCATTTTGCCCCTACAGTTGACTGTTGAGCAATTAGGGTTTTTGACTGTGCAATTTTGTGCTGTAAGTCTTGAAACTTGGCATGAGGATGCTTGACAATGTTTGTAGGCATGTGGGACTTGATTGGACCCTTGGAAACTTCAACTTCTTTGCCAGGATCAAAACCCTAGTTTTTGACTGTTAGGAGGCCCTTGAACTGTGCAACCCTTGGGGAGATTTTGAAGCATGTTCTTTGCAAATCTTGAAGAATATGGGAGGGCAAACTTTGGGGTACAACAATCCACAACTGTTAAGAAATCATTTCCGGCAAAGAAGGAAGCAGCTGTTATATACTCTCAGAAAAGATTGGGAAGAACGGAGCGCCGGCCGACTGTAGGGGCCATGATGATTCAAAATTCGTCAAATGATCAGCCTCGTAACAATCAGTCCAGATCTAACCAGCAACGGGTAGAGCGGCCGCAACAACAATTCACCCATATCAACATGACGCCTGCACAAGTTCTTCCCCATTTGTTGAAGCTAAATCTCACCACTATCAAAGAGGCTCCAAAAAATGTGAATACAACTTCCCCGCATTATCACCCCAATGCTAAATGTGCCTATCATTCTGACAGCATCGGGCATGACACCAACGATTTCTGGGCGCTTAAGCATAAAATTCAAGACCTGATAGATGCAAAAGAGGTTGAGTTCGATGCTCCGGAGAAGCCGAATGTAATATCCGCTTTGATGCCAAAGCATGGTCGCAATATACATGCTATTGAAGAAGATCTGTGTTTTTCTGCTGTCGATGATCTGGTAACTCCATTACTGACAATCAAGTTGAATCTGTTGAAAGCTGGGATTTTCCCAGGATGTAAAGAAGACTGCTACTGTTGTTCCTCCCTACCAATTGACTGTCCATTGCTGAAAGTAGGCATCCAAGGCCTAATGGACAGCCAACAAATTCTTTTTGAAAAGGTTCCTGCTACTCCAACTCCTATCAAAAATGTTTCAATAATCACAATTTCCACCAATCTTTCCAAGGTCCCTAAAAAGCCTGTTAAGATTACATTCGCTACGAAGATTGTTCCTCTGAAAATAACCATGCCTGGGCCTGTCCCCTATAATTCTGACAAATCAATACCATGGAATTACGGTGGAGAAATCTACTACCATGGTACGAGCAAGATTACCCGAAGTGGGAGAATTTTTTCTCCAGAGATTGCCCCTCCAAAGGAAATCTTTGGACCCTCAGCTGCTGCCAAGGTTACTCCTGCACCAATAAAACTTTCTGCAAGAACTCCGTTAATTGAAGAAGCTGTTACTCCTGTGGTTGTCCCTCCTACTTCTACTGATAAGGGGAAAGGGATCCAAGATGAGCTCGTCAGGACGAGGGCTCAGCCATTGGTCATCCCCGAAACCTCTAAGAAAGAAATGGAGGAGATTCTGAAAATAATTAAGAAAAGTGATTATGACTTTGTAGAGCAACTGGGGAAAACCCCCTCGAAGATCTCCATGCTGGCTTTGCTGCTTTGTTCGGAGGCTCATACCAAGGCCTTGATAAGGTTTTTGAAGACAGCCCATGTTCCCCAGGAAACCTCAGCCGATCAATTCCAAGATTGTGTAACCAGCCTTACCGCCGACAACGGCCTGGGTTTCTCTGATGCTGACCTGACTCCGAAAGGAAGAAAGCACAATGACGCATTGCATGTGTCAGTCGAATGCCGAGGAACTACTCTTGCCCATGTTTTGGTCGACACTGGTTCTTCTCTGAACGTGCTGCCTAAGAAAGCTCTGGATCGATTGGATTGTGAAGGCTTGGAGCTGAAACCAAGTAATATCATTGTCAGGGCCTTTGACGAATCTAAAAGAATGGTGCATGGGGAGGTCGACATTCCCATCAAGGTGGGCACTGAAGTATTCCACTCAACTTTCTATGTGATGGACATCCGTCCGTCATACTCTTGCTTGCTAGGAAGACCATGGATACATAATGCTGGCGCAGTCACTTCCTCCCTACATCAGATGCTGAAATACCCTGTCAAAGGAAAGATCATAATTGTACACGGTGAGGAGGAATATATGATCAGTCACCTGAACTCCTTTCGGTATGTGGAAGTGGAGGGTGAATTCATTGAGACACCATCCCAACACTTCGAGGAAATTACTCCCGAGGTTGCAGTAGCAAAGGCCGTAGCTGTGGTACCCAAGCAGATGGCCAGGATGGCATCTCTGAAAGACGCACAAGCTGTAATGAAGGAGGGAAAGGGCTCAACATGGGGTCAGTTTCCTGACTTTCCTCACAAAACAGACAAGTTTGGGTTGGGATTCACTGCTGCGGGGCAAAAAGCTATGCGTCGCTCAAAAATTGAGAGGACACCCATCAAGATTTCTCCTCATGGAATCAATGCTCTGGAAGACGAAGACGAAGAGGGTAACATTGAAGACTGGATCTTCCCAACCATCGGATGGGGACTGCACAACTGGGAGGCGAAAGACTTCGTCCCCATTACTTTCATTAATCAGTAACTTATCTTTCGAACATTTCCTGTTGGTCTGTAATAATTACTTTTAAGCAATCTGCACACTACTTTTTCACCTCATGCCTTGCTCGGGGCATGTAGGTCCATTTGTAAGGGTTTTGATTCTCTTCATATTCATATGCCATGTTTAATGAATCATTGGACGTTTTTCATTTATAAACCGCTGTATTCATTTTCTTTCTTTTTGCATTTTTGTTTGTTTAAGGATGGTTATCCCTTACACACACCCACACTCACAAATGCAGGTACCCATCCACTCTGGATTCTATGGGTGACTATTCTGCTATGTCCTTCAATAACTCTGAAGATTTGGTCAATCAGGCTGAGTATGAAGATGACGAAGATTGTGAAGTACCAGGAGAGCTAGCCAGACTTCTACAACAAGAAGAGAGGGCCATCTTACCTCATGAAGAGTTGTTGGAAACAGTCAACTTGGGAACAGAGGAAGACAGGAAAGAAGTGCAAGTGGGTGCCAATCTGGAACCAAGTGTCAAGGAGCGCTTAATACAGCTGTTAAATGAATACGTTGAAATCTTCGCCTGGTCTTATGAAGACATGCCGGGTTTAGACACAGATATAGTGGTTCACCGTCTCCCTACAAGAGAGGATTGTCCACCGATCAAGCAAAAAGTCCGCCGAATGAGGCCCGACATGTCTGAGAAGATTAAGGCTGAAGTAATGAAGCAGTTCAACGCTGGCTTTCTGGCTGTTACATCCTATCCACAATGGGTTGCTAACATTGTGCCAGTACCTAAAAAAGACGGCAAGGTCAGAATGTGTGTGGACTACCGGGATTTGAACAGGGCTAGCCCTAAAGAAGATTTTCCGCTACCGCATATCGACATTTTGATTGACAACACAGCTCAGCACAAGGTGTTTTCCTTCATGGACGGATTCTTGGGCTACAACCAGATCAAAATGGCCCCCGAGGACATGGAGAAAACAACCTTTGTTACACAATTGGGTACCTTCTGCTACAAGGTGATGTCGTTCGGACTGAAGAACGCAGGGGCAACTTACCAACGCGCCATGGTAGCCTTGTTTCATGATATGATACATCATGAGATCGAGGTTTACGTAGACGATATGATAGCTCGATCACAAACAGAGGAGGAACACCTTGAACATTTGCAGAAGCTGTTTGCCAGGTTGAAAGAGTACAAACTCAGGTTGAATCCAAGTAAGTGCACTTTTGGAGTTAGGTCTGGTAAACTTCTAGGATTTATTGTCAGCAACAAAGGCATCGAGGTCGATCCAGCAAAAGTGAAGGCTATACAAGAAATGCCTGCCCCCCGTACTGAAAAGGAGGTTAGAGGGTTCTTGGGGCGCTTGAACTATATTGCCAGATTCATCTCTCATCTGACGTCTACCTGTGAGCCAATTTTCAAACTATTGAAGAAAGATCAGGTAGTCGAATGGAACGACGATTGCCAAGCTGCTTTTGATAGGATCAAGGAGTATTTGCTAGAACCTCATATTCTGATGCCACCCGTCGAAGGAAGACCGTTGATCATGTATTTGACCGTGTTGGATAACTCAATGGGGTGCGTACTGGGCCAGCATGACGAGTCTGGTCGAAAAGAGTATGCCATTTATTACCTTAGCAAAAAGTTTACCGACTGTGAGACTCGCTACTCACTGCTCGAGAAAACTTGCTGCGCTTTGGTATGGGCTGCTCGCCGACTAAGGCAGTATATGTTGACTCATACCACTCTGTTGATTTCCAAGATGGATCCTATCAAGTATATCTTCGAGAAGCCTGCTTTATCTGGAAGAATCGCTAGATGGAAAATGATCATGACTGAGTATGACATCCATTACACCACCCAAAAAGCCATAAAAGGGAGTGTACTAGCTGACCATCTAGCTCATCAAGCTATCGAAGATTATCAATCCATGAGATTCGACTTCCCGGACGAGGACATCATGAATTTAGACAATGTTGAAGGTAACGGACCGTATGACGGACCTGAAAATGGATCCCGGTGGACCCTGTACTTTGATGGTGCTTCAAATGCACTTGGAAACGGTATCGGTGCGGTACTCATTTCCCCGGAAGGTTACCACACACCTTTCACGGCCCGACTTTGCTTCAGCTGTACCAACAACATGGCTGAATATGAAGCTTGCATCTTTGGTCTCAAGGCTGCTATAGACCTGGGGATCAAATCTTTGATCGTATTTGGGGACTCGGCTTTGGTTGTCAGTCAAATCAAAGGAGAGTGGGACACCAAACATCCTAATCTTATCCCATACAAAGAACATGTCCTGACATTGTTGCCTCATTTCGAGCAAGTCACCTTCGAGCCTTTCCCGCGAGAAGAGAATCAGCTAGCAGATGCTCTGGCTACAATGTCTTCCATGTTAAACTCAACTGGGATAACGAGGCTCCCCAAATCACCATCGAGCGAATGGATGAACCTGCACATTGTCATGAGATTAATACCGAAGAAGTAGTGGAACAACCCTGGTTTCACGAAATCAAAAGGTATCTCCAGACTAGAGAATATCCCGAAGGAGCTTCCGTAAATGACAAGAAGTTCCTAAGGAAATTTGTTGCCAAGTTCTTCCTAAGCAATGACATCCTCTATAAATGCAACCATGATTGTGTTTTACTCCAATGTGTGGATAAAGCTGAAGCAGAGTTAATCATGACTGAGATACACAGCGGTACGTTTGGCACCCACTTGAGCGGGCATACAATGGCTAAGAAGATTCTAAGGGCAGGCTATTACTGGTCTACTATGGAAGCTGATTGCCATCAACATTCCCGTACTTGCCACAAATGTCAAGTCTACACTGACAAGATTCATATTCCTCCTGTTCCTCTCAACGTTTTGACAGCTCCTTGGCCATTCGCAATGTGGGGCATTGACATGATTGGAGAGATCAAGCCCACAGCGTCCAATGGACATCGCTTCATCCTGGTCGCCATTGACTATTTTACCAAATGGGTCGAAGCAGCTTCCTTTGCCTCTGTTACAAAGAATGTGGTTGCTCGCTTCATCAAGCAGAACCTCATATGCCGGTATGGTGTCCCCGACAGGATCATCACAGACAACGGTACAAATCTGAATAATACTATGATCACCGCTCTATGCGAACAGTTCAAGATTTATCATCACAATTCATCTCCCTATCGGCCGAAGATGAACGGTGCTGTTGAAGCTGCGAACAAAAACATCAAGAAGATCATTCAGAAAATGACAGTGACCTATAAAGACTGGCATGAGATGTTACCGTTTGCTCTGCATGGATACCGTACCACGGCACGCACTTCGACAGGGGCAACCCCATTTTCTTTAGTATATGGCATGGAAGCTGTCCTACCCATGGAAGTTCAGATTCCTTCTTTAAGGATTATGAAGGACGCTGGTTTGAATGAAGACGATTGGATTCAGACCCGACTTGATCAGCTCAATTTGATCGACGAGAAGCGACTCGCTGCTGTTTGTCATGGTCAGACGTATCAAAAACGGATGATCAAGGCTTTCAACAAGAAAGTCAGACGTCAAGTATATCAAGTCGGAGATCTCGTAATCAAGCGGATTATCTTGCCGCAAAGTGATCCCAGGGGCAAATGGACTCCTACTTACGAAGGACCATTTGTGATCAAGATCATATTTTCTGGTGGTGCAATGATTCTGACCACCATGGACAGCGACGATTTGCCACACCCTGCGAACGCATACATAGTCAAAAGATACTACGCATAAAATAACCCGACAAGTCGAAAACCCGAAAGGGCGGCTTGGGCAAAAATGGGCATCCCGGTGAACCGAAAACCCGAAAGGGCGGTTCAGACAAAAATTAGGGATAAAACAAAAAAATCTGTACACCCGGCAAGTTGAAAACCCGAAAGGGAGGCTTGGGCAAAAAAGGGTTTCCCGGTGGATCGAAAACCCGAAAGGGCGGTTCAGGAAAAAGTTAGGGAATTAAAGTGTATGACTATGTCTCGTCGGATCACTTTAAGGACAATCTCTTCATCAACCAGCTCCAAGCTTCTGATCAATCCAGTCATCGGCGGACGAAGCATTGAATGGACAGATATTCAGAGTTGTGAAGGCTATAGCAAAATGGGGATCCCATGGAATTGTTTCACATAGCCATCTTTCTTTTGTATAAATTTTTCAATTTTTACGACAACATCCTCTTACTAGGATGTCTCTCTCCTTTGTACAAAGATACTCACAAAAAGTTAATACAAATACTTTTCCAAATACAGAAATTTGCTTTGTCTTCCTTTTTCTTTTCTACACTTATGTTTTATTTGAGAAACGTCCAATGTTTTGTTAAATAGGCATATGCATTTGAACATAATCATTTTCCTTACAAATCAAGAAAGATGATTGCTGATAGGTTAAAGGTACAGATAGATATCTTGATGCCCTTTCAGAAGGAATCCCCAGCGGAACTAAACTCCAAATTCCTCAACAAAGTCAAAATCCAGAACTTAATTCCCCAAACAGAATTAAACTTCAGGATCTCCAGCAGAACATAAGCTTTTTCCAAAACTGATTTCCCCAGCCAGAGAGCCTTCTAGAACTCAATTCCCCTCAGAGTTAAGTTTCAGTATCCCCAGTGGAGCCTTAAAAATCTGAAAATCCTATCCCCAGTTGAAGTCAAAACTACCAATCTCCAGCGGAACTAAAACTTCCAACTATCAATCCCCATCGGAACCAAACTAGTGAACCTTCTCCCCACAGAGATACTTCCCACCAGACTGAAGATTCTCAGTCTTACTTCTCCAGCATAAGTCTACCAGGTTCTGGACTCCCCAGTAGAGATCATCAGAGTTCTCTAGCCCCGCAAGTCACCAAGTAGTTTCAATCCCCAGCAGTGGTCCTAAGATCCCCAAAACAATTGAAGATCTTGCATTCCCCAAGCAGAATGAAGACTCTCATTCTCAGTTCCTCACAGGATATTCAGATATTCCCCAGTGAAGATCTCCTCAAGACAGGTATCCCTAGCAGATTGGCATACAACCCAAGCTCCTGATTCCCCAACAGTAGTCAGCAAGGATGTCTCATCCTCAGCAATAAAAAATTCTTGCACTCCTCTGCAGCAGTCAAGGACTCACTTTCCCTGGCAGCAGTCAAGATTCCATTATCTCCGGCTGTCCAGGATTCATCTATCCTCAGCAAGACAGCTCATCAGCTTACATGCGCATTCATTACATTCATATCATAAACATTGATATAACAAATATTGCATCATACATTTCATGCAACATAACTTTGTGTTTATCTAACATTTTTTCCTTTTCAGGATAAGAATAAAAGGCTATCATTAACAATTTCAGATGCAGTTTTACACGGACTCATCATCAGGCAACCCTACACCGGTTCCTTATTCAATTTCAAGACTTCTGAAAACAGTTCACGGGTTCTCCAGACACGGATGTCAACCTATCTCTTGTTCAGATTCTTCCATTTCTGAAAACAGTTTACGGATTCTCTAAACACGGATGTTAATCTATCACTTGTTCAGACTCAACTTTTGAAAACAGTTTACAGATGCTTCCCAACATGGATGCTGCTCTATTGCTTATTCAACTTCAAGACTTCTGAAAACAGTTCACGGGTTCTCCAGACACGGATGTCAACCTATCGCTTGTTCAGATTCTTCCATTTCTGAAAACAGTTTACGGATTCTCCAAACACGGATGTTAATTTATCGCTTGTTCAGACTCAACTTTTGAAAATAGTTTACGGACGCTTCCCAACATGGATGCTGCTCTATTGCTTATTCAACTTCAAGACTTCTGAAAACAGTTTAAAGATTCTCCAGACACAGATGTTAATCTATCGCTTGTTCAGATTCTTCCATTTCTGAAAACAGTTTACGGATTCTCCAAACACGGATGTTAATTTATCGCTTGTTCAGACTCAACTTTTGAAAATAGTTTACGGACGCTTCCCAACATGGATGTTGCTCTATTGCTTATTCAACTTCAAGACTTCTGAAAACAGTTTACAGATTCTCCAGACACGGATGTTAATCTATCGCTTGTTCAGATGCAACTACTGAAAACAGTTTACGGATTCTCCAAACATGGATGTCAATCTATTGCTTGTTCAGACCCCCCCCCCCCCCCAGTTCAGAGATATTCCAAAACATGGACACCTTTCTGATACTCATTCCAGATGGCATCTTTAAGCCCATCCCCCGACAAGATTCTGTCACATCTCCAGATGGCATATCTAAGCCCATCTCTAAATGACATCTTTAAGCCCATTCCCACATCCATGTCTTGACGAGTGCAAATTTACGGGCATTCTAGTGTCCAATCTCCTTTTACCTTCGAGACGCGAAAGGCAAACTTGCCAATCTAACTCTTCAGGTTCAAGAAGATTGAACAGGGGCAACTGTTGTACCCCAAAATTTGCCCTCTCATTTCATCAATATTTTCTCACCACAAGACCCTTGGAGCTCAAGATCAAGTTAGGGTTTGCTCTGCTCAAGACTTCTCCTTGCACTGTTGACCCAAATTAGGGTTTGAGTTTGCACAAAGATGTTTTGACCTAAAATGCCCAAAGTGACTTTCATGCTTCATGTTGGACTCACAAGTTTGTCCATACCAAGTTTTAAACCTTGATTCCAATCTTGGCCCAGTCAATTGGACAGTTGACCTAGAAATCAACTGTATTGGGGAAAAAGTCAACTGTGGCCAATTGATAGTCAAACCTCATGAAATTTGACCCACATCAACATAATGAACTCATATGAACCATTTGGTCAAGTTTGGATCACAATTCCACAAGAAATTTGATCAGATCACCAAAAGGGCAAAATGGTCATTTTTAGGGTTTTGACTGCACAAAGGCAATTTTTGACTGTTTGACCTAACCAATGGCAAACCAAGCTCATATATGGACTCGAGAAATCAATGGCATTATCTTGACACATTCAACAAGTTCAAAAGATCTCAAATGCATAGGATTGACAGATGAATTTTTCAGTCAACTGATCAAAATTTGACTGTATATTGAAAAGTCAAACTTTGACTTTTTGGTCAAAATCAAGTGCCAAGATTCATTTTTCATCAAGACATGTCAAATTATGAAACTTGTTCATCAATAAACCCAAAATTGCAAATTAGGGTTAAAAATGAGAAAATTTCATAACTTAGAATTTTTCTAAGTTATGAAACTTCCTTATTTTTTCCTAACTTTGTCCCATTTTTTCACCAAGATGCAAATGGATTCAAACAAAACTCAAAACATTAAAGTTGTAGTCCATTGCAAAATATACAACTTTGATACACAAAGTTTTCTCAAACGAAGCTTGTAGCTCAAGTTATGATTTTTGGAATAAGGGTGCAAAATATTTTTAACTTAGAGAAATTTTGACCTATTCTAGGCAGGATTTTTGTCCAACTTCTTGGCCATTTTTCACATGCTTCCACTTGGAATTCCTATTTTCATTATAAATATGGATTGTAGTACACATTCCAAGCTTTCCAAATTATCCAAGAACTTCTCAAACACCCTTGTGGTTAGGGAGAATCGAATTTGCAAAGATGGGCAAAAGTCACTTTTGTTCATAGCCAAATACATGTTCATAACATTTGCATTTTCAACTCAGCATGGTTTATGCAAGCTTGCAGGCCTCTAATCCTCTTCACACTCAATAATTAAATGCCAAACCATTGTGTTCAAGCATTATTTTGTGCATTTGGTCATTACACATGAAATTATCCCTTAAATAGAAAAAGCACATTTGCCATTTTGATAAAGATACACTTTATGTCAAATACCATATCCAAGAGGTACAAGTCAGATCTTTCAGGCACAAGTTTGTAGGCAAATCCCACTGATCAAGAACAAAGTATGCAGAATGCTTGAGAACTTGGTACAGGCCTATATCACAAGTTGATATCTCTTTGCTTACATTAGAAGAAACTTGGCAAAACAACTCCAATCTCTCATTCCTGTAAACACCAACCTAAGCAAACTTTGTTCTCATCTTTCACACTCCCTAACAGACCTAAGGCACGACTGAACCACCTCCAAAACCTCCTCATTCACCAAAACACCATTTTTCTGCAAGAAACAGGGCATCCCTGCAGATTGAGTTGCACAACTCAGTTTGCTCGTGCGTTTTGGACAAAGCTTGTTCAAACACACTCCCTACCATCCATTGAAGCTATCCCAAGCCCTAGATACAAACTGTAACATCCCTAACCTCTGTTGCCATTTTCATTTTTCAATTGTGCAGGTGAACTTCCATAGCACGATTCATAGTGATTCAAAGCAAGCAAGGTGTTGGAGAAGCATCCTTGGACTTCAGGCAAGCTGTACCAAAGCTCAAACTCCATTGAAGATACCTCCATTGCTGTACACGAATCAAGCTGAAACAGGTAAAAACATGAACTTCTATCTCTCAATATAGGAAGAGTTAGGCTTAGGTTTGTGAATGAAACATGTTCTCCTCATAGCCCTGAAGCATCCATGTATTTACTTTTCATTTATATTGAGTGTGCTGTGAGAATTTTGGCCATGAACATTGAAGAAAATTTAGGTCAGAAATTGGGGAGGAAGAAATTCTCCCTCGTTTCTTAGAGTTAGGTCAAGTTTTTTATATGTATGAATTCATGATTTGATGCTCTACATTGTTTGTGTTGTGAGTTTTGGCTAAAAATCAAAGAATCAGGAGGTTGTATTTTGAACAAAGAAGCGCGCGTTTGACAGAAGCTGGAGGAAGAAGATGATGGCTTGGGTTGGGCTTGAGCTGTCCTTGCTGTTCACACCCCCCTTTTCCAATTTACACCCCCCTGGCCCATTGTGTGATATATTTGTCATTTTTGATTTTTTCTTTTTGATTCTGATTTTATATTTTATTCAAACATGAAAAAACACTAAAAATATTTTTCCTCATTTTTTTGCATTTTATTTGGCATTTATTTGCTTTATTTAAATATATACATGTAAATAAATATATATACTTTTATTTAAAACACTAAAAAATAATACAAAAATATATTTATTTTCAGTTATTATTTTTATTTTACATTTTGAAAACATTTTCTAAAATATACTCATTTTAGTAAATAATTAATATTTTATTTTTAGCTTATTAAATATATATATAAATATACTTATACATATTTTATTAAATATTTAGGATAAAAATATAGAAATAATACATTTTTATTTTTATTAATATATGAAACTAAAAATACTCTTTTTTACAATATATTTCTTTTTTTTTTATTCTTTGTATATAATTAACAAATATTGTATGTAATTAATAAATAAATACTATTTATTTAAAAACTAGGGTTTTGCCCTAAAACCATAAAATATTCAAAAATTTGACCTTTTTATTTTTGTTTATATTATACATTGAAAGATACTTTCTCATACATAAAAAATCCTTTTTGTGCATAATACATTTTGCATATTTATTATATTTGTTTAAATATTGTACAATTTAATATTTGTCTATTCAATATGGATGTAATAGTTTTAGATTTAATTTCTTGTCAAATATCCCTCCATTCAAACATTTGTACCCCCATCCCCATAATCAGGTTGTAATAATTTAGGACTTTAAATTTCCGCATTTAAAAGCTTTCAAATTATGCCATGATAGACCTAGGGTTTGTATGCAAAATCAAATAACAAATAGCTTGACCTAATTCAAAGATAAACAAGCATGAAAATGGACAACACCAATCACACTTGCACCCTTAGGGTTACTCCACTTGTTGCCTTCAAAAATGGGCCATGTTGCATGTTGAGTGTCTTTGGCAAAACAAAAACAAAGTCAAATGATCATAGTCCCTCGATGACGCTTTCTCAAGTTGCCTAAAAATGATCAAGTCCCTTAAAGGAAAAATTGCCAAAGACACTTGGCACTATTGCATTCATGGTCTATACGATGACCCGCGCCTGTCCCGTTAACATCCTAACACAAGATTGTCCACCAAATACAATGGTGGAATAATACTGTTAAAAGGGTTAAAACATAGGAAAGATCTTTGAGAAATTTAGGGTAGATAGCTCTTAGTTACTTGATCAAACTTGCAAAACAAATCCTTGCCATTTTTCAAAACACCCTCCACAACACAATTTCAAAACAAACTTTCAAAACCTTGAAACATCTTTTCAAAAAGACAAACACCTTTTGTAAAACATTCGAGTAAAGAATTGTTACAAGGGTTTCCTAGACAAGGCATCTTTTTCAAAACATTTTCAAAACACACACATAAAAGCACCATTTCAAACAATTGAAAGCACCATTTCAAACAATTGAAAATGCAAGGCAAGTGATCTAAGCAAGTAACTAAGAGCCCATGGATAACCATGGATAGAAAGGGTGCTAATACCTTCCCTTTCTATAATCTACTCCCCGAACCCAAGAAAACATCTCAAAGGTTTTTGCTGTGCTTTTTAACCTTTCCTTAGGATAAAATAAAAAGTCAGTGGCGACTCTTGCTAAACTGAAACATTTGCGAAAACAAACGCAAAACCTCAAGTCAGTTCTCCCACCGTATCACAGTCATTTTGAATGAAGTTGAACGAACTTTGATAGAACTTGTACAATATGCTTGAATATCTTTGAATTTGATGAAATTTCTCCCATTTTATTTCTTTTCAAATGATTTCCACGTAGTATCCACGCTATTCTGAATACTTAGCTTAAGTCCCTGAAACAAACATTGATGGAAGAATTGGGAATAAATCCCTAATTTTGATGGATGATAAATGAATGATGCTTCCATACTTTTTGCGTAAAGATCTTGACTCATACACCTTTAATTAATGAAAGTTAGATACACCTAGTCTTGATAACTTGGTAATCATAACCATAAGAAGATAAAATTTGATCCCCAAACCTCAAAGGAATCCTCAAATGAATGACCCATCCCTGATTCCATGATTCTTGACTAATGCTGATGGAAATATAGTCCTATAAGTTGAGGACGCTCCCAATAAATAATTCCATTCCATGGTCAAATAGAAATAACATTTGAATCTTGCTCAATTGATACACCCATCTCGAACCATATGGAAATCCTAATCTTAAGCCTTGAAGAAAGATTGCAACTTGATGTTGAGAAGAAAGAATATCCTTATAGTTTGACGATAAAGTAGTCCAGGAAATAAAACCCTAGCTTCAATCAAATTATTAATGGAGAAATCAACCGAAACAAGCTTGTGCGAAGATGAGAGCCTTAAAGCCATACACCAACCCTTATTCCTCGAAATTCATGATCTTATGCCAATTTTTTGATTAATGGTGCATGATGTGTTAGATGACCTAATGGAAATTATATATGTGAAAAAAATGCAAAAATGCATAAGCCAGAGAGGAAGTAAAAGGGTAGGACAAATTTGGGGTACTACAACCGTCTCCCTACAAGAGAAGACTGCCCACCAATCAAACAGAAAGTTCGCCGCATGAGGCCCGACATGTCTGAAAAGATCAAAGCTGAAGTGATGAGGAAGTTCAATGTTGGCTTCCTTGCTGTTACTTCCTATCCATAATGGGTTTCTAACATTGTGCACGTGCCTAAGAAGGACAGCAAAGTCAGGATGTGGGTGGATTACAGAGATTTAAACAGGGCTAGCCCTAAAGATGACTTTCCACTACCGCACATTAACATCTTGGTTGACAATACAACTCAACATAAGGTATTTTCTTTCATGGATGGATTTTCAGGGTACAACCAGATCAAAATGGCCTTCGAAGACATGGAGAAAACTACTTTTGTTACACAGTGGGGTACCTTCTGCTATAAAGTGATGCCATTCGGACTGAAGAATGTCGGGGAAACCTATCAGCGAGCCATGGTAGCTTTGTTTCATGATATGATACATTATGAGATAGAGGTCTACGTAGATGACATGATAGCCCGTTCACAAATAGAAGAAGAACACCTCGACCATCTGCAAAAGCTGTTTGTCAGGTTGAAAGAGTACAAGCTCAGAATGAACCCTAACAAGTGCACTTTCGGAGTCAGGTCCGGTAAACTTCTGGGATTCATTGTCAGTAACAAAGGCATCGAGGTTGATCCTTCCAAAGTCAAAGCTATACAAGAAATGCCTGCCCCTCGCACTAAGAAGGAGGTCAGAGGTTTCTTGGGACGCCTAAACTACATCGCAAGGATCATTTCTCACCTAACATCTACCTGTGAACCAATCTTCAAGCTGTTGAAGAAAGATCAGGTGGTTAAATGGAATGATGACTATCAAGTTGCTTTCGATAAAATCAAGGAGTATTTGCTGGAACCTCCTATCTTGATGCCACCCGTCGAAGGAAGGCCGATAATCATTGTGATACGGTGGGAAGAATTGATTGTTTTTGGAGTGTTGGTTTGTGTTTTGCGTTTGTTTTTGCAAAATGTCGCGGTAAGCAAGAGTTGCCACCGACTTTTATTTTATCCAACAAGGAAAGGAAAAAAGCATAGAAAAATTCCTTTTTTGAGATATTTCTCGGGTTCGGGGGGTAGATTATAGAAAGGGAAGGTGTTAGCACCCTTTCTATCCGTGGTTATCCACGGGCTCTTAGGTACTTGCTCAATTGTTTTCAAAATGTTTTCTTTGTGCTTGTGGGTTTTGAAAAGTTTGTTTTAACTTCGATTTAACTCTTACTTCTATCCTCAAGGGTGTAATGAAGTGTCTTTGAAAACTTTGTTCGTAAATGTGTAAGTGTGAAAGATTTGTTTTGTTTTGGATGAGCAAGTATCTAAGAGTTATCTACCTACTCGAAAAAGGAATCGTTCTATGCTAATTTCCTTTGGACAATGCTATCCTACTATTAATGAGTAGATAGCACCGTCGTTGGAGTTTGAGGGTCAATTCGAATTAGGGACTTACGGTCACCAAAGCAATGTTAGGATGCCTTAGCGGTAACCCTAATGTCTTAGATCATTTGTTTGAGGCAACAATATCCGAGGCAACCGTTTCGAGGCGACTATGATCTTTTAGACAAGAGGGCGGCCTCTAAAATGACCTATACTTAATGACCGCGTACGAAGGCAACCAAGTGGGGTGTACCCTAGGAGTGCGCATGTGCGAGTGTATCGTTTTCAGTTATTTTTATCTTTTGTACATGTTAAGGGTGATCTGAGTTGATTTTAAGTTAAAACATTCAGTCTTGTCATGCAACCCTATTATCAAACATCTAACAGTTATAATTTGCGGAAATAAAATGCGGAATTTAAATTACAAGGCGTCGGGTATTTACATCGCAAAGACAAACCCTTTGAAAATAAATAAAGTGATAAAAATAAATAAAAGTCTTATTTAACTATTACAATCCGGGAGCAAGTACATTATTGGATAAAAAAAGTAACGCGTGCGGGAAATTAAATCGAGCGCATGATTAGGGTTTTGACCCTTTTGGTTAAAGAAAATCTTTTTTGTTGTTTTTTATTTTAAGAAAGAAATGACCTAAATTAATTACTAAATTAAATTTAATTAATTAATAAAAATATTTTTTTTGAGTTTTTGATATTTTAAGAAAGAAAATAAAATTAATTGAATTAGTAATTAAAACCTAATTAAATCTAATTAATTTTAATTATTTGCAAAAATAGGTTAAAGTTTTTTTTCTAGAATTAAAACCTAACTTAATTAATTAGTATTTATTAATAAAAAATAAAAGTTAAAATTTGATTGAATAAAAATATTTTTTTGGTGATTTTATTTAATAAAAGAAGAATTTTAATAAAACAATTAAAATAAATAAACAAGAAAAAATATAAAGGAGGAGTAATGGGCCTGAACCAAGGGGTGCTGGTAGCAATGGGAAAGCCCATTAGTGCTGGCCTTCTTGGACTTTCTAGAATCCAGTATACACGCGTGGACTTGGACTACGATGGACCTCCACTCATGGGCCACTAGATTTGGCCTTTGACCATTTGGCTATTGCATGGACGAGGACACATGGTATACTGCAAGATTGTGTATGCACGTGATAGCCTGAAAAGAAATAAGAAAATACAAAGTGCTGGAGGCAGGGATCAAACCCCTGACCTCTAGCCCCTAACGCCTTGGAAGTTGACATGTTGACCACTAGGACACGCTGTTGGATTTGTTATTACAATGCAAATAATGTATATTATATAAAAAAATAAAACTATTTCCAGAAATTAAAAAAAAAGTGCGCGTGGTTTGAAAGGCCCGATGATGGGATGCCACGCATCATCTCCAACCTCTCGTCTGTGGCTAAAAGTGCACAGACCTATACCAACAGACAGAAGTCCTTAGCTACAAAGTTGTTCATCTCAAAAATCCTTCTCATGCCACAAAAATGAATTCCAATGGCATGGTTGTGTTCGTCTCACCCTCCCGGTCACAACCATATCCATTATGTGCTTCAATTGTACCTGGAATAGAAACGCCCAAAAACAAGAAACAAACCCTAACAATGGTGGTTCTTCTCCTACGCCAGATAAATGCAATTGAGTAATATGAAAAGCTTGGAAATGCTCTTGTGATCATAAATATGCCATTAGTTTTCGTTATAGATGCAAGAATAGATCAAACCGAATTCAAGAACAGGGGTATGTTTCGTGACACTTACAGCGCGATTGGACATCTGAAAAAGCTTGCTTTGGATCCAGGTAGCTTGAGTGAATGCTTAGGAAGCGATTGAGACAAGTCTTGGCCTCTGAAAATGCCTATAACCTGGATTTCGACTTCTCACTTTATTGTGATTTTTTTACTTTTTGTTATGCCTCTCTCTGCACTTTTCAACCCTGATTTTGCATCCCTTGGCTTTCTTATATAATATGATTTGTATTAGGGTAGAAATTATGGACTGAATCCCTTCATATCAATGCACATGAATGTGATTTGATCTCCATTATTAAACCTTCCAAATTTGATTTGATTTAATCTTTTTGCACATGATTTGGCTTGATACGAATTTGATGGTGATGCTAGCTGTGAACAAAGCCTAAAACAATCAAAAAATCAAGAGTTATTAATTATTTGGATTTTCTATGATTTTATTTGATTTAAAATAAATAAATTCAATAAAAAATCAAATTAAATAATAAAAATGAAATATGGGCTCATGGCTGAAGCTAGGACACGTGGGAAAATATGCAAGCTCAAATCAAGTGGAAAAGAATGGGCCCATTTGACAAAATTTGAAGTTTTGGGGATAGTTGACTTTTGGCAATTTTGCAAAAAAGTCCAACTTCAACAATGCATAACTTCTTCAATTTTGAACTTTTAGAGGTTTTCTTGGACTTTTTAGAAATCTTGAGATGTCCTCAAACCAACCCTTTTGGTCTCATATAAATTTGATATTCCATTCTCAAGTTATAAGCTTTGGCAAAAAGGTGTTTTTGTTGACTTTCAAAAATGACCTATAATGTCCAAATTTATAACTTCTTGTGAGTGCATTTTTTGAACTTGGGGTATGAAGATGGATTGTAGGGAATTTCATCCTCTTAAAACTGAGCTTTGGATGGGTCATTTCTCATAAAGTATGAGAAAGTTATGCTTGGTCAAAGTTGAGTTAACTTTTCCTATAAAACCCTAATTTAACAACTTTTGAGTCTTGATGAATTTTGAGCAATCCTTGATGAATCATGATCAACCCTTGATAAAATGATTAAATATCCTTCAAAATGAGAATGTTGACAAAAAATCTTGAAGTTTGACTGTTTGTAGGTCACAATTGACTTTTGCCCTAGCATAGTCGATTTTTGGACCCTTTGAGCAATTGACTGAGCAAACTTCCTCTGCAAGGCTTGAAACTTGACATGGATGATATTGAGAGCATATTAGGATATTGGGGAGCACTCGAGGTCATTTGTACTCAAGGATCTTGATGCAACACAAAACCCTAATTTGGGGTTGACTGCCTTAGGAGATAGCTTGTCTGACCAACTCTTGAGCAACCTTGAGCAACTTGAAGATTTTCCTTGCAATTTCTTTGAGGAATATGAGAGGGAAAATTTTGGGGTACAACAGCTGCCCCTGTTCAATCTTCTTAAACCTGAGGATGTAGATTGTCTTTCATGCCTTTCTAGATCCGAAGGTGGAAGATGATTGAACACTAGAGTGCCAAGAAATTTGCACTCGCATGAAGTGGTATCAGCCTTGTGATGTCGGGAATGGGCTTACAGATGCCATTTGGAGGTTGCTGGCGGGAGCATGGGCTTAAAGATGCCATCTGAAGGAGTGTCGATCGCATAAGGGATTCCTTAGCGAGAACTCGCATACCTGTTAGGGAAGATTCCGCTGGGGAAGTCTGATCTTTTTTTAGATTTACGAACTTGCCTGTACTTCAACTGAGAGAACATCTCTGCTGAGTTTTAAGAACTTGCCCGTAATTCAACTGGGGGGAAACATCTTCATCGAGATTTAAGAACTCGCTCGTAATTCAACTGAGAAAACTCTGCTGAGATTTAGGAACTGTCTGTACTTCGACGGAGGAGAATTTGTCGAGATTTAGGACCTTATCTGTAATTCAACTGAGGATAATTCTGTTAAGATTTAAGAACTGGTCAGTAATTTGACTGAAGGAAACATCTTCATCAATATTTAAGAACTCGCCCATAATTCAACCGAGGATAATTCCGTTGAGATTTAAGAACTCGTCCATACTTCGACGGAGGAAAATTGTCGAGATTTAGAACCTTATCTGTAATTCAACCGAGGATAATTCAGTTGAGATTTAAGAACCATTCACTACTTTGACTGAGGGAAACATCTTCATCGAGATTTAGGAACTGTCTGTAATTCAACCGAGGATAATTCCGTTGAGATTTAAGAACTCGTCCATACTTCGACGGAGGAAAATTGTCGAGATTTAGGACCTTATCTGTAATTCAACCGAGGATAATTCAGTTGAGATTTAAGAACCAGTTAGTACTTCGACTGAGGGAAACATCTTCATCGAGATTTAGGAACTGTCTGTAATTCAACCGAGGATAATTCTGTTGAGATTTAAGAACTCGTCCACACTTCGACGGAGGAAAATTTTCGAGATTTAGAACCTTATCTGTAATTCAACCGAGGATAATTCGGTTGAGATTTAAGAACTGGTCAGTACCTCGACTGAGATAAAAGCTTCATAGCTTTGAATGAGATTTTGGCCGTATCTTTCCTGAAAGATAAAGGTTAGTTGTATGTAATGCATGATATGTATCAAGCAATGATGTTCTCAAAATAAATGAGATTGTGTTGTATGATGCGTATATGCATGTATCATGATGTATGAAAGTGTAATGTTTTTAGCTGGGAAAATAAATCTCGGATAGCTGCTGGAGAAAAGAGTAGGATTCTTCGTTTCTGCTAGGAATGGCGCCCGAAGATGATTGCGAGAATAAACCTGTAGGAAAGGATAACTCCGCTGGGGAATAAATTGATGAGGAGATTACTCTGTGGGTACAAGATGCTCTGTAGAGGATTCCACCGATAAATTCAGCTGGGGATGAATTACCGTTGCTGAATCCTATTGGGGATTGAATTCCTGTTTGTGAAAGGAAAGAACTCCGCTGGGGAATGCTCTTCAGTTGCGACTTCATTGGGGATAACCTTTTAGACTCTAATGGGGATAGTCCTTTGAGTTCTGCTGGGGACAGTCTTCCAAAGTCTACTGGGGATGATTCTCCAAATTCCATTGGGGGATATTTTGCATTATGCCGAGGAATATTTCAAAATCCACTGGGGATATTTTGTATTCCTCCGGGGAATATTCTTATACTCCATCGGGGAATATTAAGACCTTTCAGTGCTGATGGTAAATAAACTCTACTTGGGGGGAATATTGTCGATTCAATCTCAGTTGCAAGTCTCAGTTGGGGAGAGCTATCATTATTGTCTTTTCTTACTCTGCGGGGAGTGAAAGGACCTTAGCCATATTCTTCAGTTGAATCTACCTTGTACCTGGTGGACAGAGCAACTGTACAGTTTGAACAATTCTTGTTTGTCCCTGTTTCTGATATTACAGGTAATGGTATTTTGTTTCGCATGTAAATGTTCATGAGAAGCAATTAATGTCAAATGCAAATATCAAAAGTGAACATTGGACGTTATTTGCAAAACAAAACCGAAAAAGGAAAAACGGTTTGAAATTTCTCTGAAAATGAATTGTATTGATTTTGAAGTTTGGCCTGTAAATAGGCGTTTTTGTACAAGAGGCTGACGTCCTAGTAAGAGAACGCCGCCGAATAATAGAATTTACACAATTTTGTGAAAAATTAAACAAAACAGCTATGTGAATAATCCCACTGGGTTCCAACTCTGCTATTGCCTTTATGTCCTCGAGCATCTCATCACTTTGCTACTTGGTTGACAGTAGATCAGATTGATTAGTGTCGTCCGAGCTTGATAGTCGATATTGGAGTCTGGTTGCAAGGTGATCCAATGAGACATAGTGTTACGCTTTGATCCTTAATTTTTCATGGACCGCCCTTTCGGATTTTCAGTCCACCAGGATACCCTTTTTTGCCCAAGCTGCCCTTTCAGGTTTTTGACTTGCCGAGTGTACAGATTTTTTCATTTCATCCCTTATTTTTGCCCGAACCCTTTTGGTTCGCCGGGAAGCCCTTATTTTTGCCTAGGCCAGTAGACCTAGCGGGTCTTTGATTATGCATAGTATCTTTTCACTATTGCTGCATTGACGGGGTGAGGAAGGTCGTCACCATCCATGGTGGTTAGAATCATAGCTCCTCCTGAGAAGATGTTCTTAACCACAAATGGCCCTTCGTAAGTAGGGGTCCATTTGCCCCTGGGATCACCTTGAGGTAGTACGATGCACTTGATAACCAGGTCCCCAACTTGATACTCTTATCGTCTAACTTTCTTGTTAAATGCCTTGATCATCCGCTTTTGATACGTCTGACCATGACAAATAGCAATAAGTCTCTTTTCGTCGATTAAGTTCAGCTGATCAAGCTGGGTCTGAATCCATTCGTCTTTTCTCAAACCTGCATCCTTCATAATCCAAAGAGAGGGTATCTGAACTTCGATGGGCAAGATTGCCTCCATGCCATAAACCAAGGAATAGGGTGTTACCCCTGTTGACGTTCGTGCTGAGGTACGGTACCCGTGAAGAGCAAATGGTAACATCTCGTGCCAATCTTTGTATGTCAGTGTCATCTTCTGCACAATCTTCTTAATGTTCTTATTAGCCGCTTCGACGGCCCCATTCATCTTCGACCGGTAAGGGGAAGAGTTGTGATGCTGTATCTTGAACTGCTTGCAGAGTTCGGTGATCATCTTATTATTGAGATTTGTACCATTGTCCGTATTGATCCTCTCTGGTACACCATATTGACAAATCAGATTGTGAAAAATGAATTGTGCCACGACGTTCTTGGTTACCTTAGCAAAGGAAGATGCTTCAACCCACTTTGTGAAGTAATCAATAGCTACCAGGATGAAACAATGCCCATTGGATGTTGTAGGTCTGATCTCGCCGATCATATTAATGCCCCACATTGCAAAAGGCCACGGGGCCGTCAAGACGTTTAGAGGCACTGGAGGTATGTGCACCTTATCAGCATAGACTTGGCACTTGTGACAGGTCTGAGAATGCTGATAACAGTCGGCTTCCATTGTGGACCAAAAATATCCTGCCCGAAGGATTTTCTTTGCCATGGTATATCCACTGGAATGAGTCCCGAAAGTACCTTCATGTAACTCTACCATGATCCTTTCTGCCTCGTTCTTATCCATAAACGCAGTAAGGTCGAATCATGGTTACGCTTGTAAAGGATGCCATTGCTGATGAAGAACTTCACCGCGAACCTCCTCATAAACTTCTTATCATTAACAGATGCACCCTCGGGGTACTCCTGAGCTTCAAGATACCTTTTTACCTCATGAAACCAGGGTTTATCTGCTACCTCTTCAGTCTAATTGTCACAGCAATTTGCAGGTTCGTCCAACCTCTCAATGATAATCCGGGGAGCTTCATTGTCCCAATTGACTTTGAACATATAAGACATCGTAGCCAGCGCGTCCGCCAACTGATTCTCCTCTCTAGGGAAGTGTTCAAATGTCATTTCTTCGAAGTGAGGCAGCAAAGTCAACACATACTCCTTGTAAGGAATAAGATTAGGGTGTTTCGTATCCCACTCGCCTTTGATCTGACTGATCACGAGAGCGAAATCTCCAAAGACACTCAAGAACTTAATCCTTAGGTCAATAGATGCTCGAAGACCCATGATGCATGCTTCATACTCCGCCATGTTGTTGGTGCAGTTGAAACATAGTCGGGCAGTAAACGGAGTATGAGAGCCCTTAGGAGATATGATCACGGCACCAATGCCATTACCCAAAGTGTTCGAAGCTCCATCAAAGTACATAGACCATCGGGATCCTTCCTCAGGTCCTTCATCCGATCCAGGTGTCTCACAGTCAGTTACCAACATGATGTTCTCATCCGAGAATTCAAAGTTCATAGACTGGTAATCATCCACTACCTGATGTGCCAAATGATCTGCCAACACGCTTCCCTTAATTGCCTTTTGGGTCGTGTATTGGATGTCATACTCAGTCAAGATCATCTTCCATCTTGCTATTCTTCCGGACAAGGCGGGCTTCTCGAAGATATACTTGATTGGATCCATCTTCGATATCAATAGAGTAGTGTGAGTCAGCATATACTGTCTCAGCCGACAAGAAGCCCATGCCAAAGTGCAGCAAGTTTTCTCAAGCAATGAGTATCGGGTCTCGCAGTCGGTAAACTTTTTGCTAAGGTAATAAATAGCATGCTCTTTTCATCCAGACTCGTCATGCTGCCCCAGCACACACCCCATCGAATTGTCGAGTACTGTCAAGTATAAGATCAAAGGTCTCCCTTCAACTGGCGGAATCAGAATAGGAGGCTCTTGGAGATACTCTTTGATCCTTTCGAAAGTGTCCTGACATTCATCGTTCCATCTTACTACTTGATCTTTCTTCAGTAACTTGAGGATTGGCTCACAAGTAGCAGTCAGGTGTGAGATGAATCGGGCAATATAGTTCAGACGTCCCAGAAAGCCTCTGACTTCTTTTTCTGTTCGGGGAGCTGGCATTTCTTGTATAGCCTTCACCTTGGCAGGATCCACCTGAATACCTTTATCGCTTACAACGAAACCCAGCAGTTTACCAGATCTCACTCCGAAGGTGCACTTGTTCGGGTTTAACCTCAACTTGTACAACTTCAACCTGTCAAATAACTTCTGAAGGTGGTCAAGATGTTCTTCCTCAGTCTGGGATCTTGCAATCATGTCGTCGACGTATACCTCAATCTCATGATGGATCATGTCATGGAACAAAGCGACCATGGTGCGCTAATATGTTGCCCTAGCATTCTTCAGTCCGAAAGGCATGACCTTGTAGCAAAAGGTACCCCATTGAGTAACAAAGGTTGTCTTCTCCATGTCTTCGGGAGCCATCTTAATCTGATTGTAACCGGAAAAACCGTCCATAAAGGAGAATACCTTATACTGTGCGGTGTTGTCAACCAAAACGTTGATATGAGGCAGAGGGAAGTCATCCTTGCGGCTTGCCCTGTTCAGATCCCTATAGTCAACACACATTCGAACTTTACCATCCTTCTTTGGCACAGGAACCACGTTGGCCACCCACTGTGGGTAAGAAGTAACTGCTAGAAAACCAACGTCAAACTGCTTCATCACCTCAGCCTTGATTTTCTCAGACATCTCTGGGTGCATTCGGCGAACTTTCTGTTTCACTGGAGGACAGTCTTCCTTGGTAGGCAAGCGGTGAACCACAATATCGGTATCCAACCCTGGAATATCTTCATAAGACCAGGCAAAGATCTCAACATAGTCATACAGCATCTGAATCTACCGTTGCTTAACACTAGCTTCCAGATTTGCACCGATCTTGACCTCTTTCTTGTCTACCTCTCTTCCCAGGTTCACTGTTTCCACTGGCTCTTCATGCGGCTGTATGGCCCTCTCTTCCTGAAGCAAGAGTATAGCAAGTTCACCAGGCAATTCGCAATCATCTTCACCTTCGTCTTCGGCTAAGTTGATCGGGCTTTTGAAGTCATAACTGGCAGTAGCAGAGTCGTTATCAGTGGGATCCAGAGTGGATGTAGACCTGTATATGTGAGTGTGTGTAAAATAGCTGTTTTGCAATGTATAATAAAAGAAAAACAAGGAGCACAAAATTTGAAATGCAAGAAACGTCCAATGCTTTTATTAATGATATATGGAGATGACAAACATAAAGCCCTCACAAACAAGGCCACGGTGCCCCGGGTAAGACACCGGGCCTTAAAAGTTTTAAAAATTGTCTGTTACAAATTCAAAACAAAAGTCTCATTACTAGGTAACAAAAGAAATTGGGATGAAGTCCTTTGATGTCCAATTGCTCAGTCCACCGTCAATAGTAGGATAGATCCAACTGTCGAACTCAGACTCTTCAACGTCGTCTTCAATGGCATTCACTCCTGAATTGCTGATAAACAGGGGAAGTCTTCCAGTCTTTGCACTCCGAACAGCCTTTTGAGCTTCTGCAGTGAAACCCAAACCAAACTTGTTAGTCTTATGTGCAAAATCAGGGAGTTGGCCCCAATTTGCACACCCACCTTTCTCAACAACAGCCCAGGCATCCTTAAAGGAAGCCATCTTCATAGGAGGATCTTCATTGACAGATTCAGCTGATGCCAGTGTCTGGGAAACCTCTTCAAAATGTTGAAACGGGGTCTCAATGAACTCCCCATCCATCTCTACATATCGGAAAGAGTTGAGGTGGCTCACCATGTACTCCTCCTCTCCTCGTACCATAAAAATTTTCCCCTTGACTGGGTACTTCAGCATCTGGTGGAGCGTAGAAGTCACTGCACCAGCTTTATGGATCCATGGGCGACCCAGCAAACAAGAATAGGATGGCCTAATGTACATCACATAAAAAGTAGATGCAAAGATCTGAGAACCAACCTTCACTGGAATATCCACTTCTCCATGTACCATTCTCTTTGACCCATCAAAGGCCCTGACAACAATGTTACTTGGCTTCAACTCTAAACCCTCACAGTCCAACCGGTCTAGAGATTTATTAGGTAAAATGTTCAATAAGGAACCAGTATCAACCAATACATGGGCTAGAGTAGTGCCCCTGCATTCGATGGAGACATGCAAGGCATCATTGTGATTCCTCCCCTTAGCAGGCAAGTCTGCATCGGAGAAACCCAACCCATTATCTGTTGTCAAACTAGCCACACAGTCCTTAAACTGATCAGCTGATGCCTCATGCGGCACGTGCGCAGTCTTTAGGAAGGCAA
Organism: Vicia faba; assembly: GCA_948472305.1. Taxonomy (NCBI): domain Eukaryota; kingdom Viridiplantae; phylum Streptophyta; class Magnoliopsida; order Fabales; family Fabaceae; genus Vicia; species Vicia faba. The sequence goes on along the minus strand of OX451738.1, from coordinate 1,129,835,063 downwards.
TCAGAGCCTTGGCATGGGCTTCTTAGAATAGCAACAGATACAACATAGAGATTTTGAACGGGGTCTACCCTAGTTGTTCGACTACATTGTAGTCGCTCTTTTTGATGATCTTCAAAATTTCTTCCATCTCTTGTCTATAAGCTTCAACAGTGATCTTCTTCGGTGCCTCCGTCCTGGCAGGCTCATCAGTGGTCTCTTTGCCCCGAGTATCAGATGACTCGGTAACAGGGGTAAGAATGGGAACTTGAACAGGGATAGTGTTAGGTGCACTAGCAGGCGTAATGACAACAGGCGTCCGAACAACTGGCGGAGAGATCTCATGGGAGAAAAGTATTCCGCTGCGGGTGACTTTACTAGATCCAACAATATTGCTGACGTTGGTATCAGACTCTTCAGCACTCGAGTCTTGCTTAACTCCGTGATAATATACGTCAGCCCCATAATGCCACTGGACAACTTTATTGGATGTATAGGGGATACGCCCAGGAACAGTGATGATCAATGGTGCGATTCTTGGAACGGATGTAATTCTAACAGGATTTCTCGAGGAAGCCTTGGAAGAATTGTCGAAAATGGTGATTATAGCAACTTCTTCAGTAGGAACCAAAGGAACAAAAGTCTTCTCAAACAGAATTTCTTTGTTATCCATCAGGCGTTGGACACCTGACTTCAAAAGATGGCAACCGGTAGGTAAGACGAAACACATACGGCAACCCTCGCCACAGCCCGGAAATAAACCGGCTAGCAGAAGGTTCTTCTTTACAGTCATTAAGGGAGTAACACTATCTTTCACAGAAGCCACAAACAAGTCTTCATCTATAGCATTAAATCCATGCTTGGGCATAGGAGCAGTCACAACTCAATCTCTTTTGCATCAATCAAGTCTTGTACCTTGTCCTTCAAGACCCAGCAGTTATCAGTATCATGCCCCAGACTATCAGAGTGAAAAACACAGCGGGCATTCGGATCGTACATCAGTGATGTTGTATTTGGATTCTTAGGGGCCTCTCTTGGAATCACCAAATTGGTCTTCAATAATTGCGGCATAATCTGAGATAATGTCATGTTGAGCTCAGTGAATTGTCTTCGCGGCCTCTCGGCCCTTGGCTGATTGTTGCGCCGAGGAGCAACATCAGGTCTTGATATAACCACCTCATTAACAGCTTGACGGTGTTCAGGTCTATTATGGCTCTTCGAACTGTAAACAACACTGATTCCTTCTTAAAAAGCTTCTTTTTGGTACTTGATGAAGCACCCTTATGTATCTTTCCAGATTTGATACCGACCTCAATTCTTTCCCCGGTCATAATCAGCTCAGTAAACCCGGACGATGAGCTTCCAATCAGATGGTTGAAATACGGACCAGACAAGGTCCCCAGAAACATATCCACTAGCTCCCTATCCTCCAAGGGAGGTTGCACTCTACCAGCAAGGTCCCTCCACTTCTGAGCGTAATCTTTGAATCCATCGCCCGCACCCATAGACATACCCTGGAGTTGGGTACGCGTGCGAGCGAGGTCGGTATTGTATTGGTACTGCTTGTAGAAAGCAGCAACCAAATCCTCCCAATTACGGATACTAGCTCCTTCCAGCTGGTAAAACCATTCAAGCTGAGTCCCTGAGAGACTGTCTTGAAAGAAGTGGATCCAGAGGTTCTTGTCAGCGGTGTATGGCTGAATTTTCCTAACATACGAACGGAGGTGCAGCTTTGGGAAAGAAACACCGTCATATTTAGCAAAGGCTGGTGCTTTAAACTTGTGGGGAATCACCACCCCAGACGACAAACCTATATCACCAAAGTCCAACCCAGGGACCTTCTGGATCTCCATGGCACTTAAACGGTCTTCGAGCTGTTTATACCTATCCTCAGCCGGAGGATACTGGTCTTCGTCAAAGCCAGTCTCATGGTCAGATACCACAGGGCTAGGGACCCTCCTTTCTTCTTGGTTTTCTCCCCCTCCAGATGAGTGGGATAGGTTGACTTCATCTCGCTGCCTGTTTCCAAACCTGTGCCCCATGTTCAAGAGGACTGTCTTCTTCTTCTTCTTCTTTTTATCCTTCAAGATAAGGGTCTTCATATCTTGCTGACCCTTAGCCAAATTCATGAACAATTCCTGAAATTGAGCGTTTTGAGCTTGTAGTGCCTTGATTGCTTGTTCAGTTGATGGTTCAGAAGACATGATGTTGAAATAAACAGCGAAGAAGATAAGAAACCTGTAATAGGTACCTGTTATGAGGTGCATGGGATGAAATGCGCATGATATGATTTCAAAGACGTTGGAGATTAAAATTCGTAAACCAAAATAAAACACACTTTTATTAGATAAACTTTGAATTCAAAATGTTCAACAGGTGCCTTTAAAGCGTTACAAAAGGGAAATACTTGAAAGGTAAAGCAAAACTAGAAATAATAAAAAAGACAATCAGCGCTCCCATGGTCGTTTGCCTTTGGTGCCGACATAGTCATTTAGGATATGCTCATTCTCCAATTGCCTTGTCAACTTCTGGATCTTCCGCTCTTGCTCGTGATACTTTTCTCTATAAGTATCTCGTTCTTCCCTTAGCTGCATCAAGGACCTCTTCAATGCCCCTATGTCAGTAGGCATGTAAGGGTGTAGGATAGTAGGAGGAACCCCTTCTTCATCAGCAACTTCAACAATCACAGGTAAGACAGCTTCGTAGGGCATTCCCAGCTTTTGGGCACGTATGCGAACCCATTGGAGATATGGTTCCATTGGTAGAGAAGTCTTCGCACCCAGCTTGTGTGGATCAGACATGTGTACCTTATCCCAAGCTCTTATGAATCTGTGGCGTTGCTCTTCACTATCCCCTTGGAATCCATGTTTGGCCTTACGTAAATTTGGGCGAGCTAGGAGGGAAGAACCTCATGAGTTACTGATGCCTCCAATGGGTTCCTAGCAGTGGAACATTGGGGTATTCCCCACAGCAATCAATAATAGCCACGTCTTCCATACCCTTAATAGTCCAAATGATGTCATTGTGAGAGAGAGACATAATCCTATAGGCCCAGCCCATGCCTTCCTTATTCTTCAAAACTGATTTGGGGAGGTGAGAAATAAACCACCTCGCCAGCAATGGTGCACAACACATAAGGGTTCCCCGTTTCCGAGCAGTACGGGCATAAAGAGAGTGCGAAATGTCACCCAAGAGAGTGGGCACATGATTACCGAATATGAAAATCTTCACTGCATTCACACTGACGAAAGAATCTGAGTTAGGAAACAATACCAAACCATATATGAGAAGATCCAGAATGTCTTCAAATGCCTAAAAATCTAGATTGTCCCAGAACTGATTAGCTCGATCAACCAGGAATTTAGCCAAGAAACCTTTTGTACCACTTTTAGTCTCCCAGTTTGACATTACCTCAGCCTTTGTCAGATGAAGGGCTGAAGCAATCTCTTCCGGCCTAAGGACCTTCTCCCAACCTGTAAATGGGTCTGCTCTAGAATGGAGATACCCAGTAGATCAGAGAACTCTTCCAAGGTAGGGACCAACTGGTAGTCCGGAAAAGTAAAGAAATGGTACAGTGGATCAAATAACTGGACTAAGACACTCATGATATGTTCATCCATCTTGGAGGCGACCAAACCCAGGAGGTGCCCATGTCTTCTGATAAAGGAAGAAGTATCTAGCATCTTTGCAACCAAATCCTTGAGTTGAATGGGAATCTGGACAAAGTTGATCCGATTGTGTTTCTACGCATGGGTGCAATGACCTACAAAACAGAACAAAGATGAATCCCCTTTGTCTTTGAAATAGGTTCGTCCAATGCAATATGCATGTGTTATACCCCAAAATTTGCCCTCTCATTTTATCAACATTTCTCATCACAAGGCTCTTTGAACTCAAGACCAAGCTAGGGTTTACTCTGCTCAAGACATCTCCTTGCACTGTTGACCTAAAATTAGGGTTTGAGTTTGCACAAGGATTCTTGGACCTTCAATACCCAAAGTGACTTTCATACTTCATGTTGGACTCACAAGTTTGTCCATACCAAGTTTCAAGTCTTGAATCAAATTTTTGCCCAGCCAATTGGACAGTTGACCTAGAAATCAACTGTATTGGGGGAAAAGTCAACGGTGACCAATTGACAGTCAAACCTCATGAATTTTGACCCACATCAACATTATGAACTCATGTTAACCATTTGATCAAGTTTGGATCATAATTTCACAAGAAATTTGATCAGATCACCAAAAGGGCAAAATGGTCATTTTTAGGGTTTTGACTGTACAAAGGCAATTTTTGACTGTTTGACCTAGCCAATGGCAAATCAAGCTCAACCATGGACTCAAGGACTAAATGGAATCATCTTTACCTATTCAACAGGTTCAAAAGGTCTCAAATGCATAGGATTGACAGATAAATTTTTCAGTCAACTGATCGAAATTTGACTGTACACTGAAAAGTCAAACTTTGACTTTTTGGTCAAAATCAAGTGCCAAGAGTCATTTTCCATCAAGATATGTCAATTTATGAAACTTGTTCATCAAGAAACCCAAAATTGCAAATTAGGGTTTGAAATTGAAAAATTTTCATAACTTAGAAATTTTCTAAGTTACGAAATTTTCTTAATTTTTCCTAACTTTGCCCCACATTTTCACCAAGATGAAAATGGATCCAAACAAAACTTACAACATGAAAGTTGTATTCCATCACAAATTCTACAACTTTTATTCACAAAGTTTTCTCAAAAGAAGCTTGGATCTCAAGTTATGATTTTTGGAACAAGGGTCCCTAAAACTTTTAACTTAGAGAAATTTTGCCCTAGTTTAGGCAGGATTTTGACCCATCTTCTTGGCCATTTTTATCATAGTTCCACTTGGATTCTCAAGTTGTATTTCAAATATGGATTATATTACATTTTGCAAGATTTTCAAATTGTCCAAGAACTCCTCAAACACATTTGTGGTTAGGGAGAATCGAATGCTTGAAGTTGGCAAAAACTCACTTTGTAACCATGGCCAATACATGTTCATACCAAGTTGCAAATCTGACCAAACTAGCTTAGTACATAATTACAGGCCTCTAAACCAATTTAAACTCAAAAATTGAATGCAAACACATTGGACATTGGCATTGTTCTGATTAAGGGAGCATTGTACATTGAACATTTCCATTTTAGGCATAAAGATGGCACTTCCATTTTCATAAAGGAAACTTTATGTCAAATTGCATTTTCTTGAGCCTTGGACTTCTTTCCTTGCAGCAAACAAGTTCCCTAATCTCAAGCATAGTACACTAACTTAAGCATGCTTGGAGCTAGCCTGTACAGGCCATAGCTTGGTCACTTCACATCTTTGCTTCAAAACCAAGGCATTGTGCAAAAAGTCAAGAACACACATATCTGATATATTGAACTCAAGAAAAGTTTTCAAACAAGTTACACACATCCTAGTAAGCCAAAAACACGAGTCCTTCCTCCCTCAAACACCCTTAAGCACAAAATCTTCATTTCTGCCCAAAACAGGGTTAGTTCTGCAAATCACAAGCCACAATCAAATCCCCTCGTGCGTTTTGTCCCAAATCACTTAAAACATATTCTAAACGATACACCTAAGTTGTCCAGACCTTTCACAAGCTACTGTAACTCCATTAACATACATCACCATTTTTGCTTTGAAGCTTTGCAGGTTGAGTTCTGTAGAAGGATCCAGGCTACTTCAAAACAAACAAAGCATTGGGAAGGTTCAGGGGACATCAAGCAAGCTCAAAAGAATCTCAGGCCCCATTGAAAGTTGCTGCACTGTCCAACTCGAACTCAGCTAAAACAGGTATTTCATGAACTTCTATCTCTCTATTTAGGAATATTTAGCCTTAGGTTTGTGAATAAAAGATGTTGTACTCATTGCCCTGAAACCATACATATGCTTAGTTTTCATTTATATTAATCGTGCTAGGAGAATTTCATCCATGAACTTTCTGAAAAATCTAGGTTAGAAATTAGGGCCAGAGAAATTCTCTCTGGTCTTTGAGAGTTAGATTTAATGTTTCATATGGTTGAAATCGTTGTTTGATGCTCTACAAGTTTCATGTTTTGAGTTTTGTCAAAAAAGCACTGAAACAGGAGATACATGTTTGAACTAGCCACACACGTTTTTCTGTTTGTCACAAGGAAGAAGATGAAGTCTGAGTTGGGCCTGGATTTCTTGCTTCCAACACCTCACAGCTTACTTTCAGCACCCCCTGGCCCATTTCTTTGTATTTTTATTATTTTTTCATTTTAATTTCTTTTCTGACTTTGATATTTTATTTTCAAATATAAAAAATACTCTAAAAATATTTTCACATTTTTTTTTCATTTATTAGATATTTATTTGACTTTTTCTAATATAAAAAAACAATTTAAATACTTATATTGTTTTGTTTAAACTTGAAAATAATGCAAATAATACTTCTATTTTTCATTTCTATTTTTTATTCACACCAAAAATATTTTCTTGAATATGGTGTATTTTTGTAAATTTTTTTTTTTTTACTTAACATATTTAATAAATGTATATATATATATATATATATATATACATATATACTTTTATTTTATTAAATACTTAGAAATAAAAATACAAAAATATTACTTTTTTTATTTTTATTATTATTTATACTAAAAAATATCTTTTTAGATATATTTCACTTTCATACATATTTTTGTACATAAATAATACATCATATTTATTTTCTTAAGAAATTAGGGTTTTTGCCCTAAAAACAAACAAAATTAATCTCTTATTTATTTCTTTATACCTTTTATATTAAAAAATACTTTTGCATACATGAACAAATAAAAACTTTTTTTGCATAATACATTTTTATTTAAATATTTGTTCATTTTGTTTAAATATTGTACATTTAGATTTTGATTGCATTTGATATTCAATTTGGATGTAATAGTAATTAGGGTTTTATATTTCTTGTCAAATACCCCCTATTCAAAATTGTACCCCCCTCCCTATATCAAAGTTGTAATAGCTTAGATTTATTTTTACGCACCTAAATGCTTTCAATTAAGCCATGATTAGAATTAGGGTTTGTATGCAAAATCCAAAACCAACAAATAGTTTGACCTAATCAAAGACAAAAATGCATGAAAAACAAACACAATGCACACTTACACTCCTAGGGTTACAATCCACTTGTTGCCTTCAAAAAAGGGTCATGGTATGCATGTCAAGTACTTTGGCAAAACAAAAACAAAACAAAAGATCATAGTCCCTCGATGACGCTATCTAGGTTGCCTAAACAAAATGATCAAGTCCCTTAAGAAAATTGCCAAAAATACTTGACACAATTGCTATCATGGTCTATACGATGACCCGCGCCTGTCCCGTTTAACATCCTAACACAAGGTTGTTCACCAAACACAATGGTGAAGCAACACTGTTAAAAGGGTTAAAAACATAAGAAAGATCTTTGAGTAAAATAGGGTAGATAACTCTTAGTTACTTGATCAAAAACTTGCAAAAACATCCTTGCTACTTTCAAAACACACTTCACCACACAATTTCAAAACCCTACTTTCAAACATTGGAAACTTTTCAAAAGACAAAAACACCTTTGTATACATTCAAACAAGAATCATTACAAAAGTTTCCACAACGATGGCCTCTTTTAAAAACATCTTTCAAAACCACACACAAAGCACCATTTCAAACAATTGAAGAGCACCATTTCAAACAATTGAAAATCAAAGCAAGTGATCTAAACAAGTAACTAAGAGCCCATGGATAACCATGGATAGAAAGGGTGCTAATACCTTCCCTTTCTATAATCTACTCCCTGAACCCAATAAAACATCTCAAAGGTCTTTCCTGTGCTTTTTGACCTTTCCTTAGGATAAAATAAAAAGTCGGTGGCGACTCTTGCTAAACCGAAACATTTGCGAACACCAACGCAAAATCCCAAGTCAGTTCTCCCACCATATTACAGAACTGGAGACTCTGTTGGGGAATAACTTGAAAGTGGAGTAACCTTAGGGCTTAGATCACCTTTGCATGCTTATCTTGATTGCTTTGATTGCTTTACATTTTGTTCTCTTGTTTGGGCTTGAAATCCTCCACCCGGATTTGGGAAACATTCATAGGTAAATAGCAATACATTGTGGAAACTGTGTGGGGTATACCGACATGGTTGAAGCAATAGCTATATTAGTGCGACATATTTGTGAGTACCGGTAGCCTTTGAGCCAATCAAAGAGAATACGGGGCCGATGAGTGATGTCATGAAGAACTAATGAACTCTTAGAACCTTACTTGACCATCTTGGCCTTTTTAGGGGTAGTGAGATAGCCGTCTTTGGTGCAGTCCGAAGTCGGTAGATACTCGATACTACACTCATTGAGGGTTGTTTTTTTGGAATATTTTGGTTGCCAGTTAAGTGGCTAAACCAAAACAATGAACATAGAAAACAATCCAGTGATATTGAGCTCCTTAGAACCCGGTTACTATTTATAGGACAAGTTTGAGCCAACTAAACTCAAGAGGGTACTTACCTATGAAACCTCATGCAAGCCTGAAACTAGGGTTTTGTGTGACTTGCTTGTACATGTGCTTGTGCATACATCATGAACATCATAAAGCATCATATGCATCCACTAACCATTTCAAGGGTTTGGATCTTCATCTTTGTTCTTGTTTTGTAGGTCATGGAATCTCTTCGCAGGAAAACCATACAAGTTAACCTTGTGAGAATCCCTCCTCAACTCAGGGAGCTTACTTCCAGGATTCCAGAGAATTCTCTCTTCAGTGAAAGACATGGTAGACTTCTCAACTTGGTCAACTCCAACATTGAAGAAGACATGGTGAAAGTTCTCTTCCAGTTCTTTGACCCCTTACACCACTGTTTCACATTCCCTGATTACCAACTGGTGCCTACTTTGGAGGAATTTTCTCAACTCCTGAGGATTCCTATTCTTCATCAACTACCCTACAACGGTACGAAAAAAAGAACCAAACCCTGAAGATGTTGCTCAAGCATTATACTTGCAACCATCTGATATCAAAGGTCATTGGGAAACCATAAGTGGTGTCAAGGGTTTCTTGGTGAACTTTCTGTTTGAGAAGGCACAAGACTGTTGGAATTCTTTAGATCTACAAGCTTTTGAAGAAATTGTAGCACTTCTCATCTATGGGTTGGTCTTGTTCCCAAACCCTGATCAGCTTATAAACGTGAATGCTGTCAAGATTTTCATATCCAGGAATCCTATACCTATATTTCTTAGGGACATCCTACACTCATTTTACACACGAACAATGAGGAAAAGAGGTGTTCTCATGTGATGTACTCCTCTCCTAGCAAGGTGGTTTATTTCTCACCTTCCACAATCAGTTTTGAAGAATGAGCTGGGTTTAAGGTGGTCACAACGGTTGATGACCCTCACACATTCTGATGTTCATTGGTGTTCTCAGTCCAGAGAAAATGTCATCATCATTGATCGTTATGGGGAATTCCCTAATGTCCCTCTACTTGGCATTAGGGGAGGCATTACCTACAACCCATGTCTAGCTCTAAGACAGTTTGGATATGCTCGGAGGGATGGCCCTCATGACATGTTGATTCCTGACCTAGTTTTTTACTTCGACAACGATGTGCAAGGACTTCGACAAAGGTTCATCAGAGCTTGGAGGATACCCAACAAAGTGGATAGTAAGACACTGGGGCACAAGAATTCCATCCCCCTTGAGCCTTATCTCAAGTGGGTACGAACCCGCGCCCAGAATCTTATGATGTCATATCCTCACATTCTCCCCGTGATCAAAGAGCCTGTTATGGAAGGAGAGGTTCCATACACCCTCCTATATCCTGACATGCCAACATCATGGGAAGAATTACAAAAGAGTTGGATCCAACTCAAAGAAGAACATAATACTTTTGAAGCCAGCTTCTATGCCAGTGAGAAGAAGGTTTTGGAGCTCACCCGCCGACTTCATGAGGAGGAAACTCTTAACACTTACATCGCACCAAAGAGGATGTGCAACGTCTTTTTACATTAAGAATTTTGTAATATTTTGCCCATGGGGCACTTATGTACTAACAAATTTCTTCTTAATATGACGTGTGTTCTTTTTATTTGCAACAAATTTGAATTTCTGAATCCTTGAATGCATTACATGAATAAACGCATCATTCATCATATGCATAAACAGGTCTTCACACCAGGTTTCCTTATCTTTCTGTTGTTTATTTCAGCAAGATGGATTTGGAGCAGGCGGTTAAGGATCTGCAAGCACAGAATTCTCAATTCCATCAACTCCTCATGACCTTAGCAAAGGGCCAAGAGGACCTTAAAGCACTGTTGGAGAAAAATAAAGAGAAAAAGAAGAAAAGGCCCGGAGTAGCCACTTTTGGAAGAAGGTTTGAAAGCAATGCTAGAAAAGTTATCGAGTTCCCCTCAACGTCTGATGAAGGGGGTGGTAAAGGAAAAAGGGCTGCGGTACCTTCTGAATCTGAAGTTGAAGAGGAAGAAAAGGAAGAAGACGAAGACTACTCCGAACAGCAATATCCCCCGGCAGATGACAAATACAAAAATCTTGAGGATAGATTGGCAGCCATGGAATTGCAAAGGGTACCTGGTTTAGATTTCGAAGAACTAGGGTTGGTCGCTGGGATCGTCATTCCTCCCAAGTTCAAAGTACCAACATTTGCTAAGTATGACGGTCTGTCCTGCCCAAAGATGCATCTGAGATCCTATGTCAGAAAGATCCAACCCCACTCATCTGATAAAGACCTCTGGGTACACTTTTTTCAAGACAGTTTGTCAGGCACACAATTGGACTGGTTCTATCAACTTGAAAGATCTGAGGTTCATAAATGGGAAGACTTAGCTGCTGCTTTTTACCGTCAATACTAATACAATGCTGATTTGGCACCCACTCGTACTCAGCTACAAAGTATGGGAATGACTTCTAATGAAGGATTTAAAGAGTATGCCCAGAAGTGGCGTGATCTCGCTGGAAGGGTTCAGCCACCATTGTCGGATAAAGAGTTGGTTAACATGTTTTTAGGGACCTTGTCTGGCCCTTTCTTTAATCATTTAATCGGGAGTTCCTCCGCAGGGTTCACTGAACTAATTTTGACCGGTGAAAGGGTCGAGGCCAGCATTAAAAGCAGTAAGATTCAGAAAGATGCCTCCGCGTCCACCACTGTTAAGAAGACCTTCCCAGCTAAGAAGGAAGCTTCTGCTATTTATTCTCAGAAAAGCCAAGGAGGAATGAGGCGCCGACCGACGGTAGGGGCTGTGATGATTCAAAACTCTTCAAATGATCAACCTCACAGCAATCAGCCAAGATCTAATCAACAACGGGTAGAAAGGCCACAACGGCAGTTCACCCGAATCAACATGACGCCAGCTCAAGTACTCCCTCATTTGCTAAAGCTAAATCTTACCAATTTGAAGGAAGCACCAAAGAACCCTAATACCTTCTCTCCATACTACCACTCCAATGCCAAGTGTGCTTACCACTCTGACAATGTAGGGCATGATACCAACAACTGTTGGGCTCTTAAGAACAAAATCCAAGACCTGATTAACGCCAAGGAAGTAGAATTCGATGCGTCCGAAAAGCCAAATGTGATTTCTTCCCCAATGCCTAAGCACGGTCATAATGTTCATGCCGTTATGGAAGACCTTCATGTTACCAATGTTGCTGATCTTTTGACTCCCTTACCAGTGATTAAAGTGAATTTGATGAGAGTCGGGATATTCCCAGGCTGTGGAAAAGACTGCTACTTTTGTTTAAATATATGAGCTGACTGCCCAATGTTGTAATCAGGTATCCAACGCCTGATGGATACCCAAGAGATACTCTTCCAAAAGACTCCTGTTGATACCTTCACTCCCGTTACTCCTGCTAATTTTACTACTTCAACCAACGACATTGCAATAATAACCATCTCCGACAATCTTCCCAAGGCTTGCAAAAGGCCTGTCAAGATTACGCCTGATCCTAGATTTGTACCATTGAAAATCACCATGTCGGGGCCTGTCCCGTATCAATCTAGCAAGACGATACCATGGAACTACGGAGGAGAAATCTTCTATCATGGCATCAAATAGATTGAATCAGTCCAAGAGAATTCTGAAGAGGAAACCCCTGATATAGGGAACATTGCAGGAACAAGCAAGATAACTCGCAGCGGACAGATTTTCTCTCCGGAGATTGCTCCCCCACGAGCAGTCTTCGGACCCTAGAAAGCTTCTGTGCCTGTTAAGCCATCTATGCAAGGCCCGATAATTGAAGAAATTGAGGTACCTGAAGTTAGACCCTCTGATGTTACTACCGATAAAGGTAAGGGGATACTAGAAGCGCCTGTCAGGACGAAGGCTCAGACTGTGGTAATCCCCAAAACCACCCAGAAAGAAATGGAAGAAATCTTGAAAATAATCAAAAGGAGCGATTTTAATGTCGTGGAACAGCTAGGGCAGACCCCTTCCAAAATATCTATGTTGGCTCTTCTACTCTTCTCTGAGGCCCATGCTAAGGCCTTAATCAAATTTTTAAAGACGGCACATGTGCCCCAAGAAACTTCGGCTGACCAGTTTCAGGAGTGCGTGGCTAGTCTTACTGCTGATAATGGTCTTGGTTTTTCTGATGCTGATTTGACTCCCAAGGGAAGGAAATACAACAACATGCTACATGTCTCAGTTGAATGCATGGGGGCCACCCTCGCCCATGTCTTAGTTGATAATGGTTCTTCCTTGAATGTGCTGCCGAAGAAAGTGTTAGACCGTTTGGACTGCGAAGGGTTGACCCTCAAACCCAGTAACATTGTTGTTAGGGCCTTTGATGGGTCCAAAAGAATGGTTCACGGAGAGGTTGACATTCCTATCAAAGTGGGCACAGAAGTTTTCAACTCCACCTTTTATGTGATGGACATCCGTACTTCATATTCGTGTTTGTTGGGAAGGCCGTGGATCCACTATGTTGGGGCAGTTATCTCCTCTTTACACCAAATGCTAAAATATCCTGTTCAGGGTAAGATTATAACGGTGCACGGTGAGGAAGAGTACATGATAAGTCACCTCAATTCCTTCCGCTATGTGGAGTTGGATGGCGAGTTCATAGAAACGCCTTTCCAACATTTTGAGGAAGTTTCTCCTAAGGTCGCAGTTGCGAAGACAATGGTTGAGGTGCCTATCGTTCCCAAGCATGTATCTAGGATGGCATCTCTCAAGGACGCAGAGGCTGTAATCAAAGAAGGAAATAGCACGGTGTGGGGGCAACTGCCTGATTTTCCCATAAGACGGACAAGTTTGGACTAGGGTTTACTGCTGCAGGCCAGAAAGCTATGCGTCGCTCCAAGGCTAGAGGACCACCCGTCAAAATCACTCACCACAGAATTAATGTTGTAGAAGACGATGATGAAGAAGATAACTTTGAAGATTGGATATTTCCAACCGTCGAAGGGGAATTAAGCAATTGGGAAGCAAAGGACCTTATTCCTATCACCTTCATCAACCAGTAATTTATCTTTGAACAATTTCATATTTTGGTCTGTAATAACTAAACAATTCGTACACTATTTTTACCTTATGCCTTGCCCGGGGCATATAGGTCCATTTGTAAGGGCTTGATTTTCTTCATTATTATATGCCATGTTTTAATGAATCTTTGGATGTTTTCATCTATAAACTGTTGTGTTCATTTTCTTTCTTTTTGCATTTGTTTTGTTTAAGGATGGATATCCCTTACACACACCCACACTCACAAATGCAGGTACCCATCCACTCCGGATTCCATGGGTGACTATTTTGTTTTAGCCTTCGGTAACTCTGAAGATTTGGTCAATCATGCTGAGTACAAAGTTGACAAAGACTGTGAAGTGTCGGGAGAGTTAGCCAGACTGTTGCAACAAGAAGAGAGGGCTATTTTGCCCCATGAAGAGTTGCTAGAGACCATCAACTTGGGAACAGAGGAAGACAAGAAAGAGGTAAAAGTGGGTGCCAACCTGGAACCAAGTGTCAAAGAACGCTTAGTGTAGTTGTTGGACGAATATGTTGAGATCTTTGCCTGGTCCTATGAAGACATGCCGGGACTAGATACAAATATCGTGGTTCACCGTCTCCCTACAAGAGAAGACTTTCCACCGATCAAACAAAAGGTCCGCCGAATGAGGCCCGACATGTCTGAGAAGATCAAAGCTGAGGTAATGAAGCAATTCAACGCTGGCTTTCTGGCTGTTACTTCCTATCCACAATGGGTTGCTAACATTGTGCCTGTGCCTAAGAAGGACGGCAAAGTCAGAATATGTGTGGACTATCGGGATTTAAACAGGGCTAGCCCTAAAGATGATTTTCCACTGCCACACATTGACATCTTGGTTGACAACACAACTCAACACAAGGTATTTTCCTTCATGGATGGATTCTCGGGATACAACCAGATCAAAATGGCCCCCGAGGACATGGAGAAAACTACTTTTGTCACGCAATGGGGTACCTTCTGCTACAAAGTGATTCCATTCGGACTGAAGAATGCAGGGGCAACCTATCAACGTGCTATGGTAGCTTTGTTTCATGACATGATGCATCATGAGATTGAGGTTTATGTAGACGACATGATAGCCCGATCACAGACAGAAGAGGAACACCTTGATCATCTGCAAAAGTTGTTTGTTAGGTTGAAGGAGTTTAAGCTCAGACTAAACCCAAGCAAGTGCACTTTTGGAGTCAGGTCTGGTAAACTTTTGGGATTTATTGTCAGCAATAAAGGCATTGAGGTTGATCTAGCTAAAGTAAAGGCTATACAAGAAATGCCTGCCCCCCGCACTGAAAAGGAGGTTAGAGGATTCTTGGGACTCTTAAACTATATCGCAAGGTTCATCTCTCACCTGACATCTACCTGTGAGCCAATCTTCAAACTGTTGAAGAAAGATCAGGTAGTTGAATGGAACAATGATTTTCAAGTTGCTTTTGATAAGATCAAGGAGTATTTACTGGAACCTCCTATTTTGATGCCACCCATCGAAGGAAGGTCGTTAATCATGTATTTGACTGTTTTGGATAACTCAATGGGGTACGTACTGGGCCAACATGACGAGTTTGGCCGAAAAGAGCATGTCATTTATTACCTTAGCAAAAAGTTTACCGACTGTGAGACTCGCTACTCACTGCTCGAGAAAACTTGCTGCGCTTTAGTATGGGCTGCTCACCGGCTAAGGCAGTATATGTTGACTCATACCACTTTGCTGATTTCTAAGATGGATCCGATCAAGTATATCTTCGAGAAGCCTGCTTTATCTGGAAGAATCGCTAGATGGCAAATGATCCTGACTGAGTATGATATCCAATATACTACCCAAAAAGCTATAAAAGGGAGTGTACTAGCTGACCATCTAGCTCATCAAGCCGTCGAAGATTACCAATCTATGAGATTCGACTTCCCTGACGAGGACATCATGACATTGGACAACATTGAAGGTAACAGACTGTATGACGGACCTGAATAAGGATCCCGATGGATCCTGTACTTTGATGGTGCTTCAAATGCACTTTTCAATGGTATCGGTGCGGTACTCATTTCTCCGGAAGGTTGCCATACACCCTTCACTGCCCGACTTTGCTTCAGTTGTACCAATAACATGGCTGAATATGAAGCTTGCATCTTTGGTCTCAAGGCTGCTATAGACTTGGGAATCAAATCCTTGGTCATATTTGGGGACTCGGCTTTGGTTATCAGTCAAGTCAAAGGAGAGTGGGATACTAAACATCCTAATCTTATCCCATACAAAGAACATGTCTTGACGTTGTTGCCTCATTTCGAGCAGATTACTTTTGAGCATTTCTCGCGAGAAGAAAATCAGCTAGCAGACTTTCTGGCTACAATGTCTTCCATGTTTAAACTCAACCGGGATAACGAGGCTCCCCAAATCACCATCGAGCGATTGGACGAACCTGCGCACTATCATGAGATTAATACCGAAGAAGTAGTGGAACAACCCTGGTTTCATGAAATCAAAAGGTATCTCCAAACTCGAGAATACCCTGAAGGAGCTTCCGTCAATGACAAAAAGTTCTTAAGGAGATTTGCTGCCAAGTTCTTCCTAAGCAATGGCATCCTTTATAAGCGCAGCCATGATTGTGTTCTACTTCATTGTGTGGACAAGGTTGAAGCAAAGTTAATCATGACTGAAATACATAATGGAACATTTGGCACCCACTTGAGCGGACATACGATGGCTAAGAAGATTCTAAGGGCAGGCTACTACTGGTCTACCATGGAAGCTGATTGTCATCAACATTCCCGTACTTGCTACAAATGTCAAGTCTACACTGACAAAGTACATATTCCTCCTGTTCTTCTCAACATTCTGACAGCTCCTTGGCCATTCGCAATGTGGGGCATTGACATGATTGGAGAGATCAAGCCTACGACATCCAATGGACATCACTTCATCCTAGTAGCTATTGATTATTTTACCAAGTGGGTCGAAGCAGCTTCCTACGCCTCAGTTACGAAGAATGTGGTTGCCCGCTTCATCAAGCAGAACCACATATGCCGGTATGGTATCCCCGACAGGATCATCACAGACAATGGTACAAATTTGAACAACACTATGATCACCGCTCTGTGCGAGCAGTTCAAGATTATCATCACAATTCATCTCCCTATCATCCAAAGATGAACGGTGTTGTTGAAGCTGCGAATAAAAATATTAAGAAGATCATTTAAAAGATGAAAGTCACCTACAAGGACTGGCATGAGATGTTACCGTTTGCTCTGCATAGATATCGTACCACGACACGTGCTTCAATAGGGGCAACCCCCTTCTTTTTGGTGTATGGCATGGAAGCCGTTTTACCTATGGAGGTTCAGATTCCTTCCTTAAGGATTATGAAAGATGCCGGCTTAAGTGAAGACGATTGGATTTAGACCCGGCTTGATCAACTTAACTTGATCGACGAGAAGCGACTTACTGATGTTTGTCATGGTTAGACGTATCAAAAATGAATGATCAAGGCTTTCAACAAAAAGGTCAGGCGTCAGGTATATCAAGTCAGAGATCTTGTAATCAAGCGGATAATATTACCGCAAAGTGATCCCAGGGGCAAGTGGACTCCTACTTACAAAGGACTATTTGTGATCAAGAACATCTTTTCTAGTGGAGCAATGATCTTGACCACCATGGATGGTGACGACTTGCCACACCCTGCGAACGCAGACATAGTCAAAAGATACTACGCATAAAACGACCCGACAAGTTAAAAACCCAAAAGGGCGACTTGGGCAAAAACGGGCATCCCGGTGAACCGAAAACCCGAAAGGGCGGTTCAGGCAAAAATTAGGGATAAAACAAAAATATTTGTACACCCGGCAAGTTGAAAACCCGAAAGGGCGACTTGGGCAAAAAAGGGTTTCCCGGTGGATCAAAAACCCGAAAGGGCGGTCCAGGCAAAAGTTAGGGAATTAAAGCGTATGATTATGTCTCGTCGGATCACTTTAAGAACAATCTATTCACCAACAAGCTCCAAGCTACTGATCAATCCAATCATCGGCGAACGAAGCAGCAAATGGACAAGATACTCAGAGTTGTGAAGGCTATAGTAGAATGGGAATCCCATGGAATTGTTACACATAGCCATTTTTCTTTTGTATAAAATTTTTCAATTTTTACGACAACATTCCCTTACTAGGATGTTTGTCTCCTTTGTACAAAGATACTTACAAAAGTTAATACAAAGATAGTTCAAAGTGCAGAAATTTGCTTACCTTTCTTTCTTTTTACACTTATGTTTTATTTGAAAACGTCCAAAGTTTTGTTGAATAGGCATATGCATTTGAATATAATCATTGCTTACAAATAAAACGAAATTGAGAAAGGACAATTACTGTTAGGTTGAAGGTGTAGGAAGATATCTTTGTGCCATTCCAGAAGAAGTCCCCTACAATACATTGTTCAGATCCTCAACAAAGCTAAAGCCTTAGAGTATATGTCCCCAGTGGAGTTAAATTTCAAGATCCCTAGTGGAGCCCGAAAACCCTACAATACATATCCCCAATGGAGCCAGAATATCCTAAACCCAATTTCCCCAGTAGATTGGCATACAACCCAAGCTCCTAATTTCACCGGCTGAGTGAACAGTCTCCCCACAGATTTATTTCCCAGCAGATCGAAGATTCTTGGTCTCATTTCCTCAGCAGAAGCCTCCCAGGTTTCAACTCCTCAGTAGAGATTTTCAGAGTTTTCCTTATTTCCCAGGAAAGTACCGGGATTTATCGTTCTCAACAATCAAAGATCTTTAATCCCCAAGCAGTCAGCAAGGATTTCTCATCTTCAACAATCAAAGATTTTTAAATCCTCGGCATCGGTCAGGAATTTACTTCCTCCGGCAGCAGTCAGAGATTTCATTATCTCTGTTTATCAAGGATTTATTTTCTCCCGCAAGACAGCTACTCAACTTACATGTACATCCATTACATTCATATATCATAAACATTGATGAAACATAGTTCATTGCATCATACATATCATACAACATAACTTTGTGTTTTAGCTAACTTTTACCCTTTTCAGGATAAGATTAAAAGGCTATCATTAACAATCATTCAGATACAGTACGGATACACCCTAGACACGGCGGTCATTCTACTACTCATTCAGACTTCAGAAATCGGATACAGCCTAGATACGCTCCAGACACGGCAGTCATTCTATCTCTCATTCGGATTTAACTATCAACTTCAAGTTCAGATACGCTCCAAACACGGATGCCATGCTGGCCCTTACACCAGAGGTTTGATTCTCCCCAGTGCAGTCGCCACAGAAGTCATTTTGTCACTTATCTAGATCCCAGTTACAGTCTCAGATACACTCCAGACACGACAGTCATTCTGCTACTCATACAAATCTCAACTTCAGATACAGTCCAGATACACTCCAGACACGGTTGAAATTCTGCCACTCATTCAGAACTTATTCCCAGCACACAGTTGCTCCACATACAGATGTTTCTTTGTTACCCATTCAGAATATAGATACACTCCAGACACGGCAGTCATTCTGTTACTCATACGAATCTCAACTTCAGTTACAGCTCGGATACGCTCTAGACACGGACGCCATTCTCTTGCTCATACAAACCCAATCTCCAGATACAACTCAGATACGTTCCAAATACGGATACCATTCTGATGTTCATTCTACTGATTCTCAACAAACAAGTCTTGGATGGCATCTTTAAGCCCATCTCTAGCAAGATTCTACCATCTCTAAATGGCATCCTTAAGCCCATTCCCTCCGTTACAATTTGACGAGTGCAAATTTACGGGCACTCTAGTGTCCAATCCTCTTTTACCTTCGAGTCACGAAAGGCAAGCTTGCCAATCTAACTCTTCAGGTTCAAGAAGATTGAACAGGGGCAGCTGTTGTACCCCAAAATTTTCCCTCTCATTTTATCAACATTTCTCATCACAAGGCTCTTTGAACTCAAGATCAACATAGGGTTTACTCTGCTCAAGACATCTCCTTGCACTGTTGACCTAAAATTAGGGTTTGAGTTTGCACAAGGATTATTGGACCTTCAATACCCAAAGTGACTTTCATACTTCATGTTGGACTCACAAGTTTGTCCATACCAAGTTTCAAGCCTTAAATCAAATTTTTGCCCAGCCAATTGGACAGTTGACCTAGAAATCAGCGGTATTGGGGGAAAAGTCAACTGTGACCAATTGACAGTCAAACCTCAAGAATTTTGACCCACATCAACATTATGAACTCATTTGAACCATTTGATCAAGTTTGGATCACAATTCCACAAGAAATTTGATCAGATCACCAAAAGGGCAAAATGGTCATTTTTAGGGTTTTGACTGTACAAAGGCAATTTTTGACTGTTTGACCTAGCCAATGGCAAATCAAGCTCAACCATGGACTCAAGGACTCAATGGCATCATCTTGACCTATTCAACGGGTTCAAAAGGTCTCAAATGCATAGGATTGACAGATGAATTTTTCAGTCAACTGATCAAAATTTGACTGTACACTGAAAAGTCAAACTTTGACTTTTTGGTCAAAATCAAGTGCCAAGAGTAATTTTCCATCAAGATATGTCAATTTATGAAACTTGTTCATCAAGAAACCCAAAATTTCAAATTAGGGTTTGAAATTGAAAAAATTTCATAACTTAGAAATTTTCTAAGTTATGAAATTTTCTTAATTTTTCCTAACTTTGCCCCACATTTTCACCAAGATGAAAATGTATACAAACAAAACTTACAACATGAAAGTTGTATTCCATCACAAAGTCTACAACTTTTATTCACAAAGTTTTCTCAAAAGAAGCTTGGATCTCAAGTTATGATTTTTGGAACAAGGGTCCCTAAAACTTTTAACTTAGAGAAATTTTTCCCTAGTTTAGGCAGGATTTTAACCCATCTTCTTGGCCATTTTTATCATAGTTCCACTTGTAGTATTGTGATCGGTGGATCTGGAACTGACTGTTTAACGCTGGTTCGCGAAATGTCGCGGAAGCAAGAGTCGCCACCGTCTTTTATTTTCTCCAAATGGAAAGGACAAAAGCACAGAAAAATTCCTTAAAGAGATTGCTCTCGGTTCGGGAGGTAGGTTATAGAAAGGGAAGGTGTTAGCACCCTTTCTATCCATGGTTATCCATGGGCTCTTAGATACTTGCTCAATGTGTTTTCAAAAATGGTTTGTTTGCTTTTCAATGTGGGTTTAAAAAAAGTTTCTTTGAAAAAATTTCAGTTCGACTCGTACGTCAGAGTGTTTGAAAAATTTGCTTTGAAAGCTTTTGAAAATTGTCAGTGTGAAAAGTCTTTTTGAGTTTGTTTTGAGATTAGAGCAAGTATCCTTGAGAACCTACCTACCCTAAGGAATTCGTCTGTGTAAATGTCCTTTAAAGTAGTGCCATCCCACCATTGAGAGGTAGGTAGCACCACCGTTGGAGGTGTTCGGGTCAATTCGAGGGTTCGGGACATGGTGATCACCGGAGCAATGGGAAGACACCTTAGAAGCTACCCTCATGCCAGGTTCCCGGATCATGAGGACTTACTAAGACATCCTCTACTCGACGATCACCTTTCGAAAGGCAACAGTGAGGCGTACCCTAGGGGTGGTGTGTGCGAATTGTGTGTCATGTTTCAGTTATTTGTCTTGTCATGTTTATTTGTGATCTACGCTTGATTTTAATTAGGGCCATTCATTCTTGCATGCATATTTAACAGTTATAAAGTTTGCGAAAAAATAAATCTAAACTATTACAAATGGCGCGGGTCCACATCGCCAAAATTAAACCGGACCCGATTTAGCGGAAAATAAATAAAGCGATAAATAAAAGTGCGAGAAATTCAAATTACAATGCTTTGGGAGAGATACAAAATTATAATAAATGACATAAAATAAATGCGCAAATTAAATAATTAAAAACAATGGGCGTTGGACCCTTTTTGCAAAAAGATTAAATTAATAAGGAAAAAATGAAAAATTAAATGTTTTGGGTATTTTTGTGTTTTTTAAGATTTAAAAGAAAAAGAAAAATTAAAATTAAAATGAAATGCTAAACCCTAATTCTAATGTTTTTTAAGTTTATTGTGAAAATATTGAAATTTGACCTAATTTAAATCTAATTTATTTATGTACAAATTTAATTATAAAATATAAATAAATAAATAATTATTACTGTGAAAAAAAAAGGGCAAAATATGAAAAGGAATCAAAATTGCTAATTAACCTAATTCTATATTTTTTTTGGATTTTTAGTTGTTAAAAAGAATGAAATTATAACCTAATTAAAACTAAGTTTATTTACATATAAAATTTAATTATAGAAAATAAATAAAATAAATATTATTAAAAAAGAAAGTAAGAAGAATAAAAATTAAACCTAATTCTATTTTTGGATTTTAGTTATTAAAAGGAATTAAAGTTAAAAACCTAATTAAACTAAATATTTACATGTAATTTATTTATGGAGATAATAAAATAAAAATTATATTTTTTGCCTTTTTCTGATTTTATGATATTTTTCATATTTTTTGTAAAAATAATTAATTAATTAAAACAAATAAGAAAAATAAATAACATAGCAATTGAGAAAATAAAATATAAAAAAGAAAAGCAAACCAGGGGGGGTAGCCCCAAATTGGAGGTGTTGATCCAAAGGTTCTGGCCCATTAAAGCTTTGATCCATTGACTTTGCCAGTTTGCATGCTAGCGCGTTGACTTGGATTCATGGTACACCCTGACTCTGAGCCCTTTGATGGATCTCCTAGGACGCGTGGGCGCTGATCCCTGAGCGTGCATGATGATCCTTAGCGTGAGTGCTACATAGGAGTGGTTAATGAAAAATAGCATGGAAATTGCACAGACCTGGGACTTGAACCCAGGTCTTGGAGGTTGTATGCATCACGTGTTGCCAACTGAGCCAATTAATTTCAATTAATATATTATGGTTAATAAATAACAAAAATCAAAACCAACGCGTAGTGGAGGGAACGCGCGAAATTTCAAATGAACGTATCACTGGCTGCCACGGCTTCTTCTTCCTCGCGTACCTGAAAAATAAAACACAATAGCAACGGTTTTAACGCGTTGCTTTAAGCATGCTATGAGAAAATAGCGAATAGGGCTATGGTGGTCATAAATTCATCGCGAATAGTGCTTTTTCTTCGTCTTGATGAGCTGATTTGAATGGTCATACTTTCATGGGCTAATTTTTCCTTATCGCTAAAGCCCCAATTTTGAAGCCCTGTAACCCTAGAATCTCAAACATGGCATAATCTCGTATGGTTAATAAAAACGCAATTAAAGGTAATGGTTAGCTTGGAAACTCCAATATGAACAATAATTCATCAATCAAAATGCAAAAAGATGTATGATTTGAGATATGCGATTTCAAAAGTTTCGAGGTACAGTCTGAGTTCTTGATACCACTTCTTTGCGTTTTGGTTGATGTTAGGGATTGGCACACGTTCAGAATTGTCCCAGGAATCTAATGGAATGGAAGTTGAGGCTTGAATCGTCTCCTCACCTTGAAATCAGTTTTTGTGTTTTTAGGGAAAAAATTCAAGTTTGTATAGTATCCTTATGCGCAGCTTTTTGTCTAATGCCATTAGGTCTTTCATTCTGGATATGTAGTGAGCATGATAGGTCAACAAAATTGCACAAAATCTCATGAATTCAATGTTTTGCATATTTGATTTTGTAAAATCTTTTTTGAATCTTTTTCACATGTAATTTGGTTCAATCATGCTCCAATCACACCAAAACTTGCCATATTTAATTGTACACGAAATCTTGAGAGTAGAATGTGCACAAAAAGATTTTTTTAGGTCAAGTTTATATTTTTCACATATTTAAATAATTTAAATGAATTAATATTAATATAAATTCAAATAAATAATTAAAAATTGAGAAAATACTTCCCTTTGGGCCAAATGGTCGTGCATAGGCTTGGAATGATGGATCATGGAAGAAAAATGGGCCCATTTGCATTTTTAGGTCATTTGAACCATTGTTGACTTTTCAAAATTCCCAAAAATTTCCCAACTTCCACAAGGCATAACTTGCTCAATTTTTAAGCTTTTCACATGTTCTTGGACATTTTGGAAAGGTCTTTGAGTCCTCTAACCAATGCCTTTTGTCCCATGTCATTTTGATTTACCAATCTCAAGTTATGGCCTTTGACTTAAAGTCCCTTTTTGTTGACTTTTGAAAATGACCTATAATGTTGAAATTGATAACTTTTTGTGAGAGCATTTCTTGGACTTGGAACATGAAGATGAATTGTAGGAAATGTCTTTCTCTTCAAAATGAGCTTTGGATGGGATTTTTCTGATAATCCATGTGAAAGTTATGCCCTGGTCAATTTCAGTTGACTTTTTCAGCTGTCCAAATATAGTAACTTTTGCATCTTTGATGATTTCTGAGCCAAATTTTGAGAATCATGATCCAGCATTGATCAAATGATGTTTGTGGCTTCAAAATGATATATTGACCATAAATTTGAACTTTTGACTGTCAAATGACCATTTTGCCCCTACAGTTGACTGTAGTGCAATTTAGGGTTTTGACTGTGCAATTTTGAGCTGAATGCCTTGAAACTTGATATGAGGATACTTGACCATCTTTGTAGGCATGTGAGACTTGATTGGGCCTTTGAAATCTTCCAATTCTTGATCAGAACACAAACCCTAGTTTTGACTGTATAGGAGACAGTTGAACTGCATACCCCTTGGGGAATTTTGTGACCTTGACTTGACAAATCTTGGAGAATATGGGAGGGCAAATTTTGGGGTGCAAAAGTTGCCCCTGTTCAATCTTCTTAGACCTGAGGATGCAGATTGGCGGACGTGCCTTTCGTAATCCGAGGGTAGAAGATGATTGGACACTAGAGTGCCCAGAAATTTGCGCTCTCATAGTAGCAGTGATGATGGGGGAATGGGCTTATAGGTGCCATTTGGAGATTGCTGGATAGGGTGATGGGCTTATAGATGCCATCTGGGTGTTGATCGCGTAGGAGATTCCTTAGCGAGAACCTGCATACTTGCAAAAAGAGAAAATGAGTACCTGATACGTTGCAGGAGCTGATTTTAGATGCTTGGTATAGATGTGTCCTGACTGGTTACAGGAGCTGAGTCTGGAGCTTCAAACGCTGATGAATGAACCAGGGATGGTTACTGCCTTAGCATGAATGGTAAGAGAACCTTGGACGATTATTACCCCAACAGGAACGCTGAGAGAATCTTGGGTGTCTTCTACTGGGATAAGAATCAGGGAGATCTTAGGGTCGATCTGACTGAACCAGAGAAGGCCTTTGACTGGATAAGCATCAGGAAAATCTTAGGGTCGATTTAACTGAACCGGACAAGGTCTTGGGATATCTTCAACTGGATAAGCATCAGGGAGATCTTAGGGTCGATCTGACTGAACCAGAGAAGGCCTTTGATTGGATAAGCATCAGGAAAATCTTAGGGTCGATTTAACTGAACCGGACAAGGTCTTTGACTATCTTCAACTGGATAAGAATCAGGGAGATCTTAGGGTCGATCTGACTGAACCAGAGAAAGCCTTTGACTGGATAAGCATCAGGAAAATCTTAGGGTCGATTTAACTGAAACGGACAAGGTCTTGGAATATCTTCAACTGGATAAGCATCAGGGAGATCTTAGGGTCGATCTGACTGAACCAGAGAAGGCCTTTGACTGGATAAGCATCAGGAAAATCTTAGGGTCGATTTAACTGAACCGGACAAGGTCTTGGAATATCTTCAACTGGATAAGCATCAGGGAGATCTTAGGGTCGATCTGACTGAACCAGAGAAGGCCTTTGACTGGATAAGCATCAGGAAAATCTTAGGGTCGATTTAACTGAACCGGACAAGGTCTTGGAATATCTTCAACTGGATAAGCATCAGGGAGATCTTAAGGTCGATCTGACTGAACCAGAGAAGGCCTTTGACTGGATAAGCATCAGGAAAATCTTAGGGTCGATTTAACTGAACCAGACAAGGTCTTGGAATATCTTCAACTGGATAAGCATCAGGGAGATCTTAGGGTCGATCTGACTGAACCAGAGAAAGCCTTTGACTGGATAAGCATCAGGAAAATCTTAGGGTCGATTTAACTGAACCGGACAAGGTCTTGGAATATCTTCAACTGGATAAGCATCAGGGAGATCTTAGGGTCGATCTGACTGAACCAGAGAAGGCCTTTGACTGGATAAGCATCAGGAAAATCTTAGGGTCGATTTAACTGAACCGGACAAGGTCTTGGAATATAGCTAAGAATTTAACTGGATCTTTCCTGAAAGGTAAAGGTCAGTCATATGCAATGCCTGATATGGATCAAGCAATGATGTTCTAAATATAAATGAGACTTGTATGATATGATGTGTCTATGCATGTTATAATGATGTATGTGATGTTTTATGTATGTTTTTGTCTAGGAAAGTGAATCCTTGACGGGTGCCGGGAAGTCGTATCCTGGGCTGATGTTGAGGAATAGATTTTGCTTCCGCTGGGGATGATAACTGCAAGAATACCGGTAGGAGAAGATGACTCCGTTGCGGAATAAACTTGGCAAACGGAGGATTCTGCGGGGAGAAAAGATACTCTAGCGACCATGCTGGGAAGCAATACTCTGTGGGAAGAGGGATGCCTTGCTGAGTGTTGATAATAGTTTGCTGGGGATAGGAAGACTTTGTCGACGACGCTTTTTTCCGTGGCCTTTGGCTGAGGATAACCCAGTTATATCCTGTTGAGGAAATAACTCTTTAAATAAAGTCGGGCGACGCGTTCGTGCTCTGCGAAGGATAAGCTTCCAGAATCTACTGGGGATAAGCTTACTGCTTGGGGAGATGAATTCCAACTTTCCTGGGGAAACTGGATTGGACTCTTCTGGGGGGTTTTGATATGCTGGGGGAAGCGATTCCTTTGAATGTTATGCCGCCGGGGAACAATCTTTAGACCAAGACTGCCGGGGATGCTTGTTATGAATATATATGCTGCTGGGGAGGTATTGAGATTTACTGGAGGATACTCAATTTCCTTAAGATTTGATGATTCTTCTTGGAGAGAGTGCACTGACTTGCTGGCTCACTCTCTGGGGGAATTAAGATGTGCTGGTTATGTTCTTTAGCTGAACCTATCTTGATACCTTAGAGGATAGAATAATTGGATCGCTTCGCCAACTCCTTATTGCTCCTGTTTCTGAGGTGGGAGAGGAAGACCTGTGAGATGCTGATAGTTGTTGACAGGCAAACCTTCTTCTGGTAGGCAAGTGACAAGATGACAGGACATAGTCGTACGCTTTGATCCCTAACTTTTGCCTGGACTGCCTTTTCGGGTTTTCAGTCCACCGGGATACCCATTTTTGCCCAAGCCGCCTTTTCAGGTTTTCGACTTGCCGGGTGTACATATTTTTTCATTTCATCCCTCATTTTTGCCCGAACCCTTTTGGTTCGTCGGGAAGCCCTAATTTTTGCCTAGGTATGTCAACCTAGCGGGTCTTTGATTTTGCGTAGTATTTTTCGGCTATGTCCATGTTCTCAGAATGTAGGGAGTTGCCCCTGTTAGAAGTGTTTTGTCATGCCACCAGAAGGTGTTTGATCAGGCAAGATTCGTTGTGGGAATGCCCCAAGTGACTCAGGCAGAGATTTGCCCCAGGTGCTTTGGGCCTTTGAGAGATTCCCAGGATCTTGATTGGATTGCCCCTGATGATGGACAATAGTCATACCTGCCCCTTGATTGGAAGTACTTCTGTTCATTAGGCATTCGTCGTGCGGATTTCTATGTTGTTCAAACAAAAAGTCATATGCAAACAAAGTTATGTTAAAAATGCAAAGCTTATGTCTGTCTTGAAGATTTTGAAAATGTATGCTTTTCATAAAACATGTGAATGTTTGTAAAACATGATGTCAACTCTGTATTTACCGTAAGCCTTAAGGAGTCAGGATACCTTTTCGTAACAATATGCTTTCGAACTAACCCATGCTTCCGCTAGGACTTTTTAAGGGTTATAACGTGGCCTGGTTCATGGTTTAAGAAACAAAGGGTAAAGGCTCAAATTTTATTTGTACCCACCCGCTCTTCGTGATGTTCTCCAAACCTAAACTCAATTGATCATACGTTAGACCTTGTTTGAGTTTTTGCTCTGATTTTCCGGTGATGATTCGGATGTTGATAACTTATTTTGAATAGGCAGTCATTCCTTTTTGTTGAGGGTTTGTAAGACCTCTTTCTTTTTTTTTGTTATTCCCCTTCTTCTTTTTTTTTGTCTGAACTGTTTCCTTTTTTGGAATTACAGTCAGCGGGATGCCCCAGTTTTGTAAGTCTCCTTCATGGGTTTTGACTTAATGGGTTTTTTATTTTTTGAGATAATGACTGCCTTTCTTTATTGATTATTCAGAACCATCACTGTCTTTCTTTGTTTTGTAAGGACCTCTTTGGTGCCATTCGTTATGCACTTGGATCAACTGAGAGAACTACCCTGCCCCAGGTTATGATGAAGGGTTCTGAATTTCGAAAAGAAAAACTCCTACTTCTTTGGCTCAGAGGGGTTGACGAGGGATTATCATCCTTATAACTCCAGTGTTTAGGGATTTGAAACAATGCCTGTACTTCATCAGCGGGGTCTGTTCAAAAGCATACTGTAATGATCGCGGTATCGTTTTCGTCATCCTCCCTCAAGAGGCTTTAGAATTTTAGATCAAGAGTTGACATCAGAAAAAATATGAAAATAATTTGCATTTAGTGAATACGAATATATTGCTTCAAAACAAACATATGCGATGCATTAATGAAATAACAATGTTTAACATGAGTAAATGTTTGAACAATCAAAGCACAACACAACTTGAACATTCGAATGAACAAAAGTTTCCTAGTCTCAGAGCTTGTCACTTCAAATGGTGAGCCTTGGAGGGACGGTAGAAAAATTCAGCCTGACCATCTTGTGCGAATTCCAGTGCTCCTTCATCAATCAGGTCCTGAATCTTATTCTTCAAAGTCCAAATATCCTCTATAGCATGCCCCGGGCTATCAGAATGATAAGCACAGCGAGCGTTGGGGTTATACTTTGGTGACGTTGTATTTTGAAACTTCGGAGCCTCTTTTAGAGTTACCAGCTTGGTCTCCAGCAACTGTGGCAATATCTGGGATAAGGTCATGTTGAGCCGAGTGAACTGCCTCCTCTCGCTCTTTTGTTGGTTGTGATGTTGAATTTGTGACACTGGAGCCATCTGAGGAGCTCTCCCCTTACCTCCTTGTCTCAAAGGTGGTTGAACGATGACTGGCTTTTTGCCCTCAGACTTTTGCCTCAGTTGGTTACCCTGAAGCAGTTGGTTGACGAGAAACCAGAGCTCATCTTGTCTTTGAGCTAACCCTTGAATGGCAGTCATCTGCCCCAGCATCTGGACCTTCAATGCATCCACCTCAGCTTGTAGGTGTTTCAGCCTTTCATCCTCAGCACTGTTCCTAACAAAAGTCTCCATGAGAAGTGTCCTTAGCTCTTCCTGCCCCTTGGATAGATTCAGGAGGATTTCCACGAACCGAGTCTCTTGAGCAAGACAGTCCTGGTTATCGGGTTGGAAGGCCATTGCTGAAATAAACAGCGAGAAAGGTAAGTGACCTGCAACAAAGATACCTGTTATGTAATGATGTGTATGACATGCATGCAATGTTTTCAAGGACCTCGCGGGGTAAACAAGAAATTTGTTAGAGCTGGGATCCGGTAGCTTGATTGAAAGAACTTCATATTTGTTGAGAGTCTTTCTTCCAAGGGTCAAAGGCTCACCATATCAAGTGGGTCATAGCCTCTAACAACCTTGGCTAGAGGAAAATAAATCCTCTTTGCCCCTTGCTGGGATAGTTGATTCACCATGACCTGCATCACAAGCCCTTGAAATCCTTGAAATGAGTTAGGATGTATGCAATGGTATGATGTTATGGTATGCATGGGGTAATGTGAGTAAACCCTGTTATGAGTCCCAATTAAGGACATAAAAAAAAACCTGCAAAAAACTAGTCTGCAAGAAACTCAGTACACTCTGTTATAAGCCCTAATTAAGGACTATAAACAAAACCTGCAAGAAACTCAATACACTCCGTTATGAGTCCTAATTAAGGACTATAAACAAAACCTGCAAGCAGTTCATGTGTCAGATAAAGCATGCAAGTAGTCAAGTACGAAGGCACACAAGTCACACAAGAGAAGCCCTTAGAGTTTAGGCCAGCATGAGGTCTAGGTATTACCCTCTTTCAGTTTGTTGGTTCATACCTGTCCTATCAAAGTAACTGGGTTCTAAGGATCCCAATATCACGGGATTGCTTTCATTGTT
The DNA here is from genome assembly GCA_948472305.1 of Vicia faba. NCBI lineage: Eukaryota > Viridiplantae > Streptophyta > Magnoliopsida > Fabales > Fabaceae > Vicia > Vicia faba. The sequence continues at coordinate 1,129,805,249 of OX451738.1, read as the reverse complement.
CATCGTTTCGATTTAGCCACTGAACTGGCGACCGAAATATTCCAGGAAAGCAACCCTCAATTGAGTGTAGTATCGAGTATCAACCAACCTCGGACTGCACCAAAGTCAGTTATCTCACTACCCTAAAGAGGCCAAGATAGTTCAATTAAGGTTCCTAAGGTCTGTTGATGCTTCATGACACCACGCGGAGGCCCCGTACTCTCCTTGACTGAACTCAAGGGTTACCGGTACACACCAAAGTGCCACATCAACGTAGCAGACTGTTTCAACCATGTCGGTATACCCCGCACAGTTCCCTCACAGCCTTGTTGCTACTTTCTAAGAAAGGTATCCCCCAGATCCGGGTTTAGGATCTATAGAACTCCCAAGCAACCCACAATTTAAAGCACACAAGGAAAACAATTGAAAACATAGTTATAAGCTAGCCCTAAGGTACACCTCACTTAAAAAGTAAACCTTCTTCCCCAGCAGAGTCGCCAGTTCTGTGATCGGTGGATCTGGAACTGACTGTTTAACGCTGGTTCGCGAAATGTCGCGGAAGCAAGAGTCGCCACCGTCTTTTATTTTCTCCAAATGGAAAGGACAAAAGCACAGAAAAATTCCTTAAAGAGATTGCTCTCGGTTCGGGAGGTAGGTTATAGAAAGGGAAGGTGTTAGCACCCTTTCTATCCATGGTTATCCATGGGCTCTTAGATACTTGCTCAATGTGTTTTCAAAAATGGTTTGTTTGCTTTTCAATGTGGGTTTAAAAAAAGTTTCTTTGAAAAAATTTCAGTTCGACTCGTACGTCAGAGTGTTTGAAAAATTTGCTTTGAAAGCTTTTGAAAAGTGTCAGTGTGAAAAGTCTTTTTGAGTTTGTTTTGAGATTAGAGCAAGTATCCTTGAGAACCTACCTACCCTAAGGAATTCGTCTGTGTAAATGTCCTTTAAAGTAGTGCCATCCCACCATTGAGAGGTAGGTAGCACCACCGTTGGAGGTGTTCGGGTCAATTCGAGGGTTCGGGACATGGTGATCACCGGAGCAATGGGAAGACACCTTAGAAGCTACCCTCATGCCAGGTTCCCGGATCATGAGGACTTACTAAGACATCCTCTACTCGACGATCACCTTTCGAAAGGCAACAGTGAGGCGTACCCTAGGGGTGGTGTGTGCGAATTGTGTGTCATGTTTCAGTTATTTGTCTTGTCATGTTTATTTGTGATCTACGCTTGATTTTAATTAGGGCCATTCATTCTTGCATGCATATTTAACAGTTATAAAGTTTGCGAAAAAATAAATCTAAACTATTACAAATGGCGCGGGTCCACATCGCCAAAATTAAACCGGACCCGATTTAGCGGAAAATAAATAAAGCGATAAATAAAAGTGCGAGAAATTCAAATTACAATGCTTTGGGAGAGATACAAAATTATAATAAATGACATAAAATAAATGCGCAAATTAAATAATTAAAAACAATGGGCGTTGGACCCTTTTTGCAAAAAGATTAAATTAATAAGGAAAAAATGAAAAATTAAATGTTTTGGGTATTTTTGTGTTTTTTAAGATTTAAAAGAAAAAGAAAAATTAAAATTAAAATGAAATGCTAAACCCTAATTCTAATGTTTTTTAAGTTTATTGTGAAAATATTGAAATTTGACCTAATTTAAATCTAATTTATTTATGTACAAATTTAATTATAAAATATAAATAAATAAATAATTATTACTGTGAAAAAAAAAGGGCAAAATATGAAAAGGAATCAAAATTGCTAATTAACCTAATTCTATATTTTTTTTGGATTTTTAGTTGTTAAAAAGAATGAAATTATAACCTAATTAAAACTAAGTTTATTTACATATAAAATTTAATTATAGAAAATAAATAAAATAAATATTATTAAAAAAGAAAGTAAGAAGAATAAAAATTAAACCTAATTCTATTTTTGGATTTTAGTTATTAAAAGGAATTAAAGTTAAAAACCTAATTAAACTAAATATTTACATGTAATTTATTTATGGAGATAATAAAATAAAAATTATATTTTTTGCCTTTTTCTGATTTTATGATATTTTTCATATTTTTTGTAAAAATAATTAATTAATTAAAACAAATAAGAAAAATAAATAACATAGCAATTGAGAAAATAAAATATAAAAAAGAAAAGCAAACCAGGGGGGGTAGCCCCAAATTGGAGGTGTTGATCCAAAGGTTCTGGCCCATTAAAGCTTTGATCCATTGACTTTGCCAGTTTGCATGCTAGCGCGTTGACTTGGATTCATGGTACACCCTGACTCTGAGCCCTTTGATGGATCTCCTAGGACGCGTGGGCGCTGATCCCTGAGCGTGCATGATGATCCTTAGCGTGAGTGCTACATAGGAGTGGTTAATGAAAAATAGCATGGAAATTGCACAGACCTGGGACTTGAACCCAGGTCTTGGAGGTTGTATGCATCACGTGTTGCCAACTGAGCCAATTAATTTCAATTAATATATTATGGTTAATAAATAACAAAAATCAAAACCAACGCGTAGTGGAGGGAACGCGCGAAATTTCAAATGAACGTATCACTGGCTGCCACGGCTTCTTCTTCCTCGCGTACCTGAAAAATAAAACACAATAGCAACGGTTTTAACGCGTTGCTTTAAGCATGCTATGAGAAAATAGCGAATAGGGCTATGGTGGTCATAAATTCATCGCGAATAGTGCTTTTTCTTCGTCTTGATGAGCTGATTTGAATGGTCATACTTTCATGGGCTAATTTTTCCTTATCGCTAAAGCCCCAATTTTGAAGCCCTGTAACCCTAGAATCTCAAACATGGCATAATCTCGTATGGTTAATAAAAACGCAATTAAAGGTAATGGTTAGCTTGGAAACTCCAATATGAACAATAATTCATCAATCAAAATGCAAAAAGATGTATGATTTGAGATATGCGATTTCAAAAGTTTCGAGGTACAGTCTGAGTTCTTGATACCACTTCTTTGCGTTTTGGTTGATGTTAGGGATTGGCACACGTTCAGAATTGTCCCAGGAATCTAATGGAATGGAAGTTGAGGCTTGAATCGTCTCCTCACCTTGAAATCAGTTTTTGTGTTTTTAGGGAAAAAATTCAAGTTTGTATAGTATCCTTATGCGCAGCTTTTTGTCTAATGCCATTAGGTCTTTCATTCTGGATATGTAGTGAGCATGCTAGGTCAACAAAATTGCACAAAATCTCATGAATTCAATGTTTTGCATATTTGATTTTGTAAAATCTTTTTTGAATCTTTTTCACATGTAATTTGGTTCAATCATGCTCCAATCACACCAAAACTTGCCATATTTAATTGTACACGAAATCTTGAGAGTAGAATGTGCACAAAAAGATTTTTTTAGGTCAAGTTTATATTTTTCACATATTTAAATAATTTAAATGAATTAATATTAATATAAATTCAAATAAATAATTAAAAATTGAGAAAATACTTCCCTTTGGGCCAAATGGTCGTGCATAGGCTTGGAATGATGGATCATGGAAGAAAAATGGGCCCATTTGCATTTTTAGGTCATTTGAACCATTGTTGACTTTTCAAAATTCCCAAAAATTTCCCAACTTCCACAAGGCATAACTTGCTCAATTTTTAAGATTTTCACATGTTCTTGGACATTTTGGAAAGGTCTTTGAGTCCTCTAACCAATGCCTTTTGTCCCATGTCATTTTGATTTACCAATCTCAAGTTATGGCCTTTGACTTAAAGTCCCTTTTTGTTGACTTTTGAAAATGACCTATAATGTTGAAATTGATAACTTTTTGTGAGAGCATTTCTTGGACTTGGAACATGAAGATGAATTGTAGGAAATGTCTTTCTCTTCAAAATGAGCTTTGGATGGGATTTTTCTGATAATCCATGTGAAAGTTATGCCCTGGTCAATTTCAGTTGACTTTTTCAGCTGTCCAAATATAGTAACTTTTGCATCTTTGATGATTTCTGAGCCAAATTTTGAGAATCATGATCCAGCATTGATCAAATGATGTTTGTGGCTTCAAAATTATATATTGACCATAAATTTGAACTTTTGACTGTCAAATGACCATTTTGCCCCTACAGTTGACTGTAGTGCAATTTAGGGTTTTGACTGTGCAATTTTGAGCTGAATGCCTTGAAACTTGATATGAGGATACTTGACCATCTTTGTAGGCATGTGAGACTTGATTGGGTCTTTGAAATCTTCCAATTCTTGATCAGAACACAAACCCTAGTTTTGACTGTATAGGAGACAGTTGAACTGCATACCCCTTGGGGAATTTTGTGACCTTGACTTGACAAATCTTGGAGAATATGGGAGGGCAAATTTTGGGGTGCAACAAGTATCAAGTTGCATTTCAAAGATGGATTATATTACATTTTTCAAGCTTTCCAAATTGTCCAAGAACTCCTCAAACACATTTGTGGTTAGGGAGAATCGAATGCTTGAAGTTGGCAAAAACTCACTTTGTAACCATGGCCAATACATGTTCATACCAAGTTGCAAATCTGACCAAACTAGCTTAGTACATAATTACAGGCCTCTAAACCAATTTACACTCAAAAATTGAATGCAAACACATTGGACATTGGCATTGTTCTGATCAAGGGAGCATTGTACATTGAACATTTCCATTTTAGGCATAAAGATGGCACTTCCATTTTCATAAAGGAAACTTTATGTCAAATTGCATTTTCTTGAGCCTTGGACTTCTTTCCTTGCAGTAAACAAGTTCCCTAATCTCAGGCATAGTACACTAACTTAAGCATGCTTGGAGCTAGCATGTATAGGCCATAGCTTAGTCACTTCACATCTTTGCTTCAAAACCAAGGCATTGTGCAAAAAGTCAAGAACACACATATCTGATATATTGAACTCAAGCAAAGTTTTCAAACAAGTTACACACATCCTAGTAAGCCAAAAACACGAGTCCTTCCTCCCTCAAACACCCTTAAGCACAAAATCTTCATTTCTGCCCAAAACAGGGCTAGTTCTGCAAATCACAAGCCATAATCAAATCCCCTCGTGCATTTTGTCCCAAATCACTTCAAACACATTCTAAACAATACACCTAAGTTGTCCAGACCATTCACAAACTATTGTAACTCCATTAACACACATCACCATTTTTGCTTTGAAGCTTTGCAGGTTGAGTTCTGTAGAACGATTCAGGCTACTTCAAAACAAACAAAGCATTGGGAAAGGTTCGGGGGAGATTAAGCAGGCTCAAAAGAATCTCAGGCCCCATTGAAAGTTGTTGCATTGTCCAACTCGAACTCAACTGAAACAGGTATTTCATGAACTTCTATCTCTCTATTTAGGAATATTTAGCCTTAGGTTTGTGAATAAAAGATGTTGTACTCATTGCCCTGAAACCATACATATGCTTAGTTTTCATTTATATTAATCGTGCTAGGAGAATTTCATCCATGAACTTTCTGAAAAAATCTAGGTTAGAAATTAGGGCCAGAGAAATTCTCTCTGGTCTTTGAGAGTTAGATTTAATGCTTTATATGGTTGAAATCGTTGTTTGATGCTCTACAAGTTTCATGTTTTGCGT